>JARQOD010000002.1:156237720-156364379 GCA_033576555.1 Oophaga sylvatica | reverse complement strand
CCCATTCGTCACGGGATGGTATGCAGAGGAGAGATTCAACTCAATGCTGAGTAAACGACACAGCTCTCTCCAGAACCGAGATGCAAACTGGGGACCTCGATCACTGACAATTTTGTCTGTCATACCGTGTAGGCGGAAAATATGCCTAATGAATAATGCTGCCAAAGTCCGTGCAGACGGTAACCGTGGTAACGGCACCAAGTGCACCATTTTGGAGAAGTGGTCGGTTATCACCCAGATGATGGTGCAGCCCCGAGACTTGGGTGAGCCCACCACATAATCCATCCCGACCATCTCACAGTGCCTGTCTGCCACCGGTAAAGGAAAAAGGAGCCCAACTGGCCGTTGTCGAGGGGACTTATTCTTGGCGCAGGAGAAGCATGCCTGAACGTATTCCCTGACGTCACAGACCATATGTGGCCACCAGTATGTCCTCGCCAGCAACTCAGATGTCCTCTTTGCCCCAAAATGTCCACCCACCCTGGACGAGTGTGCCCAAGAGAGTACCTCCGGTCGCAATTCATGGGCACAAAAGTCTTGCCCGGAGGCACAGACTCAAGCGAAAATGGGGCCACAGTTCTTAGGCTCTCTGTGGGGACAATCAGCCGAGGCACCTCCTCCACCTCCTCAGAGGACACCAAGGAGCGAGACAGAGCATCAGCATGAATGTTCTTCTCCCCTGAGAGAAAATGGAGGGTGAAATGGAACCGGGAGAAGAACAGGGACCATCTGGCCTGACGGGAATTTAGCCGCTGGGCAGTCTGTAAATAGACCAAATTTTTGCGGTCAGTGAACACTTGGGAAAGCGAGCCCCCTCCAGGAGATGTCTCCACTCTGAAAAGGCCAACTTCATGGCTAGCAACTCCCTATCCCCAATGGAATAATTCCTCTCCGCTGGTGTGAAGGTCTTGGAGAAGAAGAAGCAAGGATGTTTACGACCTTCAGCATCCTTTTGAAAAAGGACTGCTCCAGCACCAATGGACGAGGCATCTACCTCCAATATAAAAGGCTTATCAAACTCAGGACGATGTAGGATAGGAGCGCTAGCAAAATGGGACTTGATTGAAGTATAGGCCTTGGAGACCTCCTCTGACCACAATTTGGGATTGGATCCTTTCTTGGTGAGGGCTACCAAGGGAGCAACCAAAGAAGAGAAGTGGGGAATGAATTGCCGATAGTAATTAATGAACCCCATAAAGCGCTGCACTGCTTTAAGAGAGTGGGGTTTTTGCCAATCCATTACAGCCTGTAGTTTGGCAGTATCCATAGCCAATCCCTGAGTGGAGATGATATAGCCCAGGAATGGCAAAGACTCCTGCTCAAACACACACTTCTCTAACTTCGCATATAAGGAATTTGCCGGCAAGAGGTTGAAGACCCTGAAAACATCTCTCCGGTGGGTGTTCATATCTGGAGAAAAGATGAGAATGTCATCCAGATAGACTACCACAGAGGTGGCAAGCATGTCCCGGAAGATATCATTTACAAAATCTTGGAACACAGCTGGAGAATTACAGAGCCCGAAGGGCATCACAAGATATTCGTAATGTCCATCTCTGGTATTGAACGCGGTCTTCCATTCGTACCCCTCAGGGATGTGGATCAGGTTATAGGCACCACAAAGATCCAGCTTAGTAAATACACTTGCTCCCCGGAGCCTATCAAAGAGCTCAGATATTAGGGGCAAAGGATATTTGTTCTTAACGGTAATGGTGTTAAGACCCCTATAGTCTATACAAGGTCGTAACTCTCCATTCTTCTTCTGCATGAAGAAAAATCCTGCCCCTGCTGGTGACACTGACTTCCTAATAAACCCTCTTGCCAGATTTTCCTGGATGTATTGTGACATGGCCTCCGTCTCAGGAAGAGAGAGAGGATACACTCTTACCCGAGGGGCTCCGTTCCAGGCAAGAGGTCTATAGGACAGTTATAGGTGTGATGAGGCGGAAGAGTCTCCGCTGCCTTTTTGGAGAATATGTCCGCGTATGACCGATAAACCTTGGGAAGAGAATCAAGATCTATGGGTAACTCCGTTGTGGAAACCTGAACGTCCTCTCTGAGACATCTGTCTCTGCAATGATCACCCCACCCAGTATTCTCCCAGAGGGCCACTCAATATGGGGAGATTGGTGGCGAAGCCAGGGTAATCCCAACAAAACCTCATCTATTCCCTCAGGAAGAACAAAAAGGGATATATTCTCCTGATGCGAAGGGGACATAAACAGTGGTAGAGAGACAGTCTGGTGGGTGATTTGTGAGGGCAGGATTGCTCCATTCAACACTCTCACCGATATTGGCTCGGCAAGCGTCACCAGCGGTATGGAATGGCGAGAGACAAAAGAGGAGGACATAAAATTCCCTTCTGCCCCAGAGTCCACACAAAGTTTGGCGGCAAGAGTGGATGAACCTATGAACCTAGAGAGATTAACCCTTTAAGGAGCACTTTCGGAGCAAAATCCCTCTCGTCTAATGACCATGCACCCATGGTCACGGAACATGACCGTTTACTCATTCGCTGGGGACATCGGTTAGCATAATGTCCAGGCTTCTGACACACTCTACAGGCCACGGATGCTCTAGTGGTCCGAGACTTAGATCCCACTCGAGTAGTCTCTACGGTCTCTGGGGAGTCGGACACCCGAACGGGAAATTCCAGAGGTTTGGCAAAGGTGGGTGCCAGCCGGAACCTCTGCCTACACCGGGTCTGCTCTAACTTCCGCTCGTGAAAACGCAGGTCGATGCGGGTAGATATAGAAATGAGTTTCTCCAGTGTGGCAGGAATCTCCCTGGTAGCCAAAGCGTTGTTTACATGGTCTGCCAGTCCTCTCCAGAACACTGGAATAAGAACTTTATCTGGCCACTCTAATTCAGAGGCCAAAGTCCGAAATTGGACTGAGAAGTGGTTGACCATGTACAAGTCCTGTGACATTGCAAGCAGTTGGAGTGCCGTATCGTGCGTGACCTGAGGTCCTAAAAAGATCATTTTCAGAGCCTCCAAAAACCGAGGAGCACTCCACACCACACGATCGTTGCGCTCCCACAGCGGTGTTGCCCACTCCAACGCTCTGCCCGAGAGAAGAGACAGTACAAAACCCACTTGTGGCCGATCCGTGGGGAAACGTGCAGCCAGAAGCTCGAGCTGTATAGAGCACTGACTCAAGAATCCCCGACATTGCTTGCTGTCACTGGCAAACTTATCAGGAAGCGGGAGGTGGATAATGTAGGGGCAGAGGTGGCAGAGGACAAACTGGCTGCAGCTAAGCTAGCAGCCTGAACAGCGACTGCGGTAACATCCACAGCTGAGGTTGTGCGCTCAAGAGCTGCCAACCTACCCTCCAGCTGCTGGATCTATTGCAGTAGACGCTGGTCATCCGCCATTTTACTAGCCTGACCCTGGAGCTAGTATTATGTTAGGATCTGCGGAACGCACCAAATATATGATGTAAAGAGGTGCTTTCGCAGCCCGGGGTCCACCGTGCAGGCGCAATCTATGGCGTCTGAACGCCAGGCCCTGAATATGGCAATCAAACTCCTCACCGGTTATGCCGGTAATCTAGGGCATCTAGGACACCGACCTTGACCAGCTAGCATACCAAACTCCTCACCGATTAAGTCGGTA
The DNA here is from genome assembly GCA_033576555.1 of Oophaga sylvatica. Taxonomy (NCBI): domain Eukaryota; kingdom Metazoa; phylum Chordata; class Amphibia; order Anura; family Dendrobatidae; genus Oophaga; species Oophaga sylvatica. Next base: position 156,360,760 of record JARQOD010000002.1, on the reverse strand, counting down.
TTCTAGAAGCTTATTTCAGCCGGGCCCTACTAACCACACACACGCATAACCACACTGGCGCAAAGCATATGACGATTGATACTAGCGCATGGCGGCCCAGCCATGCTACCATTTTATAGTAACAGCTACAGGACCTGCCAGAAACAAGTACCAATGAAACTTGTTCCAGAACACCAGTAGTCACAGGACCTTCCTGGCGGACCAATAGGAGCTGCTGCAGTACCTGAGCATGTGACCCCTGATCTCCAATGAGAGATCTCACTCTGGCATGCTCAGAAGGTGAAAACAAGGACTTTGTCCTAAAGACGTCTGCTCGCCGCTAACCAGTACTGGCCACAATAGCAGAGCCTGGAGGAGCAGCAGTAATCCTCTGCACACTGTTAGACTGGGTGAGACACTGGGACTGATGTCTAAGCTGAGCAGTCTCCACTGCAGACAGCGATGAATGGGGGACCACAGCGGTACTGGTTCAAGACTCCCCTTGTGCAGCAGCGGGAACTCAAACCCTGATACTTGGTCAGCCAAAATGCCTAAATAATCGCAGCTGTTAATTCTTCCATGAAGAGATATCATTGTCCCTGTGGATCTCCATGAAATAGCATCACAGAACCTCCACTACGTTTTACGTTTGGGAGAAGGCAGTCTAGATGGAATGCTTCTTTCGGCTGTCTCCAAACGTACACTCAACCGGAGGTCGGAAATAGGGTAAACAATGATTCTTCTGAGAATATCACATGTTTCCACTTGCCTTGCGTACAATTCTGGATTTTTCTACACCACTCTAAATGCTTGGAAACATTTGTCATTGAGAGCAGCGATTTTCGAATTGCAGCTCTTCCGTGGAATCCAGATTTGTTCAGCTCCCGACGAAGCGTTTTCATGAAAACTGGGTTCTGTAGGTGTTCATTGAGCTCAGCAGTGATTTTGGAGCCTTAGTCTTGCGATCCTCTCTCACAATTCGCTTGACGGTCTCTGTCAGTCAACTTCGACTTTTGGCCGGACCTGTGCTTTACTTTGGACGTTTTTCCTTCTCTTTCTTTTCAAAAATTTTTATTAAGTATTTATGAAACAATAAGGGAGGGAGAAGGGGAAAAGGGAAGGGGAAATACAACAAGGAAAGAAGGGACCAAGTGGACATTGCGTCCCAATTTACAGGAAAATAACATATTAATTTATGCAGGCATTACACATATTGTATTACTACAAAGGCAATATTATAAATAGTAACTAGTGTTGAGCATTCCGATACTGCAAATATCGGGTATCGGCCGATATTTGCTGTATCGTAATTCCGATTCTGAGATCCGATATTTTCGTCATATCGGATACCGGAATCGTAATTGTCCTGTCACTGTCAGTGTCCATCGGTCGGGTCTGTCAGGAGTCAGCGGCATTTACCCGGCAGAAGATCTCCGGTGGTCACGTCCTGGACTGCTTGATGGCCGCCATCATCTTCTCCCTGGCAGTCACGTGCAGTTTCTCGCGATAACTGCACGTGTTGCTGGGTAATCGCGGCCGTAAAGCAGTCCGATGATGTCACCGCCGGGGAAGCTGGTAAGCAGCTGTGCTGCGTCGGGATGACAGGCTCTGCCTGGCATTCCGATGTAGCAGAGCTGGATCGTCGTGGGACTATGGACTGCGTCGGACAGGTGGTATACTGTTGGTTTGTTTTTTTTTCTTTTTTTACAGAAGATCGATGGCGTCGCAGGAATGAGAGTGTAATAAAAGAAATTAAAACTGTGTTGTCTCTTTTATTTCATTAAAATACTTTTTTCTTGCTGTGTCTTTTTCTAAAACATTTAAAAACTTTGGGATTAATAATGGATCGGTGTCTTATTGACACCTCTCCATTATTAACCGGGCTTATTGTCACCGTGCAATCAACGGTGACATTAACCCCTTATTACCCCGCTTGCCACTGCTACAGGGCAAGTGGGAAGAACCGGGTAAAGTGCCACAATTGGCACATCTTTTGATGTGCCAAATGTGGGGCTGCTGATGCCTGGTATTATCAGGCTGTTGAGGGCCAAAATCCATGGGCCTTGACAGTCTTTTAATACCAGGCCGCAGCAGTCTGCAATTTACTTGGCTGGTTAACAAAAATGGGGGGATCACCACGCCATTATTTTTTCGAGGGGATCCCCTATTTTTGTTAACCAGCCAAGATAAGCAGACTGCTGTGGCCTGATATTATCAAGCTTGCAAGGTCCATGGATATTGGATCCTTACCAGCCTGATAAACCAGGCCTCAGCAGTCTGCTTCATCTGGCTGGTTAACAAAAATAGGGGGGATCCCACGCCATTTTTTTTGGAGGGGATCCCCTATTTTTGTTAACCAGTCAAGATAAGCAGACTGCTGTGGCCTGGTATTATCAGGCTGGCAAGGTTCATGGATCTTGGCTCCTTAACAGCCTGAAAATCCAGGCCTCAGCAGTCTTCTTCATCTGGCTGGTTGACAAAAATAGGGGGGACCCCACACCATTTTTTTTCGAGGGGATCCCCTATTTTTGTTAACCAGCCAAGATAAGCAGACTGCTGTGGCCTGGTATTATCAGGCTGGCAAGGTTCATGGATCTTGGCTCCTTAACAGCCTGAAAATCCAGGCCTCAGCAGTCTGCTTCATCTGGCTGGTTAATAAAAATAGGGGGGACCCCACGCCATTTTTTTTTTCGAGGGATCCCCTATTTTTGTTAATCAGTTCCCTCTGACATCACTGATGGTGTACCTGGCTGACCTGAAGTGAAAGTGGAAAGCAATCAATTAAGCTTTCCACTTCCTCTCCTGTCAGCCAGGAGAGGAGAAGATTCATTCGGGGGTTTACTGTGAGGCTGCAGCATTAGCTGCGGTCCCTGCAGTAAACATTCACCCTTTCTGATGGATTACACCATGGGACCTGACTGTGCATGGGATAGGTAAGAATAATTTTGCTTTTTTATTTTATTTTTATTACAGGAAATGTATTTTGCAGTAAAATAAAAGATGGTCAAAAACATGTGTCTTTATTTCATTAAAATGATTTTTAATTTAAGTGTGTGTGTTTTATTTTTATTTTATGCAATAGGATAAATAATTGATAGTTGTCTAATTGACAGCTCTCAATTATTAACCTGGCTTAAGGTCACCTTTCAATAGCAAGGTGGATTTAACCCCTTATTAACCTACTCGCCACCGCTACAGGGCAATGGGAATAGACGGGCAAAGTGCCAGAAAGTGCGAATCTAATTATAGATTTGTCTTTTCTGGGTTTCTGTGGGCAGATGTTAGTAGCCGGGGGGGCAAAAATAATGGTCCCTCTCTGGGCTATTATTATCTGCCCCCACTCACTGGCTTTGTCTGTCTGGTTGAGAAAATAGGGAGCATTCTTTTTTTTCCCGTAAGACACTGGAGCATCATCCATAGGGCACATTATGTATTGGAGCATTCTAAATGGGGCGATCAGACACTGGAGCAGCATTTACGGGGCCCATTATACCCTTGAACATTAATGGGGCCCATTATATAAGGAGCATTCTTTTGGCCCAGAAGACACTGGAGCATCATCCATGGGGCCCATCATATACTGGAGAATCATATGGGGTTCATTATTTATGGGGCATCATATAGGGTATGGAAAATCATATGGGGCACATATGGGACTCTATGTATGGAGCAATATATGGGCCTCATAATTCTGTATGGCGCACTATGTGGTGGCCATAATACTGTATGGAGGAATATATCCGTTTTTTGAGCTATTGTAGATTTTAACTTAGATACCAGTCATGTCATGTAAGAAGTGAAGTATTTTTCATTGTACTATACCTATATTTCTGTGCCGTATTGGAGCATCATGAATTGTGGTATGTGTTAAAGGGGCCCACTGAGACTCTTTGGCCCGGGGCACACGAAAACCGGGAACCATCCCTATCCCCCCAAAAACTTTAGCCAAATAACTCCCAGTTTTCAATGCGTAACTATTATTATAAAGTAAATTAAGGTTGTCAAGCTTAAGTAATAAGAATTGATGTTGTTGCCATTCAAATGGACACTGTAGGTGTGTTTACTGTACTCCACTCCCTACCGACTTTGCTTCCCCATTGACTTGCATTGGGTTTTGTGTTTCAGTCGGACCTCCGACTTTTCCCGATAGTCGGCCGATTTCGTTCGACCCGACTTTTGCGAAAGTCGAATTTCGTGAAACCCGACTCGACCCGAAAAAAGGGATAAGTCGCTCATCTCTACTCATGATGTCATATATTTTGTGAAGTCCCTCCTGAAGCAAAACAACCCCACAACATGATGCTGTCACCCCTGTGTTTCACAGTTGGGATGTGTTCTTATCCTTCCAAGGTTCTCCCATTTTCCTCCAAAAGTAACGATTGTCATTATGTCCAAGAGTTCAATTTTAGTTTCGTCAGGCCACACGGCATGTCTTCAAAAATTAAGGCATTTGTTCCTGTGTGCATTTGCAAACAATAATCTGGCTTTTTTAGATTTCTTTGGGAGTAATGGCTCCTTCATGGCAGAGTGGCTTTTCAGCCCAGAAATCGTTTCACTGTGGATATTGACACAATCTTACCAGCTTCTGCCATGATCTTCACAAAGTCTTTAGCTTTTGTCATTGGGTTGTTATGCACATGTCGGACCAAAGCATATTAATTTATGGGTCACAGAACCCATCTCCTTATTGAGTAGTATGAGGGCTGGATATTCCCATCATGTTTGTACTTGCTTATAATTGTACAGATGTACGAGGCACCTTCACACATCATGAAATTGTACCCAAGAGTGAGCCAGACTTGTGGAAGTCCACAATTCACTTCCTGATATCTTGGCTGATTTCTTTAGACATTCCCATGATGCTACACAGAGAAGCAGTGTGTTTTAGGTGTGCATTAAAATACATCCATGTGTCTCTAAGAAACTCAGATGTTGCCAAACAAAACTATCAGAAGCTGCAAAACACTTGACATCATCATATGGGCAGTCCAGAATTGTTTAAAGACATAGTAATCTTAGTGTATGCAAACTTTTGACTTAGCAGTAAGTAATAAAAATGCCTTTAAACATGCTTTCTGTCATTATTGTGACATTTGGCAAATATTAATAATTATAGTAATCCTAACCGACCTAAAATGGGAAAGGTTTATTCTGATTTCATGTCAGATATTGAGAAAAGCATGCATATGTGTTTTTGTTTATAGTGTATGCAAACTACTTTTATATATATATATATATATATATATATATATTTTATATATATGTAAAGCTATAGCTATGAATACATAGATATATCTATATATGAATATATAAATATATCTATACATCTATAGATGTATATAGGTGCTTCTCACAAAATTACAATATCATCAAAAATTTAATTTATCTTAGTTTTTCAATGCAAAAAGTCAAACTTGTATATTACAGAGTCATTACAGAGTGATATATTTCAAGTGTTTATTTATGTTAATGTTGATGATTATGGCTTATAGTCAATGAAAAACTAAAAGTCATTATCTCAGTAAATAAAATCTTTATAACACCAGCTTGAAAAATTATTTTAAAATCTGAAATGTTGACCTAATCAAATGTATGTTCAGTAATTGCACTCATTACTTGGTTGGGGCTCCTTTTGCATCAATTTCTGCATAAATGCCCTGTGGCGTGGAGGCGATCAGCCGGTGGTACTGCTGAGGTGTTATGGAAGCCCAGGTTGCATTGCTAGTAGCCTTTAGCTTGTCTGCATTGTTGGGTCTGGTGTTCTGGTAGTGGGTCTCATCTTCCTCTTGACAATATCCCATAGTTTCTCCATTGGGTTAAGGTCAGGCAAGTTTGCTGGCCATTCAAACACAGTGATATTGTTGTTTTTAAACCAGGTATTGGAATTTTTGGCAGTGTGGACATGTGTCAATTCCTGCTGGAGAATGAAATTTCCATTTCCAAAACGCTTGTTGACAGAGGGGAGCATGAAGTGCTTTAAAATTTCCTCGTAGATGACTGTGCTTACTTTGGTCTTGATAAAACACAGTGGGTCTACACCAGCAGATGACAGGGCTCACCAAACAATCACTGATTGTGGAAACTTCACACTAGATCTCAAGCAGCTTGGATTTTGTGCCTCCCCACTCTTCCTCCAGACTCTGAATCCTTGATTTACAAATGAAATACAAAATTTATTTTCTTCTGAAAACAACACCTTGGACCACTGAGGAACAGTCCAGTTCTTTTTCACCTTGATCTAGGTAAGACGCATATGGTGTTGTCTATTGGTCACAAGTGGGTTTGCACAAGGAATGCGACACTTGTAGCCCATGTCCTATATGAATATGAATGCGTCTGTGTGTGTTGGCTCAAGAGAAAATGACTCCAGCAGTAGTCCACTTCTTGTGAATCTCCCTCAAATTTTTGAATGTTTTTTTCTAAACAATCCTTTCAATGCTGCAGCTATCCTGGTTGCTTGTGCATCTTTTTCTACCACACTTTTTCTTTCCACTCAACTTTCCATTACTTGCCGTGATTCCACCCGCGGCTTTTAGAGGCACATTTCAGCTGTTTAAAACAGCTGACGTGCCGGAAAAGATATGGGCTCATTGCCGGAGCCCACATCAAAGGGAGGGTATCCAACATCGGCGTATGATTACTCCTGATGTTGGAATGGGGTTAAAGAGTTTTGTCACATGTACTTAGAAACTTTGTATCTGAAAGTTTAAGCCCTGATAAGTATTAAGAAAGATTAAGTAATTAATCAGCTCAGAGCATTTGACATAGAAAACAACATAGTGTGCAAAGATGAACAACTTTAAGTCTGAAGGAATATAATTCATTTTTGTTAATAAATTCTAGATAAACTCTCCAAGAAAAGAACATATGACACAAATTAAATATTTATGTGAAGACATATAGACATGACGTAACAGTGTTCACAAATATTTTTAACTTCTGTAATTGATTAAAATAACTTTTTCTGACTATTTATTGTATGCACAACTGCCTTCAAGTCGTACAGTTAAAGATTTTTTTTATTTAAATATATACAAAAATTGCATGTTGCTTCAACTCCTATTATATTGTTGTAGCAGTTGGGGCACTATTTGGAGTTTTATATTATAAACATAAACAATGAGATTGATTTAAAAAATAATTGAATGTGTCACCAACTCTTGAGTGTAAAAATGAAATCACATTTCAGACTTGAATAATTCTAGTATTTAAAACCTACTTGACATTGACATGCCCCCTCTATGTTTGCTGAAGAGAAAAGGCATATTCAGTGTTCCAAAGCAACATAAATGAACCTGTTTTCTGATGTTGCATTTATATACTGCATATTCTTTAGATGTAATGCCAACTTTATAATTCCAAGTTTAACGATTGCTTATTTCCAATACGATGATATTTCTAATTGCACTTTGTAAACCCAGAATGAATCAGTAACATTAGCACTCAAAAATGGAGACAAGATAAAATCTGATAAGTGGCTTGTTAAATGTAGCTGATTTAAGTTTGACACAAAGCTGTCTGGTTTCAAGGGATTTTGTAAAGCTAAAATATTTAGCTGGGGAAAATTCTCATTACAAAGTCATTAATATTATTAATTGACTGTAACTAAGTGAAAGAAATAGAAGGAATATAGTTTGCAGATAAGAAATGTTGCCATAAGCTATGCTTGAGAATTAAATCTTGTAGGAAATATGAAAATATGCTGTTAACCTCTCCATTCAGACTAATAAATTGTGCACATTCAAACAAGAGGATGAATTAATCACTGCAATTAATCTATGTAAAACAGAGCCTTTAATTTTCATATATTCATAATAAGGAGTTCTAAAAACTAAACAGTGCGATTGTTCTTTATTAAGAAGTTATGAATTCAACAATTACAACAATTTAAAAGTAGTTCTTTCTGCCTATCTGGTCAGTGTCCTTGACAGATCAAAACCTCTGAAACTGAATGTGTCATCCACTTTTTAAGTTATGATGGCAGTGAAAAAAAAATGAAAAATGTGATATGAAGTAATGAAGAATCTTGTGTTCTTTTGCCCTCTGTTATCAAGTAAAGTCTTTTATCAAGGTGGTCCCTTTTATTCTTTGAATGTTAGAAGTTTACTAAAAATTCCCATTTTGAGTTTGCTATGTGGCATACTATTTCATAATATATACATATAGTAGAACTTAGAATTTAATTTGAATGTTTTATTTTTTTTGTGTTAACTAGGATGGGTTTTTGAGGTAACTCAAAAGAATTCCAGATATAAAATGTATGTGAAATTTGAACAGCTGCACTTATTGAAAAACTCCTCTGGAAATAATAAAAATAAGTGCTGCTATCATTTTAAATTACGTTATATAAATTATATATTTTCCACATAATTGAGTACACCCAATTTGAAATGTAAGATTTTAATCAACATCTCACTGAGCACAATATAATTTCAAAAATGTTGGCAAGCCAAACTTTATACATTTTTTATCCCATAACATGAAAATAAGGTCAATTTTACTGTCAAAATGTAAAAAAATTAAAGTAAAAATCTATATTTTTTATCAAATTAGTTGCCAATTTCTTGGAGTCCTCAATGCTTAAAAAATAGAGGCAGATACTTATTCATCTTGCAACAACATCAGGGAGACGTCTGATTGGCTCCAAATGTATTTTCCAGCAGGAAAATGACCTCAAACATACAGTGAATGTAATTATGAACTATCTTTAGTGTAAAAAATAGCAAGAAGTCTAGCAATTGTTGATATGACCCCATAGAGCACTGATCTCACCATCATCAAGTCTATGTAGAAGTACATAAATATCTGTGGTTATTTCTCAAAGATAATTGGAACAGGCTTCCTGCTAATTTCCTTCAAAAGCTATGCATAAGTGTTCCTAGCAGAATTAGGCTGTGTGCACACTTTGCGGATTTATTGCAGATCCATAATAAATCCGCAAGTGTGTATCAAAACAATGTTAACCTATGGAAAAAACATTGCTCTGCACATGCTGCAGAAAAAAACGTGCAGAATCGTAGCGTTTTATTTTCCGCAGCATGTCAATTCTTTGTGCGGATCTGCAGCGTTTCTGCACCCAATGTCTTGCATTGAGTCAGGCACTTCCGCAGCAAAACCGCAGGTCTAAACAAGATCTGCAGTTTTGCTGCAGATGAAACACTGTGGATCAGGAGGAGGGAAGTGTGTGGGTGGAGTGTGGAATGTGGGCTTTGACTGTGTGTGTATGGTGTGTGCGGGGGTCTGCGTGTATGTGTGTGTGCCGTGTCTGTGTGATCTGTGTATGTGCTGGGGTCTGCTGGAATGTGTGGGGTTCTGCGGGCCTGTGTGTGTGCAGGCATCGTCCGATAGGACTACTAGTCCCATCTGGCTATGCCTGCTACTGTGAGACCATTAGCCAATGATGGGACAGTAGTAGTCCCATCATCCGGCTAATGTGTTGAATGTAAAAAAAAAAACACATACACGCATGCATAGTCCATACTCACCATATACAGCTAATCCCCGAAGCCCTCGCTCACCTGAAAAAAAACAAAACACAAGCAACCAATATACTCCCTGTGTCAGATGTAATCCCATTAATAATGATTGTCCCACGATTTCCCGTGGAGAGCTGTCTCATCAGCAGATGCGACCGCTCTCCAGGGGCTCCAGTGTACAGTAACTGAGAAAATCCTCGGCACTGTATCACTCCGCTGCCGGCAGGTCACTGGAGTTCACCTGTCATTTGCAGCACTACAGCCATGAACATTTTCTCACGGCTGTAGTGTCGTAAAATGAACTCCAATGATACACTGCGGGAGGGTTATCTCCGGTCAGTGTGTCATCGGAGGCCTATAGAGAGATCACATCTGCTGATATGACCTCTCTATAGTGAAGATCGTCGTGGGACACTCGTTTTAAAGAGGGACTGCATCGAAAAGGGAGTATACTATTGTTTTTTATTTTTTTATTTTTTGTAGGTGATCGATGATTTCAAATGGATTTTGGTGTCCAATAAAAATTATGTAAAAGCCGTGTCGTCCTTTATTTCATTATTTCATTAAAATGCCTTATTCTTATGTGTGTGCTGTGTGTTTTTTTAACCCTTTCAAACTATAAGATTAATATGGATATAGGAAAGATGTGTATCTCGTACCGTGTTAGCCAGTAGATAGAAAATATTTAGACTTGAGAGTCCTCAGTGTTGATACCTTTAATGGCTAACTGAAAGATGGTAACAATTGCAAGCTTCGAGACTACTCAGGTCTCTTCATCTTCATTTAGTCTATGCCTGATGAAGAGACCTGAGTAGTCTCGAAAGCTTGCAATTTGTTACCATCTTTCAGTTAGCCATTAAAAGGTATCAACCACTGAGGACTCTCAAGTCTAAATATTTTAATAATGGATAGGCATCCTCTCCATTGTTAACGGGCTTAATGTCACCTTACAATAGCAAGTTAACATTAACCCCTTATTACCCCATATGCCACCGCTACACGGCAGTGGGAAGAGAGGCTAAGTGACGGAATTGTTGCATCGTACAGATGCGTCAATTCTGGTAGACTGGGTTCCGGTTATTTTTAGCCAGGGGGATGCAAATATCCATTGCCCCTTCCTAGGCTATGAATATCAGTCCGCAGCTGTCTGCATAGCATTTCTGGCTATAAATTATAGGGAGACCCCTATTTTAATAGCCAGTAAATGCTAGCTGCAGGCTGATATTCGAAGCCTGGGAAGCTCCTTGGGTATTAACCCCTTCCCAGTCTAGAAATATTGGCCACGGCCGTCAGCTTTCCCCCTCTGGTGCAGAAAATTGTGCGGGAGCCCACGCCATTTTTTTCCCATTTTTTTAAATTAAAGATATTGCTTGAAGAATTTTTATGTGTGTGTCTTTAACTATTTATGTAGCATTTTATCTATCTATCCATCCCATATCTATCTATCTATCTATCTATCTATCTATCTATCTAACTATCCCATATCTATCTATCTAGCTATCTCATATCTATCTATCTATCTTTTATCTATCTATCTATCTATCTATCTATCTATCTATCTATCTATCTATCTATCTATCTATCTATCTATCCTTCCCATGTCTATCTATCTAGCTAGCTATCCCATATCTATCTATCTATCTATCTATCTATCTATCTATCTATCTATCTATCTATCTATCTATCTATCTATCTATCCCATAACTATCTATCCCATAACTATCTATCTATCTATCTATCTATCTATCTATCTATCTATCTATCTATCTGTGTGTGTAATGGAGTATGGGTTGGACAAATGTAAAAGAGGAGGTTGGACAAGAAATGACATCACAAACTTTTAGTTTTTTTGTTAAAAAACATATCTTTATTTTAGCTTACAAAAAGTTATACAAGTCCGCATGAAAAAAAATGCATCATGTCTGCATCAAAAACGCATAAAAAACGCACCTGCGTTTTCTTCCAAGAGATTCGGATTCTGTGCTGAAAATTCCACAGGCTAATCTGCAACATGTGCACATACCCTAGGGTATGTGCACACCTTGCGGATTTGCCAGTGAAATTTTCTTCGCAGATTCTGCCTCTCTTGGCAGAAAACGCAGGTAAAAATCCACGTGTTTTTGATGCGTTTTAGATGCATTTTGGTGCATTTTTTATGCATTTTTCTTGCAGATTTTCATCGGATTTGTATGCGCTTTTGTAAGCTAGATAAAGGTATGTTATTTAACAAAAAAAAAATTGTGATGTCATTTCTTTGTCCAACCTCTTCTTTTACATACTCCATTGAATACCATATCATCACATACCATATTCACATATAATGTTTACACACACAAAACAAATATATGTATAGATTGATTGATTGATAGATATATCTACGGATAGTTAGATATTTTGATAGATAGCTATATCTATAGATATAGCTAACTATCTATCGATATATCTATCTATCGATATATCTATTTTTGTATTGTAAGGTGACATCACGCCCGGCTTAGTAATGGAGAGGTGTCAATAAGACACTGATCCATTACAAATCCTACAGTTGTTCATGGGTTAAATAAAAACACAGCAAGAATAAAATATTTTAATGAAATAAAACACAACACATTTTCCCATCTTTATTGTACTCCTAATTCCTGCGACTCCCTGGATCACCTGCAAAATAATAAAATAATAAACAAACACAAACACTCCCTGTTCCGATGTAATCCATGTAATAATGAGTTTCCCACAACGATCTTCCCTATAGAGCTGTCACATGAAGAGATGTGACCTGTTATGTTTCGGTAGCTGAGGAGTGCAGGTAAAAAAGGAAATACACCAGAGCAGTTGGAATCTATGAGATTGCAGTACCCTGACTAACCACCACAACTAGAGGCAGCCGTGGAGCGTTCCTACGTTGGTCCTAGACGCCTCGTCACAGCCTGAGAAACTAACTAAACCTAAAGGTAGAAAGAGGAAAGCTATCTGCCCCGGAGCAGATCCCCAAAGAGCATAGAAACCCCCCAAACATGTAATGGCGGTTAGACAAGAAGAAATACTGACACAGAAAGAAAATAGTATGAGCAAACGTTGGGGCCCAAACTACCTAAATAGAAAAGGAAAGGAAGGGTACTTACTGCAATCCTAAAAAACCCTGAAAAGCACCAACTCTACTAATTTCAAAAACACCTGAGATCACACGACCTCTACCACCTAAATTAGTTCTCTGGTGTAACAAAATCAGAACAGCAGCCACTGAAAAAACTGGAAAAAAGCAAATGTAAAAACAGCAGTGGCTGAACTAAACTGAGAGGGCAAAAGCCCCCGGAGGGGACCCTGAAGGCCCCCACAGAAGTGCATGACAAAATGCAAAAAATCAAGCACAAAAACAAAAAGAAGAAAATGTGCAATCTGTTAGCAGGAAATGCAGACACGACACAGCAGGCTACAAAGGAAACAGGAATCAAGGATTGAGACCAGAACAATTGATCACCGGCAAACCCTGATGGGAAGGCGACTCCCTTATATAAGACCAGTCAGTAACACCTGATTCCCAATCCTCACAATCTTCACTGGACAGTCCAGTACCGCTAGTAACCACCAGAGGGAGCCTCTGTTCAGAACTCATCTCAAGCCCATTCACAACAGTGACCGCTCTACAGGGCCCCAAGTGACTCACTGACAGAAGACAATGGCTCCTGCAGTGTTATCACTGAGGGATCACTGGAGTTCATGCTCCACTTGACGGCAATGCTGCATGAGAATTTTCCCACGCAGCGGTGCCTCAAGTGACAGGATGAACTCCTGTGACCTCTAATGGCGGAGTGATACACTGTGGAAGGATACCTTCCTTCATTGTATCACCGGAGGCCCCTGAAGAGTAAACAAATTGCAAATTGTTCGAGATTGCCGAATCCAAGGAATTTCAACAAATTCTTTGAAGATGCCAGAATCTAGAAAAGTAATGTTCCAAAATAAGTGGGGTATAACATATTATTTGAATAATGCATTTTGAACTTGGTCTAACTCCTTAATCAAGTACTAGTATCAACAAATGACCTGAGAATCAAGTTCAAGTCTAATTTCCTGAAATTTGTGGTTTCACCTGAATTTGAACATTTTGAGATTCAGTTTGCAGTTCACAAAAAGAATTTGCAAGCACCATTTCCCATACTGTTGAAGCATCAGCGAGTGGGCTAATATAATTTTGTATTGCCATGCAGATTTTCCCTTAATGCCCTGTAGTTATGAAACTTTACAGATTATCATACTTTGCTCAGCGGTGGTCAGTACCTGTGTCATTATAGATCGACTGCTCCCAACGGACCACAGTTTGTACAGCAGAGTTGTTTTCATTTTGTTTAGGTTATTGGTGCCTCACCGGCGCTCTCTTGTTTGACAACCTATATAAGTTTATGAGTTTTTCCTCCTTTTTAATTTACTCTGAAGCATTACCTTCTCTGGTTTCTATGTATTCAACTGAAATCTACAATCCAAACGATCCCAGATTAATCCAGTCTTATATGAATAAATTGGACAAAGATTATTCTCCCACTTACTAGTTATGCAGTACTGGATAACTAAACCAATCTGATTTGTATAACAGGGTAAAGTATCATGCATCCAAAATAAATACCCATACAGTGCATTATCTGGATATCCAAGTGTCATCTAATATGCCCGTTGTTATTGCTTAATTTCAAGAAATTGTTCAAGTTGATAGCACCTTATTCCTGCTCTCCTGTGCTATTTCATGAGAGTGCTTCAGTACTATTCAACCCTTAGTGGCGACATCATTTACAGCTTACTTGTCATAGGTAGATGGTGTAGGGAAGTGACAATATGCGACTCATGGTAGCGATCTACCAGTCAGACAACTGGAAATTAGGATTTTCGGTCCCAGGTGTCAGCAAAACTTATGTATAGGAATGACACAGAGTGAAAAAGCTATGTAAATACTCTCTGATATTCTGTTTTGGAGCCGCCAAGGACCAGGCAGCCATACCTTATACCCCTAATGACTCTAGGTGATAGAAAAAACACTTGTATCCTTATGGCTGAGTTTGGATAGAAGTGTATCTTCCACAACCCCCATCCCATATCCCAATTGAAGGGCACCTTTGGAAACATATTGGACATTTCTACTGTAGTCCGGTGAGAATGTACCTTTTTCATACAAATATATATGTCCATATGTTAAATATTGTAATTATTGCTTATATTTTAATGGTTGATACACCTATGTATTAGCCAAAAAGTTACATGCTAAGCATTACACACTGCTTTAGAGCACCTACTGCTGGTGTGTGCAGCTGTTTTGAGGTGCTTTTGAATGGTTATTACTGACTTGTTTGTCTTATGCTTGAATGTCTGTTGGTAATTTAGGATTTTTACTAGCTTTGTCTAATTTTATATGACCTAATTAAGGTTAAAGGGAATCTGTCACCCTAAATTGGCGGGATATTTAAATGATGGCAGTCAGGTCAGATGTGCGGTGTTTTGGGTACTTGCCTTAACATGTTGTTCCCTGCTGTCTCCATTATTTCTGGGAATTGTAGTTGTTGCCCTCCATATAACGCGCCAGCGCATTGCAATCTGCGGGCAAAGCATACTGAGCATGCGCAATTCAAGATTGCAATGCGCAGGCGCGTTATATGGAGGGCAACGACTACAATTCCCAGAAATAATGGAGACAGCGGCGGTGACAGATGACAGATTCCCTTTAAGTTTTATTGACTTGTTGGTTACTATTTTAGTTGCTTCCTTTGTTTTCCATCTCCAGAGTCACTGGATAAGTATCTCTCTCCTGTAGAATCTTGCATATAGAGTTTAAACTCTTAAGGTAAGTGGGGTTCTTTCTCTCTTCCCTGCAAAGTGTAAGCTTTTGCTCAGTGGAATCTTCTCTCTCTCTATCTTCTGTAGAGTTTAGAGTGTAAGGTCTTGTGGTCAGCAAAGTACTTTATCTATCTCTCTTCTCCTTTACATGTATTTTCTGTGCAACATTATTTTCAGCAAATCAATATTTTGAGGAAAAATTATTGAAGTTTGCAAATTCAAATTTCAAAAGATCTGCTCATCTCTAGTTTCACGTATGGTAAAAGTGATGAAAATAAATGAACCAGTTAGATATCATGGTCAGACTCTGTTAGCAACCCAAGAGTACTGCATTTTTTTGCATGAATCAAAAATATCCACTAAATCTGGAGAATTTCAGGTTCGGCAGGTGGTGCAGCGACCATATCCATTGGATAACCTGCAATACCTGGGCTGCTCAGTGTTTTGCCTGTCCTTGTACAACCTTCCCAGATGAGTGAGTTTTCCAACAAATGCACACAGATATCCACACCAATTTATACAATGTAACATTTTTCGAATTACTGCTTGATGGGAATAATTAACTTACGTTTTCATGTAATAATAAGAAAGGATACAGTTACAGTCATTACTTTTAACAAATAAAGCATTACTCTATTGTAAGGAAAAGGTTGTCGCCATTTTGTATAGGGCCTGTACCAGCCTCCATTTTGTCAGTTCACACAGCCACAGACTTTTAGCTACACAGGGCCTATTAGCATATTCAGTACGGCCAGCTTTGATGTCCACTGTGAATCAATAGGCCTTTACATGCTAATTGGTTTAGGCCAGGGTCTGAATAAGATGGTCAGTCGTACGGTAATTAGCTCAAGCTCAAGCCATTGTTTCCTGCTCCATATCAATTGCAGGCCAGTTAATATGCGGGCTTCAAAGCAGATGGGGAAGGGCCTAGCAGGTTCAAAAGCTGTAGCCAAGAAGAGGCTGCTCTCTCATTCCATTTTCACACACAGAAGCCAAGAAGATGGTCTAGGAAAGGACCAAAAGAAAACGGATTTGTCTTGCCAAGGGTGCAGCAACATATGCTTTGGGGACTATCCAGTAACTGAAGACTACTACCTGGGAATGGCAAAGCCCCTGCCTTCCCATGACCATACTACAACCCGGTAATATTGATCTATAGCTAATACCTTTAAGCCTTGTACATTATCGTTGTATTTTTTACTCTGACTGCAAATCCATTGTAATTACGTTGTATAGCTTTACCGTATATTTCTGTAATTATCTAGTGCGCCCTTAAGGCAAATTAAACCATAAAATTAATCTTGGGCTGATGCTTTTACTCTGATCACGAATCTTAGAATACCCAGTGGGTAACAGGACACCTTCCCCGGCGGCCATTTGCTCTAGGTGCAGTTCCCTTACTGACCTGAGAGACAAAGGGGGCGCTGGAGAGCTGTACCTGTGGAGTTACGTCCCATTGGTGACGTGGGAGGAAGGGGGTCGGCCTTCACATTTGGTAGCGGCGGTGGGATCAGAAGCTGTGATACCCAGGCTACCATGTGGCGGTCGGCTTAGTTCCTCACAAATTGGTGGCAGCGGTGGGATCAGAGTAATAGTGTGCGTGGGACCCCTACTCCCAGACACTAGAGACTACCAGCAGTACTTTCACTGCTGGGGTCTTAAGGTCAGCCCAGCACTAGACGGTCAGAGTGTAAATATAACAAGTTGTGTGCAAGGTCAGGGTTGCAGCTGTGTTTCAGTAACCAAAGGTTCCCAAGATGGCGGAAGGCACCAGGAGTAGGGCAAAGGGGGAGGCCAATGCTGTGGCCTATGAGGTGTTTGATACCGATGAGGGGGAGCTCAGCCAGGGCTCCCCAAGGAGCCCGACCCCCGTGCTCAGTCTCACAGTGGACTGTCCACCCCCTGCCCGTCCCAGCCTGTCCAGATCGGAGGCCATTTTCCAAGCGGCTATGGCACAGCTCGAGGCTGGTAATGACGCCGCCTATGACAGACTCCTGGTGGCGGCAGAGAAAGCAGCAGAGCGTGAGCAAGCAGCGGCAGAGAGAGCAGAACGCCGTGAAGCTGCGGAGCGTGAGCAAGCAGCGGCAGAGAGAGCAGCGGAGCGGGAGCATGCAGCGGCGGAGAGAAAACCCTTTCCGTCTCCGGAATTGGAGGCGTTGAACCGGCGCTGCCCGTTGCCAAGGTGTATTTGGATTGGGGTGCCGGGAGGGGGATGCGGGAGGTGGGAGTAACGCCGAATATTCCTGCAAATGTGTTGCTTGGGACCGATTTGGGGCGGCTAGTGTCCCAGTATGTGGCCACTGAACCCCGAAGTCCGGCTCCCCAAGAATGTCATGACTCTACTGTGAATGCTAATGTTAATGTATTGAATGTGCCTCCAACAGTGGAGGAGGGAGTGAAACCTGATGGTAAGCCATGCACTGACACTACACACACAGGGCTCACAGTGAGGACAGGTGAGGAGGCTGTAGGGGAGAGCTCAGAGGTGGAGGGAGGGGCTGCTATGGGCAGTGTAGGGCCCCTAAGTGAATCCAGCCTGCTGAGTCTAGGGCCCCTGCAGGAAGAGGAACAGGCCATGGGGGGAGGGGGTGTCCCGGGAGAGGAGCCACCAGGTAGGACCCCAGGTCAGGAGTTCCCCACATCCGGGATGTCAGGAAGTCAGGGAAGTCTGCCTGACCCGGCGACTTGGTCAGAGGAGGAGGGAAAGCAGGCGCTACCCATGGTCTCAGCGGTCGTGGCCGCTGTTACCAGGAGTTGGAGCGCTGAAGCCCAAGGAGCCTCGCGGAGGTCCGACGGTTTCCCCCTCTCTGACCAAGTGGCTGCCGAGTCAGTCAGTAGCCAGGAGACAGATCCCGGGGAACTGACAGAGGACAGGGCAGTCTCATCAATTCTTGCCATATCTAGTCAGGGATTTCAGGCAGCGTTGGAAGCTGACCCTAGCCTGAAGACTCTCAAGGAACAGGTGGCACAGCCTCCCCTGGAGTCCGACCGCGAGCGAGTGGTCTGGGACCAGGGACGGCTGTACCGGGTAACGGTCCAGCAGGGTTCACCGGAGGCGTGGCCCAGGGACCGACAGTTAGTGGTACCCCATCCGTTCAGGGCGGAATTGTTGCAGATCGCACACGAGATTCCAATGGCCGGACACCTAGGGATCACTAAAACCAGGGCCAGGCTAGCTCAGCATTTCTACTGGCCTGGAATGAGGACCGAGGTGATAGCCTACTGCCGTTCGTGTGACACCTGTCAGAGGGTGGGGAAGGCGGGGCCGCGCCCCAAAGCCCCACTGGTAACTCTGCCCATCATCGAAGAGCCTTTCTCGAGGGTGGCTGTGGATCTCATTGGACCTCTGTCCACTCCAGCCGCTCCGGGAAATGCTTCATACTAACGGTAGTGGACTATGCCACCCGGTACCCGGAGGCGGTAGCTTTGTCGTCCATTCGGGCCGACAAAGTGGCCACTGCCTTACTGGAGATTTTCTCCAGAGTGGGGTTTCCCAAGGAAATGCTCACCGACCGAGGCACCCAGTTCATGTCGCAGCTGATGGAGTCTCTCTGTAAGCAGGTACAGGTGCAACATCTGGTGGCCAGCCCGTATCACCCACAGACCAATGGCTTGTGTGAGCGGTTCAATGGCACCTTAAAGCAGATGCTGAAGATGTTGGTCGACTCCCACGGGAGAGACTGGGAGCGGTATCTCCCACACCTGCTGTTTGCCTACCGGGAGGTTCCACAGGCCTCAACGGGGTTCTCCTCCTTTGACCTCCTGTACGGGCGACGTGTACGGGGGCCCCTTGCTCTGGTGAAGGAAGCATGGGAAGGGGATTTAGCCACCCCTGGAGTGTCGGTCATTGAGTATGTCGTGCGCTTCCGGGACCGAATGATGGCCTTGACGCGGCTGGTGCATGACAATATGACCCAAGTTCAGGCTGACCAGAAGCGATGGTACGACCAGAATGCTTGTGAGCGGACCTACCAGGTGGGTCAAAAGGTGTGGGTACTGGTCCCCGTACCACAAAACAAGCTTCAGGCAGCCTGGGAGGGTCCATACCTCGTGCACGAGCAGCTCAACGCCGTCACCTACCTGGTCACCCTGGACCACGCCCGTGGAAGGAGGAAGGCCTTCCATGTGAACATGATGAAGGCCCACCACGAGCGTGAGGCTTATGCCCAACCAGCGTGCAACCTTTCAGAGGACAGAGAGTCAGAAATCCTCGTGGATCTGCCACCGCAGCCAAAGAGAGGGTGCGGTAGGGCGCACGGGGGAACACAGGAATGTGATACCCCCTAGCGCCCTCAAAAGCAGGGAGGTGTAAGGAAAAGGTTGTCGCCATTTTGTATAGGGCCTGTACCAGCCTCCATTTTGTCAGTTCACACAGCCACAGACTTTTAGCTACACAGGGCCTATTAGCATATTCAGTACGGCCAGCTTTGATGTCCACTGTGAATCAATAGGCCTTTACATGCTAATTGGTTTAGGCCAGGGTCTGAATAAGATGGTCAGTCGTATGGTAATTAGCTCAAGCTCAAGCCATTGTTTCCTGCTCCATATCAATTGCAGGCCAGTTAATATGCGGGCTTCAAAGCTGATGGGGAAGGGCCTAGCAGGTTCAAAAGCTGTAGCCAAGAAGAGGCTGCTCTCTCATTCCATTTTCACACACAGAAGCCAAGAAGATGGTCTAGGAAAGGACCAAAAGAAAACGGATTTGTCTTGCCAAGGGTGCAGCAACATATGCTTTGGGGACTATCCAGTAACTGAAGACTACTACCTGGGAATGGCAAAGCCCCTGCCTTCCCATGACGATACTACAACCCGGTAATATTGATCTATAGCTAATACCTTTAAGCCTTGTACATTATCGTTGTATTTTTTACTCTGACTGCAAATCCATTGTAATTACGTTGTATAGCTTTACCGTATATTTCTGTAATTATCTAGTGCACCCTTAAGGCAAATTAAACCATAAAATTAATCTTGGGCTGATGCTTTTACTCTGATCACGAATCTTAGAATACCCAGTGGGTAACAGGACACCTTCCCCGGCGGCCATTTGCTCTAGGTGCAGTTCCCTTACTGACCTGAGAGACAAAGGGGGCGCTGGAGAGCTGTACCTGTGGAGTTACGTCCCATTGGTGACGTGGGAGGAAGGGGGTCGGCCTTCACATTTGGTAGCGGCGGTGGGATCAGAAGCTGTGATACCCAGGCTACCATGTGGCGGTCGGCTTAGTTCCTCACATCTATCATTAAGTTTTTAGCATGAGTCCGGAACTACTGGTGGACTTTTGAATTTTGAAATAAATATATTACCACATTGTTAAAAGTTTAAAATCTATTTCAGAATTTCACTAGAAAATTAAATAATTTCACAATACATCATCTTTTTTATATTTTTAATGAAATGCATGAAGGAAATTCTCAGAATTTTTATAACGTTCAGACTTTGGGAGCCAAGTGCTGTTTGATGACCTCCAACAAATTTTCAATTCTGTAGAAATACCCTAAGAGAGCCATTTAACTGACTTCTTAGCATCACATCGCCCTACGTGTAATGTATCATATTGGTTCTGGCATCTAACATCCTTGAAGGAAATGTATAAAGGAAAAA
Source organism: Oophaga sylvatica (assembly GCA_033576555.1). NCBI lineage: Eukaryota > Metazoa > Chordata > Amphibia > Anura > Dendrobatidae > Oophaga > Oophaga sylvatica. The sequence goes on along the minus strand of JARQOD010000002.1, from coordinate 156,339,883 downwards.
GTAAAATTATATTTACTGAATCAATGTATTGCCTTAGGAATTTGCTACTTCAGAAAAAATTGTTAAAAACAATTTGTGTTTGCCATTTAGTGTAATTCTACTGATCAGGATCATTTTTGAGTCTCAGGAGTGCCTCAAAGTGACTCCAGTGTTTTTACTTAAACATAACACAGAAGGAAAGTTAAGAGAAAGAAAATGAATGTCGGAAACTTTGAAACTTCCTTGTTCCAAATACATTTATAAAAATATTAATTTAAAATGTTACCAATTATCAATTTAATACATTCAATTATTCACATTTTCTCCACATTATCTTCTAATTTTAGAGTAATCTAATTATGATTGGATTATTTAATTTAGGCTTTAATACTAGTATGGATACTAAAGTTAATCATCATCCTTGTCTACTTGTAAAACACAGTGTGCTATCCTTGCTATCTCAATTATGTGTGTCCTGGTCAGTATTCTGCTAGAGTAGAAGTCTGCTTTAATGGAATAGCAAAAGCTGTTGCCAATCAGCAGCCACTGCTAGAACATAACTGCTGGGGACACAGCACTAACATAAATGGAACAGTACCAGTCCATTAGATTGGTATAAAGTGTCTTTGCTTTATCTTTACCTTTCTGTTTTATCTTGTGCAGTGAAATGATTTACAAGGCGTAATGAAAATCTCTTTAACATTCCTACATTTAAAGAAGCAGTGCAGGCATGCTGATGCACATTTTCATATCTAGTGCAATGCCTATGGGCGTACAGCATGACATCTATTTTCATTGATTCTTAAAAATATTGTGCACTACTTGGACAACTCCTTCTTATATATTTTTTCCCTTGATACTAAAGTCCTTCATTTAAAAACTCATTTTGTGTTTACTTGTGTTATATTTGTCTAATGTTTAAATTTGTTTGGTGATCTGAAACATTTAAGTGTGACATGCTTCCGAAATTCAAACATGCAAAAGAATAGGAAATCAGGAAGGGGGAAACACTTTTTCACACAACTGTACATGTCAGTGTCCATTGCACATAACTACATGTTTTGTGAATTGATCTATCTTTTTTGCCTTCTGCGATCTTTTTTTGTTTATCTATGTTAGTCGTTGGTCATTTATATTGTTTATGAGATGTAATTAATTTATGATCTTCTATCTTCCAAATGTCTTGTTTTAAATCTGTTTCATAAAATGACAGTATGCACAGCTTGCTGTGATCTGCAGTGTCTAACTATACTATGTTTTTTTACAAATTACAAAATATTATGGAATATAATTTTCATTAACATTCTGAGTTAGTTACAATTGTCTTAATTTTTTTTTAAATTGTTTTCTAATTCATATTTGTTTCCTTCTTGTGTTATAACAAATATGAGACGTTGTTCATAATACATGATTCATGTATTATGAAATGCCTTAAATAACCAATGCCACATTAACTAGTCATTGGATATATAATGAAATACTAGGCTGTGTCCTCATTTTCTAGGGAGTATTGCACTATTTAGTAGCTATTGTATTACCCAATGGCCCTTTGGAATGTTATTCAAAGAAAACCAGTAATGTTTATAAAATTAGCAAGTAAACATATTGCTTATTTATGCTTCATCCACATTCTATAAATTTTACAAGCATGAATTGGATGGTTCTTGCAGCCCAAGTTTCTTTGTAAACAGGAATTGTTATTGTTCTGAAATAATGCTGGCATTATTATATTGTTAAATCAGAATGACCAGATATAAAAAGTGCTTGAGACTGTAGCTTTGTCTTCCCAAAATTGAACTGAATTATGAAAATAAGAGACGTGAACATGATGTCCCAAACACATGATGACCAAACTTTACATACAATGTTACAAATAAAATTGCTTTCTGCTAGAAACATGTCAGATTGGGATTTTCTTGTACTGGATTTTTTTTTAATTATGGAAAATAAAGGTATTTTTTATTCAAATTTCATCCACTTCAAGACTACCGGATCTTTTTCCTTTTATTTTTCCTTTTTCTGTTTTAAGTGAAACCACATTGGATCTGTTTACTTGTGTTTCAGATAAGCGTGTCAAGTTCCTTTTTTGCTGTAAATTTTACATAGTCGCAAAGTAAGATACTTAGATAATGGTTATAAAGTAAAGTAGATCATTGAGATATTATCTCATGAAATAAAGAAAAGTCAAATAGTTCACTTATTTATTTTCACAATCCCATATATCTTTTACTGTATGGAGTCTCTTTTCCATTGCGTGACAAATGACAACCATTTTTTAAAATTCAATGAAACTTAGTTCCATTGTCAGTAGCTTAGGTACTATCAGAATGTCATAGTTAATAATATATGTAAAAACATATTGAAATGAACCTTGTGAGACTTGGCTAAATTTCATCCTGCTGCTGGAGAGTGCAAAACCTTGGAACTTGATAAAAAAAAGAACAAATCTCAGTATGTGACAAAATTACAAAAGCAAAACCAGTTTGTGCTATGTATGAGTGTTGGCTCCCCTGCATGCTTCTCCCCTCAACCGGCAGGGACGCTGACTCACTCACCACCATGGCCCCCATCCAGCACTTCCTCCTCTGTCCTCTTTGGATGCTGCTGGGGCTGTGCAGGATGCACAGATCCCTGGATACTGTGCTTAGGACAAGTGCACTTCATCCTTTTTAAAGGTGCCATTTGTTCACTGTCCTAAAGTGTTCCCAGTCAATAAGTGGGAGACACCAATTTTTTAAGGCGCTTCCACCTGCATGGAGGTGCCTGTGCAATGCTTTTAGTTTGTTCCCAACATGCTTACTAGTTCTCAGGTCACAGTCTGCTAGTACCTGCTAGTTTCACTAGAGACTGCCAATACCTAGCCCTACCTGCTGGTTCTTGCCTTGTTCCTGTCTGTCCTTGCCATTAACTGCCGTGCCAAGTTGTATATTGTCTGGACCCGCCTACACCTGCCATGCCAATCTGTTAATCAGCTGGACACCCCTGTAGCAGCCATGCCAGTCTTTGTACCAGCTGGCCCCGCTTGCACCTGCTGTGCCAATGTGTATATCAGTTGGACCCGCCTGCACCTCCCATGCCCATCTGTATATCAGCCAGACCCGCCTGCATCTGCCAATGTGTTTATCAGCCAGACATGCCTGCACCTGCCATACCCATCTGTTTATCAGCTGGACCCCCCCTGCACCAGCCATGCCAGTCTGAGTACCAGCTGGCCTGCTTGCACCTGTTATGCTAATGTGTATAACAGTTGGACCCATCTGCACTTGCCATGCCCATCTGTATTTCAGCCAGACCCACCGACACCTGCCATGCCAGTCTTCATATCAGCCAGACCTGCCTGCACCTGCTGTGCCAATCTGTATACTAGTCAGGCCCACATGCATCTGTGGTTCCTGTGTTCATGCTGAGCCTATCTGTATCAGCTATATTCTCCTACTGAGCCATTCCACCTACATGTCCCTTGCATGTCAGCAGCATATGTCCGTAGTCTGTCCTGGAGTAGCACCTCGTGTCCATTGGGAGCCAAAACTACCCCCCCACAGGTGCTCTACTAAAGAGTTAGTTGCTCACACAGTCACGCCCCTCCAGGCTCTCGTCGGATCACGGCACAGTGATTCCACCACTCCAATTACAATAAGTTTCAAGGAAATAGCACAATTTGTGACAGAAAAGGTAATTGATGTCTAAATTGAGAACCATTACAGTGATAATTATATGCAGAGTTACCTAGCTTTACTAAATACAAAGACATTTTAAATTTGAAATCCCACTCAATTTTTTTTCTGTCCAAGTGGATTAATTAAAACAAAAAATAAAAAATATAACCTGCAGACCTTTAGTTTTTAATTAATTTCCAGGTGCACAAACTCGCTATGTGGCAATATACAAGCATATACAGACACGATGCGTATACATCAACTCCAATATTACTGTAAACATAAGAAACATACAGTCCCTGACAGAAGTTATGTCGCTTATCCATGTTATGTAAATCAAAGCTTATAACTAGTGTTGAGCGATACTTTCCGATACCCCTAAGTATCGGAATCGGAATGGTATCGCCGATACCATTAAAATATCGGCGATACCCGATACCGATACCGGAAGTCCCATGTAAGTCTATGGGAACAAAATATCGGAACTAAAAAAACCCCATTCTTTCCTTGTAAACACTAAATATACACACATAGAATACATATATATATATATATATAATATATATATACATGTCATTGTGACATGTATATATACATATATGTATAGTTTATACACTTCTACATAGTAAAATATCCTCTGATTCAATTGCCGGGTAAAGCCGGCTTCAGTGAAAAGACAGAAGCACCCGACATGAAATGACACTTGGTGTACATAGGGTTAACCATGTATTTTCATGTCGTTTGCTATCTGATTTGCACAAACAATTAAATCAGTCTATGTTTGCAAAATTTCACACCTGTAGGGGTTAATTAAAGGTGTAAATTCGTTGTAAAAAAAACGGACTTTTTTGCTACGAATTTACACCTTTAATTAACCCCTACAGGTGTGAAATTTTGCACACATAGACTGATTTAATTGTGCAAATCAGATAGCAAAGGACATGGTTAACCCTATGTACACCAAATGTCATTTCATGTCGGGTTCTGCATTTTCACAAAAGCCGGCAATTGAATTAGCGGCTATTATACTATGTAGAAGTGTATGAACTATAAATATATATATATATATATATATATATATATATATATATAAATGTGTCACAAACTCAATGACATGTATATATATATATGAGGTGTAAAATTGCTGAAAAAAAATGCGTGGGCTCCCGCCCTATTTTCGCAACCAGACAGACAAAGCCAGTGAGTGGGGGCAGATAATAATAGCCCAGAGAGGGACCATTATTTTTGGCCCCCCCCGGCTACTAACATCTGCCCCCAGACACCCCAGAAAGGGCAAATCTCTAATTAGATTTGCCCTTTCTGGCACTTTGCCCGTCTATTCCCATTGCCCTGTAGCGGTGGCGAATGGGTTAATAAGGGGTTAAAATGACCTTGCAATTGAAAGGTCACTTTAAGCCAGGTTAATAATTGAGAGCTGTCAATTAGACAACTATCAATTATTAATCCTATTGTATGAAAGAAAAATCAAACACACACACTTTAATAAAAAAGAAGTTTAATGAAATAATCACACAGTTTTTGACCATATTTTATTTACCTGCTAAAACCATTTCCTGTAATAAAAATAAAATAATAAAGCAAAATTATTCTTACCAATCCGATGCACAGTAAGGTCCCACGGTGTAATCCTTCAGAAAGGGTTAATGTTTACTGCAGGGACCGCAGCTAATGCTGCAGCCTCACAGTAAACCCCCAAATGAATGAGTTCCTCTCCTGGCTGACAGGAGAGGAAGTGGAAAGCTTAATTGATTGCTTTCCACTTTCACTTCAGGTCAGCCAGGGACACCATCAGTGACGTCAGAGGGAACTGATTAACAAAAATAGGGGTTCCCTTTGAAAAAAAAATGGCGTGGGGTCCCCCCTATTTTTGTTAACCAGCCAGATGAAGCAGACCGCTGAGGCCTGGATTTTCAGGCTGTTAAGGAGCCAAGATCCATGGACCTTGCCAGCCTGATAATACCAGGCCACAGCAGTCTGCATATCTTGGCTGATTAACAAAAATAGGGGATCCCCTCGAAAAAAATTAGCGTGGGGTCCCCCCTATTTTTGTTAACCAGCCAGATGAAGCAGACCGCTGAGGCCTGGTTTTTCAGGCTGGTAAGGATCCAATATCCATGGACCTTGCAAGCCTGATAATACCAGGCCACAGCAGTCTGCTTAGCTTGGCTGGTTAACAAAAATAGGGAATCCCATCGAAAAAAAAAACGGCGTGGGGATCCCCCCTATTTTTGTTAACCAGCCAAGTAAAATGCAGACTGCTGCGGCCTGGTATTAAAAGACTGTCAAGGCCCATGGATTTTGGCCCTCAACAGCCTGATAATACAAGGCTACAGCAGCCCCACATTTGGCGCATCAAAAGATGTGCCAATTGTGGCACTTTACCCGGCTCTTCCCACTTGCCCTGTAGCAGTGGCAAGCGGGGTAATAAGGGGTTATTGTCACCGTTGATTGCACGGTGACAATAAGCCCGGTTAATAATGGAGAGGTGTCAATAAGACACCGATCCATTATTAATCCCAAAGTTATTAAATGTTTAAAAAAAAGACACAGCAAGAAAAAAGTCTTTTAATGAAATAAAAGAGACAACACAGTTTTCATTTTTTTTATTACTCTCTCATTCCTGCGACGCCATCGATCTCCTGTAAAAAAATAAAAAAAAACAAACCAACAGTATACCACCTGTCCGACGCAGTCCATAGTAACGATTGTCCCACGACGATCCAGCTCTGCTACATCGGAATGCCAGGCAGAGCCTGTCATCCCGGCGCAGCACAGCTGCTTACCAGCTTCCCCGGCGGTGACGTCATCGGACTGCTTTACGGCCGCGATTACCCAGCAGTCACTGCAGTTATCGCGAGAAACTGCATGTGACCGCCGGGGAGAAGAGGATGGCGGCCATGAAGCAGTCCAGCCCGTGACCGCCGGAGATCTTCTGCCAGGTAAGTGCAGCTGACTCCTGACAGACCCGACCGACGGACACTGACAGTGACAGTGACAATTCCGATTCCGGTATCCGATATGACGAAAATATCGGAACTCGGGATCGGAATTCCGATACAGCCAATATCGGCCGATACCCGATATTTGCAGTATCGTATCGCTCAACACTACTTATAACCTGACGTTAAAATCATCCATTGGTTTTATAAATTACTCTTTTGAAAGCTGAAACCCTCCCAAATTTGGTTTAGGTTAAGAAAATAAATTGGCATCAATGCTGAAATATTGATAATTTAATGAACATAGAATGGTCAGACTTTGGCAAGACAAAAGTTTTGTCGCCCACAGAAAGTAATGTGATATTCAAACAAATAATTATCTTAAAATACAAATATATGTTGCATAACATTGGTGAATTAAGTTGTGGCGCTATTAGAGTCATATTTAATATTTTGTGTGACTTCCATGAGCTTGAAGGACTGCATCCATGCGGTTCAACTATGATTCATACAATTTATTAATGAAGTCATGAGGAATAGCAAAGAATGCAGTCTTACATGCCTCCCAGAGTTCATCTAGATTCCTTGGTTTTGTCTTCCAAGCTTCCTCTTTCATCCTACCCCAAACATGCTCAATGATGTTCATGTCTGGTGACTGGGCTGGCCAGTCATTGAGCACCTTGATCTTTTTTGCCTGGAGGAACTTTGTTCTAGAGATGGATGTATGTGATGGAGCACCATCCTGCTGCAAAATTTGACCCCTTTTATGATTTGGAATGTAAGAGGTAGCTAATACTTCTTGATATTTTAGGCTATTGATATTGCCTTCCACCTTGAAAATGTTTCGCACACCCCATACTGAATTTAACCCCAGACCATGATCTTTCCACCACCAAATTTAACTGTTTTCTGGGTATTTTGGATCCATATGGGCTCCATTAGGCCTCCTGAAGTATTTGCGGCGGCTGTGGTGTAATTATACTGAAGATTTATCAGAGAAATCCACCTTCTGCCACTTTTCCAGCGTCCATCTGTTTAGCAGGCTGCGGGACTTTGCAAATGCCACATGATTTTTTATTTACCTTTTGTTTAGTGCTGGCTTCTGGGCGCTGAATCGACCATGGAGGCCATTTAAATACAGAATCCTACAAACTGTTCTAGTTGACACAGGCACTTGAGCTGACCAGGCATGTTGGAGCTTTGCTGCAGTGGAAGAGGGGCTTGCTTTGGATTTTCTAACAAACAAACGTTCCTGCTGAGCAGTTGCCTTGCTTGGTCTGCCGGACCTGGGCTTGTCAAACCCATCTCCAGTCTCTTCAAATCTTTTTTTAATTCTTTGTACTTGACGCTGAGACACACCAAAGGTGCCAGCCATCTCTGCAGTGGATCTGGTCTTCAGCCTCTTGATAATCAAGGATTTGGCCGCAGGGTGAATTTTTGGCATGTTGTCAGAGCTCAAGTTGCAGTTCAAGTGAAGGTCTGGGGTGCTGGGTTTCTTTTTATACACACCCACTAATTAACCGATCATTTACTGAGCACTGGTGAGGATGTAAACTAGGATTGGGTGCATTATATGACCAGGTGACAAAGCTTTTGTCTTGCCAAAACCTGACCATACTGTGTTCATTAAATGATCAATATTTCAGCATTGATGCCAATTTATTTTCTTAACCTAAACCACATTTGGGAGGGTTTCAGCTTTCAAAAGAGTAATTATAAAAACAATGGATGAATTTAACGTCAGGTTATAAGCTTTGATTTACATAACATGGATAAGCGACATAACTTCTGTCAGGGACTGTAAGGTACTTAGCGTTATTTTGATCAAGAAAAACAAATGTCATCCAACCATGTCCAGATGTACCTTTAATATGGATGGTCCCTGAACACTACTGACCTACCTCTCCATATGTGAATCCAGGCATCATCTAAATCATCGCAGTGGGTTGACGCATCTTGTATGTACACATGTGGTCAAAATAGTTGGTACCCTCAATGACAGAAAAACCCACAATGGTCACAGAAATAGCTTGAATCTGACAAAAGTAATAATAAATCAAAAATCTATGAATATTAAAAATTGAAAGTCAGACATTGCTTTTCAACGATGCTTCCACAGAATTTTAAAAAAATAAAAATCATTAAATTGGCATGAACAGAAATGATGGTACCCCTGAAAATAATGCGACAAAAGAGACATGTTAAATCAAGGTGTGTCCACTAAATAGCATCACAGGTGTCTACAATCTTGGAATCAGTAAGGGCCCAGTTACACATAGTGACGCTCCAGTGATCCCAACAACAATATGACCTGGTAAGGATTGCTGGTACGTCGCTACATGGTCGCTAGTAAGTTGTCAAACAGGCAGATCTACTCAATGACACAGTAACGATACTGAGATCCGTATAACGACCTCGGTGATCGTTGAGACTTTGTCAAAGCAGCGATTCTGACAAAGACAAAGCAAAATCACGCCTGCGTCGCCGAGGTTGCTCGTTATTTTTATGGCATCAAACACAGCGATGCATGCTGGCCAGTGGGACACCAATGATCAAAAAATGGCCCAGGACATTCCAGCTCGATCAGCGATATCGCAGCGGGGTGTCGGTCGCCGCCATGTGTCACACGTAGCGAGATCACTGGCAAGGTCGCTGTTGCATCACAAAACATGTGACGTTTCAGTGATATGTGTGAAGTTAAAGTATCCTTAAGTGAGCCTGTACAGATGGCTACAGATATTCACTGTGCTGTTTGGTGACATGGTGTGTATCACACTAAACATGGACCAGAGGAAGTGAAGGAAAGAGTTGTCTCAGGAGATTAAAAAGAAAATTATAGACAAACATTTTAAAAGTAAAAGTTATAAGACCATCTCCAAGCAGTTTGATGTTCCTGTGACTAGAGTTGCACATACTATTCAGAAATTTAAGCTCCGTGGGACTGCAGCCAACCTCCCAGGACTTGGCCGCAGGAGGAAAATTGATGACAAATCATAGAGAAGGATAATATGAATGGTTACAAAAGAGCCCAGAAAACTTCTAGACGGGCTCATACTCACTGGCGCCGAAAACGGATGATATTCAGCCGAAAAAAAAATCGAATTCAAATCTGACCAATGTTATTCAATAGGTGAGTTCTCATTTGCGATTTTTTTCTCATCAGAAATTGGTGTGAGAAAAAAATCGCAGCATGCTGCGATTTGATGCGATTTAGGCATGATAATCGCCAATGCAAGTCAATGGGTGCGAGAAATCATCGCACAGCACTCGCACCATGCGAGTGCTGTCCGATTTATACGCACCAGTCTCCTTTGAAAAGCCGGCAATTCATCCCTGGCTACTGTAAAATCACACTGACAGCTCACAAAACAATAGATACATACACATAGAATACATATATATATATATATATATATATACATGTCATTGTGACACATACATATATATATAATTATAGTTCATACACTTCTACATACTGTAATAACTGCTAATTCAATTGCCGCCTTTTGTGAAATCACAGAAGCCGACATGAAATGATACATTGTTTACACACACTTAACCATGTCATTTCATGTATTGTGATATATGGTTTTAACTTACAATTACATAAGTGTATGTGTGCAAAATTTCAGACATGTAGGGGTTAATTAAAGGTGTAAATTCGTTGAAAAAAATGCGTGGGCTCCCACTGTATTTTCTCCACCAGACAGACAAAGCAAGCGAGTGGGGGCATATAATAATAGCCTAGGGAGGGTACATTTTTTTTGTGCCCCCCCTGGCTGCTAACATCTGCCCCCAGACACCCCAGAAAGGGCAAATCTCTAATTAGATTAGCCCTTTCTGGCACTTTGCCCGTCTATTCCCATTGCCCTGTAGCGGTGGCGAATGGGTTAATAAGGGGTTAAAGCCACCTTGCAATTGAAAGGTCACTTTAAGCCAGGTTAATAATTGAGAGCTGTCAATTAGACAACTATCAATTATTAATCCTATTAAAGTAAATAAAAAAAAACACACACAAGAAATTTAATTTTATAATTTAATTTTATAATTTTATTACCTTATCTGGCCATGTAGTATGTGATACATGATCAGACACATCCTGTTTAATTTATGAAGTAAGGACTCTAAGGCCGTCGTCACACTAGCGAGAAATACGGACGAGTGCTATGTGAAAAAAAATTGCATTGCACTCGGACCAATGTCAATCTATGGGGCAGCTCCCATCAGCCGATTTTTTCTCACCCGTATTATACGGGCTGAGAAAATCGCAGCATGTTGCGTTTGTCAGAGTATTACAGCCATAATACGCCAATGCAAGTCTATGGGGTCGAGTAAACTATGGATTACACACGGACCAAACGTGTGACTTGCGAGAAATACGCAAGATTTCTGCAGGTGATAGGAAATGGACTCAGCCATTATCAGGAAGCTTTGACATGCTAATTATCTTCTAAAGAGAGTAAGACATCCCGGAATAACGCCTCCACTGAGTCCACCCTCATGTTCAAATACTTATCATTCTGATCCAAGAAAGGCCAGAACTGTGCGACCAGAGGGAAGCACATTATTCCGACCACGCCTGAAAAGAGGCGGCATGGAGGAGGTTTTGTGTACAAATGTTTCCAGATTATGAGGAGAGGGCACGTGAGAGCCAGCAACAAATTAGTAAGTTCTATTCTTTTTTCAAAATCATATTAAAGTGCAAAATAACATGTTTTCCCATTAGACCCTAAAATAATAATATGTGTAGCTTTTGGCCATTCTGTGCAATATATCTGATGTTTAAATGACACCTTACTAAGCCACATGACACTGTAAAATATATGTTACAGTGTTGAGAAATTTGGGCAATGTCCTAATAAATTATTCTGTCACATTGCAGTTGAAGATGTCATGAGACGCTGGTGCAGCATCCGTGACCAGTATAGGCAGAAACGTCAGCAGCGGGCCAGGAGTGGGGATGCAGCAACGACCTAGAGGAAATATATCTATTTTGACGGCTGTCCTTTCTGGTTACCTTTCTTGATCTCAGACCGTAAGTACATACATCACACAACATTTAAAAACAGAACTCAGTCCAACCTCACAGAGAGGGAGACAGGGTCTGATTCGGAGGCCATTATTGATCCGTTTGGGGGAGGTGAAGAGGTGGCTGGAAATCTTTTGACCCTTCCAGCTGCATCCCCCAACCTCCACCAGCACCAGCACCAGACCCAGCACCACCAGTGGCATCATGCAGCCTGGATGTTTTGCAACAGGAGGACCAGGGCAACAGCAGCAGCCCTACTGTGCCTCTTGAGGCATCACCCCAGCCTGCCGTAATACCCAGCCATGGTTGACTAAGAAGACGAGACTGCCATGCTTCTGACACAAGGAGGCATGTCGATACGGGGGTGTTAAATTATCTGTCCAGTGCTGCCCAGGATGAAGGTGAGGAGGCCTATGCCCACAGCCTGACCCGGTACCTCCATCCACTATCCCGGGAGGTCAGACTGCATGTGAGTAGGATCCATTCAGATCCTGATTGATGCCTGCACACCCCCCAATAACCCATATGAGGTTTTTGACTTTTTGGAGCGCTGGAAGCGATCAGTCCGTAACCAGCTCAGAATTTCCTCAAACCCAGAAGTGCAGGCTCAATCAAGATCTGAGCCACCTCCTCCACGGGTGCGTACACCACATCCCAATCCACCCCCAACACAACATTGGCCACCACCGGGCCAAAGATAATCAACCTGCCTAATATGGCCACTTGATCAGACCCTGTGTTGGAGGCTGGTCCCAACTTGGCGTTGATCGACATGGTCAAATTGGGGGGTATGAATTACATGGCTACCAAAATCGAAAGGAGTATCATCTTCAATATCTGTCTGGCGACTTCTTTAGTCACCACCAGGATCCTAGCCACATCACCCATCCTGGCCCAGATTATGTTCCCACACAGGGTGATGTCCAAGTTGGGCGTCAAACCCAGCAACAAAGTGAAGGTGGACTCCTGCCATTCCCACCACCTACCTATGAAAACTTATAACTTCTAGTTGTGTGTTATGATGATAACGCTGATTTCTTTTTTTTATTTTGGTTTTACAAAATATGCTAAGAAATGTCTGGCCACATTTGTATGGACACAAAAGCCAAAAGACTGTATTTTATTTTTTTTATGCTAAGTTATTTTTTGCCTTTATAAAAAAGGTACAAAACAACACATTTTGTGTGTTATTTTATTCTTAACTTGGACAAAAAAATATTACTTCATTTGCCACAATGAAAATGAAAACACACACAAACTTGAAGAACAAACAAGCTTTTAAATATAGCACCATGAGGTCTAAGAAAATAATTGGTGAACACGTACTTTCAGTCCAGACAGCGGATGATGGGAAGGGATCACATGTGGAATAGGCCTACTCATATTGTCATACACAACTTCAGCACCATCAGATGAGGAGCAATCATGTATTCGGGTGAAGTTATGTAGGATAACACATGCTTTTATCACCTCTATTACGTTACCTTCACTCAACTGTATGGCTGACTGGAGGACACGCCATTTGGCACAAAGAATGCCAAAGGCGCACTCCACCAGTCGTCGTGCGCGTGATAGGCGCAAGTTAAAGATTCTGCGCCAGTGGTCCAGGTTTCTACGGGGATAGGGCTTCATTACATGATGGGTCAATTGAAAGGACTCATCTGCAACAAGGACATAAGGCACAGGTTGAATATTGGAGCCTGGAAGGTGATGTGGTGGTGGTAGGTCCAACTGATTATTGCGCTGCCGCCTACCCATAATGGAAGAATTGAAGATACTAGAGTCTCCAGTTCTTCCATAGGCCCCAATATCTACAATTATAAACCGGTAGTGACTGTCAACCAGGGCCAACAGCACTACTGAAAAATATTGTTTATAATTATAGAATTGGAACCCTGAGTTGGGCTGCTTACGCACATGGATGTGCTTCCCATCCAGGGCTCCAAAACAATTTGGAAACTGGCAATGCTCCTCAAATCCCCTGGAAATCCTCAACCGGTCTTCCATTTTTGGCTCAGGCATGACCACTTGATGAAGCCGTGACCAGATTTCCGAACAGGTAGACCGGACAATGCCAGATATTGTTGATTTTCCAATCAAAAATTCATGATGTAGTGCCACATATGACAGACCAGCTGTGAGGAAGCTACAAGAAAATAAAGTATAAATTAAAGTTAGCTAACATGTTGAAGGTTAAAAACTATTAACAATAATCAGTTACAGAGTGTAACTAACAAGACATGAAATAACAACATAAAAATACTTTCAATGGCTTTGTGCCTTTAGAAACAAAAACATATTATTATTAATAATGTGAGATTTTATTTTTGATATATATTACGACTAAAACAGAAAAATTTTTAACACAGAACTAAATACTAAATTTTTAAGCATCATCAATATACAGTATGAGGTTAAGAAATACATACCGTAATGTAAGGAGAAGGCGATCCTCAGCAGAAATACATTTGGGCATCCTGGTGTCCTGAAAGGTGATCCCAGGGCTCACTGTCTCCAACAAAATATCAAAGGTGTCACGGCTAGTGTTGAGCGATGCTTTCCGATATCATGAAATATCGGATCGGATTGGATCGGACCGATACCCAAAAAGTATCGGGTATCGCCGATTCCGATACCGGAAACCAATGCAAGTCAATGGGACAGAAATATCGGAATTAAAATAAACCCTTTCTTTCCTTGTAAACACTAGATATAAACACATAGAATAAATATATATATATATATATATATATATATATATATATATATACATGTCATTGTGACATATATATATACATATATTTATAGTTCATACACTTCTACATAGTAAAATAGGCACTAATTGAATTGCCGGCTTTTGTGAAATTTCAGAACTACCCGACATGAAATGACACATGGTTTACCATATTTTTCGGACTATAAGACGCACCCAGGTTTTAGAGGTGGAAAATAGGGAAAAATATATTTGAAGCAAAAAATGTGGTAAAATATTTAATAACATAAATAACATACTATTATATGTGGTGTTATTATATATAATAGCATGTTATTATGTAGGAAGCCACTGGTAGAAGCTGCGGGACCAGTGTGGTGTCTGTAAACTACTATGTGAAGATGCTGGAGGGTGAGTATAAGGCCGGGGTCACACATGCGAGAAATTTGCACGATCTTTGTGCGAATCTCTCTCGTGAACACCCAGCACTGCCGCTGGCACTCAGACTGGAGCGTGCGGCTGCATAGAAATACATGCAGCAAAGAAATACATGCAGCCGCACGCTCCGGTCCGAGTGCCGGCAGCAGTGCGGGTGTTCATGCAAGAGATTCGCACAAAAATCGTGCAAATTTCTCACATGTGTGACCACGGCCTATGAATTGGGGCATAGGGCTTATATTTAAAGCCACACTCCAGCACTGATTACACTGGAGTGCTGCTTTAAGATCCCATGGGAGAACTATAACTCCCAGCATGTCCTGCAGAACCTATGGCATGCTGGGAGTTATAGTCCACCACAGGATGGCAGAGTGCTTTTTAATTTGCTGTATTTATTAAACTTTTAATTATTTTTTTCTTGTACAGTGTGTCTGAAGGACCTGTGATGACATCAAGAAGAGGCAGGGCTTTGTGTGGTCATGTGATGCTCCAGCCCGCCCTCTTCATGACCTCATCACAGGTCCTCTATCGCATCAGCACAGCCCCTGTGCTGTCAGGTATGCGATGCCTCCAGCTGCACTCTGCTCCTGCCGCCTCCTTCTCCTTCCAACACACATCTCCCCAGCTGCTGCAGGAATCAGGTGCTGGGGAACCATGTGGCTCTGTCATTTGCTGCTCCCCGCTCACTGCTCAGCTGATAGGTGGGCGGGGAAGCGGCTAATTAATATTCACTGCACTTAAGTATCTGGACCAGTGGTTTTCCCCAGCGCTGGATTCCTGCAGCGGAGGGGATATTTTCCTGCCTCCTGCAATAGATCCCACTCCACCGCTGCCCCCTGCCCCCCTCCCCCACGTTACATTCCGACCATAAGACGCACCCACACTTTCCTCCCAAATTTGGAGGAAAAAAAGTGCGTCTTATGGTCCGAAAAATACGGTACATACAGTTAACCATGTCATTTCATGTAGTTTGATATATGGTTTTCACTAACAATTACATAAGTGTATGTGTGCAAAATTTCATACAGCTAGAGGTTAATTAAAGGTGTAAATTCTTTGAAAAAAAATGCTTGGGCTCCCGCCCTATTTTCTCAACCAGACAGACAAAGCCAGAGAGTGGGGGCAGATAATAATAGCCGAGGGAGGGTGCATTTATTTTGTTCCCCCCTGGCTACTGACATCTGCCCCAGCCACCCCAGAAAAGGAAAATCTATAATTAGATGCACCCTTTCTGGCACTTTGCCGGCCTATTCCCATTGCCCTGTAGCAGTGGCGAATGGGTTAATAATGGGTTAAAGCAACCTTGCTATTGAAAGGTGACTTTAAGCCAGGTTAATAATTGAGAGCTGTCAATTTGACAATTATCAATTATTAATCCTATTGAAAGAAATAAAAAAACACCCACACATGAAGAATAAATAATTTTAATGAAATAAACACACATTTTTTTACCATCGTTTATTTAACTGTTAATCCTTGCGAAGCCCTTGCTCTCCTGTAATAAAACAACATTATTCGTACCTATCCGCCGCTCTATCAGGTCCCACCGCTGTAATCCTTCACAAAGAGTTAACTAGCTTTCAGCCAAGCAGCGCAGCTAATGCTACCTGCTCAGCTGTAAGCTCCCGAATGAATGAGTTCCTCTCCCGGCGACAGGAGAGGAACTGATTACTGTGGTAAGCATCATTGATTGCTTCCCACTTTCACTTCAGGTCAGCCGGGACTCCCTCTGACGTCACTGATGTTGTGCGGTGTCCCCGGCTGACCTGAAGTGAAAGTGGGAAGCAATCTATTAAGCTTCCGACAATAATCACTTCCTCTCCTGTCAGCCAGGAGAGGAGATGATTCAATCGGGGGTTTACTGCGAAGCTGGCAGCATTAGCTGCGGTCCCTGCAGTAAACATTAACCCTTTCAGAAGGATTACATCGGGGGACCAGACTGAACACCGGATAGGTAAGAATAATATTGCTTTATTATTTTATTTTTATTACAGGAGAACAAGGGAATCGAGGATTAACTGTACAATAAAAGATGGTCAAAAACTGTGTGATTATTTCATTAAAATGATTTTTAATTAAAGTGTGTGTGTTTTATTTTTATTTCATACAATAGGATTAATATTTGATAGTTGTCTAATTGACAGCTCTCAATTATTAACCTGGCTTAAAGTCACCTTCCAATAGCAAAGTGGCTTTTACCCATTATTAACCCATTCACCACCGCTACAGGGCAATGGGAATAGACGGGCTAAGTGCCAGAAAGGGCGAATCTAATTATAGATTTGCCTTTTCTGGGGTGGCTGGGGGAAGATGTTAGTAGCTAGGGGGGCACAAAATAAATGCACCCTCCCTCGGCTATTATTGCCTGCCCCCACTCGCTGGCTTTGTCTGTCTGGTTGAGAAAATAGTGCATTGTGTCTGACTCCGGCCTGAAAGTTACAATTTTTTTTTTCAGGGCCATTAGGCAGCCATTATTATTTGTAGAGGGCCATCAGGCGGCCCTTACTACTGTTAAGGAGCCAGCAGGTGGTCCTTACTATTGTCAGAGGACCAGCAGGCGGCCCTCACTCTAATTTTACAGGTTCAGCTGCCAGCCCTCACTAAGCATTTTTGGAGTGCTAGCTGACAGCTGTGCTTTGCATAGCCGTACATTGATACTGCAATATAATTTATCCATCTGAAGTGGGCAAATTTTCTTTTTTCGTATTAATATTGTAAAGTTTGAAACTTGGAGGGCCAGCAAGCTGGACTGTCAATGTATGGCAGGCCAGCACTTGGCCCCCACCATTTTAAGACAGTCATCTTGTGGACAGATGAGACCAAGATACAGTTTTTTGGTAAAGAAAATCTGTGACGACACGGGAGGTCAGTGGTTGTACTGGTCCGCTAGCCAAAACCGCATGGACCAGTGATCATCCCACCAAACGCCCACTCTCCTTTTTCCCATGGGCATAATGCTACTCATACAACACAGGTTAAGAGTAAAACAGTGTGTCAATACTTTATTGAATCACACAAAAGGCAAATTACACATAGAAGAGTCCCAGCACAATACTTAAGATGGTGCACATTACAGGATCTCACCCTTTTGCTGACTCGACAGGGATAAGAGCAGATGTGACTTCAGAGCTTCCAGAACTGACTACTAGAGATGATCGACTTAGCCTCCGGAAGGGTCGAATCGAGTTTCGTGAAACCCAACTTTCTCAAAAGTCGAGTAGAACGAAATCGGCCGACTATCGAGAAAAGTCAGAGGTCCAACTGAAACACGAAACCCAATGCAAGTTAATGGGGAAGCAAAGTTGGCAGGGAGTGAAGGACAGTAAACACACCTACAGTGCCCATTTCAATGCCAACAACATCAATTCTTATTACATAAGCTTGAGAACCTAAATTTACTTTATAATAATAGTTACACATTGAAAACTGGGGTTATTTGGCTAAAGTTGTGGGGTTCAAGGTTCAAGGTGTGAGCCAGGCAATGTATGTGTCTGAGTTTTGCCAGGGCCATTTCCGCCACAAAATTATGGCTGTTATCACTGACTACCTTGCCTGTTGCAAGTTGTAGACTGCCCAGCCATGACTCAGTTTCTCCACGGTATGTCTGTTGTTGCCCAAAGACATCATCTTTAAAACAACCTGCTGAAGCTTACCACTAGCTGTTCGATAGAGGGACACCTCATGTGCAACGCTGGCAGCTGTGGATGGAGTGCTCGTACAACTGCGCTCTGTCAACGAACTTTCGCTTCTGGAGGAGGAGGAGGAGGGTTGAACACCTACAGCCAACTGTTGCCTATACCGTGGGCTCGGCAGCACTGTCCCACCGCCGCTGTCCCCTGTGGAGCCTGCATCCACCATTTTAACCCAGTGCGCAGTGATGGACACGTAACGGCCCTGGCCATGCCTACTGGCCCATGCATCCGTTGTGAGGTGCACCTTTCCACTCACTGATTCTTTGAGTGCATGGACAATGCGTCTTTCACATGCAGGTGGAGGGCAGGGATAGCTTTTCTAGAAAATAATTGCCGACTGGGTAGGTCATAGTGTGGGCAGCGTAGGCCATGAGATCTCGGAACGCTGCACTTTCAACCAAACGGAATGGCATCATCTCTAATGAGATCAGTTTGGCAATGTAGGCGTTCAAAGCCAGTGTACGCGGATGAGAGGATGAGTACATTCTTGACTACTCAGAATGTCTGCTAGGGTGAGCTGGACTTGAGAGCTGCATATGGGGAACTAGCGGTGGACATGACGAACTGAGAGGGGGTTGGTGATGGTGGTGGTGATGGCCTAGATTCAGTCTTTCGTTGCAAAAACATTGTGACTCCCTGACTGCTTTGGCCTTGCGACGACACCTCAACATTTCTTGCTGGTGGTGTGCTAACCGGTGGGCTTACAGTGGGGGAAGCGATGGAGCACTGCTTGCTGCCTTCAGTCGGAGCAGGTGCACATGTGCTACCTGAGGTTTTGTAGTCCGTCCACGCTTGCAAGTGCATGGTGATTAAATGTCTAAGCATGCAACTGGTATTCAAATTTTGGAGATTTTTCCCTCGGCTAAAGGTCCTTCCACACTTCTTACAGATATGCTTTGACTCATCAATAGGATTTTGGTCAAAAAAGTGCCACACTGCACTCTTCTTACTATGGTAAAACTTTTCAGGGCTTGCGCGCTGTGCTAATTTGACTGTCTGGCCAAGTTGTCCTGCAACTCTTTGTTTTTTTAACATGTTTTTGGACTACGGGCCTGCCAGATAACCGCTGCTGCCATGTCGATTTCTGCTGTGGATCCTCCTCCTCTTCTGAGCTATTGCCAGTGGCACCCTCTTCCCCCAATGGATGCCAATCCGCGTCAACAACCGGGTCATCCATCACCTCCTCTTCAAATTCATCTGCACCTTCCTCTGTGTCACCGTGTAAGGTGGTATAGTATGCGGGAAGGGGCACCTGAGTTTCATCAGGGTCAGATTCTGGCTCAGTAGACTGCGAGGGTAATGTAGTGCTCTGGTGAATGTACCAGCAGAATCATCTAGCAGTGGCTGTGCATCAGTGCACTCCATGTCAGATTCATCTTGCACTGGAAAAAACAGGATTTGACTTGATAACCCAGGTATGGTATGTGAAAAGAGCGCTCAAAATTGTGCCATTTCAGGCCTCCATAGAATTGTTTTTGTTGTGTCTTAATGTACTTATTGACACAATTTTGCTGGCCAAATAAAAATAAAAAAACATAGGCCAGATATTTGAAAGTGGGCTATCTCTGTCAGACACCTCATCTATCTGTGGGCTAAAAATTGTGGCATTTGAGGCCTCCATTCAACTGTTTTTGCTGTGTGTTACTCCAATTATTAACACTATTTTGCTGTAAAAAAAAATACAGGACACATATTTTACAGTGTGGTATCTCCGTCACACACCTCATCTTTCTGTGGGCTACAAATTGTGGCATTTGAGACTTCCATTCAACAGTTTTTGCTGTGTGTTACCCTACTTCTTGACGATATTTTCCTGAAAAAAATTAAAAATACAGGCCACATATTTGAAAGTGTATTATCACCGTCACACGCCTCATCTAGCTGTGGGCTACAAATTGTGGCATTTGGGGCCTCCATTAAACTGTTTTTGCTGTGTGTTAAACTAGTTCTTAAAACTATTTTCCTGTAAAAAAATAAAAGTATAGGCCACATATTTTACAGGGTAGTATCTCCATCACATGCCTCATCTATCTGTGGGCTACAAATTGTGGCACTTGAGGCCTCCATTCAACTGTTTTTGCTGTGTGTTACCCGAGTTCTTGACACTATTTTCCTGTTAAAAAAATAAAAATACATGCCCCATATTTTACAGTGTAGTATCTCAATTACATGCTTCATCTATCTGTGGGCTAAAAATTGTGGCATTTGAGGCTTCCATTCAACTGTTTTTCCTGTGTTTTAGCCTAGTTATTGACACTAGTTTGCTGAAAAAAATAATTCTTACCTACAGGACAGATTATTTAAACTGTAGTTTTCCCACACATGGATCACATATAAGTTCGCTCTTAATTCAGCCATTTGTTGTGAAAGTGGAAAATATTGCAGTCCATTTAAAATGGTCAAGGTACATGGCAAGGGACAGGGAAGTGGACGTGATGGTGCATGCAGAGGCTGAGACCAAGGGCGTGGGCAAGCTGAAACTGAGCCACAACAAACAACCACATCTTCTCGCTCGACCATCCTGTCCTAATTACTAGGGACTACAGCAGTACACCACTATTGAACAGTGTCAAAAGGTTGTTGGTTGGATAGCGGATAATGCTTCCTGTCACTTTGCAACCATCACCACCACCCTGTCTTCCACACAGTCAAGTCTCAGCAGACTTGAGTCTGGACTGCATATTCCTTACCCTAATCCTCCTTTCTCTCACCATGCCAAGTGCCCGTATACAACTGCTTCCACACTTGGACACTCCGAAGAGCTGCTCACTTTTCCATTTATAGATTCGGGCTTCTCACCAGGTCCACTTGCAGCAGGACAAGATGAGATCGCATGTAGCGATGCCCAAATATTTGAGCAGCCACGGTCACACAAAGGCGACTGTGGGAACGTGTCACAAGAGGTGGACGATGATGAGACACAATTGCCAGAAAGTCAGGAGAAGGACCAGGGAGCTGAAGTGGAAGAGGAGGTGGTGGATGATATAGTAACTGACCCTAGCAGGCAGGAGGACAGGCAGAGCGAGGATAGCAGCACACTGGGGAGGGAGGCATAGCACCCCAACAGGCAGGAAGAAGCAGTGTGTGGCCACAAACAGAAGTTGGGCAAGCGTTCTTCATAACATTAACACGACGGAAGTTGCCAGTACAAGTGTTATGTCTTCTTGAGTCTGGTTGTTGTTAGGGTTCGAGTTCCCGCTGCTGCACAAGGGGAGTCTCGAACCAGACCCGCTGCTGTCCCCCATCCATCTCCGTCCGCAGTGGAGCCTGCTCAGCACAGATGTCGGTCCCAGCATCTTGCCCATTCCAATACTGTGCAGAGACTAGCTGCTGCCACTCCAACCAGTGCTGGAGCAGACGTCTTTGGGACGAAGTCCTGCGTTTCCCCTTCTGAGCATGCCCAGGGTAAGATCTCTCATTGGAGATCAGGGGTCACATGTTCAGGTACTGCAGCAGCTCCTATTGGTCCGCCAGGAAGGTCCTGAAACTAGATGTGTTTTGGAACAGTTTCTCATTGGTCCTTTTTCTGGCAGGTCCTGTAATTGTTACTATAAAAGGGTGGCATGGCTGGGCCGACATGTGCTAGAATCAATTGCATTATGTGCAATGCGCCAGTGTGATCATGTACGCATGTGGTTAGGGCTCGGCTGAAATAAGCCCCTAGAATACCGGCTTCTTCGTTGAGGAGATTTGGGTGCACGTGGTTAGGCTTGGTTGAAATAAACGTCTAGAATACCGGCTTCTCCGGTGAGGAGATTGCTTGATTGCGTTGCAGTCTGCAAGATCATGGACTGCTATTCGCACAGCAGTTATCTGTGTACACCTGTGAGTCTAACAGGACACAGTCTTTTTCTCAGCGGCTCTGTGACGCAACAGGGTTCGCTTTATAACGCTGGTTCAGCGCCCTAGCATTTTACTTTGCGGCTCACTGAAGTTAAGTGAGTTTGTACTTATCGCCATATAGTGCTGTGGCATTCCCGTTAGTGGCTCTGGGGATTAACAGAGTTCACACTAACTGCCACAGCGCGCTACGGCATTTATTTTAGCGAATCTGCGGGATAACAGAGTTCGCTACCTTCGCCATCTTACTAGCAGCGGGCTTCGCCTGCACGGTGGAACCCGGGCTGCAAATGCACCTCTCTACAATATTTATTAGGTGCGTTCTGCAGACCCTAACATAATATTAGCGCCAGGGTCTGGCTAGTAAAATGGCGGACGACCAGCGTCTACAGCAGTACATCCAGCAAATGGAGGGTAGGTTGGCGGTCCTTGAGCGCACAACTTCAGCTGTGGATGTTACCGCAGTCGCTGTTCAGGCTGCTAGCATAGCTGCAGCCAGTTTGTCCACCGCTACCTCTGCTCCGACATTATCCCACCTCCCACTTCCAGACAAGTTTACGGGTGACAGTAAACATTGTTGGGGATTCGTGAGTCAGTGCTCTATACAGCTTGAGCTTCTGGCAACATGTTTCCCCACGGAACGGGCACAAGTGGCTTTTATTGTGTCTCTTCTGTCGGGCAGAGCATTGGAGTGGGCAACTGTTATGTTTCGGTAGCTGAGGAGTGCAGGTAAAAAAGGCAATACACCAGAGCAGTTGGAATCTATGAGATTGCAGTACCCTGACTAACTACCACAACTAGAGGCAGCCGTGGAGCGTTCCTACGTTGGTCCTAGACGCCTCGTCACAGCCTGAGAAACTAACTACACCTAAAGATAGAAATAGGAAAGCTATCTGCCCCGGAGCAGATCCCCAAAGAACACAGAAAGCCCCCAAACATGTAATGGCGGTTAGACAAGAACTACTGACAGACAGAAAAAAGTATGAGCAAACGTTGGGGCCCAAACTACCTAAATAGAAAAGGATAGGAAGGGCACTTACTGAAATCCCAAAAAACCCTGAAAAGCACCAACTCTACTAATTTCAAAAACACCTGAGATCACACTACCTCTACCACCTAAATTAGTTCTCTGGTGTAACAAAATCAAAACAGCAGCCACTGAAAAAACTGGAAAAAGCAAATGTACAAACATAAGTGGCTGAACAAAACTGAGAGGGCAAAAGCCCCCGGAGGGGACCCAGAAGGCCCCCACAGAAGTGCAGGACAAAATGCAAAAATCAAGCACAAAAAAAAAAAGAAGAAAATGTCTTATCTGTTAGCAGGAGATGCAGACACGACACAGCAGGCTACAAAGGAAACAGGAATCAAGGATTGAGACCAGAACAATTGATCACCGGCAACCCTGATGGGAAGGTGACTCCCTTATATAAGACCAGTCAGTAACACCTGATTCCCAATCCTCACAATCTTCACTGGACAGTCCAGTACCGCTTGTAACCACCAGAGGGAGCCTCTGCTCAGAACTCATTTCAAGTCCATTCACAACAGGCAACGCCACTGTGGGAGCGCGACGATCGTGTGGTGCGGAGTGCTCCTCGGTTTTTGGAGGCTCTAAAAAGGTCTTTTTAGGACCTCAGGTCACGTACTATACGGCACTCCAACTGCTGGCAATGTCACAGGGCTCGTTCATGGTCAGCCAGTTCTCAGTCCAATTTCGGACTTTGGCCTCTGAATTATAGTGGCCAGAAAAAGTTCTTATTCCAGTGTTCTGGAGAGTACTGGCAGACCATGTAAAGGACGCTTTGGTTACCAGGGAGATTCCTGCCACACTGGAGAAACTCATTTCTATATCTACCCGCATCGACCTCCGTTTTCACAAGCGGAGGTTAGAGCGGACCCAGTGTAGGCAGAGGTTTCGGCTGGCACCCACCTTTGCCAAACCTCTTGAATTTCCCGTTCGGGCGTCCGACTCCCCAGAGACCGTGGACACTACTCCAGTGGGATCTAAGTCTCGGACCACTCAAGTATCCGTGGTCTGTAGAGTGTGGCAGCAGCCAGGACATTTTGCCAACCGATGTCCCCAGCGAATGAGTAAACGGTCATGTTCCATGACCATGGGTGCAGGGTCATTAGACGCGAGGGATTTTGCTCCGAAAGTGCTCCTTAAAGGGTTAATCTCTCTAGGTTCATCCACTCTTCCCATCAAGCTTTGTGTGGACTCTGGGGCAGAGGGGAATTTTATGTCCTCCTCCTTTGCCTCTCGCAATTCCATACCGCTGGTGACGATCGCCGAGCTAATATCGGTGAGAGTATTGAATGGAGCAATCCTGCCCTCACAAATCACCCACCAGACTGTCTCACTACCCCTGTCTATGTCCCCTTCTCATCAGGAGAATATATCCCTTTTTGTTCTTCCTGAGGGAATAGATGAGGTTTTGTTGGGAATACCCTGGCTTCGCCACCACTCTCCCTATATTGAGTGGTCCTCTGGGAGAATACTGGGTTGGGGTGATCATTGAAGAGATAGATGTCTCAGAGAGGAAGTTCAGGTTTCCACCACGGAGATAGCTATAGACCTTGCTTCTCTCCCCAAGGTTTATCGGTCATACGCGGACATGTTCTCCAAAAAGGCAGCGGAGACTCTTCCGCCTCATCGCCCCTATGACTGTCCTATAGACCTCTTGCCTGGAACGGAGCCCCCTAGAGGAAGAGTGTATCCTCTCTCTCTTCCTGAGACGGAGGCCATGTCTGTTATGCTTCGGTAGCTGAGGAGTGCAGGTAAAAAAGGCAATACACCAGAGCAGTTGGAATCTATGAGATTGCAGTACCCTGACTAACCACCACAACTAGAGGCAGCCGTGGAGTGTTCCTACGTTGGTCCTAGACGCCTCGTCACACCTAAGAAACTAACTACACCTAAAGATAGAAATAGGAAAGCTATCTGCCCCGGAGCAGAACCCCAAAGATAATAGAAAGCCCCCAAACAAGTAATGGCGGTTAGACAAGAGGAAATACTGACACAGAAAGAAAATAGTATGAGCAAACGCTGGGGCCCAAACTAACTAAATAGAAAAGGATAGGAAGGGTACTTACTGCAATCCCAGAAAACCCTGAAAAGCACCAACTCTACTAATTTCAAAATCACTTGAGATCACACGACCTCTACCACCTAAATTAATTCTCTGGTGTAACAAAATCAAAACAGCAGCCACTGAAAAAACTGGAAAAAGCAAAAGCACAAACAACAGTGGCTGAACCAAACTGAGAGGGCAAAAGCCCCCCGGAGGGGACCCAGAAGGCCCCCACAGAAGTGCAGGACAAAATGCAAAAATATAGCAACAAAAACAAAAAGAAGAAAATGTCTTATCTGTTAGCAGGAGATGCAGACACGACACAGCAGGCTACAAGGAAACAGGAATGAAGGATTCAGACCAGAACAATTGATCACCGGCAACCCTGATGGGAAGGTGACTCCCTTATATAAGACCAGTCAGTAACACCTGATTCCCAGTCCTCACAATCTTCACTGAACAGACCAGTACCGCTTGTAACCACCAGAGGGAGTCTCTGCTCAGAACTCATCTCAAACCCATTCACAACACATGTCACAATACATCCAGGAAAATCTGGCAAGAGGGTTTATTAGGAAGTCAGTGTCACCAGCAGGGGCAGGATTTTTCTTCGTGCAGAAGAAGAATGGAGAATTACGACCGTGTATAGACTATAGGGGTCTTAGCGCCATTACTGTCAAGAACAAATATCCTTTACCCTTTATATCTGAGCTCTTTGATAGGCTCCGGGGAGCAAGTGTATTTACTAAGCTGGATCTTCATGGTGCCTATAACCTGATCCGCATCCGTGAGGGGGACGAATGGAAGACGGTGTTCAATACCAGAGATGGACATTACCAATACCTTGTGATGCCGTTCGGGCTCTGTAATGCTCCAGCCGTCTTCCAAGATTTCGTAAATAACATCTTCCGGGACATGCTTGCCACCTCTGTGGTAGTCTATCTGGATGACATTCTCATCTTTTCTCCAGATATGGACACCCACTGGAGAGATGTTTGCAGGGTTTTCGACCTCTTGCGGGCAAATTCCTTATATGCGAAGTTGGAAAAGTGTGTATTTGAGCAGGAGTCTCTGCCATTCCTGGGCTATATCATCTCCACTCAGGGATTGGCTATGGATCCTGCCAAACTACAGGCTGTAATGGATTGGCAAGAACCCCACTCTCTTAAAGCGGTGCAGCACTTTATGGGGTTCATTAATTACTATCGCCAATTCATTCCCCACTTCTCTACTTTGGTTGCTCCCTTGGTAGTCCTCACCAAGAAGGGAGCCAATCCCAAATTGTGGTCAAAGGAGGTCTCCAAGGCCTTTACTTCAATCAAGTCCCATTTTGCTAGCGCTCCTATCCTACATTGTCCCGAGTTTGATAAGCCTTTTATATTGGAGGTAGATGCTTCGTCCGTTGGTGCTGGAGCAGTCCTTTTTCAAAAGGATGCTGAGGGTCGTAAACATCCTTGCTTCTTCTTCTCCAAGACCTTCACACCAGCGGAGAGGAATTATTCCATTGGGGATAGGGAGTTGCTAGCCATGAAGTTGGCCTTTTCCGAGTGGAGACATCTCCTGGAGGGGGCTCGCTTTCCCTTTCAAGTGTTCACTGACCACAAAAATTTGGTCTATTTACAGACGGCCCAGCGGCTAAATTCTCGTCAGGCCAGATGGTCCCTGTTCTTCTCCCGGTTCCATTTCACCCTCCATTTTCTCTCCGGGGAGAACATTCGTGCCGATGCTCTGTCTCGCTCCGTGGTGTCCTCTGAGGTGGTGGAGGAGGAGCCTCGGCTGATTGTCCCCACAGAGAGCCTAAGAACTGTGGCCCCGGTTTCGCTTGAGTCTGTGCCTCCAGGCAAGACTTTTGTGCTCATCAATTTGCGACCGGAGGTACTCTCTTGGGCACACTTGTCCAGGGTGGGTGGACATTTTGGGGCAAAGAGGACATCTGAGTTGCTGGCGAGGACATACTGGTGGCCACATATGGTCCGTGACGTAAGGGAATACGTTCAGGCGTGCGTCTCCTGCGCCAAGAATAAGTCCCCTCGACAACGGCGAGTTGGGTTACTTTTCCCTTTACCGGTGGCAGACATGCCCTGGGAGATGGTTGGGATGGATTTTGTGGTGGGCTTACCCAAGTCTCGGGGCTGCACCATCATCTGGGTGATAACCGACCACTTCTCCAAAATGGTGCACTTGGTGCTGTTACCACGGTTACCGTCTGCACGGGCCTTGGCAGCATTATTCATTAGGCATATTTTCCGCATACAAGGTATGCCAGACAAAATTGTCAGTGATCGATTTTCCCAGTTTGCATCTCGGTTCTGGAGAGAGCTGTGTCGTTTACTCAGCATTGAGTTGAATCTCTCCATTGCATACCATCCCAAGACGAATGGGTTGGTAGAGAGGGCCAACCAGACCTTGGTCACATACTTGCAGCATTTTGTCTCTGCCAGGCAGGATGACTTGGCATCCTTGCTACCGTGGGCTGAGTTTGCTCTAAATAATGCTGTGGCTGACTCCACTGGACAGACCCCATTCCTCCTGAACTACGGTCAGCATCCGTGGGTACCAGTGCCCATGCCCATGTCTTCCGTCGATTCCAGGGTGGCAGACTGGGCTGTGGAGGCACGGGACATTTGGTACCGCACCCAGGATGCCATTGAGGCTTCCAAAGAGAGGATGAGGTCTTCGGCCGATGCCCATCGGCGCCCCGCTCCTACATTTGCTCCTGGTGACCTAGTATGGCTCTCTGCCCGAAACATCAGGCTACGGGTAGAGTCCACCAAGTTGGCACCTCGCTTTCTGGGTCCCTTTAAAGTTCTTGAGCAGGTGAACCCAGTGGTTTACCGCCTAGCCCTTCCGCCTCGCCTTGGTATCACAGACACCATTCACGTGTCCCTCCTGAAATCCGTGGCCATTTCCCGGTTTTCCGAGTCATCTCCCGGGACTTTGGGTTCATCTACCGACGATCATGAGGTGAACGCCTTTGTTGGGTGCAAGGTGGTAGGAGGAAAAAAAATTTATTTGGTGGATTGGAGGGGTTATGGGTCTGAGGATAGGTCCTGGGAGCCTGCCGAGCATGTTCACGCTCCGCAGCTCATCGCTGCCTTTGAGCACAGTGAGGCCCAAAGAAGGTGGGGCCCTAGGAGGGAGGTAATGTTAGGTGTTGTGAATGGGTTTGAGATGAGTTCTGAGCAGAGGCTCCCTCTGGTGGTTACAAGCAGTGCTAGTCTGTCCAGTGAAGATTGTGAGGACTGGGAATCAGGTGTTACTGACTGGTCTTATATAAGGGAGTCACCTTCCCATCAGGGTTGCCGGTGATCAATTGTTCTGGTCTGAATCCTTTATTCCAGTTTCCCTTGTAGCCTGCTGTGTCGTGTCTGCATCTCCTGCTAGCAGATAAGACTTTTTCTTCTTTTGTGTTTGTGCTATATTTTTGCATTTTGTCCTGCACTTCTGTGGGGGCCTTCAGGGTCCCCTCCGGGGGCTTCTGCCCTCTCAGTTTTGTTCAGCCACTGTTGTTTGTACTTTTGCTTTTTCCAGTTTTTTCAGTGGCTGCTGTTTTGATTTTGTTACACCAGAGAACTAATTTACGTGGTAGAGGTCGTGTGATCTCAGGTGTTTTTGAAATTAGTAGAGTTGGTGCCTTTCAGGGTTTTCTGGGATTGCAGTAAGTGCCCTTCCTATCCTTTTCTATTTAGTTAGTTTGGGCCCCAGCGTTTGCTCATACTATTTTCTTTCTGTGTCAGTATTTCATCTTGTCTAACCGCCATTACATGTTTGGGGCTTTCTATTATCTTTGGGGTTCTGCTCCGGGGCAGATAGCTTTCCTATTTCTATCTTTAGGTGTAGTTAGTTTCTCAGGCTGTGACGAGGCGTCTAGGACCAACGTAGGAACGCTCCACGGCTGCCTCTAGTTGTGGTGGTTAGTCAGGGTACTGCAATCTCATAGATTCCAACTGCTCTGGTGTATTGCCTTTTTTACCTGCACTCCTCAGCTACCAAATCATTACAGTATCACCGGCCATAACTGAAAATTGTGTGGTACTCACAGAAGGGAAAAATATTGTGAAAGAAAAAAAAAAGGTTGTCAGAGTTGTCAGAGATATTTTTCTGTTTGTTGCATTTTTTTTTTTTTTTTTTTTTTCCCTCTGTATCTCTGGGTGCTGGGGAGGATCTTTTCTCTCAACGGAGTTTGCACAGTTGTCTGCCCGTGTGGATCAGCTTGCCACTGAAGTTCGGAGTATTGCTACCTATCTTGCTAGGTTGCCTGTTGTGGAACCTAGGATTCCCATGCCAGATTTGTTTTTAGGGGATCGAGCTAAGTTTCAGAATTTCAAAAATAATTGTAAATTGTTTTTTGCCTTGAAGTCTAGGTCCTCAGGGAACGCAGCGCAGCAGGTTCAAATTGTCATCTCTCTCCTGCGCGGCGATCCTCAGGATTGGGCTTTTTCCCTGACACCTGGGGATACTGTTTTGAGTGATGTTGATGCATTTTTTCAGGCTTTGGGGTTATTGTACGATGAGCCTAATGTCACTGATCAAGCTGAAAAAGCCTTGTTGGCATTAAATCAGGGGCTTGATGACGCTGAGTTATACTGTCAGAGATTCCGTAGGTGGGCAGTCCTGACCAAATGAATGACGACGCTTTGGCAGCCCTTTTCCGGAAGGGTCTGTCAGATAATGTTATGGTGGGATTCCCTGTCCCCTCTGGTCTCAATGATTCTATGTCATTAGCGATTCAAATTGACAGACGTTTGCGTGAGCGGAGAAGTATGCGTGGAATGGTGTTGCCTTGTGAACCAGCTTCTGAACCCATGCAGTGTGATAGAGTGGTGTCTGGGGCACAGCGTCATGAGTTTCGAAAGCGCAATGGGTTATGTTTCTACTGTGGTGATGCCTCTCATGCTATTTCAGTCTGCCCTAAGCGGGGAAGACGTTTTGCACGCTCAGTTGTCTTGGGTAGTGTTCAGACTAAGTTTTTATTAACTGTCACTCTGATATGCTCTCTGTCCTCATTTTCTGCTCAGGCTTTCGTTGATTCTGGAGCAGCTATTAACCTGATGGATTATGATTTTGCTAAACGTTGTGGGTTTCCCTTGATACCCCTACAGAAGTCTATTCCACTACTGGGGATCGATTCTACCCCTTTGGCTGAGAATAAACCCCAGTTTTCTACTCAGGTGATAATGAGGGTTGAACCTGATCACCAGGAGTGCTGCAAATTTTTGGTTCTGTATAATCTGCATGACATTATCGTGCTGGGTTTCCCTTGGTTACAGTGTCATAATCCTGTTTTGGATTGGAAATCTGTGTCTGTAACCAGTTGGGGCTGCCAATGTGTTAATACCAACACTCCTGTTTTTTCTGCCCCCCCCAGGCTCAGGATGTTCCTGACTTTTTGATTGATTTTTCTGATGTGTTTAGCGAAAATAAATCTGCATCCTTGCCTCCCCATAGGAGCTATGACTGCGCTATTGAATTAGTGCCGGGTAGTAAATTCCCTAAGGGTCGCCTTTTTAACTTGTCTGTACCTGAACATGACGCTATGCGGTCTTATATCAAGGAATCATTGGAGAAGGGTCATATCAGACCATCCTCTTCACCCTTAGGTGCCGGTTTTTTCTTTGTGGCCAAAAAGGATGTTTCATTGAGGCCGTGTATTGATTATCGTCTCTTGAACAATATTACTGTGAAATATCAATACCCGTTACCCTTGATTTCTGACCTGTTTTCCAGGGTGAAAAACGCTACTTGGTTTACCAAGCTTGACCTCAGGGGGGCGTATAACCTTATTCGCATTAAGCACGGGGATGAATGGAAGACTGCATTCAATACCCCTGAAGGGCATTTTGAGTACCTGGTGATGCCCTTTGGGCTCACTAATGCTCCTTCTGTCTTCCAGTCCTTCATGAATGACATTTTCAGGGATTTTGTGGACAAATTTCTGATTGTTTATTGGATGATATCTTGATTTTTTCTAATGACTGGGACTCTCATGTGAAACATGTTCGAACTGTATTCCAGATTTTGAGAGAGAATGCTCTGTATGTGAAGGGATCAAAGTGTCTTTTTGGCGTACAGAGGATCTCATTTCTGGGATTCATTTTGTCCCCATCTGTTATTGAAATGGACCCGGTCAAGGTTCAGGCCATCTGTGATTGGGTCCAACCTACTTCATTAAAGGCTCTTCAGAGATTTTTGGGTTTTGCCAATTTTTATCGTAAATTTATTGGTAATTTCTCGGTTATTGTTAAACCATTAACTGATTTGACCAGAAAGGGTTCTGATGTGGTGAATTGGCCTCCTGAGGCAGTCTCTGCATTTCAGGAACTTAAGAAGAGATTCACTTCTGCTCCTGTTCTACGGCAGCCTGATGTTTCTCTTCCATTTCAGGTGGAGGTTGATGCCTCTGAAATTGGGGCAGGTGCCGTTTTGTCCCAAAAAGATCCAGAGACCTCTAAAAGTAACCCTTGTGCCTTTTTCTCTCGAAAATTTTCTCCTACTGAACGTAATTATAACGTGGGTAATCGGGAGTTATTGGCCATGAAGTGGGCTTTTGAAGAGTGGAGACATTGGCTGGAGGGAGCCAAACATCAGGTGGTGGTCCTTACGGACCATAAGAATCTGGTCTATCTGGAATCTGCCAAGCGACTCAATCCTAGACACGCCAGGTGGGCCTTGTTTTTCACACATTTTAATTTTGTGGTTTCCTTTCTTCCTGGCACTAAGAATGTTAAGGCGGATGTCCTCTCGAGGAGCTTCCTTGCGGACTCTCCTGAGTTATCTGATCCTTCTGTTATTTTGAAAGAGGGTGTAGTTCTTTCCGCCATCTCGCCCAATTTGAGACTTGCTCTGGAGGGGTGTCAGGAGGATAGGCCCGAGCGCTGCCCGGTTGGAAAATTGTTTGTCCCGGATCAGTGGAAGGGGAGTGTGATGTCTGAGATTCATTGTTCCGCATTGGCTGGGCATCCCGGAATTTTTGGACCAGAGACTTGGTTAGTCGGTCCTTTTGGTGGCCTACCTTGTCTTGTGATGTCAGGGAATTTGTGCAGTCCTGCAGGACTTGCTCTCGCTCCAAGCCTTGCTCTCGCTCTAGTGGTTTGTTGATGCCATTACCTGTGCCCAAGAGACCATGGACCCATATCTCTATGGATTTCATTTCCGACCTTCCTGTTTCTCAGAGAATGACCACCATCTGGGTAATTTGTGATAGGTTTTCCAAAATGATACATCTTGTGCCATTACCTAAGTTGCCTTCCTCCTCTGAATTGGTGCCGTTGTTCCTTCAGCACGTGGTTCGTTTACACGGCATTCCTGAGAACATTGTGTCTGACAGAGGAGTCCAGTTTGTTTCCAGATTTTGGAGGACTTTTTGTTCTAAACTGGGTGTTCAATTGTCTTTCTCCTCGGCATTTCATCCTCAGACCAATGGTCAAACTGAGAGAACAAACCAGACATTGGGGACTTATCTAAGATGCTTTGTGTCTGCTGATCAGGATGACTGGGTCTCTTTTTTGCCTTTGGCTGAGTTTGCTCTTAATAATAGGAATAGCTCTGCCACTTTGATGTCTCCGTTTTTCTGTAATTCTGGGTTTCACCCTCGATTTTCTTCAGGACAGACGGAGGCTTCTGTCTGTCCAGGTGTTGACTCTGTTGTGGAGCGTATGCAACAGATTTGGGACCAGGTAGTGGAGAGGTTGTCCCTCTCTCAGGACAGGGCCCAGCGGTTTGCTAACCGGCATAGGACTGATGGTCCTCGGTTTAAAGTGGGGGACTTGGTCTGGTTGTCGTCAAAGAATATTCCTATGAGAGTGGCATCTCCTAAATTTAAGCCTAGGTTCATTGGACCTTATAAGATCATGGAGATTCTTAACCCTGTTTCTTTTCGTTTGCTTCTTCCAGGGACATTTAAGATCCATAACGTGTTCCACAAGTCCTTGTTGAAGAGGATTGTTGAGCCAGTGGTTCCTGCTGCTGTGCCTCCTGACCCTGTTTCGGTTGAGGGCAATCTGGAGTATGTGGTTGAGAAAATATTAGATTCTCGTTTTTCTAGACGGAAACTCCAGTATTTGGTTAAATGGAGAGGTTATGGTCAGGAAGACAATTCTTGGGTGTTTGCTTCGGACATCCATGCTAGGAGACTTATCCGTGCGTATCATAGAACTCATCCTGACCGACCTGGTTGCTCAATTGAGGGTTCGGTGACCCCTCCTCAAGGGGGGTACTGTTGTGAATGGGTTTGAGATGAGTTCTGAGCAGAGGCTCCCTCTGGTGGTTACAAGCAGTGCTAGTCTGTCCAGTGAAGATTGTGAGGACTGGGAATCAGGTGTTACTGACTGGTCTTATATAAGGGAGTCACCTTCCCATCAGGGTTGCCGGTGATCAATTGTTCTGGTCTGAATCCTTTATTCCAGTTTCCCTTGTAGCCTGCTGTGTCGTGTCTGCATCTCCTGCTAACAGATAAGACTTTTTCTTCTTTTGTGTTTGTGCTATATTTTTGCATTTTGTCCTGCACTACTGTGGGGGCCTTCAGGGTCCCCTCCGGGGGCTTCTGCCCTCTCAGTTTTGTTCAGCCACTGTTGTTTGTACTTTTGCTTTTTCCAGTTTTTTCAGTGGCTGCTGTTTTGATTTTGTTACACCAGAGAACTAATTTAGGTGGTAGAGGTCGTGTGATCTCAGGTGTTTTTGAAATTAGTAGAGTTGGTGCCTTTCAGGGTTTTCTGGGATTGCAGTAAGTGCCCTTCCTATCCTTTTCTATTTAGTTAGTTTGGGCCCCAGCGTTTGCTCATACTATTTTCTTTCTGTGTCAGTATTTCATCTTGTCTAACCGCCATTACATGTTTGGGGGCTTTCTATTATCTTTGGGGTTCTGCTCCGGGGCAGATAGCTTTCCTATTTCTATCTTTAGGTGTAGTTAGTTTCTCAGGCTGTGACGAGGCGTCTAGGACCAACGTAGGAACGCTCCACGGCTGCCTCTAGTTGTGGTGGTTAGTCAGGGTACTGCAATCTCATAGATTCCAACTGCTCTGGTGTATTGCCTTTTTTACCTGCACTCCTCAACTACCAAATCATAACAGTTAGGGTTCGAGTTCCCACTGCTGCACAAGGGGAGTCTCGAACCAGTCCCGCTGCCGTCCCCCATCCATATCCGTCCGCAGTGGAGCCTGCGCAGCAGAGACGTCGGTCCCAGAGTCTTGTCCATTCCAATACTGTGCAGAAACTAGCTGCTGCCACTCCAGCCAGTGCTGGAGCAGACGTCTATGGGACGAAGTCCTGCGTTTCCCCTTCTGAGCATGCCCAGGGTAAGATCTCTCATTGGAGATCAGGGGTCACATGTTCAGGTACTGCAGCAGCTCCTATTGGTCCGCCAGGAAGGTCCTGAAACTACATGTGTTTTGGAACAGTTTCTCATTGGTCCTTTTTCTGGCAGGTCCTGTAGCTGTTACTATAAAAGGGTGGCATGGCTGGGCCGCCATGCGCTAGTATCAATTGCATTATGTTTTTTGCGCCAGTGTGATCATGTACGCATGTGGTTAGGGCTCGGATGAAATAAGCCCCTAGAATACCGGCTTCTCCGGTGAGGAGATTTGGGTGCACGTGGTTAGGGCTTCGCTGAAATAAGCCCCTAGAATACTGGCTTCTCCAGTGAGGAGACTGCTTGATTGCGTTGCTGTCTGCATGATCATGGACTGCTATCCGCACAGCAGTTATCTGTGTATCCCTGTGAGACTAACAGGACACAGTCTTTTTCTCAGCGGCTCTGTGACGCAACAGGGTTCGCTTTATAACGCTGGTTCAGCGCCCTAGCGTTTTACTTTGCGGCTCACTGAAGTTAAGTGAGTTTATACTTATCGCCAAATAGCGCCCTAGCGTTTTACTTTGCGGCTCACTGAAGTTAAGTGAGTTCATACTTATAGCCATATAGCGCTGTGGCATTCCCGTTAGCGGCTCTGAGGATTAACTGAGTTCGCACTAACTGCCACAGCGCGCTACGGCGTTTATTTTAGCGACTCTGCGGGATAACAGAGTTCGCTACCTTCGCCATCTTACTAGCAGCGGGCTTCGCCTGCACGGTGGACCCAGGGCTGCGAACGCACCTCTCTACAATATCTATTAGGTGCGTTCCGCAGACCCTAACATTGTTTTTTAAAGACTCTGCCGATAACACCAAAGAGGTCATTTGCACCACCTGCCATGCCGGCATCACCAGAGGTAGTAAAACTTCCA
Organism: Oophaga sylvatica; assembly: GCA_033576555.1. Classification (NCBI taxonomy): domain Eukaryota; kingdom Metazoa; phylum Chordata; class Amphibia; order Anura; family Dendrobatidae; genus Oophaga; species Oophaga sylvatica. The sequence continues at coordinate 156,304,287 of JARQOD010000002.1, read as the reverse complement.
GCCTGACCACCACCAGCATGATCAGGCACATGGCAGAAAAGCACCTGATTTTTTCAGCCGAAAACCAGGGTCCAGGAACATCATCTGCCGGTGACACCACTGCATCTTCCACTGTTGTGCGTGGAAGCCAATCCCCTGTCCATGGTGCCTTCGAATATGCCTCCTGACCTGCACCTGTTGTTGCACACACTCAGATAGCACCATCATCAAGCATGTCCACGTCCTTATTCCAGCTTATCGTTCAGTTTTCCATACACCAGTCTTTGGAACACAAGAAGCAATACGCTGCCAACGCCCCACAGGCAACACTACTAAATTCACACATTTCTTGTCTGCTTGTGCTCGAAACGTTGCCTTTTCAGCTCATGGAGATGGAAGCTTTCCACAACCTGATGGTGGCAGCCATCCCAAGGTACTCGATCCCCAGCCACCACTATTTCTCCTGGTGTGCCTTCCCCGCATTACACAAGCACGTGTCTCAAAACATTACCCATGCCCTCAGCAATACTGTTACTGGGAAAGTCCACCTAACCACGGACAAATGGACAAGTGCTTGTGGGTAAGAATGGTATATGTTGTTGATGGCACACTGGGTTAACATAGTGGAATCCGGGACCCAGTCGGACCTTGGGATGGAACACATTCTCTTGCCACTGAGGATTGCAAGCCCTATGTCAATCAGGGTTGCTCCCACAGTCTATAGCTCCTGTGTCTTCTTCTCCTCTTCTTCCTCTTCAGCCTCCATCTCTGAAATGACCACAACAGTCACAAGCTGGAAAAATTGCAGCACTGCCTCAGCCAAGCGGCAACAAGCTTCGCTGAAGCTATTATGCTTAGGTGACAATCCGCACAATGCTGAAGAGTTGTGGACAGTTTCTGAAAGAGCAGGCAGATTTGTGGATGACACCGCTGAACCTGCAGCCAGAAATGGTCGTGTGTGACAATGGCCGGAACCTGGTGGTGGCTCTGAGGCAAGGCGAGCTCACACATGTACCTTGCCTGGCCCATGTGCTTAATCTCTTGGTTCAGCGAATTCTCAAAACCTACCCGGAGCTGCCTGATCTGTTTGTGAAAGTATGCCGCCTGTGTGCCCATTTTAGAAAGTCAGCTACAGCTTCTGCTGCCCTTGCCGTGCTTCAGAAGCGTTTGCAGCTTATGTCTCATCAACTGTTGTATGATGTCCCCAAGCATTGGAACTCTACACTGCATATGTTGGAAAGGATTTGTGAGTTGAAGAAGGCATTTGTTAACTACCAGCCTCAACAAGGCTGTCGGTATGCAGTTCAGACTCCACACATAAGACCTCAGGAGTGGACACGGATGTCAGACCTTATGTACCATCCTCTAAAACTTTAAGGAGTCCACCAAGATGGTGAGCATCGATTAGCATCACTATCCTGCTTCTTTGTGTTCTGAAATGCTCTCTGCTCACAATCAAAGAGGATGCATTGCAGGCGGAGCATGATGAGATGGAGCAAGGAACCATACAGGGTGATTACACACAGCCCAGGTTCATGTCATCCCAACATATGAGGAAGAGGACAATGACAATGAGGAAGAGGAGGAGGAGGAGGAGGAGGAAGAACAGGAGCTACTTTCATGCGCTATAGACAGTATTACTAGCACAACTGACATACCATCTGTACAGCGAGGATGGCCTGAAGACAGGGAGGATGAGGAGGAGGAGGAGAGCATGGTCAGTCATACTCTTGAAGAGGACGCAGAAGTCTTGCCTGTTAGCAGTCTGGCACGCATAGCTGACTTTATGTTGCGCTGCCTTTCCCGTGACCTTCGTATTCTCCAAATTTTGGGTGACTCTCATTACTGGTTGTTGACACTTCTACACCCACTCTACACGGATAACTTTCAATCTCTTCCTCCAGAGGCAGGCAGGTATACTAAAATGGTGCAGCACCAGAAGGCCTTTGTTGCGGAATTATTTAAAAAAATTCCTTCTGAAAACGCTTGGACAACCAAGGGGAACAGGCGAGAGAGACACAACTCCATTCCAGCAGAGGCAGGGGAATACTGGCAAAGTACTGGGAGAGTTTTCTTAGATCCTCCCATCACAGTGGCTCTGAGGCGCCGGGTACTGTCACAAGGAGTGCAAAGTTTGGAAGATGCTGAGGGAGTACCTTGCTGACCGTACCAACGTCCTCTGTGATTACTCTGTGCTTTATAATTATTCGGTATCCAAGCTGGACACGTGGCCTGTCAACTGAAAATGCTAACAGGATGACTCTTATAGAAATGAACAAGGGCTGGATTGGGCCAGACTTCTCTACACCACCCAATGATAACAGCAAAACATAACCTCAAATCCAGTGTCATTTTTTAGAAGTTATATTCCCATGCACCTCTTCAAACCCACACATGGGTATATGCTTCCTGAGTTTGACTATTTGCTGTTATCCTCTTCCTTCTCCTCATCATCCACCACCACTGAATCACCATAGTGACCGTGGTCCATGATGCAACAGTCAGGTATTTTTCTTTGAAGGGTGTTTATGATGCCTGTAAAAAAAGGTTACACAGTGTTAGGAGCCGGGATTCTCCCACTGCACATGGTAGATCCCAAGCCTTGTCTACCTCTGTGGTCTCCCAATTAGCGTCGGCCGCTGTGGGGGCTGCTGACCAAAGACGTCCGTCCCAGCGTCTTGCTCAGGCTCGTGCTGCTCATGTGGTTACTGCTAGCTTTCCAGCTAAGTCTATGGTAATCAGTGATAGGCAGTGATGAACGGACGCTCTGGAGGCTAATTCCAGAAATCACCCTACTGAGCAGGCTACTGATGTGGTGACATGTCATTGGTGGTCGGTCTTCAGCTGCTTTGGTGATGTGGCAGCTCCGGATTGGTCCACAAGTAAGGTCCTGTCAGACCGGACATGACCTGAATGTATAAAAGGTCCCTCTGAAGCGCATGCCGGCGTACTATTGTCATTTGTTTTGTGTGTGAATGGACACGCTACCACTCTGTTTGCACGTGTGCCTCTCTTAGAACAGCGACTGAGTGTCTAGGCAGGCAGTGTAGGGTGGGAGCTCCTGCTTGGCTTAGCATCTGTCTCCGGTCATGTGTGCAGTTAGCACAGCTGAGTTACAGAGCGAGCTCAACCACCAGCCTAGACTTCACTGGGGGGGTAGCGATAGGGACCCCAGTTAGCGTCATAATTGCTCTACTCCTGTGTCGTTTAACAGGGAATAGCTCTAATTTCTCGGTTGTACAGTACCGCTCTGTGGAGTAACAGAGCTTAGTACTTTGGATTCTGTTCACATTGAGTGATGTTTTAATCACTGTTTTTAAAGTGTTTGCTCACAGCCTTGCTCCGCCATTGTTCACTAGCTGCAGTTCAACATCACTGCACGGTGGACCCCAGGTTGCTATTGCACTTCATTATTAACTTATTAAGTGCAATCCGCCCACCCTAAACCACAGTATCTTGATGTGTACCCCCCAGGGGGAAATGTTTGTCAGGCCATACACTTAGTGTATGGGCATTACAACCATAGGAGACACGCTCCTTTAAATTGGGAGAAGATTTTTATTAGGCCATCCTCCACGTCTCTTCCGACATCACCACTAGATCATCAGGGTGAACGTGTTCCATGATGCAATAGCATGTTTATGATGCCAGGATGTTTATGATGCCAGTAAAAAAAGGTTACACAGTATGCAGATGCGTACCCCCAGGGGGAAATGTTTGTCAGCCCATACACTTAGTGTAAGGGCAATACAACCATAGGAGACCTGCTCCTATAAATTGGGAAGAGATTTTTAGTAGGCCTTCATCCACGTCTCTTCCGACAACACCACTAGATCACCAGGGTGAATGTGTTCCGTGATGCAACAGCAAGGTTTTTTTTTTCAAGGGTGTTTATGATGCCTGTAAAAAAAAGGTTACACAGTATGTTGATGTGTACTCCCCAGGAGGAAATGTGTGTCAGCCCATACACTAATGGGCATTACAACTATAGGAAACTTGCTCCTTTAAATTGGGAAAAGATTTTTAGTAGGCCATCATCCACATCTCTTACGACACCACGACTAGATCAACAGGGTGAACGTGTTCTGTAATGCATCAACCACGTAATTGTTTTCAAAGGGGTGTTTATAGTGTCAGCAGAGTTCACCTATCATTTCTTGAGGCCGCCCCTCCCAATGAGGAGTCCAAATAATTATCAAGTTAGAAAAATTATAGGGTTATACAGGAAGAGCAAATAGATAGTCGAGGTATGGCAATGCGCCCTGCCTACACTCGAGAAATGTTTTTTTATTATAAGCATTAAAAACAAATTTGTAAATGCAGATGAAGTTGATAGAAAACCACAATCTGTGTCCTCCCAGCATTACTCTGTATACAGCTCAGTACTTAGATCCCTATTAGCATGATCTATTTCCCTTCAGCATTTCTCTGTATTCCGATCACAGATAGCACAAAATGCTTCAGCCGCAGTGCAATAAGTATTGCATACGATTGTAGAGTTCTGGATGACATTTTCACAGTGTGAAACATTAAATAGGCATAAAAACTTTATTGGCCTAGAATACAGTCGGTGGACACTTAGTAAAAACCACACCAGGATGTAAAAAAAGCATAAAGAATAACAATATTCATAAATGACCCACAATATATATACAATCTTTCCATGTAAAATTTTTCATACAAATTTTATAAAAGATATATGTCTCCCACTCCGTGATTAATATACAGGCTCAACACAATCAAAGAATACAGCAAGGAGCAAAAAAATAAAAAATAAATAAAATAAATAATCTAAAGTGAAACACAATATAATTGTGTAATATACAATACTTAAAGTGCATGAAGTGTTTAGTGCCAATTCATAAGAAGTGAAATAGTATAAGTGGGAGTATCATATAACACACTCTGAAATATTGATATAAAAGTATTTTCAATGAAAACCAAAGTGCCCCGATGTAAATTGCAACTGGTGCAAAATGCTCCTGGCTAGCAGGGAAATCTCCCTACAGTCATGGACAAAAGTTTTGAGAATGACACAAATATTAATTTTTAAAAAGTCTACTGCTTCACTTTTTCTAATGGCAAATTGCATAAACTCCAGAATGTTATAAAGAGTGATCAGCTTAACAGCAATTACTTGCAAAGTCAATATTTGGCTAGAAAATGAACTTTATCCCCCAAAACACATTTCAACATCATTGCAGCCCTGCCTTAAAAGGACCAGCTAACCTCTTTTCAGTGATTGCTCCATTAACACAGGTGTGGGTGTTGATGAGGACATGGCTGGAGATCAATCTGTCATAATTAAGTAAGAATGACACCAATGGACACTTTAAAAGGAGGCTGGTGCTTGGCATCGTTTCTCTTCTGTTAACCATGGTTATCTCTAAAGAAACACGTGCAGTCATCATTGCAATGCACAAAAATGGCCTAACAGGGAAGAGTATCGCAGCTAGAAAGATTGCACCTCAGTCAACAATCTATCGCATCATCAAGAACTTCAAGGAGAGAGGTTCCATTGTTGCCAAAAAGGCTCCAGGGCGCCCAAGAAAGACCAGCAAGCACCAGGACTGTCTCTTAAAAGTGTTTCAGCTGCAGGATCGGGCTACCAGCAGTGCAGAGCTTGCTCAGGAATGGCAGCAGGCAGGTGTGAGTGCATCTGCACGCACTGTGAGGCAGAGACTCTTGGAGCAAGGTTTGGTCTCAAGGAGGGCAGAAAAGAAGCCACTTCTCTCCAGAAAAAACATCATGGACAGACTGATATTCTGCAAAAGGTACAGGCAGTGGACTGCTGAGGACTGGGGTAAAGTTATTTTCTCTGATGAATCCCCTTTTCGATTGTTTGGGACATCAGGAAAAAGCCTCATTCGGAGAAGACAAGGTGAGCGCTACCACCAGTCTTGTCTCATGCCAACTGTTAAGCATCCTGAAACCATTCATGTGTGGGGTTGCTTCTCAGCCAAGGTAATCGGCCTTCTTACAGTCTTGCCTAAAAACACAGCCATGAATAAAGAATGGTACCAGAATGTCCTCCAAGAGCGACTTCTCCCAACCCACCAAGAGCAGTTTGGCGATCAACAATGCCTTTTCCAGCATGATGGAGCACCTTGCCATAAAGCAAAGGTGATAACTAAATGGCCCAGGGAACAAAACATAGAGATTTTGGGTCCATGGCCTGGAAACTCCCCAGATCTTTATCCCATTGAGAACTTGTGGTCAATCATCAAGAGACGGGTGGACAAACAAAAACCTAAAAATTCTGACAAAATGAAAGCATTGATTGTGCAAGAATGGACTGCTATCAGTCAGGGTTTGGTCCAGAAGTTGATTGAGAGCATGGCAGGGAGAATTGTAGAGGTCCTGAAGAAGAAGGGTCAGCACTGCAAATATTGACTTGCTGCATTAACTCATTCTAACTGTCAATATAAGCTTTTGTTACTCATATGTTTGCAATTACATTTCTGTCTGTGATAAAAACATCTGTCAAACACACATAAAAACCAGAGGGCAGCAGATCATGTGAAAATATAATATTTGTGTCATTCTCAAAACTTTTGGCCATGACTGTATATACACTAATAACAAAAGATATATGGAGGCACAACATCAAATTAAAAAGTGCCCCTATTAGCAGTCAAGAACCAGAGGTCACTTTGGCCAAAAGAACCACTTAGGTTAGACCACTATGAGGGTGGTCAAACCAAAAGAGAGGGAGAGCAGACCAAATAAATATTACCTTACAATGGGGTCAGGAAAATAATGGTGTGGTGCGCGCCTCAATGCGCGTTTCAGAAATATTCCTTCGTCAGGGGGTGTCGCCCAAACAGGTACCGATGTTTTTATATGTGTAGGACCGAATATCATTCGTGGGATAGGAGCAGTGTTGACGTATGCGCTCTAGGAAGCTCCGAAGGTCCTTCGCTCCAGCGTCATGTGACCAATGACGTCAGGTCACATGACCCGGCGCCATGGAGACATATAGACACCGGAACCAAGAAACCAGCCGGAGCACCGAAAGACGGATGCATACAGCTGCCATCCACACCAATATAAGGCAAATAATCATAGGTAATATAGTGTAAGATGGAATTACCACATATATCATAGGAAGCTCCGGGACATCCCTGCCCAGGCGCCACGCCATCAATGACACTTGAATCACATGACTCAACGTCACAGAAACACATGGACGCTGGGGAGGAGACATTAGCCAGAGCACCAAAGTGTCCGTGTATAATTATGATCCACAACAGTATAAAGCAAAAAGTTATGGGTAATATAGAATATAATGGAAATAACACATGTACCATAGGAAGCTCCGGGAGTCCCCGCCCAGGCGCCACATGATCAATGACACCTGGATCACATGACCCAATGTCATGGAAACCCATGGATGCCAGGGAGGAGACATCAACCAGAGCACCAAAGTATCTTTGTATACTTATGATCCACAGCAATATAATATGAATAAATATCATGAGGGCAGTAGAGGCGCAAGTTCTATAGGGAAATCCGAGGGCACCCCAACCAACGTCAGCCCAAAAGCACCAAACGCAGGATGGGGTATCAACCGGAGCATCCGGTTCCTGAAAGGCAGATTTTAAGGGACTCAAAAACAGAATTGGAGGGATCCAATGGCTGGATATCCTTAAGGATAAAAATGTCCATGAAGGAAGGGAAATCTTGAAAAATTAGATTCTCAAAGCACAATCATTAACAATTCCGAAAAGAGGGAAGAATAGGAAGCATTTAATGAAACCAGGATGGATGAACACAGAACTTAAACACATGCTAAAAAGGAAGAAAGAAATGTATATCAAATGGAAAGAGGGAGGCATATCTAAAGAAGAATATAATGATGTCTGCAGAACTTGCAGGGAAAGAATCAGATTAGCTAAAGCTGACAATGAATTAAGGCTTGCAAGAGATGTCAAAATCAATAAAAAAGGATTTTGGGGATATGTCAAAAGTAAAAGAAAAGTCAAAGATGCTATAGGATTTTTACAGGATGAAAATTATGAAATGGAAAGAAAGGATGTCGAAAAGGCCAAACTTTTAAATTCCTATTTTGCATCTGTTTTCTCTCAGAAAGGAAATGTAACATCAACTGATCTTCACTGTCCTATTAAAGGAATAGAAGAATCCAGGATATCTATAAACAGAAAAACAGTGAGGAAACACTTAGCTATCATAAATGAATTCAAGTCTCCAGGTCCAGATGAATTACACCCCAGAGTATTGAAGGAGATAGCAGAAGAAATTTTTTAACCACTCTCCATAATCTTTGAAAATTCTTGGAGAACAGGAGAAGTCCCAGAAGACTGGAGAAGAGCAAATGTTGTTCCTGTCTTCAAAAAAGGGAAGAAGGTGGACCCAGGGAACTATAGACCGGTGAGTCTGACATCTATACCAGGAAAGATCTTTGAACAAATTAATAAACAACATGTATGTAAGTACCTGGACAAGAATGAAGTCATTAACCAGAGTCAGCATGGGTTTGTAACTAATAAGTCATGTCAAACTAATTTAATTTCCTTCTATGACAGAATCACTGACTGGGTGGATCAGGGAAATGCTGTAGATATATTATATCTTGACTTCAGCAAAGCATTTGACAAAGTATCTCACACAATCCTTATTGAAAAAATGACTATGTATGGAATGGACAAGGCAACTGTTAGGTGGATTCATAACTGGCTTAGTGATAGGACCCAAAGAGTGGTAGTAAATGGCTGCACATCGAGTTGGAAGAATGTATCAAGTGGGGTACCACAGGGCTCTGTCTTGGGCCCTGTATTATATAATATAATAAACTTGGCACTTAACAATAGAAGCAGGTGAACAATGTTTTTATTGTGGCATCCATATAGACAGAAGTTTATATTTTTAAACGTTTTCGGTCCAAGCCTGGACCTTCATCAGAAAAATTACTTCCATAGAAAATAAGCTGAAATATATACAGAAGGATAAAGGATCAAGTCATTAGAAATATATTACAGAGGTATGCACAATATTCATAAACAATTGTCACTGGATGCTGATGTGAACAGTGCGTCTTTTTTAAAATGTGGTGCCCAAAACTGGACACAGAATTCCAGATGAGGTCTGACCAAAGAGGAGTAGAGGGCAATAATGACTTCACGTGATCTAGACTGTATGCTTCTGTTAATACATCTCAGAATTGTATTTGCCTTTTTTACTGCTGCATCACACTGTTGACTCATGTTCAGTCTGTGATCTATTAGTATACCCATCTTTTTCACATGTGCTGTTGCTTAGCCTTATTCCTCCCATTCTGTATACGCTTTTTTCATTTTTATTTCCCAGATGAAGTACTTTGCATTTTTCCCTGTTAAAAACCATTCTGTTAGTTGCTGCCCACTGCTCCAGTTTATTTATATATTTTTGAATCCTCTCTCTCTCTTCTCTAGTATTAGGTATCCCTCCTAGCTTTGTGTCATCAGCAAATTTAATCAGTTTACCCTCAATTCCTTCATCTAAATCATTTATAAAGATGTTGAACAATACAGGGCCCAAATTGTATAATAAGACCACGGCACTCTGTGGGAGGAGATGGCGGTGCCCAAGTACGGTATCCAACCAAAATATGATATAATAAACTTGGCACTCAACAATAGAAGCAGGTGAACAATGTTTTTATTGTGGCATCCATATAGACAGAAGTTTATATTTTTAAACGTTTTCGGTCCAAGCCTGGACCTTCATCAGAAAAATTACTTCCATAGAAAATAAGCTGAAATATATACAGAAGGATAAAGGATCAAGTCATTAGAAATATATTACAGAGGTATGCACAATATTCATAAACAATTGTCACTGGATGCTGATGTGAACAGTGCGTAATAAGAATGATAATAAGTCGGAGGTGACAAGTGTTGTGTGAGACAGAGCTAAAGGTTTCCGGTCAAGGTAAAGTTCAGCAGAGTCCAAAAGGCTGCAGTTGAACTAAAGAAAGGGAATATATGTACTGTGATGGTGGTTAAGGAATGGTGCTGAAAACATAGAATACTGAATTAAAAAATAATAATAATTGCACACATTATTTCTGCAAAGGATATTAGTGAGGAACAACACAGTGATTAAAAGGAGTTTTGATGCATAAATAACGAAGAAATCCGTAATTGAAGTCAATGTGTGGTAGACTACCTGTTATGGAGATAATGCCAGACAAACTCCTATAGCATAGGAGAGGTTGTAGAGAAAAACCCGTGATACTAAAAAGAGGAGGTACCGTGAAAACATCCAATTATCAATAAGTAGTAACAATAAATAAAAAGCACATTGTCCTAACCATGGCATACCTGGCTATATCATAGATAAAATAACATATGGCACAGCGTTTAGTCACAGCGTGGTGTGTCACAAGAAAGGACACTGAAATAAGATAATGAAATTGTGCATAATGAATAAAAGAATCCGGTATCAGTCAGTATGGAATCAGATATAATGTTACCGTACAATAGTTTGAGACGTGACACCTCAAAGCAGCTTGCTGTCCTAAAATGGCAACTCATAAAGACGCACTTGTAAATAGCAAATTAGCATGGGTACAGTGCTGGAGGGCAAAAATGAGATGAGGTAGAGTTAGGAATAAGACTGCTGTATAAGGAGGGTTCACTAGTGAGAGCATGTTACCTGTGTAAGCAGGCTAAGATAGTGTCACACCAGTAGTGTGTAGGTGAGTTCTGCTGCAGGGTATATCCGGGGTTAATCCCCGTGTTGGAGTTTTTTTGGAGATGTAAGAAAGAGGTAAACATAAGGGGTATAAAGTGTGATAGGAGTCCGGTCTAAATGAGACCTCGTCTCCTGTGAAAACCTCCTCATCCAGCTTACTGCGCATGTGCCCTCCTCCCCCTCCTCATTAATCACATGACTGCCACTCAGTAACTGCGATTGGACCCAGCATAACTCTTATACCAGGAAGTATCTCCCGGCTGCATGGCGTCCTCCCAAGCAGCAGTTTCCTGCATCTCCTGGACACAGCTTAAAGGTAAACACAGGAGACGAGGTCTCATTTAGACCGGACTCCTATCACACTTTATACCCCTTATGTTTACCTCTTTCTTACAGCTCCAAAAAAACTCCAACATGGGGATTAACCCCGGATATACCCTGCAGCAGAACTTACCTACACACTACTGGTGTGACACTATCTTAGCCTGCTTACACAGGTAACATGCTCTCACTAGTGAACCCTCCTTATACAGCAGTCTTATTCCTAACTCTACCTCATCTCATTTTTGCCCTCCAGCACTGTACCCATGCTAATTTGCTATTTACAAGTGTGTCTTTATGAGTTGCCATTTTAGGACAGCAAGCTGCTTTGAGGTGTCACGTCTCAAACTATTGTACGGTAACATTATATCTGATTCCATACTGACTCAGATACCGGATTCTTTTATTCATTATGCACAATTTCATTATCTTATATCAGTGTCCTTTCTTGTGACACACCACGCTGTGACTAAACGATGTGCCATATGTTATTTTATCTATAATATATCCAGGTATGCCATGGTTAGGACAATGTGCTTTTTATTTATTGTTACTACTTATTGATAATTGGATGTTTTCACTGTACCTCCTCTTTTTAGTATCACAGGTTTTTCTCTACAACCTCTCCTATGCTATAGGAGTTTGTCTGGCATTATCTCCATAACAGGTAGTCTACCACACATTGACTTCATTTACGGATTTCTTTGTTATTTATGCAACGAAACTCCTTTCTCACTGTGTTGTTCCTCACTAATATCCTTTGCAGAAATAATGTGTGCAATTATTATATTTTTTAATTCAGTATTCTATGTTTTCAGCACCATTCCTTAACCACCATCACAGTACATAGATTCCCTTTCTTTAGTTCAACTGCAGCCTTTTGGACTCTGCTGAACTTTACCTTGACCGGAAACCTTTGGCTCTGTCTCACACAACGCTTGTCACCTCCGACTTATTATCATTCTTATTACGCACTGTTCACATCAGCATCCAGTGACAATTGTTTATGAATATTGTGCATACCTCTGTAATATATTTCTAATGACTTGATCCTTTATCCTTCTGTATATATTTCAGCTTATTTTCTATGGAAGTAATTTTTCTGATGAAGGTCCAGGCTTGGACCGAAAACGTTTAAAAATATAAACTTCTGTCTATATGGATGCCACAATAAAAACATTGTTCACCTGCTTCTATTGTTGAGTGCCAAGTTTATTATATCATATTTTGGTTGGATACCGTACTTGGGCACCGCCATCTCCTCCCACAGAGTGCCGTGGTCTTATTATACAATTTGGGCCCTGTATTGTTCAACATCTTTATAAATGATTTAGATGAAGGAATTGAGGGTAAACTGATTAAATTTGCTGATGACACAAAGCTAGGAGGGATACCTAATACTAGAGAAGAGAGAGAGAGGATTCAAAAAGATATAAATAAACTGGAGCAGTGGGCAGCAACTAACAGAATGGTTTTTAACAGGGAAAAATGCAAAGTACTTCATCTGGGAAATAAAAATGAAAAAAGCGTATACAGAATGGGAGGAATAAGGCTAAGCAACAGCACATGTGAAAAAGATGGGTATACTAATAGATCACAGACTGAACATGAATCAACAGTGTGATGCAGCAGTAAAAAAGGCAAATACAATTCTGAGATGTATTAACAGAAGCATACAGTCTAGATCACGTGAAGTCATTATTGCCCTCTACTCCTCTTTGGTCAGACCTCATCTGGAATTCTGTGTCCAGTTTTGGGCACCACATTTTAAAAAAGACATCAACAAACTGGAGCAAGTTCAGAGAAGAGCGACCAGAATGGTGTTCGGTCTGCAAACCATGTCCTATGAGGAACGGTGACAGGATTTGGGAATGTTTAGCTTGCAAAAAAGAAGACTGAGAGGTGACTTAATAGCTGTATACAAATATCTCAAGGGCTGTCACATTGTAGAAGGATTATCTTTATTCTCATTTGCACATGGAAAGACTAGAAGCAATGGGATGAAACTGAGTGGGAGGAGACACAGATTAGATATTAGAAAAAACTTTTTTACAGTTAGAGTGATCAATGAGTGGAACAGGCTGCCTCGAGAGGTGGTGAGTTCTCCTTCAATGGAAGTCTTGAAACAGAGGCTGGACAGACATCTGTCTGGGATGATTTAGTGAATCCTGCTTTGAGCAGGGGGTTGGACCAGATGACCCAGGAGGTCCCTTCCAACTCTACCATTCTATGATTCTATGATTCTGTTTGGGCGACACCCCGTGATGAAGGAATGTTTCTGAAACGCGCATCGGGCACGTACCGCACCATTATTTTCCTGACCCCATTGATAAGGTAATATTTATTTGGCCTGCTCTCCCTCTCTTTTGGTTTGACAACCCTCATAGTGGTCTAACCTAAGTGGTTCTTTTGGCCAACGTGACATCTGTGGTATATAACTGCTAATAGGGGCACTTTTTAATTTGATGTTGTGCCTCCATATATCTTTTGTTATTAGTGTATATACACTGTAGGTAGGGAGATTTCCCTGCTAGTCAGGAGCATTTTGCACTAATTGCACTTTACATCTGGGCACTTTGGTTTTCATTGAAAATACTATTATATATTAATTTTTCAGAGTGTGTTATATTATATGCCCACTTATACTATTTCACTTCTTATGAATTGGCACTAAACACTTCATGCACTTTAAGTATTTTATATTACACAATTATATTGCGCTTCTCTTTGGATTATTTATTTTATTTATTTTTTATTGTTTTGCTCCTTGTTGTATTCTTTGATCGTGTTGAGCCTGTATATTAAACACGGAGTGGGAGACATATATCTTTTATAAAATTTGTATGAAAAATTTTACATGGAAAGATTGTATATATATTGTGGGTAGTGTTGAGCGATACGATACCGCAAGTATCGGGTATCGACCGATATTAGCTCTATCGGCCTTTCGATACTTAGTTCCGATATTTTCGTCTTATCGGATACCGGAATCGGGATTGTCACTGTCACTGTCAGTGTCCGTCGGTCGGGTCTGTCAGGAGTCAGCGGCACTTACCTGGCAGAATATCTCCGGCGGTCACGGGCTGGACTGCTTCATGGCCGTCATCATCTTTCCCCGGCGGTCACATGCAGTTTCTCGCGATAACTGCAGTGACTGCTGGGTAATCCCGGCCGTAAAGCAGTCAGTCCGATGACGTCACCGCCGGGGAAGCAGGTAATCAGCTGTGCTGCGTCGCGATGACAGGCTCTGCCTGTCATTGCGATGTAGCAGAGCTGGATCGTCGTGGGACTGTCGTTACTATGGACTGCGTCGGACAGGTGGTATACTGTTGGTTTGTTTTTTTTCTTTTTTTACAGGAGATCGATGGCGTCGCAAGAATGAGTGTATAATAAAATTAATGAAAACTGTGTTGTCTCTTTTATTTCATTAAAAGACTTTTTTCTTGCTTTGTCTTTTTTTTATACATTTAATAACTTTGGGATTAATAATGGATCGGTGTCTTATTGACACCTCTCCATTATTAACCGGACTTATTGTCACCGTGCAATCAACGGTGACATTAACCCCTTATTACCCCACTTGCCACCGCTACAGGGCAGTGGGAAGAGCCGGGTAAAGTGCCACAATTGGCACATCTTTTGATGCGCCAAATGTGGGGCTGCTGTAGCCTGGTATTATCAGGCTGTTGAGGGCCAAAATCCATGGGCCTTGACAGTCTTTTAATACCAGGCCGCAGCAGTCTGCATTTTACTTGGCTGGTTAACAAAAATAGGGGGACCCCTACGCCGTTTTTTTTTCGAGGGGATCCCCTATTTTTGTTAACCAGCCAAGCTAAGCAGAGTGCTGTGGCCTGGTATTATCAGGCTTGCAAGGTCCATGGATATTGGATCCTTACCAGCCTGAAAAACTAGGCCTCAGCGGTCTACTTCATCTGGCTGGTTAACAAAAATAGGGGGGACCCCACGCCAATTTTTTTCGAGGGGATCCCCTATTTTTGTTAATCAGCCAAGATATGCAGACTGCTGTGGCCTGGTATTATCAGGCTGGCAAGGACCATGGATCTTGGCTCCTTAACAGCCTGAAAATCCAGGCCTCAGCAGTCTGCTTCATCTGGCTGGTTAACAAAAATAGGGGGGACCCCATGCCAATTTTTTTCGAGGGGATCCCCTATTTTTGTCAATCAGCCAAGATATGCAGACTGCTGTGGCCTGGTATTATCAGGGTGGCAAGGTCCATGGATCTTGGCTCCTTAACAGCCTGAAAATCCAGGCCTCAGCAGTCTGCTTCATCTGGCTGGTCAACAAAAATAGGGGGGACCCCACGCCAATTTTTTTCGAGGGGATCCCCTATTTTTGTTAACCAGCAAAGATAAGCAGACTGCTGTGGCCTGGTATTATCAGGCTGGCAAGCAGGGTCGGACTGAGCCACCGGGACACCGGAGAAACATCCGGTGGGCCCAGCTCCTGCGTGGTGGGTCCTGATTTGAAAGGATAGGTCGCGGGGCAGAGGGGTCGGTGGCTCCGGGCCCCGCGCTCTGAGGGGGCCCACCCGGAGCTACGCTACAGTTACATTCTGCGGCAGAGCAGGGAGAATCGATCTTCCTGCTCTGCCGCCCAGAAGCTATGGGGCCTGAACAGGCGTTGGGGGGGCCCGGTGCCAGCAGTGGGCCCCCCAACCGTCATCGGAGGGTCAGCTGTATCGGCATGGGTACGGTTGGGGCGAGGATATGGGTGTGATTAGCTGTGAAATGGGAGTGGTCGGGGCGTGGCTTAAAATTTGCAGCGGCGCGCTATGCGCGCCGCAGCCTTTAACCCTCTTTCCTGTCTTCAAAATTTGGGAGGTATGCTGTATGACCTCCCTACAACTTCTGGGCATGCTCCTGATGAGCGCGACGGATGGTATCCTGAGGGATCTCCTCCCACACCTGGACTAAAGCATCCACCAACTCCTGGACAGTCTGTGGTGCAACGTGGCATGGCCTAAAATTTGCTGCAGCAGGCACAGAGTGCCACAGCCTTTGTCCCTCTTTCCCTTCTTCAAAGGTTGGGAAGTATGATGGTGGGCCCCAAGAATATTTTTTCTCTGGTGGGCCCAAGGTACTCCAGTCCGACGCTGCTGGCAAGGTCCATGGATCTTGGCTCCTTAACAGCCTTAAATACCATGCCTCAGCAGCAGGGGCGTACATAGAAATCATGGGGCCCCATAGCAAAAGTCTGAATGGGCCCCCCCCAAAAAAAAAAAACCCACAGCCATTGTAAATGTAAAGTGCCAGCACAGTGAGGGGACACATTAAACAAAAAAATGTATTATGCCCCATAGATTGTGCCCCCATAGATGCTCCATAGTGTAGGCCCTTATGCTGCCGCAGCTGCTGCAACCAAAAAAGAAAAAAAGACATACTCACCTTTTGTCGCTGGGGGCCAGGTGCCGGTGTCCTGAGCAGGGGGTGACACCAGGTGCCGATGTCACCGCTCGCTCAGGGCCCCGGCACCTGAGATATTTACCTGTCCTCTCCCCACTGCTGAGTGCCGCTGTCTTCGGGGTCCTCCAGCAGTGAATGATGAGGCAGAGGGCGCGGCGCGCACTAACGACGTCATCACGCCCTCTGACCTGAACATTGCAGCAAGAGGACGCGAGCAACGGTGGAACTGGACAGGTAAATATCCCTTATACTCACCCTTCTGCCGGCGCAGTCTGTGCAGCCCCTGCTCTTCTCCCACGGTCTCCGCCGCCAGTGTTCAGCGGTCACGCGGGACAGCTCATTAAAGTCATGAATATGTGCGTATTCATGACTGTAATGAGCGGTACCACTTGAACGCTGAACACAGGCGTCGGAGACCGTGGGAGAAGAGCAGGGGCTGCAGAGACCGCACCAGGAGGGGTGAGTATCTAGAAGAGCTGCGCTCCCCCTCCCCCGCCGACCCCCTGGTAGTACTGTGTCAGCACAGCTACCCGACCATCGAGGGCCCCCTCACCTGTCCGGGGCCCATAGCAGCTGCTTGGTCTGCTTCATTCACGGTACGCCACTGCTCAGCAGTCTGCTTCATCAGGCTGGTTACCAAAAATAGGGGGGACCCGACGCCATTTTTTATTCGAAGGGAACCACTATTTTTGTTAATCAGTTCCCTCTGACGTCACTGATTGTGTCCCTGGCTGACCTGAAGTGAAAGTGGAAAGCAATCAATTAAGCTTTCCACTTCCTCTCCTGTCAGCCAGGAGAGGAACTCATTCATTTGGGGGTTTACTGTGAAGCTGCAGCATTAGCTGCGGTCCTGCAGTAAACATTAACCCTTTCTGAAGGATTACACCGTGGGACCTGACTGTGCATGGGATAGGTAAGAATAATTTTGCTTTTTTATTTTATTTTTATTACAGGAAATGGTTTTTGCAGTCAAATAAAAGATGGTCAAAAACATGTGTCTTTATTTCATTAAAATGATTTTTAATTAAAGTGTGTGTGTTTTATTTTTATTTCATGCAATAGGATTAATAATTGATAGTTGTCTAATTGACAGCTCTCAATTATTAACCTGGCTTAAGGTCACCTTTCAATTGCAATGTGGCTTTAACCCCATACTAACCCATTCGCCACCGCTACAGGGCAATGGGAATAGATGGGCAAAGTGCCAGAAAGGGCGAATCTAATTATAGATTTGTCTTTTCTGGGGTGTCTGGGGCAGATGTTAGTAGCCAGGGGGGGCCAAAAATAATGGTCCCTCTCTGGGCTATTATTATCTGCCCCCATTCGCTGGCTTTGTCTGTCTGGTTGCGAAAATAGGGCGGGAGCCCACGCATTTTTTTTAAACAATTTTACACCTCATATATATATAATATATATATATATATATATATATATACATGTCATTGAATTTGTGACACATATATATATATTTATATTTATAGTTCATACACTTCTACATAGTATAATAGCCGCTAAGTCAATTGACGGCTTTTGTGAAAATGCAGAACCCGACATGAAATGACACTTGGTGTACATAGGGTTAACCATGTCTTTTCATGTCCTTTGCTATCTGATTTGCACAAACAATTACATCAGTCTATGTGTGCAAAATTTCACACCTGTAGGGGTTAATTAAAGGTGTAAATTCGTAGCAAAAAAGTCCGTTTTTTTTACAACGAATTTACACCTTTAATTAACCCTACAGGTGTGAAATTTTGCACACATAGACTGATGTAATTGTTTGTGCAAATCAGATTGCAAACGACATGAAAAGACATGGTTAACCCTATGTACACCAAGTGTCATTTCATGTCGGGTGCTTCTGTCTTTTCACAGAAGCCGGCTTACCAGGCAATTGAATCAGAGGCTATTTTACTATGTAGAAGTGAATAAACTATAAATATATGTATATATATATATATGTCACAATGACATGTGTATATTATATTATATATATATAATATATATATATGTATTCTAAGTGTGTATATTTTGTGTTTACAAGGAAAGAAAGTGTTTTTTTAGTTGCGATATTTTGTTCCCATAGACTTACATGGGACTTCCGGTATCGGAATCGGATATCGCCGATATTTAGTGATATCGGCGATGCCATTCCGATCCGATATTTTTAGATATCGAGCAGTATCGCTCAACACTAATTGTGGGTCATTTATGAATATTGTTATTCCTTATGCTTTTTTACATCCTGGTGTGGTTTTTATTTACTTTGTTATATAACCATCCTTTATTAATAAATGTTTTTTATCAGTTTTATGTCCCTTCCCCCTTTTGTATTTCCATTCTTATGGATATAACTATTTGTTTTAGCTGAATCTTGTGTGTTTCCTGGTCTGCATTGTCAGATGGGAATTTTTAAAATAATTCTTCAACTAGGGCCTTCTGATACTGCAACATTTTATTAGACCTCTCCACCACTGGAAGGAGTGATGTAAAGTTTTCCTTGCAGCCTGTGTCTAGAAGGGGGACCAATCAGTAGTTAGTGTTGGCCAAAATGCATACAATGAGAGGGTCACAGGAAAGGCAGCGGAACATAAACCCAACAATGTGTCCCAGACTGCTAGCAGCCAAGCCTTTCCTGTATCCATCAAGAGGATGACAGTCTATGTTGTCTTCCTTGTCCTCACTCTCCTCCTCATCTTTAGGCCATCCATGCTGAACAGACAGGAATAAGGTGGTGTGGGTACTAGCATCTGTAGTGCAGGCAACCAGCACCTGTTCCTCCTCCTTCATATTATCACCCAGTTCACATTGAGAAGATGAGATGAGACTTGGCTGTGTAGCATCACCTAGTATAGTTCCTTGCAGGGGATTGGCGTGCATGTAGAACAGGGGAAGAGGCAGTGGTGTCATTCGCAGACACTGTTTCTATTCCCTGGCGTTTGGCCAAAGTAGTCAGGTACTTTGCTTGTATATGAGGCTATTGGTGCACAACAAGATATGCTCCACGTTCCCCCACATGGGTAAGAATTAAGGCTATTTTTTCCTCTTGCACTATGTCCGGCACTTTATATCGTCCTGACTTTGTGTGAGTCAATAAAATTTATATTTGATATTTTGATATTATTTTGTCTCACTTGGTCTTATTATGGAGTATATGGCTCAATGCATATATAGGTTTCCACTTTGCTTTCATGTGCCTGAGCATCCTGGTGGTGGGTGGAATGTCAGTTGTGCTGCTGATGCTGGCAATGCAGATGTTGCAAATGGCTTTGTTTGGGTTAGCTGGACTGCCTTTAAAAATGTGCCAGATGCAGGAATTCCTATATCTTGGCTTGGCAACTTAACCCGTGTTGGTGATCTGGGGAACAGTTGCCCACCTTGTGTGTCTAGACACCCCACTGCCTCTTACTGCCAGTTGTGGTGCTGAAGATAACTCCTCCTGTGCTGTGCTGTCCTCGCTTGGCATGTCACCTTCCCAGGTTGTGTCAGTGACTTCATTGTCAACCACCTTAATTTCCACTTTCACACCCTGGTCCTCCTCCTGACTTGCTGATGTAACAACACCACTTGTTAGCAATTGTTTCTCATCATCATTCACCTCTTGCAACAGTAATTGCATTTTCCCACAGTCGCTTTCTTGTGAGCGACGTTGCTCAAATATTTGGGCATCACCACATGCGATATCCTTATGTCCTGCTTGAAACGGGCAGGGCGAGAGGCCGGAATCTATAAATGTAAATGTGAATAGCTCTTCAGAGTGTCCAAGTGTGGAATTATTTGTCTCCGGGCACTCAGCATGGTGGGAAGAAGAAAGATCAGTGTGAGGATTATGTGGTCCAGAATCATAGCTCCTGAGACTGGACCATGTGGAATACAGGGTGGTGCTGGCAAGGTGACTGGTGACATTATCTGCTATCCATCCAACCACCTTTTCACAATACGTGGCTTCAACAGTGGTGTTCAGCACCCACCTACAGAGTGCTACAGAAAGCAAGATTGACATGAGGTGTGTGTTTGTTGTGCTCCTGCGTCAGTCACAGTTTCTCCTTGCCCACATGCTCGGCCTCTGTGCTCACAATCAGCATCACGTTCAATTCCCTGTCCCTTACTACACATCTTGCCCATTTTAAATTACATATGATTTATCTCTGTTGAGAAAATTTAGCAGTACTGCTATCGCTGGAAAATGTGTCCACCTCAGATGGACTTCTTTCACTACAGTATCAATATAGCTATGATGTTTCTAAATGTTATATTTTCTAACTGGGTCACCGTGACTAGTGGGGTACTGCAGGGGTCGGTGTTGGGACCTATTCTCTTCAACATATTTATTAATAATCTGGTAGAAGGCATACACAGAAAAAAAAAATATTTTCAGATGAGACAAAACTATGTAAAGCATTCAATACAAGAGGAGATAGTATTCTGCTACAGATGGATCTGGATAAGTTGGAAACTTGGGCTGAAAGGTGGCAGATGTGGTTTAACAATGATAAATGTAAGTTTATACACATGGGAAGAAGTAATCAATATCACCATTACACACTGAATGGGCAACCACTGGGTAAATCTGACATGGAGAAAGACTTGGGGATCCTAGTTAAGGATAAACTTACCTGGAGCAGTCAGTGCTAGGCAGCGGCTGCCAAGGCAAACAGGACCATGGGGTGCATTAAAAGAGGTCTGGATATACAGGTCCTTCTCAAAAAATTAGCATATAGTGCAAAATTTCATTATTTTCCATAATGTAATGATTACAATTAAACTTTCATATATTTTAGAATCATTACACACCAACTGAAATTTGTCAGGTCTTTTATTGTTTTAATACTGATGATTTTGGCATACAACTCCTGATAACCCAAAAAACCTGTCTCAAAAAATTAACATATTTCAACCGTCCAATAAAATAAAAGTGTTTTTTAAAAACAAACAAAAAAAACATCAATGTTGTGAATGGGCTTGAGATGAGTTCTGAGCAGAGGCTCCCTCTGGTGGTTACAAGCGGTACTGGACTGTCCAGTGAAGATTGTGAGGATTGGGAATCAGGTGTTACTGACTGGTCTTATATAAGGGAGTCACCTTCCCATCAGGGTTGCCGGTGATCAATTGTTCTGGTCTCAATCCTTGATTCCTGTTTCCTTTGTAGCCTGCTGTGTCGTGTCTGCATCTCCTGCTAACAGATAAGACATTTTCTTCTTTTTGTTTTTGTGCTTGATTTTTGCATTTTGTCCTGCACTTCTGTGGGGGCCTTCAGGGTCCCCTCCGGGGGCTTTTGCCCTCTCAGTTTAGTTCAGCCACTGATGTTTTGTACATTTGCTTTTTCCAGTTTTTTCAGTGGCTGCTGTTTTGATTTTGTTACACCAGAGAACTAATTTAGGTGGTAGAGGTCGTGTGATCTCAGGTGTTTTTGAAATTAGTAGAGTTGGTGCTTTTCAGGATTTTTTGAGATTGCAGTAAGTGCCCTTCCTATCCTTTTCTATTTAGTTAGTTTGGGCCCCAACGTTTGCTCATACTATTTTCTGTCTGTGTCAGTATTTCTTCTTGTCTAACCGCCATTACATGTTTGGGGGCTTTCTATTATCTTTGGGGTTCTCCTCCGGGGCAGATAGCTTTCCTCTTTCTATCTTTAGGTGTAGTTAGTTTCTCAGGCTGTGACGAGGCGTCTGGGACCAACGTAGGAACTCTACACGGCTGCCTCTAGTTGTGGTGGTTAGTCAGGGTACTGCAATCTCATAGATTCCAACTGCTCTGGTGTATTGCCTTTTTTACCTGCACTCCTCAGCTACCGAAACATAACAGTATCACCGGCCCAAAAATTTAAAATTGTATGGTACTCACAGAAGGGAAAAATATTGTGAAAGAAAAAACGGTTGTCAGAGTTGTCAGAGATATTTTTCTGTTTGTTGCATTTTTTTTTTTTCCCTCGGTATCTCTGGGTGCTGGGGAGGATTTTTCCTCTCAATGGAGTTTGCACAGTTGTCTGGCCGTGTGGATCAGCTTGCCACTGAGGTTCGGAGTATTGCTGCCTATCTTGCTAGGTTGCCTGTTGTGGAACCTAGGATTCCCATGCCAGATTTGTTTTTAGGGGATCGAGCTAAGTTTCAGAATTTCAAAAATAACTGTAAATTGTTTTTTGCCTTAAAATCTAAGTCCTCAGGGAACGCAGCGCAGCAGGTTCAAATTATCATCTCTCTCCTGCGCGGCGATCCTCAGGATTGGGCTTTTTCCCTGACACCTGGGGATCCTGTCTTGAGTGATGTTGATGCATTTTTTCAGGCTTTGGGGTTATTGTACGATGAGCCTAATGTCACTGATCAAGCTGAAAAAAGCCTTATTGGCATTAAATCAGGGGCTTGATGACGCTGAGTTATACTGTCAGAGATTCCGTAGGTGGGCAGTCCTGACCAAATGGAATGACGACGCTTTGGCAGCCCTTTTTCGGAAGGGTCTGTCAAATAATGTAAAGGATGTTATGGTGGGATTCCCTGTCCCCTCTGGTCTCAATGATTCTATGTCATTAGCAATTCAAATTGACAGACGTTTGCGTGAGCGGAGAAGTATGCGTGGGATAGTGTTGCCTTGTGAACCTGCTTCTGAATCCATGCAGTGTGATAGAGTGGTTTCTGGGGCACAGCGTCATGAGTTTCGGAAGCACAATGGGTTATGTTTCTATTGTGGTGATGCCTCTCATGCTATTTCAGTCTGCCCTAAGCGGGGAGGACGTTTTGCACGCTCAGTTGTCTTGGGTAGTGTTCAGACTAAGTTTTTATTAACTGTTACCCTGATATGCTCTCTGTCCTCGTTTTCTGCTCAGGCTTTCGTTGATTCGGGAGCAGCTATTAACCTGATGGATTTTGATTTTGCTAAACGTTGTGGGTTTCCCTTGATACCCCTACGGAAGTCTATTCCCCTTCTGGGGATCGATTCTACCCCTTTGGCTGAGAATAAACCTCAGTTCTCTACTCAGGTGATAATGAGGGTTGAACCTGATCATCAGGAGAGCTGCAAATTTTTGGTTCTGTATAATTTGCATGACATTATCGTACTGGGTTTCCCTTAGTTACAATCTCATAATCCTGTTTTGGATTGGAAATCTGTGTCTGTAACCAGTTGGGGCTGCCAATGTGTTAAAACCAACACTCCTGTTTTTTCTGCCTCCCCCCAGGCTCAGGATGTTCCTGACTTTCTGATTGATTTTTCTGATGTGTTTAGCGAAAGTAAATCTGCATCCTTGCCTCCCCATAGGAGCTATGACTGCGCTATTGAATTAGTGCCTGGTAGTAAATTCCCTAAAGGTCGCCTTTTTAACTTGTCTGTACCTGAACATGACGCTATGCGGTCTTATATCAAGGAGTCATTGGAGAAGGGTCATATCAGACCATCTTCTTCACCCTTAGGTGCCGGTTTTTTCTTTGTGGCCAAAAAGGATGGTTCATTGAGGCCGTGTATTGATTATCGTCTTTTGAACAATATTACTGTGAAATATCAATATCCATTACCCTTGATTTCTGACCTGTTTTCCAGGGTGAAAAATGCTACTTGGTTTACCAAGCTTGAACTCAGGGGGGCATATAACCTTATTCGCATTAAGCACGGGGATGAATGGAAGACGGCATTCAATACCCCTGAAGGGCATTTTGAGTACCTTGTGATGCCCTTTGGGCTCACTAATGCTCCTTCTGTCTTCCAGTCCTTCATGAATGACATTTTCAGGGATTTTGTGGATAAATTTCTGATTGTTTATTTGGATGATATCTTGATTTTTTCCAATGACTGGGACTCTCATGTGAAACATGTTCGAACTGTATTCCAGATTTTGAGAGAGAATGCTTGTATGGAAGGGATCAAAGTGTCTTTTGGCGTACAGAGGATCTCATTTCTGGGATTCATTTTGTCCCATCTGTTTTGAAATGGACCCCGGTCAAGGTTCAGGCCATCTGTGATTGGGTCCAACCTATTCATTAACCCCTTCACCCCAAGGGTGGTTTGCACGTTAATGCCCGGGGCCCAATTTTTACAATTCTGACCACTGTCTCTTTATAAAGGTTATAACTCTGGAACGCTTCAACGAATCTTGGCGATTCTGAGATTGTTTTCTCGTGAATATTGTACTTCATGTTAGTGGTAAAATTTCTTCGATATAACTTGCGTTTATTTTTGAAAAAACGCAAATATGGCAAAAATTTTTAAAATTTTGCAATTTTCAAACTTTGAATTTTTATTCCCTTAAAACAGAGAAATATTCACACAATATAGTTAAGAAATAACATTTCCCACATGTCTACTTTACATCAGCAAAATTTTTGGAACCAAAATTTTTTTTTGTTAGGAAGTTATAAGGGTTAAAAGTTGACCAGCAATTTCTCATTTTTACAGCAAAATTTACAAAGCCATTTTTTTTAGGGACCA
This sequence comes from Oophaga sylvatica, assembly GCA_033576555.1. Classification (NCBI taxonomy): domain Eukaryota; kingdom Metazoa; phylum Chordata; class Amphibia; order Anura; family Dendrobatidae; genus Oophaga; species Oophaga sylvatica. The sequence goes on along the minus strand of JARQOD010000002.1, from coordinate 156,279,457 downwards.
CCTCACATTTGAAGTCACTTTGAGGGGTCTTTATGGCAGAAAATACCCAAAAGTGACACCATTCTAAAAACTGCACCCCTCAAGGTACTCAAACCACATTCAAGAAGTTTATTAACCCTTCAGGTGCTTCACAGTAACTAAAGCAACGTGGAAGGAAAAATGAATATTTTTACTTTTTAGCCACAAAAATTATCTTTTACAAACTTTTTTTTTTTTTGACAAGGGTAAAAGGAGAAAATGGACAGATAAGGTTGTTATGCAATTTCTCCTGAGTACGCCAATACCCCATATGTGGGGGAAAACTACTGTTTGGGCACACGGCAGAGCTCATAAGGGAAGGAGCGACGTTTGACTTTTTCAAACTAAAATTGGCTGGAATTTAGATTGGTTGCCATGTCGCGTTTGGAGAGCCCCTGATGCGCCTAAACAGTGGAAACCCCCCACAAGTGACACCATTTTGGAAACTAGACCCCTAAGGTACTTATCTAGATCTGTTGTGAGCATTTGAACCCTCAAGTGTTTTACAAAAAGTTTATAAAGCCTGGGTGTGAAAAAAAAAAATCAATTTTCCAAAAATGTTTTTTACCCCAAATTTTTGAATTTTCCCAAGGAAATTGGACCCCAAAGTTGTTGTCCAATTTGTCCTGAGTACGCTGTTACCCATATGTGGGGGGGAAACTGTTTGGGCGCACGGCAGGGCTTGGAAAGGAAGTAGTAACGTTTTGGAATGCAGACGTTAATGGGGGTCATGTTCCGTTTGCAGTGCCCCAGATGAGCCTAAACAGTGGAAAACCCCCACAAGTGACCCCATTTTGGAAACTAGACCCCCCTAAGGAACTTATCTAGACTTTGGTGAGCACTTTGAACCCCCAAGTGCTTCACACAAGTTTATAATGCCCGGGCATGAAAATACAAATCCTATTTTTTTCCCACAAAAATTATCTTTTAGTCACTAATTTTTTATTTTCCCATGGGTAACAGGAGGAAATTGGACCACATAAGTTGTTGTTACAATTTGTCCTGAGTACGCTGATACCCCATATGTGGGGGGGGAAACCACTGTTTGGGCGCACGGCAGAGCTCGGAATGGAAGGAGCACCATTTGACTTTTTCCAACATAATTGGCTGGAATTGAGTTTTGGATGCCATGTTGCATTTGGAGAGCCCCTGATGTGCCTAAACAGTGGAAACCCCCCCAAATGACCCCATTTGGGAAACTAGAACCCCCTAAGGAACTTATCTAGATTTTTGATGAGCAATTTGAACCCCCAAGTGCTTCACACAAGTTTATAACGTAGAGCCGTAAAATTTAAAAAATCATATTTTTTCCACAAAAATGATCTTTTCACCCCAATTTTTATTTTTCCAAGGGTAAAAGACTCCAAAAGTTATTGTGCAATTTGTCCTGATGCGCTGATACCCCATATTGGGGGTAAACCACTGTTTGGGTGCATGGCAGAGTTTGGAAGGGAAGGAGCGCCGTCTGACTTTTTCAACGCAGAATTGGCTGGACGCCATGTCGTGTTTGGAGAGCTCCTGATCTGCCTAAACAGTGGAAACCCCATAAATGACACCATTTTGGAAACTAGACCCCTCAAGGAACTTATCTAGATGTGTGGTGAGAACTTTGAACCCCCAGGTGTTTCATAAAGTTTATAACGTACAGCCGTAAATAAAAAATATTTTTTTTTTTTACAAAATGATTTTTTCACCCCCAATATTTTATTTTCACAGGGTAACAGAGAAATGGAACCCAAAATTTGTTGTCCAATTTGTCCTGAGTACACTGATACCCAATATGTGGGCGGAAAACTACTGTATGGGCACACGTCGGGGCTCGGAAGGGAAGTAGTGACGTTTTGGATTGCAGACTTTGATGGAATGGTCTGGGGCATCATGTCGCATTTGGAGAGCCCCTGATGCGCCTAAACAGTGGAAATCCCCAACAAGTGACCCCATTTTGGAAAATAGACCCACAAGGAACTTATCTAGGTGTTGGTGAGCGCTATGAAGCCCCAAGTGCTTCACAGAAGTTTATAATGTACAGCCCGTAAAAACAAAAAAATAATTTTTTTTGTACAAAAAATGATATTTTTGCCCCCAGTTTTTTATTTTCCCAAGGGTAACAGAAGAAATAGGACAAATTGCACAATACTCTTGGGGTCCAGGTATCTGATACCCCATATTGGGGATAAACTAATGTTGGACGCATGGTAGAGCTCAGAATGAAGGAGCACCGTTTGACTTTTCAACGCAGATTGGCTGGAATGAGACAGACGCCAAGTCACATTTGGAGAGCCCCTGATGTGCCTAAACAGCGGAAACCCCCCAATTCTAACTCCAACCCAACCCCAACACATCCCTAACCCTAGTCCCAACCTAACACAAACTTAACCCTAACACACCCTAATCCCAACCTAACCCTTATCTAACTTTAGCGCCAACCTAACCCTAACTTTAGCCGCAACCTAACCCTAACCCTAATGGGAAAATGGAAGTAAATACATTTTTTTAATTTTATTATTTTTCCCTAACAAGGGGGGTGGTAAAGGGGGGTTTGATTTACTATTTATAGCGGGTTTTTATGATTGGCAGCTGTCACGCTAAAAAGACGCTTTTTATTGCAAAAATAGTTTTTTTGCATCGCCACATTTTGAGAGCTATAATTTTTGCATATTTTGGCCCACAGAGTCATGTGAGGTCTTATTTTTTGCGGTACGAGTTGACGTTTTTATTTGTACCATTTTTGAGCAGGTGACATTTTTTGATCGCTTTTTATTTTGATTTTTTGGGAGGTTAGAATGAACAAAAATCAGCAATTCATGAATTTCTTTTGGGGGAGGCTTTTTATTGTTCCGCGTGTGGTAAAATTGATAAAGCATTTTATTCTTCGGGTCAGTACGATTATGGCGATACCTCATTTATATCATTTTTTTATGTTTTGGCGCTTTTATAAAATAAAAACAATTTTATATAAAAAATAATTATTTTTGCATCGCTTTTGTTCTGCGAGCTATAACTTTTTTACTTTTTCGTGATGATGTTGTATGGCGGCTCGTTTTTTGCGGGACAAGATGACGTTTTCAGCGGTACCATGTTTATTTTATATGGGTCTTTTTGATCGCGCGTTTATTCCACTTTTTGTTCAGAGGTATGATGATAAAGCATTGATTTTTTGCTTCGTTTTTTTTTTTTTTTAAGGGGTTCACTAAAGGGGTTAACTAGGGGACAGTTTATAGGGGGGGTCGTTACGGACGCGTCGATACCAAATATGTGTACTTTTATTGTTTTGTTTTTTTTATTACAGGAAGAAATGATTTATTGGGGAATATTTTTTTTTTTTTTTATTTTGGATTTTTTTTTTATAACATGTTTATTTTTATTTTTTTAACTTTTTTACTTTGTCCCAAGGTGGGACATTAGTGTAGGTTATCAAATCGGCTGGTGTGACAGTGTGCACAGCACTCTGTCACACCAGCGATCGCTCAGGCAGTGCAGCAGGCTTCTCAGTGCCTGCTCTCACAGGCACTGAGGTAGCCGCCTCCCTCCAGGACCCCGGCGCCATCTTGGATCCGGGTCCTGGGAGGGAGGAAGCCCTCAGAACAGCGCGATCACATCGCGCTGGTCTGAGAGTCTCAGGGGGGCGCGCAGGGAGCCCCCACCCTGCGCGATCCTCCCCTGTGCCCCAGCACACCGCGATCATGTTTGATCGCGGTGTGCTAGCAGTTAATGTGCCGGGAGCGGTCCGTGACCGCTCCTGACACACAGTCACGGGTGTCAGCTGTGATAATCAGCTGACACCCGCGGCGATTAGCTGCGCTCCCTCAGGAGCGCAGCTGATCGCCTATGACGTATTATCCCGTCCATGGGCAGAATGGCACGGGTTTTATGGACGGGATAGTACGTCTAATGTCAGAGAGGGGTTAAAGGCTCTTCATAGATTCTTGGGTTTTGCCAATTTTTATCGTAAATTTATTGGTAATTTCTCGGTTATTGTTAAACCATTAACTGATTTGACCAAAAAGGGTTCTGATGTGGTAAATTGGCCTCCTGAGGCAGTCTCTGCATTTCAGGAACTTAAGCAGAGATTCACTTCTGCTCCTGTTTCTACGGCAGCCTGATGTTTCTCTGCCATTTCAGGTGGAGGTTGATGCCTCTGAAATTGGGGCAGGTGCCGTTTTGTCCCAAAGAGATCCTGAGACCTCTAAAAGTAACCCTTGTGCCTTTTTCTCTCGAAAAATTTTCTCCTACTGAACGTAATTATGACGTGGGTAATCGGGAGTTATTGGCCATGAAGTGGGCTTTTGAAGAGTGGAGACATTGGCTGGAGGGAGCCAAACATCAGGTGGTGGTCCTTACAGACCATAAGAATCTGGTTTATCTGGAATCTGCCAAGCGACTTAATCCTAGACAGGCCAGGTGGGCCTTGTTTTTTCACACGCTTTAATTTTGTGGTTTCCTTTCTTCCTGGCACTAAGAATGTTAAGGCGGATGCCCTCTCGAGGAGTTTCCTTGCGGACTCTCCTGAGTTATCTGATCCTTCTGTTATTTTGAAAGAGGGTGTAGTTCTTTCGCCATCTCACCCAATTTGAGACTTGCTCTGGAGGGGTGTCAGGAGGATAGACCCGAGCGCTGTCCTGTTGGAAAATTGTTTGTCCCGGACCAGTGGAAAAAGAGTGTGATGTCTGAGATTCATTGTTCCGCGTTGGCTGGTCATCCCGGAATTTTTGGTACCAGAGACTTGGTTAGTCGGTCCTTTTGGTGGCCTACCTTATCTCGTGATGTCAGGGAATTTGTGCAGTCCTGCGGGACTTGCTCTCGCTCCAAGCCTTGCTCTCGCTCTAGTGGTTTGTTGATGCCATTGCCTGTGCCAAGAGACCTTGGACCCATATCTCTATGGATTTAATTTCCGACATCCCTGTTTCTCAGAGAATGACGCCATCTGGGTTATTTGTGATAGGTTTTCCAAGATGATACATCTTGTGCCATTACCTAAGTTGCCTTCCTCCTCTGAATTGGTGTCATTGTTCCTTCAGCACGTGGTTCGTTTACACGGCATTCCTGAGAACATTGTGTCTGACAGAGGAGTCCAGTTTGTTTCCAGATTTTGGAGGACCTTTGTTTTAAGTTGGTGTTCAATTGTCTTTCTCCTCGGCGTTTCATCCTCAGACCAATGGTCAAACTGAGAGAACAAACCAGACATTGGAGACTTATCTAAGATGCTTTGTGTCTGCTGATCAGGATGACTGGGTCTCTTTTTTGCCTTTGGCTGAGTTTGCTCTTAATATTAGGGCTAGCTCTGCCACTTTGATGTCTCCATTTTTCTGTAATTCTGGGTTTCACCCTCGATTTTCTTCAGGACAGACGGAGGCTTCTGTCTGTCCAGGTGTTGACTCTGTTGTGGAGCGTATGCAACAGATTTGGGAACAGGTAGTGGAGAGGTTGTCCCTCTCTCAGGAGAGGGCCCAGCGTTTGCTAACCGGCATAGGACTGATGGTCCTCGGTTTAAAGTGGGGACTTGGTCTGGTTGTCCTCAAAAAATATTCCTATGAGAGTGGCATCTCCTAAATTTAAGCCTAGGTTCATTGGACCTTATAAGATCATGGAGATTCTTAATCCTGTTTCTTTTCGTTTGCTTCTTCCAGGGACATTTAAGATCCATAACGTGTTCCACAAGTCCTTGTTGAAGAGGTTTGTTGAGCCAGTGGTTCCTACTGCTGTGCCTCCTAACCCTGTTTTGGTTGAGGGCAATCTGGAGTATGTGGTTGAGAAAATATTGGATTCTCGTTTTTTTAGATGGAAACTCCAGTATTTGGTTAAGTGGAGAGGTTATGGTCAGGAAGACAATTCTTGGAGTTTGCTTCGGACATCCATGCTAGGAGACTCATCCGTGCGTATCATGTAACTCATCCTGACCGACCTGATTGCTCAAATGAGGTTCGGTGACCCCCCTCAAGGGGGGGTACTGTGATGAATGGGCTTGAGATGAGTTCTGAGCAGAGGCTCCCTCTGGTGGTTACAAGCGGTAGTGGACTGTCCAGTGAAGATTGTGAGGATTGGGAATCAGGTGTTACTGACTGGTCTTATATAAGGGAGTCACCTTCCCATCAGGGTTGCCGGTGATCAATTGTTCTGGTCTCAATCCTTGATTCCTGTTTCCTTTGTAGCCTGCTGTGTCGTGTCTGCATCTCCTGCTAACAGATAAGACATTTTCTTCTTTTTGTTTTTGTGCTTGATTTTTGCATTTTGTCCTGCACTTCTGTGGGGGCCTTCAGAGTCCCCTCCGGGGACTTTTGCCCTCTCAGTTTAGTTCAACCACTGATGTTTTGTACATTTGCTTTTTCCAGTTTTTCAGTGGCTGCTGTTTTGATTTTGTTACACCAGAGAACTAATTTAGGTGGTAGAGGTCGTGTGATCTCAGGTGTTTTTGAAATTAGTAGAGTTGGTGCTTTTCAGGGTTTTTTGAGATTGCAGTAAGTGCCCTTCCTATCCTTTTCTATTTAGTTAGTTTGGGCCCCAACGTTTGCTCATACTATTTTCTGTCTGTGTCAGTATTTCTTCTTGTCTAACCGCCATTACATGTTTGGGGGCTTTCTATTATCTTTGGGGTTCTGCTCCGGGCAGATAGCTTTCCTCTTTCTATCTTTAGGTGTAGTTAGTTTCTCAGGCTGTGACGAGGCGTCTAGGACCAACGTAGGAACGCTCCACGGCTGCCTCTAGTTGTGGTGGTTAGTCAGGGTACTGCAATCTCATAGATTCCAACTGCTCTGGTGTATTGCCTTTTTTACCTGCACTCCTCCGCTACCGAAACATAACACATCAAATAATAAAGTTCAGTTATGCACTCAATACTTGGTCGGGAATCCTTTTGCAGAAATGACTGCTTCAATGCGGCGTGGCATGGAGGCAATCAGCCTGTGACACTGCTGAGGTGTTATGGAGGCCCAGGATACTTCGATAGCGTCCTTAAGCTCATCCAGAGTGTTGGGTCTTGCGTCTCTCAACTTTCTCTTCACAATATCCCACAGATTCTCTATGGGGTTCAGGTCAAGAGATTGGCAGGCCAATTGAGCACAGTATTACCATGGTCAGTAAACCATTTACCAGTGGTTTTGGCACTGTGAGCAGGTGCCAGGTCGTGCTGAAAAATGAAATCTTCATCTCCATAAAGCATTTCAGCCGATGGAAGCATGAAGTGCTCCAAAATCTCCTGATAGCTAGCTGCATTGACCCTGCCCTTGATGAAACACAGTGGACCAACACCAGCAGCTGACATGGCACCCCACACCATCACTGACTGTGGGTACTTGACACTGGACTTCAGCCATTTTGGCAATTCCTTCTCCCCAGTCTTCCTCCAGACTCTGGCACCTTGATTTCGAATGACATGCAAATTTGCTTTCATCAGAAAAAAGTACTTGGGACCACTTAGCAACAGTCCAGTGTTGCTTCTCTGTAGCCCAGGTCAGGCGCTTCTGCCGCTGTTTATGGTTCAAAAGTGGCTTTACCTGGGGAATGTGGCACTTGTAGCCCATTTCCTGCACACGCCTGTGCACGGTGGCTCTGGATGTTTCTACACCAGACTCAGTCCACTGCTTCCTCAGGTCCCCCAAGGTCTGGAATCAGTCCTTCTCCACAATCTTCCTCAGGGTCCGGTCACCTCTTCTCGTTGTACAGCGTTTTCTGCCACATTGTTTCCTTCCAACAGACTTCCCATTGAGGTGCCTTGATACAGCACTCTGGGAACAGCCTATTTGTTGAGAAATTTCTTTCTGGGTCTTACCCTCTTGCTTGAGGGTGTCAATGATGGCCTTCTTGACATCAGTAAAGTCGGTAGTCTTACCCATGATGGGGGTTTTGAGTAATGAACCAGGCAGGGAGTTTTTAAAAGCCTCAGGAATCTTTTGCATGTGTTTAGAGTTAATTAGTTGATTCAGAAGATTAGGGTAATAGGTCGTTTAGAGAACCTTTTCTTGATATGCTAATTTTTTGAGACAGGTTTTTTGGGTTATCAGGAGTTGTATGCCAAAATCATCAGTATTAAAACAATAAAAGACCTGACAAATTTCAGTTGGTGTGTAATGAATCTAAAATATATGAAAGTTTAATTGTAATCATTACATTATGGAAAATAATGAAATTTAGCACTATATGCTAATTTTTTGAGAATGATCTGTATATGATGAGAGCATTATACTACCTCTGTACAAATCCCTGGTTAGACCGCACACTGTGTACAGTTTTGGGCACCGGTCCTCAGGAAGGATATAATGGAACTAGAGCGAGTACAAAGGCGGGCAACAAAATTAATCAAGGGCATAGGGAAACTAGAATACCAAGAGAGATTAGCAAAATTATGATAATTTAGCCTACAAAAAAGACGACTGAGGGGTGATCAAATAACCATGTATAAGTATATAAGGGGACAATACAAATATCTCTCCGAGGATCTGTTTATACCCATGAAGGTGACGGTTACATGGGGGCATTCTCTGCGTCTGGAGGAGAGAAGGTTTTTGCACTAATATAAAAGAGGATTCTTTACTGTTAGGGCAGTGAGAATCTGGAATTCCTTGTCTGAGGAGGTGGTGATGGCGAACTCAGTTGAGGGATTCAAGAAAGGCCTGGATGTCTTCCTGGAGCATAATAATATTATATCTTACAGTTACTATGTTCTTTATAAGGATGTAGATCTGGATATTTATTCTGATGGACTATAACCTGAACTGGATGGACAAACGTCTTTTTTCAGCCTTGCTAACTATGTTACTATGTTACTATGAAAAATGCTGCATAAAATTTGACTGTTTAAAGAATTTTGCAGTATTACAGTCGTAGGAAAATTTTTCAAATTGAGATGGATTTCTTACACTGCAGTATCTATATAGCGAGGATATTTTTAACCAACCAAGTTTTTTTTGTTTTGATGCACAACTGGAGCACGATAAATGCTGTAAAAAATTTCACCGTGGAAAAAATTTGGCAGTATTACTATTGCAGGAAAAGTTGTACACTTCAGATGGACTTCTTACACTGCGGTATCAGTATAGAGATGCTATTGCGATCCAACCAAGTCTGGCAGTATGCTTTTGACGCACAACTGCCACAGTAAAAATGGTGTATAATATTTTCCTGCTCATAACAATTTGCAGGATTAAGAGCGAAAAGAATGTTATTAGCCCTGAGAAGGGGTTTTGGTATGAGTTGCACGCTGTAGCATAAATGACTATCCTGTCCTACACAATCCCTTTAGCACAATCTCTACCTACTTGCTAGTAGCAGCAGTATGAATATTAATTATAATTAGACCTAAGAAGGGCTGATCTTGTAGTTGAAAGAAATCTAAATGTGGTTGAAACCCTGACAATGCACAGCTACAATTCTTTCCCTCTTTCATCAGCACCTCTGCCTACTTTGCCTGTTCCTGGGGTACAGTGTGACGAGCATTATGTCACGTGTCTTATATAGACCTGATGACACTATGCGGATAGCCTATCACAGTAATGCCACAACCAATATGGCTACAGCATTACAGTGACTGTCATGCAATCCCCACTTGTTCGCTGGCTGTCTAAAAAGCGGCAAACATGCCGGGCAGGGACTCGAGCTCCCACTCTGATGCACTAGCAAGTAATGAGTAGTGACAAGCATGCTCGCTCATTACTAATGTTTAGATGCTGCTATCAAAAAGTGTTCATAATTAGTGTTGAGCGATACTGCTCGATATCTAAAAATATCGGATCGGAATGGTATCGCCGATATCACTAAATATCGTCGATATCCGATTCCGATACCGGAAGTCCCATGTAAGTCTATGGGAACCAAATATCGACATTAAAAAAAACCATTCTTGCCTTGTTGGTTAATTGTACATGAAGGAAAACAACTAAGACTAATGTAGAATGTATTGGGGGAGGTTGAGGAGACAATAAAGGCATACATGTTTAACCCAATGCATTGGAATAGCATTAATATATATTTTTTTGGAAATACGTTTGGATTGACTAACAAATTGACAATGTTGTTAACCTTTTTTCTATTTTGGCAAATATGTATGTTTCACAACTTCCATGCTCTTCACCTTTTTAACTTTTGCCAGTGCCACACTTTCTCCTTCATAATCTTCAGCAGCAGCATCATCTTTCTCATCAAATTATTCTTCATCTTCACCTTCTTAATCTTCTTCTTAAACTTCTTGCTATTCATGTTTTTGTTTACATTACTCATATTGTTATTATTAAACTAATTAATCTTCTTCATATTCAAATTCTTCATCTTCTTCCTCTTCATCTTCTTCATCATATTCTTATTTGTGACAGAGATTCCTGTACTTGTAATCTGTAAAAGTATGAATTGTTCATCCTTCCGTTCTTGCTGTCACAAAAGATTTAAATTACAACAGTATTTGTCCGTGTTCAGTTTAGCCTGCAGCAGCAGGCATTTTCCAGGGGCACCACGAGGAGGAACGGACTCACCCCCATACACTGCTTAGTCTTCTTCTGCTTAGAATTTAGAGCATATATTTTGCTCTTCATTTTGGTCTTATACTTCATGTTCTTCTGCTTTTTGATCTTCTGCTTATTGTTCTTCTGTCTCTTGTTCTGTATCTTGTAGTTTGTCTTAACCTTCTTTGTCCTGTTGGTGATCTTCTTCTGGGTAATCTTTTATTTTTTCTTTGTGATGGTGTTCAGGCTGGTTGGCTTCATGCTCGTCGTCCTTGTTGTCGTCATCTTCTTCTGGGTGGTCTTTAAGGTCGTCTAATTTCCGAGAACCAGCTGACGTTACTGTGACACGGTTACTAAGCAGGAGGTACCTGTGCTCCAAAGCACTACCAAGGACCAGCAGACATTGGTGGAACTCGGATACGGAGATGGAGGCACCTAGGCCAAAGGCACTGGGGAGAACCAGTTGACGGTACTGGACCCCGGACAGGTAGCAGAAGGAAAAGAGGCAATGTCACAACCGAGTACCAGCTGACGTTACTGTGACACGGTTACTAAGCAGGAGGTACCTGTGCTCCAAAGCACTACCAAGGACCAGCAGACATTGGTGGAACTCGGATACGGAGATGGAGGCATCTAGGCCAAAGGCACTGGGGAGAACCAGTTGACGGTACTGGACCCCGGACGATAGCAGAAGGAAAAGAGGCAATGTCACAACCGAGTACCAGCTGACGTTACTGTGACACGGTTACTAAGCAGGAGGTACCTGTGCTCCAAAGCACTACCAAGGACCAGCAGACGTTGGTGGAACTCGGATACGGAGATGGAGGCACCTAGGCCAAAGGCACTGGGGAGAACCAGTTGACGGTACTGGACCCCGGACGGGTAGCAGAACGCACCCATGAAAATGTAAGTTGACAGGACGCAAGCCGTCCGCAGTTAACAAATCACACAGTCCTACAGTGGGTGCTTGTCCTATTGTCACAATGGAAACAGCCTTTATTTACATATCCCACAGCACACATAGGAATCACCTAAACTGCAGGCACCATAGAGTCGGCTAACCCGAATGCAACACGACAGCACAACTTATTGGAGGATAATTGACGTTCACACTGCCAGGAAACAGCTGTCGTGCTGTAACCAGGCTTGCAAGGAGTCAGTACCCCTGCCAATTACTTACGAGCAACAAATGGTCTTACCCATGATGGGGGTTTTGAGTAATGAACCAGGCAGGGAGTTTTTAAAAGCCTCAGGAATCTTTTGCATGTGTTTAGAGTTAATTAGTTGATTCAGAAGATTAGGGTAATAGGTCGTTTAGAGAACCTTTCTTGATATGCTAATTTTTTGAGACAGGTTTTTTGGGTTATCAGGAGTTGTATGCCAAAATCATCAGTATTAAAACAATAAAAGACCTGACAAATTTCAGTTGGTGTGTAATGAATCTAAAATATATGAAAGTTTAATTGTAATCATTACATTATGGAAAATAATGAAATTTAGCACTATATGCTAATTTTTTGAGAATGATCTGTATATGATGAGAGCATTATACTACCTCTGTACAAATCCCTGGTTAGACCGCACACTGTGTACAGTTTTGGGCACCGGTCCTCAGGAAGGATATAATGGAACTAGAGCGAGTACAAAGGCGGGCAACAAAATTAATCAAGGGCATAGGGAAACTAGAATACCAAGAGAGATTAGCAAAATTATGATAATTTAGCCTACAAAAAAGACGACTGAGGGGTGATCAAATAACCATGTATAAGTATATAAGGGGACAATACAAATATCTCTCCGAGGATCTGTTTATACCCATGAAGGTGACGGTTACATGGGGCATTCTCTGCGTCTGGAGGAGAGAAGGTTTTTGCACTAATATAAAAGAGGATTCTTTACTGTTAGGGCAGTGAGAATCTGGAATTCCTTGTCTGAGGAGGTGGTGATGGCGAACTCAGTTGAGGGATTCAAGAAAGGCCTGGATGTCTTCCTGGAGCATAATAATATTATATCTTACAGTTACTATGTTCTTTATAAGGATGTAGATCTGGATATTTATTCTGATGGACTATAACCTGAACTGGATGGACAAACGTCTTTTTTCAGCCTTGCTAACTATGTTACTATGTTACTATGAAAAATGCTGCATAAAATTTGACTGTTTAAAGAATTTTGCAGTATTACAGTCGTAGGAAAATTTTTCAAATTGAGATGGATTTCTTACACTGCAGTATCTATATAGCGAGGATATTTTTAACCAACCAAGTTTTTTTTGTTTTGATGCACAACTGGAGCACGATAAATGCTGTAAAAAATTTCACCGTGGAAAAAATTTGGCAGTATTACTATTGCAGGAAAAGTTGTACACTTCAGATGGACTTCTTACACTGCGGTATCAGTATAGAGATGCTATTGCGATCCAACCAAGTCTGGCAGTATGCTTTTGACGCACAACTGCCACAGTAAAAATGGTGTATAATATTTTCCTGCTCATAACAATTTGCAGGATTAAGAGCGAAAAGAATGTTATTAGCCCTGAGAAGGGGTTTTGGTATGAGTTGCACGCTGTAGCATAAATGACTATCCTGTCCTACACAATCCCTTTAGCACAATCTCTACCTACTTGCTAGTAGCAGCAGTATGAATATTAATTATAATTAGACCTAAGAAGGGCTGATCTTGTAGTTGAAAGAAATCTAAATGTGGTTGAAACCCTGACAATGCACAGCTACAATTCTTTCCCTCTTTCATCAGCACCTCTGCCTACTTTGCCTGTTCCTGGGGTACAGTGTGACGAGCATTATGTCACGTGTCTTATATAGACCTGATGACACTATGCGGATAGCCTATCACAGTAATGCCACAACCAATATGGCTACAGCATTACAGTGACTGTCATGCAATCCCCACTTGTTCGCTGGCTGTCTAAAAAGCGGCAAACATGCCGGGCAGGGACTCGAGCTCCCACTCTGATGCACTAGCAAGTAATGAGTAGTGACAAGCATGCTCGCTCATTACTAATGTTTAGATGCTGCTATCAAAAAGTGTTCATAATTAGTGTTGAGCGATACTGCTCGATATCTAAAAATATCGGATCGGAATGGTATCGCCGATATCACTAAATATCGTCGATATCCGATTCCGATACCGGAAGTCCCATGTAAGTCTATGGGAACCAAATATCGACATTAAAAAAAACCATTCTTGCCTTGTTGGTTAATTGTACATGAAGGAAAACAACTAAGACTAATGTAGAATGTATTGGGGGAGGTTGAGGAGACAATAAAGGCATACATGTTTAACCCAATGCATTGGAATAGCATTAATATATATTTTTTTGGAAATACGTTTGGATTGACTAACAAATTGACAATGTTGTTAACCTTTTTTCTATTTTGGCAAATATGTATGTTTCACAACTTCCATGCTCTTCACCTTTTTAACTTTTGCCAGTGCCACACTTTCTCCTTCATAATCTTCAGCAGCAGCATCATCTTTCTCATCAAATTATTCTTCATCTTCACCTTCTTAATCTTCTTCTTAAACTTCTTGCTATTCATGTTTTTGTTTACATTACTCATATTGTTATTATTAAACTAATTAATCTTCTTCATATTCAAATTCTTCATCTTCTTCCTCTTCATCTTCTTCATCATATTCTTATTTGTGACAGAGATTCCTGTACTTGTAATCTGTAAAAGTATGAATTGTTCATCCTTCCGTTCTTGCTGTCACAAAAGATTTAAATTACAACAGTATTTGTCCGTGTTCAGTTTAGCCTGCAGCAGCAGGCATTTTCCAGGGGCACCACGAGGAGGAACGGACTCACCCCCATACACTGCTTAGTCTTCTTCTGCTTAGAATTTAGAGCATATATTTTGCTCTTCATTTTGGTCTTATACTTCATGTTCTTCTGCTTTTTGATCTTCTGCTTATTGTTCTTCTGTCTCTTGTTCTGTATCTTGTAGTTTGTCTTAACCTTCTTTGTCCTGTTGGTGATCTTCTTCTGGGTAATCTTTTATTTTTTCTTTGTGATGGTGTTCAGGCTGGTTGGCTTCATGCTCGTCGTCCTTGTTGTCGTCATCTTCTTCTGGGTGGTCTTTAAGGTCGTCTAATTTCCGAGAACCAGCTGACGTTACTGTGACACGGTTACTAAGCAGGAGGTACCTGTGCTCCAAAGCACTACCAAGGACCAGCAGACATTGGTGGAACTCGGATACGGAGATGGAGGCACCTAGGCCAAAGGCACTGGGGAGAACCAGTTGACGGTACTGGACCCCGGACAGGTAGCAGAAGGAAAAGAGGCAATGTCACAACCGAGTACCAGCTGACGTTACTGTGACACGGTTACTAAGCAGGAGGTACCTGTGCTCCAAAGCACTACCAAGGACCAGCAGACATTGGTGGAACTCGGATACGGAGATGGAGGCATCTAGGCCAAAGGCACTGGGGAGAACCAGTTGACGGTACTGGACCCCGGACGATAGCAGAAGGAAAAGAGGCAATGTCACAACCGAGTACCAGCTGACGTTACTGTGACACGGTTACTAAGCAGGAGGTACCTGTGCTCCAAAGCACTACCAAGGACCAGCAGACGTTGGTGGAACTCGGATACGGAGATGGAGGCACCTAGGCCAAAGGCACTGGGGAGAACCAGTTGACGGTACTGGACCCCGGACGGGTAGCAGAACGCACCCATGAAAATGTAAGTTGACAGGACGCAAGCCGTCCGCAGTTAACAAATCACACAGTCCTACAGTGGGTGCTTGTCCTATTGTCACAATGGAAACAGCCTTTATTTACATATCCCACAGCACACATAGGAATCACCTAAACTGCAGGCACCATAGAGTCGGCTAACCCGAATGCAACACGACAGCACAACTTATTGGAGGATAATTGACGTTCACACTGCCAGGAAACAGCTGTCGTGCTGTAACCAGGCTTGCAAGGAGTCAGTACCCCTGCCAATTACTTACGAGCAACAAATGGCGGTGTTGTAGCCCAGGGAGTAGAGTTCAGGTGGTAGAAAGATGAACATAACAGGAGACATGGAAAACGTTGCCAAACAGTTATTTAATCTGAAAACGGACAGGCAAATTCAGGTGAGATCCATGCCTTGTTCATTTTCAGAAAAGTAAGCCGGTCTACATTCTCTGAGGATAGTCGCATGCGACGGTCTGTTAGTACACCACCTGCAGCACTAAAGACGCGCTCAGATAATACACTGGCAGCAGGGCAAGTCAGCACCTCCAATGCATACTGGCTAAGCTCTGGCCATGTATCCAACTTAGAGACCCAAAATTTGAAAGGGGAAGAGGCATCTGGGAGTACACTTAGAGGGAAAGCCAAGTAGTCTGTCACCATCTTACGGAAACGTTTCTTCCTGGTGACTGGAGCCGTCTCGGATGGTGTAGACCTTGCTGGCGCTGTCACAAAACTTTGCCACATTTGTAACATACAGCTCTTGCCCTGTGCAGAGGTGCTGCTTCTGCTCCCTCTTGTTGTAGAGGTGTCTACACTGCCTCGACGCACAGAGCTGCTTTGTAAAGCAGTAGCAGCAGCAGCAGCTCTCTCGGCTGGAATGTACAACAGTATGGATTGCACCAGTGTGTCTTGGTACTCCTGCATTTTACGATCCCGGTTCACCGGTGTGATGAGGGTTTGTAAGTTGTCCCGGTAGCGAGGGTCTAGGAGGGTGTACACCCAATAATCTGACGTGGTGAGAATGTGGGCGATGCGGCGGTCGTTTCTCAGGCACTGAAGCATGAAATCAACCATGTGCTGCAGACTCCCAACTGGCCAACAAAGGCTGTCCTCTGGAAGAGGCGTCATCTCTGCCTCCTCTGCATCACCCCACCCTCGCTCTACATACTGACTAGAGCGTTGTGTACCTCCCTCTGTAGGGATTTCTTCCTCCTCCATTGACTCCTCCTCCTCATCCTCCTCACAAAGTGAGCCCTGCCCAGCCCTTTGTGAGGAACCACGTTGCGCTGACTGTCCTGAAGGTAATTGAATTTGTGACTCCTCATCCTCCACCTCTTCCAAAACCTCTTCCTTTAGTGCTTTCAGTTATTTCTGAAGCAGGCAGATAAGGGGGACAGTCATGCTGACTAGTGCATCATCTGCACTCGCCATCCGCGTTGAGACATCAAACGCACGCAAAACGTCGCAGATGTCCTTTATAGAGGCCCACTCAGTAGTGGTGAAGTGTGAACGGCGCAAATTGCGAGTTGATTGCACCTGTTGCAGCTGATACTCCATTACTGCTGGCTGCTGCTCACACAACCGCTCCAACATATGTAACGTGGAATTCCACCTGGTGGGTACGTCACATATGATGCGATGTTCAGGAAGGCGAAATCTGACTTGCAGAGCTGCAATGCGCGATCTGGCCATGCTGGAACGTCGCAAGTGAGCGCACTCTAGGCGGACCTTGTGCAGCAGTGCATCAAGATCCGGATAGTCCCTCAAAAAACTCTGCACGACCAAGTTGAGCACATGTGCCAGACATGGTATGTGAGTGAGGTTGCCAAGGCCCAGAGCTGCCACCAGATTTCGGCCATTGTCACACACTACCAAGCCTGGCTGGAGATTAGCTGACAAAAACCACACGTCGCTCTCCTGCTTGATGGCATCCCAGAGCTCCTGCGCTGTGTGGCTTCGATTCCCCATGGAAATTAATTTCAGGACGGCCTGTTGACGTTTGGCCACGGCTGTGCTCATATCGGTCGCAACAGGTAAGGTTCACGGGTCCATGTGGAGGTATACCGTGACGGCTCGTGCAGCGATGATTCTGAGGAACTGGAGTAGGAGGAGGAATCAATGTGTACAGACTGGATTCCTGCAATCCTTGGAGTTGGCAGAACACGTACAGCGCCACTGGCAAGATCTGTACCCGGCTCCACAACATTGACCCAATGGGCAGTGAGGGAAAGGTATCGTCCCTGGCCATGGGTACTGGTCCACGCATCGGTGGTCAGGTGGACCCTGCTACTGACGGCGTTTAGTAGCGCATGTTTAATGTTTCCTCGACATGTTTTTGCAGAGCAGGGACGGCTTGCCTGCTGAAATAAAATCGGCTTGGCACATTATATTGTGGGACTGCCAATGCCATAAAGTTCCTGAAACTGTCAGTCTCCACCAGCCTGAATGACAGCATTTCAAGGGACAGGAGTTTTGCAATGCCAGCATTCAGAGCCTGTGCTCGTGGATGGTTTGCCGAGTATGGCCGTCTTTTATCCCATGCCTGTGGTACCGATGGCTGTTTTGTGGTCTGGGAGTGTGACGATGACTGTGAACTTGCTGCTGTGGGTGGAGTAACAGTTTGTCTATGGACAACAGTGACCGAGGTTCTTCCATGGAGATCCTGTGAGGAAGCCAAACCAGGTGTGTGTGAGCTGGAGGTAGAGGCTCCAACACGACCTGAAGATGTAGGTGCTGCTGTAGGTTGGCCTACATCTCCAGTGTGTCTTTGTAACTCAGCTACGTGCTTTGTCCGTACATGTTTCCACATATTTGTGGTATTCAGGTTACTGATATTTTTACCTCTTTTAACTTTTTGCTTATACAGCTTGCTGTTATGTTTCGGTAGCTGAGGAGTGCAGGTAAAAAAGGCAATACACCAGAGCAGTTGGAATCTATGAGATTGCAGTACCCTGACTAACCACCACAACTAGAGGCAGCCGTGGAGCGTTCCTACGTTGGTCCTAGACGCCTCGTCACAGCCTGAGAAACTAACTACACCTAAAGATAGAAATAGGAAAGCTATCTGCCCGGAGCAGAACCCCAAAGATAATAGAAAGCCCCCAAACATGTAATGGCGGTTAGACAAGATGAAATACTGACACAGAAAGAAAATAGTATGAGCAAACGCTGGGACCCAAACTAACTAAATAGAAAAGGATAGGAAGGGCACTTACTGCAATCCCAGAAAACCTTGAAAGGCACCAACTCTACTAATTTCAAAAACACCTGAGATCACACGACCTCTTCCACCTAAATTAGTTCTTTGGTGTAACAAAATCAAAACAGCAGCCACTGAAAAAACTGGAAAAAGCAAAAGTACAAACATCAGTGGCTGAACAAAACTGAGAGGGCAGATGCCCCCGGAGGGGACCCTGAAGGCCCCCACAGAAGTGCAGGACAAAATGCAAAAATATAGCACAAACACAAAAGAAGAAAAAGTCTTATCTGTTAGCAGGAGATGCAGACACGACACAGCAGGCTACAAGGGAAACTGGAATAAAGGATTCAGACCAGAACAATTGATCACCGGCAACCCTGATGGGAAGGTGACTCCCTTATATAAGACCAGTCAGTAACACCTGATTCCCAGTCCTCACAATCTTCACTGGACAGACTAGCACTGCTTGTAACCACCAGAGGGAGCCTCTGCTCAGAACTCATCTCAAACCCATTCACAACAGCTTGCATTGAACATAGCAAATATCATCTACAAGTCTGTCAAAAAAGGACCACGCAGTACAAGTCATGGGAGCGCCAATTTTGACATTTCTAAGAGAACTGCTCCCAACAGGTGCCAAACTGGAGGCTACAGGCAAGCGAGTCTGCAGCCTACCTCTCACTCCTCTTTGTACCGTTGGGACAATCTCTTCCTCAGAGCTGCTCCCACCACCTTCCTGTTGCTCACGCCATGTTGGGTCTCGGACTTCATCATCTCCACTACCCTCTTCCAACACCTGCTGCTGTTGGATGGTCTGGGCAGCACCATTCTCCACAAAACCTGGCACCTGAGTCTCATCATCATCATAAGATGCGTTCTGCGGTGTGCTGTCCATCGGCACGGGCTCACCCGCCTCTTCAGATTGAGAGAGACACAGCTGTTGCGCATCACTGCATACTCCCTCTTCTTCAAATTGCAGAATGCTGCTTGCCTGTGCCCGTGTTTGCGAGCCAATAGATTCTGAGAACAGAAGCAGAGACTCAGCTGGCTCCTGTACAGAACTCTCTGACTGCCTGGGCAATTTGACAGGCGGTGAACAGACAGATGGTTGCTCAACAGTGTTGTGTTCCTGAGAGGAGGTGGAAGGAATTGAAGTCGATGCATTGGCTGCCATCCAACCAACAACGGCTTCAATTTGTTCTTCCCGCAGCAGGGGGCACGCCGAGCTCCTACCAAACTGCGCATAAAGGAACGCTCATGGGTAAAACTGGTGGATGCTGTGTCACTGAGGGCGGCAGCAGCCACAGAATCCCCACGTCCTCTCCCTGCTGAAACTCCACGGCCACGACCACGTGCCTTACTCCCTGCCTTCTTCATCTTGGTAGATTGATAAAGAAAGTCAGAAAAGTTATAAGGCCTAAGTGTGGTTATTACGCAGAGACTGACGTGAACACTGAAACACAACTGTTAACAATCTGTGAAAGGCTACTCCTTTGTCTACTTCTATAGTGTTTGCAACCAATGTATTGGATACGGATGGAAGCGCGTCACACTAATAGATTATATTTATTTTAAATGGAATGGAGCAGAACCAATTGGAGAGAAATGAAAAGGATGAGGCACTGAGACACGCTCAGCAGAGTACAAGCAGCAGTGCTTGAACAAGTAACTAGAGCGTGATGTGCACTCAAAAAATAAAAAACACAGACTTAAGTGAACACTGAAACACAACTGTTCACAATCTGTGAAAGGCTACTCCTTTGTCTACTTCTATAGTGTTTGCAACCAATGTATTGGATACGGATGGAAGCGCGTCACACTAATAGTTAAATTGCATGGAGCAGCAAGAATTACACTGAAGAAAAAAAAAAGAGTCTGTGAGTGACACGTGCAGATGCCTACAGACAGCGTTGCATGCAGAGCAAACTGCAGCGTCACCTGCACTCACACACACCTTGCAGAGCTGTTAAAACAACACTGCAGGCAAAAGGAAGCTTTACACAGCGGTTGGTGCTAGCCTGCCTACAGCACAGTACACTACATCGCAATCTCTAACTGTCCCTCAGAGTCAGCACAGCAGCGTTCTGTCCCTTACTGAATTCACAGCACAGTGACGCTAAAATGGCGGCAGCGCCTTTTATAGTGCATTCTGACATCATTTCAGCATCCAATCACAGGCATGCCATTAGTTAACATGACCGCAGCAGTACAGGATGTGCCCACACTTCTTAGGATTCCTCATTGGCTGACTAAAATCACATTGCCTCTCAAAGAATTATGGGAACTTCCGATTCCGGTATACGATATATGGAAAATATCGGAACTAAGTATCGAAAGGCCGAAACAGCTAATATCGGCCGATACCCGATACTTGCGGTATCGTATCGCTCAACACTATTCATAATACATGTTTTATGGGAATAAAGGTAATTATGCGGTATGACCACTGACTGATCCCCCTACAAAGACTGAATGCTCACACATATATCACATGGCCCCATAAAGCATAATGATAAAAATTAAAGAATGCAAGAACAGGAAAAAGAACCATGTTTGTTTCTAAAATGACAAGTGCTTACTCTTAAAGCAGTGTCCCTGTGTATGCCTGTATAATTCAGAGCCATTTGTAGAATGTAAGCCCGAAAGGGCAGGGTCCTCTCCCCTCTGTATCAATCTGTCATTGTTAGTTTGTTTACTGTAAGTGACACCTGTAATTTGTATGTAACCCTTTCTCATGTATAGCACCATGGAATCAATGGTGCTATATAAGTAAATAATAATAATAATTATTATTATTTGCATAATTTTTATTTGGCAGGTCTGCATGAGAGCTTGTTTTTTTTCTGGTACTGTAGTGTTTATTGGTATCATTTTAGCATCATGTGCCCTTTTGATAACTTTACATTAATTTTCTTTGTGGCTAAATGACCAAACACAGCAATACCTTCTTTGATTTTTATTATTTTTTTATTATTATATGTTCACTAGTCAGGATAAATTACATGCTAATATTTTAGACCATATTGTTACTGATGCAGAGAGACAATATGTTGTTTATTTTTCTTATTCAAATAATTTTTTAAAAACTGTTGTTCGAAAACATTTTCTTTTTCTCACCTTTTTTTTTACTTTGTCTGACTATAGGACTTGTAGTTTTGAAACTCTGATCTCTGTAATAAAACATTACATTTATATACTGTATATTATAAGTTGCAGAATATTATACATCAGTTTTACACTTAAATAAAGCCATTTACACCAGGCTGCTGGCAGGGCCATTTTTAATCTTGCAGGTTTTATATTAAACATTGGCATCTTGAAAATGTTCTGTGGGGGTGATGAAGTACAAAGGGAGCCCTCTCTTTTTTTAATACCTAGATGTCATAGTCAAGAAGGTCAAAAAGGCATGAAAAGTATTAGAACTCACCTCAGCTGCTACAGTTGACATATCTTTCTGAGGTTGGAGGCTCAACTTTTCCAAGCTCAAACTTATTTATCTATAACCTACTGGTTGACAGCTTCTAGCTTTATGCTAATTTTGAAAACTTGTAGAACAGATACAATTAGTACAATTGAATTAACATCTATGTGTAACATCTGTGCTGAATTGTGCCTCCCCCATTACCACTTTGGCCCCTGAACACATCTTTGTTGCTTGTGATGCTTGACAGTCCCATTTTTCCCCAGGGACTTTTTGTCCTGCTTTATAAGGGAACTGTGGTGTTATTTTTTGGCCTAAGTTCTGATCACTACTTGCTGAGAGCCCTGGGCAGGGCAGTCAGCGATTTATACCACTGAAGCTTTTACTCCACAGCCAGTCAAAAGCATTACTGTACTAGTATATTGTGCAGTAATGTGTTTGTTGTTCTGATTAGTCCTCTTCTTTGACCTTAGTTTGACTTTTGAATACCTGCTTGCTTTATGATTTTGTCCCTGACATGACCTCTTAAGTTTGATCCCACTTGACAACCCTTCCTGCCTATGAATCATTCTTCTGGATGGCAGCTTTTCCGTGGAAGCAATCCACTGGAACCCATTGTAAGATGAGATTCTTGCATATAGGCTAAAGGGTGGTCAGGGTTTCTGTGTAATGTGCCAGATGGAGTTGCTTGTGCAAAGTTTGTCTGAAGTAGCCTTTTTTGCAACCATAGCCTCTGACCGTTGTGGCATTATTGATTTTATTTATCCCACCACATTCCAAATGTGCAGGACAAATGTGCTGATAAAGTTTCAGATACTAATTTATGCTGTATATAATTATTAACATCAAAGCCACAAAAAGAGGAACTTAAAATACTCACAAAAATTTAAGAATGACCACATGTCATGCCCCTTAATTTTATTCTTTATTCAGCACATTTCTCTTCTTGTAGGTAATTCACACTCTGTTCTGCCCTATGATTCATTAGGAGAAATGTGAATCAACTTGTGGGCACTTTAGGCAGTTTAGGCTATAGTAGCCATCTCCTAATCTGTTGTTAGGTTTATCATTACACTCACAGGCTTCACTAGGGACTGTGGAGTCAGGATATCTAGTCCATACAGGAATCAGCAGGATCAGCTGCAGTTTTTAAGTCAATAACTTATTTTTCCTAATGTGTTTCTACATGGGTATAGCTATTCTAGGAGCTGTTAGGGGCATTCAGGGTGAGCCACCATCAAGTCAGAGTGCCATTGCTTTATCCTAGGGCTCCAACCTTCGTGGTCAGGTGGGGACAGACCAGGGATAGAGTAAGGCTTTTACAAGTCTGTACAGGGATCTGTCAGGTAGAGGTCACCCCCCCTTCTTTTTAGTTTCCTACCTGTTTGCTTGTGAAATTATAACGCCACAGCAAAAAGGGGCAACAAAATTTGCCTGCCCAGTTCACAGAACTAATGCTCTCAGGATGCAACAATAAAGATGGTGTCAATGAAAATGCAAAGTACTGATGAGAAAACCACTTATATCCTGCTAATTTATGACTTTTATAGGATGTGAATCACACACAGGTAATGCACAGTGTCTGGCATCCTGATAGTGCATTAGCTCTGTGACCTTGGCAGGTACATACTGCTATTCTCTCTGCTGAACTTAATTTTCTAATCAGTAGAATATTTACTTTAGATTTCTAATACTATGAAAAAATCAAGAAATTACTCACTAATTAGCAAAAAGCTGATGGCCAAATATTAACAAAAAATTAATTTTAGGAAACACATTATCATCTCATACTTTACTGAGATTTTCCAAGTAAAGTCAACCTCCTCAAATAAAAATCTTATGACAGAACATTGAGAGGACTTATTAGCAGTATGACTTAGTGGTCATGGGAGATTTCAACTATTCAGACATTTGTTGGGAATCTCTCTCAGGCAAAACTAACAGGTCCAGGAAATTCTTATCCTCTCTTGCTGACAACTTTATCTTCCAAAAGGTATGGAGAAAACAAAGGGATCTGCTACCTTGGATCTAATCCTTATAAACAGGGAGGAAATGGTTGAGGAGGTAAGAGTGGCTGGGACCCTAGGAGGTAGCGACCATGCTATTTTAGAATTTTGGATAGAGGAGGAAGACCTGTGAAGACTCAGACTTCAAGGTTAGATTTCAGAAAGGCAGATTTTAAGGGACTCAGAAAGAGAATTGGAGGGATCCAATGGCTGGATATCCTTAAGGACAAAAATGTCCAGGAAGGATGGAAAAATATTTAGACTTGAGAGTCCTCAGTGGTTGATACCTTTTAATGGCTAACTGAAAAGATGGTAACAAATTGCAAGCTTTCGAGACTACTCAGGTCTCTTCATCAGGCATAGACTAATACAACATCTGAAGAATCACATATTTATACACAAAATAGCACAGAAAAAATGCAATAGGTAGGACAAGTGACATGAAGCAGAACTGTCATTATGGCAGAGGGATTAACATAAATATGACTAGTTCATAGATAAGGAGTGAAGGTTTTATTACCCTCTGATTGGGGTCTGGTATTGTGTTGTGATGACCCTAAAAGGTCAGGGAGGCAGATTCCTTAATTGTTGTAGAACGACATAAAACTCTGGGATATATTCATCCCAGCACTAAGAGTGTCAAAGGTCATCATAAGTTTATATTCCCAGACTTTTCTATCCTTCTCAGATTTGAAGTTAGATTTTAATACAAGTAATTCCATATCTGTCATGCTATGACCGGGCATACAAAAGTGTTTGGCCACAGGTAAATCCATTCTTTGTTCTCTTATCGTGTGGCGATGAGAATTCATCCTTGTTCTCAGTTTTTGCCCGGTCTCCCCCACATACAGACCCCCAGTTGGACATTTAGTACATATAATTAGGTACACCACATTAGATGTGATGCAGCTGAAAGTACCTGGTATCTTGTAGTCCTGATGGGAGTTGGGGATCTTTATCCTGTCCGTGGTCATTATAGATGTACAGGTCTTGCATTTCTTTTGTCTGCAAGGAAAGGTTCCTGCAGCTGTTGGGGAGGACAGGGAGCTTCTGACAATGATGCTTCTTAGATTTGGGGGCTGCCTAAAACATAGTAGTGGGGGGTCTGGAAATATGGATTGTAATCGGGCATCTTTTTGTAGTAAAGGTTGTAGTTTCCGTGCAGCTCCCCTTAGCATCTCCAGACTTGGATTGTAGGTGACCACTAGAGGCACCCGGTTATTTTCTTCTTTAGCTTTGTAATGTAGCAGGTGATTCCTTGATATTTGGTGGCTCTTGTAATTTGGTTTTCAATTGTTCTTGGATGGTAGCCCTGGTTCAAAAAAGTCTTTCTGAGGCGACCAAGGTGTTCATCTCTATCCATGGGGTTGGAACATATACGGTTGTATCTGATGGCTTGGCTGTAGACAATAGAGTTTTTTATGTGTTTAGGATGGAAACTGTCCCATTTAAGATATGTTGGACGGTCGATTGGCTTCTGATACAGGGATGTCATAGCATGACAGATATGGAATTACTTGTATTAAAATCTAACTTCAAATCTGAGAAGGATAGAAAAGTCTGGGAATATAAACTTATGATGACCTTTGACACTCTTAGTGCTGGGATGAATATATCCCAGAGTTTTATGTCGTTCTACAACAATTAAGGAATCTGCCTCCCTGACCTTTTAGGGTCATCACAACACAATACCAGACCCCAATCAGAGGGTAATAAAACCTTCACTCCTTATCTATGAACTAGTCATATTTATGTTAATCCCTCTGCCATAATGACAGTTCTGCTTCATGTCACTTGTCCTACCTATTGCATTTTTTCTGTGCTATTTTGTGTATAAATATGTGATTCTTCAGATGTTGTATTAGTCTATGCCTGATGAAGAGACCTGAGTAGTCTCGAAAGCTTGCAATTTGTTACCATCTTTTCAGTTAGCCATTAAAAGGTATCAACCACTGAGGACTCTCAAGTCTAAATATTTTTCTATCTACTGGCTAACACGGTACAAAGATACACATCTTTCCTATATCAGGAAGGATGGGAAACCTTGAAAAATGAAATTCTCAAAGCACAATCATTAACAATTCCGAAAAGAGGGAAGAATAGGAAGCATTTAACGAAACCAGGATGGATGAACACAGAACTTAAACACAGGCTAAAAAGGAAGAAAGAAATGTATATCAAATGGAAAGAGGGAGGCATGTTATGATTTGGTAGCTGAGGAGAGCAGGCAAAAACGGCAATACACCAGAGAGGTTGGAATCTACTGGATTGCAGTACCCTGACTAACCACCACAACTAAAGGCAGCCATGGAGCGTACCTACGTTGGTCCTAGACGCCTCGTCACAGCCTGAGAGGTTAACTACACCTAAAGATAGAAAGAGGAAAGCTATCTGCCCCAGAGCAGATCCCCAAAGAACATAGGAAGCCCCCAAACATGTAATGGCGGTTAGACAAGAGGAAATACAGACACAGACAGAAAATAGTATGAGCAAACGTTGAAGCCCAATCTTCCTAGACAGAAAAGGATAGGAAGGACACTTACTGCAATCCAAAAAACCCTAAAAAATACCAACTCTACTAATTGCAAAAACACCTGAGATCACACGACCTCTACCACCTAAATTAGTTCTCTGGTGTAACAAAACTAAGCCGCAGCCACTGAAAAAACTGGAAAAGGCAAAAGAACAAATAACAGTGGCTCCAGAAGAACTGAGAGGAGCCCAAGCCCCCCGGGGGGGGGGGAGACCTGGCTAACCTCACAGAAATGCAGAGAAATATGCAAATGGTAAGCACAAAAACAAAAAACAGAAAATATCTTATCTGAGAGAAGGAGAAGAGGCAAGACTCAGCAAGCTTCCAAGTGAACCAGGAACCACAGTTGAGACAAGAACAATTGATCACCGGCAACCATGATGGGAGGGAACCTCTCTTATATAAGACCAGTCTGTAACTCCTGATTGCCAATCCTCATTGAATGGCTCAGTACTGTTTGTAACCACCATAGAGAGCTTCTGCTCAGAATTCATTTCTAACACATTCACAACAGTACCCCCCTTGCGGAGGGGTCACCGGACCCTCATTTGGGCAACCAGGTCGGTCAGGATGAGCTCTGTGATTCGCACGGATCAGTTTCCTAGCATGGATGTCCGAAGCAAACACCCAAGAATTGTCCTCCTTACCATAACCTCTCCACTTAACCAAATACTGGAGTTTCCGTCTAGAAAAACGAGAATCCAATATTTTCTCAACCACATACTCCAGATTGCCCTTAACCAAAACAGGGTCAGGAGGCGCAGCCATAGGAACCACTGGCTCGACAAACCTCTTCAATAAGGACTTGTGGAACACGTTATGGATCTTAAATGTCCCTGGAAGAAGTAAACGAAAGGAAACAGGATTAAGAATCTCCATGATCTTATAAGGTCCAATGAACCTAGGCTTAAACTTAGGAGATGCAACTCTCATAGGGATATTTCTTGAGGACAACCAGACCAAGTCCCCCACTTCAAACCGAGGACCATCAGTCCTATGCCGGTTGGCAAACCGCTGGGCCCTCTCCTGAGAGAGGGACAACCTCTCCACTACCTGGTCCCAACTCTGCTGCATACGCTCCACAACAGTCAACACCTGGACAGACAGAAGCCTCCATCTGTCCCGAAGAAAATCGAGGGTGAAACCCAAAATCGCAGAAAAATGGAGTCATCAAAGTGGCAGAGCTAGCCCTATTATTAAGAGCAAACTCAGCCAAAGGCAAAAAAGAGACCCAGTCATCTTGATCAGCAGACACAAAGCATCTCAGATAAGTCTCCAATGTCTGGTTTGCTCTCTCAGTTTGTCCATTGGTCTGAGGATGAAAAGCCGAGGAGAAAGACAATTGAACACCAAGTTTAGGACAAAAAGTCCTCCAAAATCTGGAAACAAACTGGACTCCTCTGTCAGACACAATGTTCTCAGGAATGCCGTGTAACCGAACCACGTGCTGAAGGAACAAAAGCACCAATTACGGAGGAGGAAGGCAACTTAGGTAATGGCACAAGATGTATCATTTTGGAAAACCTATCACAAATCACAAAGATAACGGTCATTCTCTGAGAAACAGGGAGGTCGGAAATGAAATCCATAGAGATATGGGTCCATGGTCTCTTGGGCACAGGCAATGGCATCAACAAACCACTAGAGCGAGAGCAAGGCTTGGAGCGAGAGCAAGTCCCGCAGGACTGCACAAATTCCCTGACGTCACGAGACAAAGTAGGCCACCAAAAGGACTGACTAACCAAGTCTCTGGTACCAAAAGTTCCGTGATGACCTGCAAACGCGGAACAATGAATCTCAGACATCACACTCTTTTTCCACCGGTCTGGGACAAACAATTTCCCAATAGGGCAGCGCTCGGGTTTATCTTCCTGACACCCTTCCAGAGCCAGTCTCAAATTGGGCAAAATGGCGGAAAGAACTACACCCTCTTTCAAAATAACAGCAGGATCAGATAACTCAGGAGAGTCCGCAAGGAATCTCCTCGAGAGGACATCCGCCTTAACATTCTTAGTGCCAGGAAGAAAGGAAACCACAAAATTAAAATGTGTGAAGAACAAGGCCCACCTGGCCTGTCTAGGATTAAGTTGCTTGGCTGATTCCAGATAAACCAGATTCTTATGGTCCGTGAGGACCACCACCTGATGTTTGGCTCCCTCCAGCCAATGTCTCCACTCTTCAAAAGCCCACTTCATGGCCAATAACTCCCGATTACCCACGTCATAATTACGTTCAGTTGTAGAAAATTTTTGAGAGAAAAAGGCACAATGGTTACTTTTAGAGGTCTCTGGATCTCTTTGGGACAAAACGGCACCTGCCCCAATTTCAGAGGCATCAACCTCCACCTGAAATGGCAGAGAAACATCAGGCTGCCGTAGAACAGGAGCAGAAGTGAATCTCTGCTTAAATTCCTGAAACGCAGAGACTGCCTCAGGAGACCAATTCACCACATCAAAACCCTTTTTGGTCAAATCAGTCAATGGTTTAACAATAACAGAGAAATTACCAATAAATTTACGATAAAAATTGGCAAAACCCAAGAATCTCTGAAGAGCCTTTAATGAAGTAGGTTGGACCCAATCACAGATGGCCTGAACCTTGACCGGGTCCATTTCAATAACAGATGGGGACAAAATGAATCCCAGAAATGAGATCCTCTGTACGCCAAAAAGACACTCTCAAAATCTGGAGCACAGTCCGAACATGTTTCACATGAGAGTCCCAGTCATTGGAAAAAATCAAGATATCATCCAAATAAACAATCAGAAATGTATCCACAAAATCCCTGAAAATGTCATTCATGAAGGACTGGAAGATGGAAGGAGCATTAGTGAGCCCAAAGGGCATCACTAGGTACTCAAAATGCCCCTCTGGGGTATTAAACACCGTCTTCCATTCATCCCCGTGCTTAATGCGAATAAGGTTATAAGCCCAAACGAAGCAGGAGAGATGGGCGCACTAGATACGTAATAGTAGAGGGGGGGGTGTGTGAAACTGTAGAGAAAGCAATCATGGAAATAAAAAGAAAAGAACCACCGTATATGACGCACACCACACCAAAATACAAATATATGTACAAAATACAAAACTTTATTGGCATACACAAGAAAAATTACAATAAAACATAATTAAAAATACAAGAGAACATGTCACAGAAAGCTGCCTGAGTGGAAAAAATGCAAGAAAATATATACATGTATTTATTGCATAATTCAAAGTGGCTAAATAGTCAATCCATACCCACATGCAGATATATAGTAAATGCTGCAGAGTAAAGGCTGGAAAGAGAGACCCTGTATGGACCCAAAAATAGATGGTACCAGGAGGGGGAAAGTATAAAAGGGAGGGGAGCGACACAGGAGGTTGCTCATAAAAGATGAGAATTGAGAACCAGAAGTGATACAATAAGGGGTCACAGCCTGCCTGGAATAGAATCAGGGTACTAACATATAGTGATGCAATAAAGGGTCACAGCCTGCCTGGAAATGAATCAGGGCACTAACATATAGCCATCATGATGGAAACATGGAACTGAAACAGTTACCAACAGCGAGCCCTCATAATAAAGGAGCCGGTACAGGGCAGCAATCAGGACAGTGCTCTAGAGGAGGTCCCACGCGTTCCGTCGCAGCACGTGCGGCTTCATCAGCTTGATGAACCAAGGTTTTTTCAGCTTGATCAGTGACATTAAGTTCATCGTACAATAACCCCAGAGCCAGAAAAAATGCATCAACATTACTCAAAACAGGGTCCCCAGGTGTCAGGGAAAAAGCCCAATCCTGAGGATCGCCGTGCAGGAGAGAGATGACAATTTGAACCTGCTGTGCTGCGTTCCCTGAGGACTTAGGTTTTAAGGCAAAAAACAACTTAGTTATTTTTGAAATTCAGAAATTTAGCTCGATCCCCCAAAAATAAATCTGGCATGGGGATCCTAGGTTCCACAACCGGCAACCCTGCAAGATAGGTAGCAATACTCCGAACTTCAGTGGCAAGCTGATCCACACGGCCAGACAACTGTGCAAACTCCATTGATAGAAAAAAAAATCCTCCTCAGCACCCAGAGAAAAAGAGGGAAAAAATGCAACAAACAGAGAAAAAAAAAATTTCTGACAACTTTCTTTTTTCTTTTTCCCTTTACTATTTTTCCCTTCTGTTGAGTACCATATAATTTTCAGTTTGGCCGGTGATACTGTTATGATTTGGTAGCTGAGGAGAGTAGGCAAAAACGGCAATACACCAGAGAGGTTGGAATCTACTGGATTGCAGTACCCTGACTAACCACCACAACTAAAGGCAGCCGTGGAGCATACCTATGTTGGTCCTAGACGCCTCGTCACAGCCTGAGAGGTTAACTACACCTAAAGATAGAAAGAGGAAAGCTATCTGCCCTGGAGCAGATCCCCAAAGAACATAGGAAGCCTCCAAACATGTAATGACAGTTAGACAAGAGGAAATACAGACACAGACAGAAAATAGTATGAGCAAACGTTGAGGCCCAATCTTCCTAGACAGAAAAGGATAGGAAGGACATTTACTGCAATCCAAAAAACCCTAAAAAATACCAACTCTACTAATTGCAAAAACACCTGAGATCACACGACCTCTACCACCTAAATTAGTTCTCTGGTGTAACAAAACTAAGCTGCAGCCACTGAAAAAACTGGAAAAGGCAAAAGAACAAATAACAGTGGCTCCAGAAGAACTGAGAGGAGCCCAAGCCCCCCGGGGGGGGGGGGAGGACCTGGCTAACCTCACAGAAATGCAGAGAAATATGAAAATGGTAAGCACAAAAACAAAAGACAGAAAATATCTTATCTTAGAGAAGGAGAAGAGGCAAGACTCAGCAAGCTTCCAAGTGAACCAGGAACCACAGTTGAGACAAGAACAATTGATCACCGGCAACCATGATGGGAGGGAACTTCCCTTAAATAAGACCAGTCTGTAACTCCTGATTGCCAATCCTCATTGAATGGTTCAGTACTGTTTGTAACTACCAGAGGGAGCTTCTGCTCAGAATTCATTTCTAACACATTCACAACAGAGGCATATCTAAAGAAGAATATAATGATGTCTGCAGAACCTGCAGGGCAAGAAACAGATTAGCTAAAGCTGACAATAAATTAAGGCTTGCAAGAGATGTCAAAATCAATAAAAAAGGATTTTGGGGATATGTCAAAAGTAAAAGAAAAGTCAAAGATGTTATAGGATTTTTAGAGGATGAAAACTATGAAATGGTAAGAAAGGATGTTGAAAAGGCCGAACTTTTAAATTCCTATTTTGCATCTGTTTTCTCTCAGAAAGGAAATGTAACATCAACTGATCTTCACTGTCCTATTAAAGGAATAGAAGAATCCAGGATATCTATAAACAGAAAAATAGTGCGGAAACACTTAGCTAACATAAATGAATTCAAGTCTCCAGGTCCAGATGAATTACACCCCAGAGTATTGAAGGAGATAGCAGAAGAAATTTTTGAACCAGTCTCCATAATCTTTGAAAATTCTTGGAGAACAGGAGAAGTCCCAGAAGACTGGAGAAGAGCAAATGTTGTTCCTGTCTTCAAAAAGGGGAAGAAGGTGGACCCAGGGAACTATAGACCGGTGAGTCTGACATCTATACCAGGAAAGATCTTTGAACAAATTATTAAACAACATGTATGTAAGTACCTGGACAAGAATGAAGTGATTAACCAGAGTCAGCATGGGTTTGTAACTAATAAGTCATGTCAGACTAATTTAATTTCCTTCCATGACAGAATCACTGACTGGGTGGATCAGGGAAATGCTGTAGATATATTATATCTTGACTTCAGCAAAGCATTTGACAAAGTATCTCACACAATCCTTATTGAAAAAATGACTAAGTATGGAATGGACAAGGCAACTGTGGATTCATAACTGGCTTAGTGATAGGACCCAAAGAGTGGTAGTAAATGGCTGCACATCGAGTTGGAAGAATGTATCAAGTGGGGTACCACAGGGCTCTGTCTTGGGCCCTGTATTGTTCAACATCTTTATAAATGATTTAGATGAAGGAATTGAGGGTAAACTGATTAAATTTGCTGATGACACAAAGCTAGGAGGGATAGCTAATACTAGAGAAGAGAGAGAGAGGATTCAAAAAGATATAAATAAACTGGAGCAGTGGGCAGCAAATAACAGAATGTTTTTTAACAGGGAAAAATGCAAAGTACTTCATCTGGGAAATAAAAAAGAAAAAAGCGTATACAGAATGGGAGGAATAAGGCTAAGCAACAGCACATGTGAAAAAGACTTGGGTATACTAATAGATCACAGACTGAACATGAGTCAACAGTGTGATGCAGCAGCAAAAAAGGCAAATACAATTCTGGGATGTATTAACAGAAGCATACAGTCTACATCACTTGAAGTCATTATTGCCCTCTACTCCTCTTTGGTCAGACCTCATCTGGAATACTGTGTCCAGTTTTGGGCACCACATTTTAAAAAAGACATCAACAAAATGGAGCAAGTTCAGAGAAGAGCGACCAGAATGGTGTTCGGTCTGCAAACCATGTCCTATGAGGAACGGTTACAGGATTTGGGAATGTTTAGCTTGCAAAAAAGAAGACTGAGAGGTGATTTAATAGCTGTATACAAATATCTCAAGGGCTGTCACAATGTAGAAGGATTATCTTTATTCTCATTTGCACATGGAAAGACTAGAAGCAATGGGATGAAACTGAATGGGAGGAGACACAGATTAGATATTAGAAAAAACTTTTTGACAGTTAGTGTGATCAATGAGTGGAACAGGCTGCCTCGAGACGTGGTGAGTTCTCCTTCAATGGAAGTCTTCAAACAGAGGCTGGACAGACATCTGACTGGCATGATTTAGTGAATCCTGCTTTGAGCAGGGGGTTGGACCAGATGACCCAGGAGGTCCCTTCCAACTCTACCATTCTATGGTTCTATGGTTACTGGAAATTTCAGCATCAAGTAATAACAGTTGTTTCATGACTCAGGACGGGTTCTTTTAATTTCCGTCCTGGTCAAGTCAGGATTAATTTAGTTGCCTCTCTTTGGTTTTGGGGCTGCTATTTAATGCTGGCTTTTCATTTGGGTCAGTGTCGTTAATACTCCTGTTTAATCGGCTCAAGTTGCTGACTCAGGTTACTCTGACCATAATCCTCGTTCCTCTGTATTCTTCACCTTTGTGTAATTCCTGATTTGTCCCTAGATTCGTTTCTGCCTTGTGTTTCTGTACCGTTCTGACTTCTCTGGCTTCTGATACTTGGTTTACCTCCTGACTACTCTCTCGTCCTGCCCTTCGGTTCCCGTGCTCCCTACTGGCTTTGACCCCTGGCTAGTTACTGGTTTCTCTCTGGTCTCATCCTCCGGCTCCCACTACCCCGTCTGGCTTCCGACCCTTGGCCCATTTCTGACTGCATCCGGGTTACCTCTTGCAGCCGGTCCCCGTTCACTCGTGTGGTGGTTGGCTCCACCCCCGTGCTGCCCTCTGACCTCAAGCATCCTGCTGGGGTCTGCCCTTGTGTTCACGGCACTACACAGTGTCTTGCCTGCTCTGTGGCAGCCCAATATTTTCCGTTAAGCGCCCCGAAGCTCCTCAGGTGACACACACTGTGTGTCATTACATTATTACCGACCCACTTTCAAATTTTGTTTGGATGCATTTTTTGGAGGGGGCAGCTCATCCCATTACTGTGGTGACCGATCACAAGAGCCTAACTTACATTGAGTCTGCTCACTTTTTTTTTCCCGGTTCCAGTTCTTGATCACTTTACACCCTGGGTCCAAAAATTTTAAGGCCGATGCCTGTTCCCAGAGTCTGGATCCAGTGTCTACTCCCGAACCTCCATCCTCCATTCTTCAACCTGGGGTGGTGGTGGCTGATGTGTTGTCAGAGTTGGAATGGGAGATTCAGGAAGCACAGTCACAAGCTCCTCCATCCAAACCGGCAGATGAACTGTTTGTTTCGATTCAGTTTCGTCCCAGGGTGCTCCGGGAGTTCCATGATTCTGCTCTGAGTGGACATCTGAGAATTTCAACTACTCATAGGGCCATTGCGAGGGTTTTTTGGTGGACCTCGTTCACTTCGGATGTGAGGAAGTTTGTATCTGTCTGTGATGTGTGTGCCCATGCTAAGTGCTCCCACAACCGGCCCACCGGCGAATTGGTGCCTTTGCCAATTCCTGTTGGACCATGGACTATTTGTCCATGGATTTTATCACTAACCTCTCTTCCAAAGGTAATGTGGTCATATGGGTGGTGGTGGACACGTTTTCTAAGCAAGCACACTTCATACCCTTGGTAGCTTTACCCTCTGCTGAGACCTTGTCTAGGTTGTTTGTGCAGTATATGGTCTGCTTGCATGGTGTGCCCCTGAGTGTTGTGTCTGATCAAGGAGTGTAATTTGTGTCCAGGTTTAGGAGGGCATTTTGCAAGAGGTTGGGTGTTGTGTTGTCCTTCTCGTCCACATACCATCCAGAAACCAATGGGCAGACTGAGCAGACCAACCAATCATTGGAGCAAATTTTGCACTGTCTTTCAACTGCTAGACAGGATGATTGGTGTGATGCTTTGCCGTTAGCGGAATTTGAATTTAATAATCATGTGAATCACTCTTCTGGCATATTTCCTTTCTTCTGCAATTTTTTGTTTCAACCCTCACTTAGGGGAGTTCTCCCGTTTGGACTCCTCTTGCCCTGGGGCTGATGGAGAGGTACAATGGTTGGGGGAGTTGTGGCAGGAGGTCCAGAGGAACAATAGGGAGGCTCAGAGGAAGTTTAAGTCTTTTGCTGACAAAAGACGGGCTGTGGGCCCTGTGCTCCGGGTTGGGGATAAAGATTGGCTGTCTTAGAGAAATATTAAACTTAAAGTTCCTTCAACGAAACTGGGGCCTAAATTCAATGGCCCTTATGAAATTACGGAGGTGGTCAACCCAGTGGCGTTTTTGTTGCATCTTCCATCTTCCTTTAGGATCCCCAATGTGCTCCATAGGGCTTTGTTGAAACACTTGGGGGCTGTTGAGGAGGAGTCATTGGTTCCTTCACCTCCCATTTCAGTGGACGGTCAGATGGAGTACGAGGTGGAGCACATCATCTTTTCCCGGATGGTCCGTCACACTCTTCAGTATTTTGTGCATTGGAAGGGTGATGACTCGGAGGATCGTTCTTCGATTCCTGACCGGTTGGTTCATGCCGATTGTTTGGTTCGGTCTTTTCACGCTCGATATCCTGGGAAACCTGGGGGTCCGGTGGCCCCCATTTAGAAGGGGGTACTGTCATGACTCAGGACAGGTTCTTTTCATTTCCATCCTGGTCAGGTCAGGGTTAATTCAGTTGCCTCTCTGGTTTTGGGACTGCTATTTAATGCTGGCTTTTCCTTTGGGAAAGTGTTGGTAATATTCCTGTTTACTCGGCTTGAGCTGGCTGACTCAGATTACTCTGACCATAATCCTTGTTTCCCTTTATGATTCTGTTTTGTGTGTAACTCGGTTTGTCCCTGGATTCGTTTCTGCCTTGTGTTTATGTACTGTCCTGACTTCTCTGGCTTTTGATACTCGGTTTACCTCCTGACTACTCTCTTGTCCTGCCCTTCGGTTCCCGCGTTCCCTCCTGGCTTTGACACCTGGCTCGATATGGTTTCTCTCTTGTCTCATCCTCCAGCCACCGCTACCCCGTCTGGCTCCCGACCCTTGGCCCGCTTCTTACTGTGTCCTGGTTACCTTTCCAGCCAGTCCCCGTTCACTCGCATGGTGGTTGGCTCCGCCCCGTCCAGCCCTTGGACCTCGCGCATCCTGCTGGGGTCTGCCCCTGTGTTCACGGCAATACACGGTGTCTTCCCTGCTCTCTGGCTGCCTAGTATTTTCCATTCAGCGCCCCCGAAGCTCCTCTTGACACATGCTTTGTGTCATTACAAGTTATTAATATATGAATGGCATAAAAAAATTCAATAAGAGAAATCTAATGTAAGATGTACAGTTCTCAAAAGTTTACATACCCCAGCAGAATTTTCGCTTTCGTTGCCTTTTTTCAGAGAATCTAAATGATAACACCAAAACTTTTTCTCTTGCCATGGTTAGTGGTTGGGTGAAGCCTTTTATTGTCAAACTACTGTGTTTTCTCTTTGTAAATCATAATGACAACCCAAAACATCCAAATGTCCCTTATCAAAAGTTTATGTACCCTGGTTATTTTGGCCTGATCACATACCCAGAAGTTGACACAAAAGGGTTTGACTGGCTACTAAAGGTAACATCCTCATCTGTGACCTGTTTGCTTGTAATCAGTGTGTGTGCATAAAAGCTGAGTGAGATTCTGGGATCCAGAAAGACTTTTGTATCTTTCATCCATTCATTGACATTTCTGAATTGTGAGTCATTGGGAAAGCAAAAGAATTGTTAATGGATCTACAGAAAAGGTAGTTGAACTGTATAAAACAGGAAATGGATAGAAAAAGATATCCAAGGAATTAATAATTCCAATTCGCAAAACTGCACAGAGACGAGCCTCAAAACCTCTGGAACAAGGTAATTTGGAGCGATGAGACCAAAATTGAATTTTTTGGCCACAGCCATAAACGTTACATTTGGAGAGAGGTCAACAAGGCTTTTGATGAAAGGAACACCATTCCTACTGTAAAGAACGGAGGTGGACTGCTGATGCTTTGGGGATGTGTCAGCTACAAAAGCACAGGAAACTTGGTCAAAATTGTAGGAAATATGAATGCAGCACGTTATCAGCAAATACTGCTGTGCATGGGACGTACTTGGACGTTCCAAAATGACAATGATCCAACACACAAGGCCAAGTCAATCTGTCATTGGCTACATCAGAGCAAAGTGAAGGTCCTGGAGTGGCTATCTCAGTTTCCTGACCTCAATATCATTGAGCCACTCTGGGGAGATCTCAAGAGGGCAGTTCATGCTAGACAGCATAGGAATTTACAGGAGCTGGAGGCTTTTTGCCAAGAAGATTGGGCAGCTTAACCATCTGAGAAAATAAAGAACCTCATCCACACCTACCACAAAAGAATTCAAGCTGTCATTAATGTTAGAGGGGGCAATACACGGTATTAAGAAATGTAGTATGTGAACTTTTGATCAGGGTCATTTGGATGTTTTGGGTTGTCATGATTTAAAAAGAGAAAACACAGAGTTTGGCAATAAATGGATTCACCCAACCACTAACCATGAGTGGAGAAAAAGTTTTGGTGTTATTATTCATATTCTTTGAAAAAAGGCCAAAAAAGCAAAATTCTGCTGGAGTATGCAATCTTTTGAGAACAACTGTTATTAAATTGTAACTTAAATAAATTCATTGATTGGTATCATAATCAAACTACACTACAATATAAACTAAATTATTTATGTATGAAAACATTCACATATAGTTTGTGCTTTTGAGTCATATTTTCACATTTGAGCCTCACTTTATTTCCATTATATAAAGTTTTATTATTTTTGCTTACCTTAAAGTAACCTTGTTTTGTATGACCAACTGTAGTTTATTACTCTTTTAAAACATTATATTCTGATATCGGCCAAACCTTTTTTCCCAGAAGAGTGTAAGAATTATATAGCATTGTTATGAATGCTCCCAAATGTACTGTACCTTGACTTCTACCTGAAATGGTTTGCGAAACAGCCCACACGATCAATAGCAGAAACAAATAAGCCTTGTGCAATTAAGCTAGAGAGAGATATTTTTCTATACTTTTTATGCAGCTGAACTTAGACCATGAAACATTTCATAGTTCCACTGTTAACTTGATAATATATTGTAAAGGCACTTACCCATTAAGTATGTCCATTACACAAGGAATGTCCATTACACAAGGAATAAAAGTGTCATAATGAGTCTATATGGAATCATTGTAAAAGGTAGAAGTTGAACGTTTCATGTCAAAAATGTTTTTAAAATTCTTATAGTCATTACTTATCATTTTAAAACTATGAGCACAAAGGGTGATGTTGCCATCACGAGAAGAACGATATTGGGTCTGAATGTTATAAAAATGCAAATCTTTATTGAACAATTAAATAACAAATACAAGAAAAATGGAAAAAGACAGTGCATAGCAATAGCCGGCGCAGATAACGTGCTGCATGGGAAAACGGAAGACACCCTGATCCCAGTCCTCCTAATAAAAATGGAAACAGTGTCCTACATCGATATGAGGGAAATGGTATAACAACAATTATATATCAAAGGCACACTTTTCACATGAATATCCAGCCGGTGACCAAAATAGCCAACCTGGCTATATGCCTAGATAAGAGTAAACCCTCATGGAGGAACACTGAACAACCATGTCCGAGTACCCTCACCCACTAGTGTGGAGAGCCAAGCCAGAGATTAGATTTAGAAACTGCAAACCGCAATTGGCATAAATGAGTACACTACCTCTCTGCTTGTCAGCGGCTCAGGAGCTGGTATCAGCGCATCTGCCACAACGCGCGTTTCGGAATGTAATCCTTCGTCAGGGGGCGTGCATACTGCCATAACCGGGAGGTTAAAAAGCGGTGAACCGGAAGTCTCATGACGTGGACCGGAAATGACGCTTACGTTGCCGCAGCAACCCACTGTGCCTGGCGGCGCCAACGTCATGCAGAGGGCAGACAAGCGTCCAAGACGCCATGACAACCATCTGCATAGAGACGCCAGGGACCGCCCAGGCAATTAGAGTGAGGCACGAAAGCGTACAGATCCACGACTGCAGACCTCCACAGAGGAACCGCATATCAAATGGTAATATAAGATAGGAAGATCCCCATGTTGATATCAAAGAATGCATATATTCACATTACAGTGCAAAATGCAACTAATACATAAGTCTGAATATAATAAAGTGTGACTGTCACAAAATGGCATTAAAAAGCTGAAATAAATATAACAAATGGGTGAACAAACAAATATGTAGCACACAATACATTACACCGGTAATAATGATAGCCATGTTAACCAGAAGACATATAAATTATGGTATAGTACATAAAAGACATATAGAGTAATGTAAGCTTTTTGCCAAGTGGCCATGCTGATTCATGAAATAGGTCAACTAAAAACAAAATAATGATCATAGTTGTCACTCTGGAGGTACACAGAAATCATTATCAACATTGAAGAGAACATGCCACCAAAAAGGACAAAAAAATAAAAAATAAAATGAAAATAAAAAATAACAATATATGAGAAAAAAATAGAATGCAAAAAAATCATATAACAAAATCATCAAACGAAACAAAGCCAAAGAATGATAGCATATCAACAAGGGAATATATAAAAAATGGTCCAGTATGGAATTCTTCCAAATGTGCTAGAGGTTCGCCATGGAGAAAGAACACCGATCTTGTTCAAAAGTACATGCGATGTATACCTAAAACCTAATAAAACATAAATTTAAGAAAATGAGAAAAAATAATACTGGTTAAAAGAAACACTCCCCGGAAAGCGCAAATAGCTGCGCAGGCCTGGACACAACAGAGCAGAGATCACAGGAAAGGAGCAAAACTCAAATTTTAATTTAATCGCAAAGGGTGGACCGTGTTAAGGATCCAGATCCATCTTGTCTCCAATTGCGACAGGCGTTGGGAAACCCTCCCTCCCCGTATCCCCAGATCAAGACAATCAATGCCTCTAACCCTGAAACCCTTGCTGTTACAATTGTGGTGCATTTTGAAGTGTTTAGGCATTGTTTTCAACACGGAAGTGTCATCCTCGTTCACCGCTGCCTCAATGCCTAAGACATGCTCCCTGATCCGAATTTTAAGTTGCCGTGTGGTGAGTCCCACATAAATCAGGGAGCAAGGGCAAGTGGCATAGTATATCACGGACTTAGTAGTACATGATATATTTTTCTTGATCTTAAAAGACCTTGTACCAGAGGAATCAGTGAAAGAGCCAACACGGTCCATGTTGACAAATGCCACACAGCGTCCGCAAGGGAAAGAATCATAGAATCATAGAATAGTAGAGTTGGAAGGGACCTCCTGGGCCATCTGGTCCAACCCCCTGCTCAAAGCAGGATTCTCAAAATCATCCCAGACAGATGTCTGTCCAGCCTCTGTTTGAAGACTTCCATTGAAGGAGAACTCACCACCTCTCGTGGCAGCCTGTTCCACTCATTGATCACCCTAACTGTCAAAAAGTTTTTTCTAATATCTAATCTGTGTCTCCTCCCATTCAGTTTCATCCCATTGCTTCTAGTTTTTCCGTGTGCAAATGAGAATAAAGATGATCCTTCTACAATGTGACAGCCCTTGAGATATTTGTAGACAGCTATTAAGTCTCCTCTCAGTCTTCTTTTTTGCAAGCTAAACATTCCCAAATCCTGCAACCGTTCCTCATAGGACATCGTTTGCA
Source organism: Oophaga sylvatica (assembly GCA_033576555.1). Taxonomy (NCBI): domain Eukaryota; kingdom Metazoa; phylum Chordata; class Amphibia; order Anura; family Dendrobatidae; genus Oophaga; species Oophaga sylvatica. Next base: position 156,238,799 of record JARQOD010000002.1, on the reverse strand, counting down.
GACCGGTCATCATTCTGGTGGCTCTTCTCTGTACTTGCTCCAGTTTGTTGATGTCTTTTATAAAATGTGGTGCCCAAAAGTGGACACAGTATTCCAGATGAGGTCTGACCAAAGAGGAGTAGAGGGCAATAATGACCTCACGTGATCTAGACTGTATGCTTCTGTTGATACATCCTAGAATTGCATTTGCCTTTTTTGCTGCTGCATCACACTGTTGACTCATGTTCAGTCTGTGATCAATTAGTATACCCAAGTCTTTCTCACATGTGCTGTTACTTAGACCTATTCCTCCCATTTTGTATATGCTTTTTTCATTTTTATTGCCCAGATGTAGTACTTTGCATTTCCCTGTTAAAATCCATTCTGTTAGTTGCTGCCCACTGCTCCAGTTTATTTATATCTTTTTGAATCCTCTCTCTCTCTTCTCTAGTATTAGCTATCCCTCCTAGCTTTGTGTCATCAGCAAATTTAATCAGTTTACCCTCAATTCCTTCATCTAAATCATTGATTAAGATGTTGAACAACACAGGGCCCAAAACAGAGCCTTGTGGTACCCCACTTGATACATTCTTCCAACTGGATGTGAAGCCATTTACGACCACTCTTTGGGTCCGATCACTAAGCCAGTTATGAATCCACCTAACAGTTGCCTTGTCCATTACATACTTAGTCATTTTTTCAATAAGGATTGTGTGAGATACTTTGTCAAATGCTTTGCTGAAGTCAAGATATACTATATCTACAACATTTCCCTGATCCACCCAGTCAGTGATTCTGTCATAGAAGGAAATTAAGTTAGTCTGACATGACTTATTAGTTACAAACCCATGCTGACTCTGTTTAATCACTTCATTCTTATCCAGGTACTTGCATATATGTTGTTTAATAATTTGTTCAAAGATCTTTCCTGGTATAGAAGTCAGACTCACCAGCCTGTAGTTCCCTGGGTCCACCTTCTTCCCCTTTTTGAAGATAGGAACAACATTTGCTCTTCTCCAGTCTCCCGGGACTTCTCCTGTTCTCCAAGAATTTTCAAAGATTATGGACAGTGGTTCAAGAATTTCTTCTGCTATCTCCTT
>JARQOD010000002.1:156152624-156237620 GCA_033576555.1 Oophaga sylvatica | reverse complement strand
ATATATATATATATATATATCTTTATATTATATTTATTATATTTGTTACCTTTAACTGTATATATAGAATATTGTTTCTGGTGTCTCTGTTGCTTTAATTTAAAATTGAACAAGGGATGGATTTCCTCCAACTTTGTAAATCCTACCTACGCATGAAAGCAACCCTGTTATGTTTCGGAAGCTGAGGAGTGCAGGTAAAAAGGCAATACACCAGAGCAGTTGGAATTATGAGATTGCAGTACCCTGACTAACCACCACAACTAGAGGCAGCCGTGGAGCGTTCCTACGTTGGTCCTAGACGCCTCGTCACAGCCTGAGAAACTAACTACACCTAAAGATAGATATAGGAAAGCTATCTGCCCCGGAGCAGAACCCCAAAGATAATAGAAAGCCCCCAAACATGTAATGGCGGTTAGACAAGATGAAATACTGACACAGAAAGAAAATAGTATGAGCAAACGCTGGGGCCCAAACTAACTAAATAGAAAAGGATAGGAAGGGTACTTACTGCAATCCCAAAAAACCCTGAAAAGCACCAACTCTACTAATTTCAAAAACACCTGAGATCACACGACCTCTTCCACCTAAATTAGTTCTCTGGTGTAACAAAATCAAAACAGCAGCCACTGAAAAAACTGGAAAAAGCAAAAGTACAAACATCAGTGGCTGAACAAAACTGAGAGGGCAGAAGCCCCCGGAGGGGACCCTGAAGGCCCCCACAGAAGTGCAGGACAAAATGCAAAAATATAGAACAAACACAAAAGAAGAAAATGTCTTATCTGTTAGCAGGAGATGCAGACACGACACAGCAGGCTACAAGGGAAACTGGAATAAAGGATTCAGACCAGAACAATTGATAACCGGCAACCCTGATGGAAGGTGACTCCCTTATATAAGACCAGTCAGTAACACCTGATTCCCAATCCTCACAACCTTCACAATCTTCACTGGACAGACCAGCACCGCTTGTAACCACCAGAGGGAGCCTCTGCTCAGAACTCATCTCAAACCCATTCACAACAGTACCCCCCCCTTGAGGAGGGGTCACCGAACCCTCATTTGAGCAACCAGGTCGGTCAGGATGAGTTCTATGATACGCAAGTCTCCTAGCATGGATGTCCGAAGCAAACACCCAAGAATTGTCTTCCTGACCATAACCTCTCCATTTAACCAAATACTGGAGTTTCCGTCTAGAAAAACGAGAATCTAATATTTTCTCAACCACATACTCCAGATTGCCCTCAACCAAAACAGGGTCAGGAGGAACAGCAGCAGGAACCACTGGCTCAACAAACCTCTTCAACAAGGACTTGTGGAACACGTTATGGATCTTAAATGTCCCTGGAAGAAGCAAACGAAAAGAAACAGGATTAATAATCTCTATGATCTTATAAGGTCCAATGAACCTAGGCTTAAATTTAGGAGATGCTACTCTCATAGGAATATTCTTTGAGGACAACCAGACCAAGTCCCCCACTTTAAACCGAGGACCATCAGTCCTATGCCCGTTAGCAAACCGCTGGGCCCTCTCCTGAGAGAGGGACAACCTCTCCACTACCTGGTCCCAAATCAGTTGCATACGCTCCACAACAGAGTCAACACCTGGACAGACAGAAGCCTCCGTCTGTCCTGAAGAAAATCGAGGGTGAAACCCAGAATTACAGAAAAACGGAGACATCAAAGTAGCAGAGCTAGCCCTATTATTAAGAGCAAACTCAGCCAAAGGCAAAAAAGAGACCCAGTCATCCTGATCAGCAGACACAAAGCATCTTAGATAAGTCTCCAATGTCTGGTTTGTTCTCTCAGTTTGACCATTGGTCTGAGGATGAAATGCCGAGGAGAAAGGCAATTGAACACCCAGTTTAGAACAAAAAGTCCTCCAAAATCTGGAAACAAACTGGACTCCTCTGTACGCCAAAAAGACACTTTGATCCCTTCACATACAGAGCATTCTCTCTCAAAATCTGGAATACAGTTCGAACATGTTTCACATGAGAGTCCCAGTCATTAGAAAAAATCAAGATATCATCCAAATAAACAATCAGAAATTTGTCCACAAAATCCCTGAAAATGTCATTCATGAAGGACTGGAAGACGGAAGGAGCATTAGTGAGCCCAAAGGGCATCACCAGGTACTCAAAATGCCCTTCAGGGGTATTGAATGCCGTCTTCCATTCATCCCCGTGCTTAATGCGAATAAGGTTATATGCCCCCCTGAGGTCAAGCTTGGTAAACCAAGTAGCGTTTTTCACCCTGGAAAACAGGTCAGAAATCAAGGGTAACGGGTATTGATATTTCACAGTAATATTGTTCAAGAGACGATAATCAATACACGGCCTTAATGAACCATCCTTTTTGGCCACAAAGAAAAAACCGGCACCTAAGGGTGAAGAGGATGGTCTGATATGACCCTTCTCCAATGATTCCTTGATATAAGACCGCATAGCGTCATGTTCAGGTACAGACAAGTTAAAAAGGCGACCTTTAGGGAATTTACTACCCGGCACTAATTCAATAGCGCAGTCATAGCTCCTATGAGGAGGCAAGGATGCAGATTTACTTTCGCTAAACACATCAGAAAAATCAATCAAAAAGTCAGGAACATCCTGAGCCTGGGGGGAGGCAGAAAAAACAGGAGTGTTGGTATTAACACATTGGCAGCCCCAACTGGTTACAGACACAGATTTCCAATCCAAAACAGGATTATGAGACTGTAACCAAGGAAAACCCAGCACGATAATGTCATGCAGATTATACAGAACCAAAAATTTGCAGCACTCCTGGTGATCAGGTTCAACCCTCATTATCACCTGAGTAGAAAACTGGGGTTTATTCTCAGCCAAAGGGGTAGAATCGATCCCCAGTAGGGAATAGACTTCTGTAGGGTATCAAGGGAAATCCACAACGTTTAGCAAAATCATAATCCATCAGGTTAATAGCTGCTCCAGAATCAACGAAAGCCTGAGCAGAAAATGAGGACAGAGAGCATATCAGAGTGACAGTTAATAAAAACTTAGTCTGAACACTACCCAAGACAACTGAGCGTGCAAAACGTCTTCCCCGCTTAGGGCAGACTGAAATAGCATGAGAGGCATCACCACAGTAGAAACATAACCCATTGCGCTTTCGAAACTCATGACGCTGTGCCCCAGACACCACTCTATCACACTGCATGGGTTCAGAAGCTGGTTCACAAGGCAACACCATTCCACGCATACTTCTCCGCTCACGCAAACGTCTGTCAATTTGAATCGCTAATGACATAGAATCATTGAGACCAGAGGGGACAGGAAATCCCACCATAACATCCTTTACATTATCTGACAGACCCTTCCGGAAAAGGGCTGCCAAAGCGTCGTCATTCCATTTGGTCAGGACTGCCCACCTACGGAATCTCTGACAGTATAACTCAGCGTCATCAAGCCCCTGATTTAATGCCAACAAGGCTTTTTCAGCTTGATCAGTGACATTAGCTCATCGTACAATAACCCCAAGGCCTGAAAAAATGCATCAACATCACTCAAAACAGGATCCCCAGGTATCAGGGAAAAAGCCCAATCCTGAGGATCGCCGCGCAGGAGAGAGATGATAATTTGAACCTGCTGCGCTGCGTTCCCTGAGGACTTAGATTTTAAGGCAATTAACAATTTACAATTATTTTTGAAATTCTGAAACTTAGCTCGATCCCCTAAAAACAAATCTGGCATGGGAATCCTAGGTTCCACAACAGGCAACCCAGCAAGATAGATAGCAATACTCCGAACCTCAGTGGCAAGCTGATCCACACGGCCAGACAACTGTGCAAACTCCATTGAGAGAAAAGATCCTCCCCAGCACCCAGAGATACAGAGGGAAAAAAAAAAATGCAACAAACAGAAAAATATCTCTGACAACTCTGACAATATTTTTTCCCTTCTGTGAGTACCATACAATTTTCAATTTTTAGGCCGGTGATACTGTTATGTTTCGGTAGCTGAGGAGTGCAGGTAAAAAGGCAATACACCAGAGCAGTTGGAATCTATGAGATTGCAGTACCCTGACTAACCACCACAACTAGAGGCAGCCGTGGAGCGTTCCTACGTTGGTCCTAGACGCCTCGTCACAGCCTGAGAAACTAACTACACCTAAAGATAGATATAGGAAAGCTATCTGCCCCGTAGCAGAACCCCAAAGATAATAGAAAGCCCCCAAACATGTAATGGCGGTTAGACAAGATGAAATACTGACACAGAAAGAAAATAGTATGAGCAAACGCTGGGGCCCAAACTAACTAAATAGAAAAGGATAGGAAGGGTACTTACTGCAATCCCAGAAAACCCTGAAAAGCACCAACTCTACTAATTTCAAAAACACCTGAGATCACACGACCTCTTCCACCTAAATTAGTTCTCTGGTGTAACAAAATCAAAACAGCAGCCACTGAAAAAACTGGAAAAAGCAAAAGTACAAACATCAGTGGCTGAACAAAACTGAGAGGGCAGAAGCCCCCGGAGGGGACCCTGAAGGCCCCCACAGAAGTGCAGGACAAAATGCAAAAATATAGAACAAACACAAAAGAAGAAAATGTCTTATCTGTTAGCAGGAGATGCAGACACGACACAGCAGGCTACAAGGGAAACTGGAATAAAGGATTCAGACCAGAACAATTGATCACCGGCAACCCTGATGGGAAGGTGACTCCCTTATATAAGACCAGTCAGTAACACCTGATTCCCAATCCTCACAACCTTCACAATCTTCACTGGACAGACCAGCACCGCTTGTAACCACCAGAGGGAGCCTCTGCTCAGAACTCATCTCAAACCCATTCACAACAGTACCCCCCCCTTGAGGAGGGGTCACCGAACCCTCATTTGAGCAACCAGGTCGGTCAGGATGAGTTATATGATACGCACGGATAAGTCTCCTAGCATGGATGTCCGAAGCAAACACCCAAGAATTGTCTTCCTGACCATAACCTCTCCATTTAACCAAATACTGGAGTTTCCGTCTAGAAAAACGAGAATCTAATATTTTCTCAACCACATACTCCAGATTGCCCTCAACCAAAACAGGGTCAGGAGGCACAGCAGCAGGAACCACTGGCTCAACAAACCTCTTCAACAAGGACTTGTGGAACACGTTATGGATCTTAAATGTCCCTGGAAGAAGCAAACGAAAAGAAACAGGATTAATAATCTCCATGATCTTATAAGGTCCAATGAACCTAGGCTTAAATTTAGGAGATGCTACTCTCATAGGAATATTCTTTGAGGACAACCAGACCAAGTCCCCCACTTTAAACCGAGGACCATCAGTCCTATGCCGGTTAGCAAACCGCTGGGCCCTCTCCTGAGAGAGGGACAACCTCTCCACTACCTGGTCCCAAATCAGTTGCATACGCTCCACAACAGAGTCAACACCTAGACAGACAGAAGCCTCCGTCTGTCCTGAAGAAAATCGAGGGTGAAACCCAGAATTACAGAAAAACGGAGACATCAAAGTAGCAGAGCTAACCCTATTATTAAGAGCAAACTCAGCCAAAGGCAAAAAAGAGACCCAGTCATCCTGATCAGCAGACACAAAGCATCTTAGATAAGTCTCCAATGTCTGGTTTGTTCTCTCAGTTTGACCATTGGTCTGAGGATGAAATGCCGAGGAGAAAGACAATTGAACACCCAGTTTAGAACAAAAAGTCCTCCAAAATCTGGAAACAAACTGGACTCCTCTGTACGCCAAAAAGACACTTTGATCCCTTCACATACAGAGCATTCTCTCTCAAAATCTGGAATACAGTTCGAACATGTTTCACATGAGAGTCCCAGTCATTAGAAAAAATCAAGATATCATCCAAATAAACAATCAGAAATTTGTCCACAAAATCCCTGAAAATGTCATTCATGAAGGACTGGAAGACGGAAGGAGCATTAGTGAGCCCAAAGGGCATCACCAGGTACTCAAAATGCCCTTCAGGGGTATTGAAATGCCGTCTTCCATTCATCCCCGTGCTTAATGCGAATAAGGTTATATGCCCCCCTGAGGTCAAGCTTGGTAAACCAAGTAGCGTTTTTCACCCTGGAAAACAGGTCAGAAATCAAGGGTAACGGGTATTGATATTTCACAGTAATATTGTTCAAGAGACGATAATCAATACACGGCCTTAATGAACCATCCTTTTTGGCCACAAAGAAAAAACCGGCACCTAAGGGTGAAGAGGATGGTCTGATATGACCCTTCTCCAATGATTCCTTGATATAAGACCGCATAGCGTCATGTTCAGGTACAGACAAGTTAAAAAGGCGACCTTTAGGGAATTTACTACCCGGCACTAATTCAATAGCGCAGTCATAGCTCCTATGAGGAGGCAAGGATGCAGATTTACTTTCGCTAAACACATCAGAAAAATCAATCAAAAAGTCAGGAACATCCTGAGCCTAGGGGGAGGCAGAAAAAACAGGACTGTTGGTATTAACACATTGGCAGCCCAACTGGTTACAGACACAGATTTCCAATCCAAAACAGGATTATGAGACTGTACCAAGAAAACCAGCACGATAATGTCATGCAGATTATACAGAACCAAAAATTTGCAGCACTCTGGTGATCAGGTTCAACCCTCATTATCACCTGAGTAGAAAACTGGGGTTTATTCTCAGCCAAAGGGTAGAATCGATCCCAGTAGGGAATAGACTTCTGTAGGGTATCAAGGGAAATCCACAACGTTTAGCAAAATCAAATCCATCAGGTTAATAGCTGCTCCAGAATCAACGAAAGCCTGAGCGAAATGAGGACAGAGAGCATCAGAGTGACAGTTAATAAAAACTTAGTCTGAACACTACCCAAGACAACTGAGCGTGCAAAAGTCTTCCCCGCTTAGGGCAGACTGAAATAGCATGAGAAACATCCAAAAAAAGGCTGCACTCAAGCATACTAAAGCATGACAACATAGAATACATGAAATTTTGAATAGCAATATGCTTTGGAATATAAGGAAAAATTTGAGACGCTTAGTATAAACATTGGCCAAACATTTTAAAGCCCAACAACCATCGTCAAGGTGGTCTCAATTCTGTTGAGTCCTAACCTAATGTGAACATACCTCTATTAGGCTGATATCTGAATTTCTGGTGAATATGCACCTCTGTCAGTAATGCCTGCATTTATGGGTAAAGTAGGAGCTGGTGTAATTAAAATCACCACCTGGTGGGGCGGAGTCCGTCAGCAAGCTAACATTCAAAAGACAAAAAACCTGACTGCACTTCCAGACTAATGTGAACTAGGTGCAAACCAAAGGGAGCTACCCTCATGTAAAACATCCAAAAAAAGGCTGCACTCAAGCATACTAAAGCATGACAACATAGAATACATGAAATTTTGAATAGCAATATGGCTTTGGAATATAAGGAAAAATTTGAGACGCTTAGTATAAACATTTGGCCAAACATTTTAAAGCCCAACAACCATCGTCAAGGTGGTCTCAATTCTGTTGAGTCCCTAACCTAATGTGAACATACCTCTATTAGGCTGATATCTGAATTTCTGGGTGAATATGCACCTCTGTCAGTAATGCCTGCATTTATGGGTAAAGTAGGGAGCTGGTGTAATTAAAATCACCACCTGGTGGGGGCGGAGTGCTCGGAGTGCTCGGTCAGCAAGCTAACATTCAAAAGACAAAAAAACCTGACTGGCACTTCCAGACTAATGTGAACTAGGTGCAAACCAAAGGGAGCTACCCTCATGTAAAACATCCAAAAAAAGGCTGCACTCAAGCATACTAAAGCATGACAACATAGAATACATGAAATTTTGAATAGCAATATGGCTTTGGAATATAAGGAAAAATTTGAGACGCTTAGTATAAACATTTGGCCAAACATTTAAAGCCCAACAACCATCGTCAAGGTGGTCTCAATTCTGTTGAGTCCCTAACCTAATGTGAACATACCTCTATTAGGCTGATATCTGAATTTCTGGGTGAATATGCACCTCTGTCAGTAATGCCTGCATTTATGGGTAAAGTAGGGAACTGGTGTAATTAAAATCACCACCTGGTGGGGGCGGAGTGCTCGGTCAGCAAGCTAACATTCAAAAGACAAAAAACCTGACTGGCACTTCCAGACTAATGTGAACTAGGTGCAAACCAAAGGGAGCTACCTCATGTAAAACATCCAAAAAAAGGCTGCACTCAAGCATACTAAAGCATGACAACATAGAATACATGAAATTTTGAATAGCAATATGGCTTTGGAATATAAGGAAAAATTTGAGACGCTTAGTATAAACATTTGGCCAAACATTTTAAAGCCCAACAACCATCGTCAAGGTGGTCTCAATTCTGTTGAGTCCCTAACCTAATGTGAACATACCTCTATTAGGCTGATATCTGAATTTCTGGGTGAATATGCACCTCTGTCAGTAATGCCTGCATTTATGGGTAAAGTAGGGAAGCTGGTGTAATTAAAATCACCACCTGGTGGGGGCGGAGTGCTCGGTCAGCAAGCTAACATTCAAAAGACAAAAAACCTGACTGGCACTTCCAGACTAATGTGAACTAGGTGCAAACCAAAGGGAGCTACCCTCATGTAAAACATCCAAAAAAAGGCTGCACTCAAGCATACTAAAGCATGACAACATAGAATACATGAAATTTTGAATAGCAATATGGCTTTGGAATATAAGGAAAAATTTGAGACGCTTAGTATAAACATTTGGCCAAACATTTTAAAGCCCAACAACCATCGTCAAGGTGGTCTCAATTCTGTTGAGTCCCTAACCTAATGTGAACAGGTTTTTTGTCTTTTGAATGTTAGCTTGCTGACCGAGCACTCCGCCCCCACCAGGTGGTCATTTTAATTACACCAGCTCCCTACTTTACCCATAAATGCAGGCATTACTGACAGAGGTGCATATTCACCCAGAAATTCAGATATCAGCCTTATAGAGGTATGTTCACATTAGGTTAGGGACTCAACAGAATTGAGACCACCTTGACGATGGTTGTTGGGCTTTAAAATGTTTGGCCAAATGTTTATACTAAGCGTCTCAAATTTTTCCTTATATTCCAAAGCCATATTGCTATTCAAAATTTCATGTATTCTATGTTGTCATGCTTTAGTATGCTTGAGTGCAGCCTTTTTTTGGATGTTTTACATGAGGGTAGCTCCCTTTGGTTTGCACCTAGTTCACATTAGTCTGGAAGTGCCAGTCAGGTTTTTTGTCTTTTGAAATAGCATGAGAGGCATCACCACAGTAGAAACATAACCCATTGCGCTTTCGAAACTCATGACGCTGTGCCCCAGACACCACTCTATCACACTGCATGGGTTCAGAAGCTGGTTCACAAGGCAACACCATTCCACGCATACTTCTCCGCTCACACAAACGTCTGTCAATTTGAATCGCTAATGACATAGAATCATTGAGACCAGAGGGGACAGGGAATCCCACCATAACATCCTTTACATTATCTGACAGACCCTTCCGGAAAAGGGCTGCCAAAGCGTCGTCATTCCATTTGGTTAGGACTGCCCACCTACGGAATCTCTGACAGTATAACTCAGCGTCATCAAGCCCCTGATTTAATGCCAACAAGGCTTTTTCAGCTTGATCAGTGACATTAGGCTCATCGTACAATAAACCCAAGGCCTGAAAAAATGCATCAACATCACTCAAATCAGGATCCCCAGGTATCAGGGAAAAAGCCCAATCCTGAGGATCGCCGCGCAGGAGAGAGATGATAATTTGAACCTGCTGCGCTGCGTTCCCTGAGGACTTAGATTTTAAGGCAATTAACAATTTACAATTATTTTTGAAATTCTGAAACTTAGCTCGATCCCCTAAAAACAAATCTGGCATGGGAATCCTAGGTTCCACAACAGGCAACCCAGCAAGATAGATAGCAATACTCCGAACCTCAGTGGCAAGCTGATCCACACGGCCAGACAACTGTGCAAACTCCATTGAGAGAAAAGATCCTCCCCAGCACCCAGAGATACAGAGGGAAAAAAAAAAAAATGCAACAAACAGAAAAATATCTCTGACAACTCTGACAATATTTTTTCCCTTCTGTGAGTACCATACAATTTTCAATTTTTAGGCCGGTGATACTGTTATGTTTCGGTAGCTGAGGAGTGCAGGTAAAAAGGCAATACACCAGAGCAGTTGGAATCTATGAGATTGCAGTACCCTGACTAACCACCACAACTAGAGGCAGCCGTGGAGCGTTCCTACGTTGGTCCTAGACGCCTCGTCACAGCCTGAGAAACTAACTACACCTAAAGATAGATATAGGAAAGCTATCTGCCCCGGAGCAGAACAGCAAAGATAATAGAAAGCCCCCAAACATGTAATGGCGGTTAGACAAGATGAAATACTGACACAGAAAGAAAATAGTATGAGCAAACGCTGGGGCCCAAACTAACTAAATAGAAAAGGATAGGAAGGGTACTTACTGCAATCCCAGAAAACCCTGAAAAGCACCAACTCTACTAATTTCAAAAACACCTGAGATCACACGACCTCTTCCACCTAAATTAGTTCTCTGGTGTAACAAAATCAAAACAGCAGCCACTGAAAAAACTGGAAAAAGCAAAAGTACAAACATCAGTGGCTGAACAAAACTGAGAGGGCAGAAGCCCCCGGAGGGGACCCTGAAGGCCCCCACAGAAGTGCAGGACAAAATGCAAAAATATAGAACAAACACAAAAGAAGAAAATGTCTTATCTGTTAGCAGGAGATGCAGACACGACACAGCAGGCTACAAGGGAAACTGGAATAAAGGATTCAGACCAGAACAATTGATCACCGGCAACCCTGATGGGAAGGTGACTCCCTTATATAAGACCAGTCAGTAACACCTGATTCCCAATCCTCACAACCTTCACAATCTTCACTGGACAGACCAGCACCGCTTGTAACCACCAGAGGGAGCCTCTACTCAGAACTCATCTCAAACCCATTCACAACAGTACCCCCCCCTTGAGGAGGGTCACCGAACCCTCATTTGAGCAACCAGGTCGGTCAGGATGAGTTCTATGATACGCACGGATAAATCTCCTAGCATGGATGTCCGAAGCAAACACCCAAGAATTGTCTTCCTGACCATAACCTCTCCATTTAACCAAATACTGGAGTTTCCGTCTAGAAAAACGAGAATCTAATATTTTCTCAACCACATACTCCAGATTGCCCTCAACCAAAACAGGGTCAGGAGGCACAGCAGCAGGAACCACTGGCTCAACAAACCTCTTCAACAAGGACTTGTGGAACACGTTATGGATCTTAAATGTCCCTGGAAGAAGCAAATGAAAAGAAACAGGATTAATAATCTCCATGATCTTATAAGGTCCAATGAACCTAGGCTTAAATTTAGGAGATGCTACTCTCATAGAAATATTCTTTGAGGACAACCAGACCAAGTCCCCCACTTTAAACCGAGGACCATCAGTCCTATGCCGGTTAGCAAACCTCTGGGCCCTCTCCTGAGAGAGGGACAACCTCTCCACTACCTGGTCCCAAATCAGTTGCATACGCTCCACAACAGAGTCAACACCTGGACAGACAGAAGCCTCCGTCTGTCCTGAAGAAAATCGAGGGTGAAACCCAGAATTACAGAAAAACGGAGACATCAAAGTAGCAGAGCTAAACCTATTATTAAGAGCAAACTCAGCCAAAGGCAAAAAAGAGACCCAGTCATCCTGATCAGCAGACACAAAGCATCTTAGATAAGTCTCCAATGTCTGGTTTGTTCTCTCAGTTTGACCATTGGTCTGAGGATGAAATGCCGAGGAGAAAGACAATTGAACACCCAGTTTAGAACAAAAAGTCCTCCAAAATCTGGAAACAAACTGGACTCCTCTGTACGCCAAAAAGACACTTTGATCCCTTCACATACAGAGCATTCTCTCTCAAAATCTGGAATACAGTTCGAACATGTTTCACATGAGAGTCCCAGTCATTAGAAAAAATCAAGATATCATCCAAATAAACAATCAGAAATTTGTCCACAAAATCCCTGAAAATGTCATTCATGAAGGACTGGAAGACGGAAGGAGCATTAGTGAGCCCAAAGGGCATCACCAGGTACTCAAAATGCCCTTCAGGGGTATTGAATGCCGTCTTCCATTCATCCCCGTGCTTAATGCGAATAAGGTTATATGCCCCCCTGAGGTCAAGCTTGGTAAACCAAGTAGCGTTTTTCACCCTGGAAAACAGGTCAGAAATCAAGGGTAACGGGTATTGATATTTCACAGTAATATTGTTCAAGAGACGATAATCAATACACGGCCTTAATGAACCATCCTTTTTGGCCACAAAGAAAAAACCGGCACCTAAGGGTGAAGAGGATGGTCTGATATGACCCTTCTCCAATGATTCCTTGATATAAGACCGCATAGCGTCATGTTCAGGTACAGACAAGTTAAAAAGGCGACCTTTAGGGAATTTACTACCCGGCACTAATTCAATAGCGCAGTCATAGCTCCTATGAGGATGCAAGGATGCAGATTTACTTTCGCTAAACACATCAGAAAAATCAATCAAAAAGTCAGGAATAGAGTTGAGCGATACTTTCCGATATCCAAAACTATCGGAATCGGAATGGTATCGCCGATACCCAAAAAATATCGGCGATACCCGATACCGATACGGAAGTCCAATGTAAGTCTATGGGAACAAAATATCGAAATTAAAAAAACCCATTCTAGCCTTGTAGGTTAATTGTACATGAAGGAAAACAACAAAGAGTAATGTAGAATGTATTGGGTGAGGTTGAGGAGACATTAAAGGCATAGATGTTTAACCCAATCCAATGGAATAGCATTAATTTTTTTTTTTTAGGAAATACGTTCGGATTGACGAAGAAATTGACAATGTTGTTAACCTTTTTTCTATTTTGGCAAATATGTATGTTTCACAACTTCCATGCTCTTCACCTTTTTAACTTTTGACACACTTTCTCCTTCATAATCTTCAGCAGCATCATCTTTGTCATCAAATTATTCTTCATTTTCACCTTCTTTATCTTCTTCTAAAACTTCTTGCTTTTCATGTTTTTGTTAACATTACTCATATTGTTCTTTTTAAACTATTATTCTTCTTCATATTATAGTCCTTCATCTTCTTCATCATATTCTTATTTGTGACATAGATTCCTGTACTTGTAATCTGTAAAAGTATGATTTTTTCATCGTTCCGTTCTTGCTGCCACAAAAGATTTAAATTACAACAGTATTTGTCCGTGTTCAGTTTAGCCTGCAGCATCAGGCATTTACCAGGGGCACCACGAGGAGGAACGGACTCACCCCCATACACTGCTTAGTCTTCTTCTGCTTATAATTTAGAGCATATATTTTGCTCTTCATTTTTGTCTTATACTTCATGTTCTTCTGCCTTTAGATCTTCTGCTTATTGTCTTTTGTCTCTTGTTCTGTATCTTGTATTTGTAGCACAACCTTGTACCAGCTGATGTTACTGGGACACGGTTACTAAGCAGGAGTACCTGTGCTCCAAAGCACTACCAAGGACCAGCAGACGTTGCTGGAACTCGGATACCGAGATGGAGGCACCTAGGCCAAAGGCACTGCGGAGAACCAGTTGACGGTACTGGAACCCGGACGGGTAGCAGAAGGTACAAGAGCCAATGCAAGTAACGAGGACCAGCTGACTGTGCTGGAACCCGGAGGGGCAGCAGAAGGAAAAGAGCCAATGGCAAAACCGAGGACCAGCTGACGTTACTGGGACACGGTTACTAAGCAGGAGGTACCTGTGCTCCAAAGCACTACCAAGGACAAGCAGACATTGCAGGAACTCGGATACCGAGATGGAGGCACCTAGGCCAAAGGCACTGCGGAGAACCAGTTGACGGCACTGGAACCCCGACGGGTAGCAGAAGGTACAAGAGCCAATGCAAGTAACGAGGACCAGCTGACTGTGCTGGAACCCGGAGGGGCAGCAGAAGGAAAAGAGCCAATGGCACAACCGAGGACCAGCTGACGTTACTGGGACACGGTTACTAAGCAGGAGGTACCTGTCAAGCACCAAGGACCAGCAGACGTTGCTGGAACTCGGATACCGAGATGCAGGCACCTAGGCCAAAGGCACTGTGGAGAACCAGCTGACGGTACTGGAACTCGGACGGGTACCATAAGGCACCCATGAAAATGTAAGTTGACAGGCCGCAAGCCGTCTGCAGTTACCAAATCACACAGTCCTACAGTGGGTGCTTGTCCTATTTTCACAACGGAAAGAGCCTTTATTTACATATCCCACAGCACACATAGGAATCACCTAAACTGCAGGCACCATAGAGTCGGATAACCGGAATGCAACATGACAGGACAACTTATTTGAGGCTAATTTACGTTGACACTGCCAGGAAACAGCTGTGGTGCTGTAACCAGGGTGGGCATGAGTCAGTACCCGTGCCAATTACTTCCGAGCAACAACTGGCGGTGTTGGAGCCCAGGGATGAGAGGAGGACAGGGTGGAGGCAGCATGACTTTTTGTCGTACACACAGCAGGGGAACAGCTGGTGTTACTGAACCCCAGTAACACAGGAGCAAGTGTTGACTGTGCTAACAGCACTTACAGGCAACAACTGGCGGTGTTGGAGCCCAGGGTCCAATGCATCGACTTCAATTGTTTCCACCTCCTCTCAGGAACACAGCACTGTTGATCAACCATCTGTCTCTTCACCGCCTGCCAAATTGCCCAGTCAGTCAGAGAGTTCTGTACAGGAGCCAGCTGAGTCTCTGCTTCTGTTCTCAGAATCTGTTGGTTTGCAAACAGGGGCACAGCCAAGCAGCATTCTGGAATGTGAAGAAGAGGGAGTATGCAGTGATGCGCAACAGCTGTGTCTCTCTGAATCTGAAGAGGCGGGTGAGACAGTGCCGATGGTCAGCACACCGCAAAACGCATCTGATGATGATGAGACTCAGGTGCCAGTTTCTGTTGAGCATGGTGGTGGCCAGACCACCCAACAGCAGCAGGTGTTGGAAGAGGTTAGTGGAGATGATGAGGTCCAAGACCCAACATGGCGTGAGGAACAGGAAGGTGGTGGTAGCAGCTCTGAGGAAGCGATTGCCCCAACGGTACAAACAGGAGGGAGAGTTAGGCTGCATACTCTGTTGCCTGTAGCCTCCATTTTGGCACCTGTTCGGATTTCTCTTACAAAAGTCTAAACGGACGCTCCCAGGACTTGCACTGCGTGGTCCTTTTTTCACACACTTGCAGATGATATTTGCTATGTCAAATGCAAGCTGTGTAATCAAAAAGTAAAAAGAGGTAAAGTGTCAGTAACCTCAATACCACAAATATGTGTAAACATGTGCGGAGAAAACACGTAGTTGAGTTACAAAGACACACTGAAGATGTACAGTCTATAGAGAATCACTGCACAAGTTTAACTGCATATGTCATGGTTAAATTTGAAATTTTTATTGCACACTTGATGTGAAAAAAGAAAATAGCTATGAGACTACTGACTGACGTTTTGGGCAACGCAGTGGCCTTTATCAAATAGTCGCTGGAAGAGATAGAAAAATTTACAGTCAATGACAATGTATAATATATACAATATATACAATAAATACATAGGGTGAAGAATATATATACATAGGAATTAGGCAACATGTTAAACATTTGGGTGATACTGTAGAACACGGAGAATTATCCCTCTAGGGTATGCGGGTGGATAATGTAGTTTTTTGTTGATTTTTGGGAGTGTGTAGAAAACAGGGGTGATGGGGTATTGAATATTAAGGAATGTCATAGTCTTACAGTCTATGGTGATCAATTAAAGATGTTTTGTCAGGATACGATCAATTTTTTGACAGATGTAAAATGTAGGGTCACAATTGAGTTGTCTGTAGGTTAGGTTAACTGACAGTTGTCTATGAATTTCGGCAATAGATTGGGTCTTATTCATAATAACGATAGCACCCCCCTTATCTGCTGGTTTAATAATAATGTTGGGGTTATCTTTCAGAGATTTTATGGCTTGTTTATCTGTGGGTGTCAGGTTGTGGCGTATCGGGTGTAGGCCCAATCTCGGCAAACCATCCACGAGCACAGGCTCTGAATGCTGGCATTGCAAAACTCCTGTCCCTTGAAATGCTGTCATTCAGGCTGGTGGAGACTGACAGTTTACGGAACTTAATGGCATTGGCAGTCCCACAATACAATGTGCCAAGCTGATTTTATTTCAGCAGGCAAGCCGTCCCTGGTCTGTAAAAGCATGTTGTTGAGGTTAAAATTAAACATGCGCTACTAAACTCCGTCAGTAGCAATGTCCACCTGACCACCGCTGCGTGGACCAGTATCCATGGCCAGGGACGATACCTTTCCCTTACTGCCCATTGGGTCAATGTTGTGGAGCCGGGTACAGATCTTGCGAGTGGCGCTGTACGTGTTCAGGCAACTACAAGGATTGCGGGAATCAAGTCTGTACACATTGACTCCTCCTTCTCCATTTCCTCAGAAACATCGTTGCAGGAGCCGTCACGGTCTACCTCCACATGGACCCGTGAACGCTTAATAAGAATCTTTAGTTATATAGCGCCAACAAATTACGCAGCGCTTTACAGTTTAACAGTTTCAGAACACAAGTCATAACTAACAACGTTACCAATACAATAATGAAAGCAATATAATCCGCACATGCTCGTGAGAGCTTACAATTTACAAATATGTGGGGGAGATACAAAGTACAGGTGTTTATATACAATGGTGTATTTAGAATGATGGCCCAGCCATTTTGAGGGATTGAGGGATGGATGGAGATAGTGAATGGGCTACACACACACACTTACACATAGAATGACTTTGATTAGTGAATGTGATAGGCCGCTATGAAGAAATGTGTTTAGAGTGAGCGCCCCAAAACATGCAAATTGTGGATAGTTCTAATTTCTTGGGGTACAGCATTCCACAGTATTGGCGCAGCGCGGGAGAAGTCTTGGATTCGGGAGAGATGTTCTTTAGGTGTAGGTGGCAATAGCGGGCAACAGATTGTATATGGGAGGTGAAGGAGAGATTGGTGTCAAACATAACACCCAGACAGCGAGCCTGTTGACCGATATGAGCACAGACGTGGCCAAACGTCAACAGGCCGTCCTGAAATTAATTTCCATGGGGAATCAAAGCCACACAGCGCTGGAGCTCTGGAATGCCATAAAGCAAGAGAGCGACATGTGTATTTTGCCAGCGAATCTCCAGCCAGGCTTGGTAGTGTGTGACAATGGCCGAAATCTGGTGGCAGGTCTGGGCCTAGGCAACGTCACTCACATACCATGTCTGGCACATGTGCTAAACTTGGTCGTCCAGAGTTTTTTGAGGGACTATCCGGATCTTGATGCACTGCTGCACAAGGTCCGCCTACAGTGCGCTAACTTGCGACGTTCCACCATGGCCAGATCGCGCATTGCAGCTCTGCAACGCAGATTTTGCCTTCCTGAACATCGCATCATATGTGACGTACCCACCAGGTGGAATTCCACGTTACATATGTTGGAGCGGTTGTGTGAGCAGCAGCCAGCAGTAATGGAGTATCAGCTGCATCAGTTGCAATCAACTCGCAATTTGCGCCGTTCACTTCACCACTACTGAGTGGGCCTCTATAATAATAATCTTTATTTATATAGCGCCAACAGATTCCGCAGCGCTGTACAGTTTAACAGTTTCATAACACAAGTCATAAGTGACAACGTTAACAATACAATAATTAAAGCAATATAAGCCGCCCCTGCTCGTGAGACCTTACAATCTACAATGAGGAGGGGGAGCTACAAAGTACAGTTGTTTATATACAATGGTTTATTTACAATGATGGTCCAGCCATTTTCAGGGAGTGAGAGTGATGGAGATAGTGAATGGGCTACACACACACACAGTTACACGTAGAATGACTTTGATTAGTGAATGTGATAGGCCGCTCTGAACAAATGTGTTTTGAGTGTGGAAGTAGGGCTGTTAATGGGGATGTTGAAGTCTCCAAGGATAAGGGTTGGTACTTCTGAGGACATGAAAGTGCGGCAGCCAGGCAGAGAAGTGGTCAAGGAACTGTGTGGGCGAGCCTGGGGTCCGATATATTACCGCTACTCTAAGGGAGAGGGGACGAAAGAGCCTGATGGTGTGTACCTAATAATTTTCAAAATCTTAATATAAAATTTACATGTTACATATTTACATCTAGTATAAAACATTTAACCATTAAGCCTACTTACAGAACAAGGAAGTGTAAAAAAACTTGTGCTTAAAAAAAAAGTGCAAATTAAATGTGAGAAGGGCAGTGTAACAAATAATTTAGGAAAAAGATAAACTAACATCAAGTGCTGTGTGCTGTGTAAGAGCCAGACACATTAACATGAAATCAGTCTGGAATAGCGGTGATTTTCTCCCCATAACCCGAGTAACATTCTGGGGAGAGGGGTGTAGAGTCAACGATCAGCAACTAGCTACGGTAGATCAAATACCTGAAAAAAAAAAAAAAAAAAATGGTTATTTAACATTCATAAGATACATTTTATTTTATCAAAAAAAAATTAAATATTTAACATTCATAAGATACATTGTATTTAAAAAAAAAAAAAGAAAAATTTATTTAACATTCCTAAGATAAAAATTTTTTTAAACATAAAAACTATAATACACAGCTGGATCTTTAGTAAAAACCAGACTTACCACTGTAACCTCTTAATCCTTGCAAGCTTCAACACAACGTTGACAAGGTACACAGCAGGGGTGGTCGGTCTCCTAGACAACGAGCAAACTCCTTCATGTTGAGAGAGGCCACCATCTCCTTAGCTTTCTGGTACTTTTCTGTGGGAATGAGCTTGTCTCCAACCAGCCAGGAATATCCATTGAATGGCACACCATGGTTTGGTATTAGCACCCAGTACCAAAAGTGAAGCCAACCACAGTTCCCATTTCTCATGAACTTTATTTGATATACTGGCTGGCCAAACATTAGTTTCTCACAAAGGAGCTGAAGACCCTGAGTGGCAGTAGGTGCAAGTCTCTCCAGCATGACCTGTTTGTTAGATATTTGCCGTCTACACCTAAAGAACATCTCTAGAATCCGCCCTTTTCTCACCATGGAAACAACAAAAACCCTCACTGTAGCATTGATCCACTCCCGCCTGGACTACTGCAATGCTCTATTACTTGGCCTCCCCATTACTCGACTATCCCCTCTCCAGTCCATCCTTAATGCAGCAGCCAGGGTCATCCATCTGGCTAATCGGTACTCGGACGCGTCCGCTCTTCGCCAGTCCTTACACTGGCTGCCCATTCATTATAGGATCCAATTCAAAGTACTGGTTCTCACCCACAAAGCTCTCCACAGTGCAGCACCCCCCTACATCTCCTCCCTCATTTCTATCTATCGGCCTAACCGACTGCTGCGCTCTGCAAATGACTTTCGACTAACCTCTGCACTAATCCGTACCTCCCACTCCCGACTCCAAGACTTCTCCCGCGCTGCGCAAATCCTCTGGAATGCTCTACCACAAGAAATTAGGACTATCCACAATTTGCCTGGTTTCAGGCGCTCCCTCAAAACACATTTGTTCAGAGTGGCCTATCACATTCAATAACCAAAGTCGTTCTATGTTTAAGTGTGTATGTGGAGCCATTCACTACCTCCATCCATGCCTCACTCCCTCAAGATGGCTGGACCATCATTGGAAATGCACCATTATATATACACACCTGTACTTTGTATCTCCCCCACCTCATTGTAGATTGTAAGCTCTCACGAGCAGGGTCAGCTTATTTTGCTTTAATTATTGTATTGTTAACGTTGTTACCTATGACTTGTGTTTTGAAACTTTTATAGTGTAAAGCGCTGCGGAATATGTTGGCGCTATATAAATAAAGATTATTTATTATTATATCAGAGGGAGAAGAGGATTGGGCCTTGACAAGGTGCCCGATTGCATCTTAAGTCTTATTGAATGTTGGAGCCAGTCCACCGTACAAAAGCAGCCATAGAGTGTCCGGGTACCTGCTTGGATTTCGATCAAAATGAAGACTACTTTGATGTACATGTACACCAATTCGAGAAAAATGACAAGGATGAGGCAGTAAGACACGCTCAGCAGAGTACAAGCAGCATTGCTTGAAGAAGTAACTTGAGCGTGATCAAAATTGAATAAATTAAAATCTCAGACAGCAGTGAACACAACTCTTAGCTGTGAAAGGGCTTTTTGTGTCCTTCTACAGTGTTTTCAACCAATGTATTGGATACGGATGGAAGCACGTCACACTATAATTTCAATTGAATGGAGCAGCAAGAATTACACTAAAGAAAAAAAAAAAAAAGAGTGTGAGAGTGACATGTGCAGATGCCTACATACAGCGTTGTATGCCGAGCAAACTGCAGCGCGTCACCTGCACTCACACACACACCTTGCAGAGCTGTGAAAAAAACACTGCAAGGCAAAAGGAAGATGTACACAGCGGTTGGTAAAGTAGCCTGCCTAAAGCACAGTACACAAAATCGCAATCTCTAACTGTCCCTCAGAGTCAGCAGAGCAGCGTTCTGTCCCAAACTGAATTAACAGCACAGTGACGCTAAAATGGCGGCTTTATCCCACAACAATACCTTCCTTGTGTCACGGTTAGGGTAGCGTGTGTCTATTATATGAGTGTCTGTAAAATGTAACGTTACGCAGACTTATTCTGCCCTTGGGACGCAAAAATAAGACAGCAGTAATCATTTACTGTATAAAACTCCACCTATGCGCAACAAAACAAGCACGTTCCCTCTTACGGTTCCTGCGCTGACATGTGAGTAGGGAGTTTGGAGACGTTCCTGAATTTATCCCAGGTATCCAAGCATATCAGGCCGATAGGAGAGCATTAAAACCACCCACGGTGGTGACTTAAATATGGTGAATCGAACCAGTGAAGAACTGTAGGTCGATGCGAATGAATGTGCGATCACATGACACACGTTTATAATAACCCTTGCAAGACACGAGTAACTTTGTAGACATTTGGACACACCTGAACCCAGATGGCAGTGAATATTCATTCTATTCGGCGCCACATGACTCTTGGTCCAGAATAGATTATATATTGCTAGCACAGGAGCTATTAAGGGGAGTGGAAGAGGCAGATGTGCACAGCGTAGCTATATATGACCACGCGCCCGTATCAGTGACCCTGCCAGATATGGTGCAGATGGGGCCAAGCCAAACTTGGCGCTTCCCGACCTATTTGTTAATGGATGAGAAGTTTCGACATCATGTGAAGCAATGGTGTTTTTAATATGTAAGGGATAATGGAGATACTAGGGATAGGCCGGAACTTTTATGGGCAGCAGGGAAGGGAGTAATGCGCGGGAAACTAATAGGTTATCAGACAACGCTAAAAAAGAAGATGGCGACAAACTACTCGCAGGCTAGCAGGATATTACGCGATAGGTACACGGCAAACAAGACAAGTTCATCAACACAGGTTAAAAATAGATGTAAGCAGGCTAAGGTTGACTTACACGTATGGGTATATCGACGAGAGAGAAGCAGTAATAACAATTATAGAGCCGATGTATATCGTTATGGTAGCAAATGAGGGAGACTATTAGCACGACTAGCGAAAGGAAATCACATTCGTCATCAACATATTACAGCGTTAACGAATAAACATGGGATCATGAACACAGACCCTCGAACCATAAACACCATTCTACAAGAATACTACTCAGACTTATATAAGGTGGAACATACGGATAGTGAGGAGGGTAACACCTTTGTAGATGGAATACGGTTACCATCCATCACAAACTATCAGCTTCTCCTTTTAAAAAAACAAATTGAGGTGACGGAAGTGACAGCGGCGATAAGTTACTTTAAATACGGGAAAGCTCCAGGATCTGACGGGTTTACAGCCAAATTATTAAAATTATTGAGTGAGGATATCCCGTCCACATTGGTACGCACCTTCAATCATATATTGGAGACAGGAGGGTTGCCCAGCCATTCAAACATGTCACACATGAAGTTGCTACTAAAACCAAACAAACCTTCACATCTGCCTGGATCCTATCGTACATTCTCACTCATTGACCATTATATCAAGATTTTGTCCAGGATCATGGAAGATCTTTTGAGTAGCATTGTTCCTACGCTGATAGGGCGATCACAAGTGGCCTTTGTTAGCTACTTTGTTGGCTACTATCAGTCTCACTATGCATAACACATGTGTGCAGTGGGCAGTATTACCTTTGCCTTCGGTGGAGTAGGAAAACCCCTCTCCTATCGAAGTGTTAGTTGGGGAGATGGAAGATTTGACACCGGGACCTGAATTGTAATACTTAAATGTGACAGGTGACAAATTTGTTAAGGCGCAACTACGCGGCCCCTACGTTGAGTCTAGCCCGTGAAAATTTACTGGTTGTCAATGGGGAACCCCAACACCCCGGGGCAGCTACAGTATTTAAACAATTAGAGCTGAACCAAGATTTGCTGTATCAGGTTTATAAAATACATGTTGAAATTTTTTAGCAATTGCTGCTACCGCAGTCATATCGGAGGTTGGTAATGGACTTAGCGCATGCGCATGTACTAGGGTGACATTTGTGCCAAAAGAAAACCCTACACAGAATTATACAACGGTTTTACTGGCTGGGGGTCTATCAAGAAGTTAAACGGTATTGTAACTCTTGTCGCATGCGCCAGATACACAGTCCTCAGCCTCATTTAGTAAGTCCCTTGGTGCCATTAAAAATTTTAGAGGTCCAGTTTGAGAGAATACCATGGATCTGGTGGAGCCGGTTAATAAATCAGCAAGGGGTCATCAACAGGGGCAATAAAAGGGGCACTGTGTGGGTCACCAGTTTTGAGCACACCCGAGTTCAAAAGAGAATTCATTGTCCAGACTGATGCGTCAGAGGTAGGTCTGGGTGCCGTGTTGTCTCAGGACTGGAGCTTAACGGGGAGGAGCATCCCATTAGTTTCCTGAGTCGAAAACTTACTCCATCAAAAAACAGAGACAGCATTGTAGAGAGAGAGTGCCTGGCGATAAAGTGGGCACTGGAGTCGTTGCGCTACTATTTGTTGGGGATAACATTTTGTTTTGTAAATGATCATTCCCCTGTGACTGGCAGTGTTGTACCCCAGGGAGTAGAGTTCAGGTGGTAGAAAGATGAACATAACAGGAGACTTGGAAAACGTTGGCAAACAGTTATTTAATCTGAAAACGGACAGGCAAATTCAGGTGAGATCCATGCCTTGTTCATTTTCAGAAAAATAAGCCGGTCTACATTGTCTGAGGATAGTCGCATGCGACGGTCTGTTAGTACACCACCTGCAGCACTAAAGACGCGCTCAGATAATACACTGGCAGCAGGGCAAGCCAGCACCTCCAAAGCATACCACACATCAAATACAAATATAACAGTAATAATAATATTATCAATAAAAAATGAAATTGCACACACAGTACACAGACACAGCTCATATGTGTGTATGAGAGAGTGTTTCTGTGTGTAGTTCATGCCTCTAGCCTAGAAGATCAGTCTTGCTAAAATCTTTAACACTGACCCCTGTTCTGTTCTTAAAATGGTGGATGCTGAACTGCTTCTCAGCCCCCTCATACACAATCATTATGTGGCACTGCTGGGCTCAGTCAGAGGCATCAGATTGAACTAGGCTGTCCTGAGTCATTCTCAATAGAACATTTTGTTCAGCAGTTCATCTAGTTCATTTAGTTCAGAGGTCACATGATGCATTTCCTATCAGCTCCTCACAGGATAGGGTGGAGAAAAACTGAACTAAATGAACTAATCTTTTGAACTAATCTTTTCAGTGAACTAGTTCATGGTGAACTAATCACCAAAATTAACTAGATTTCCCATCACTATGGTGTACACCTTGGTGGCGCTGTCACAAAACTTCGCCACATTTGTAACATACAGCTCTTGCCCTGTGCAGAGGCGCTGCTTGTGCTCTCTCTTGTTGCAGAGGTGTCTACAATGCCTCGACGCACAGAGCTGCTTTGTAAAGCAGTAGCAGCAGCAGCGCTCTCGGCTGGAATGGAGAACATTATGGATTTCAACAGTGTGTCTTGGTCCTCCAACATTTTACGGTCCCGGTTCAACGGTGTGATGAGGCTTTGTAAGTTGTCCCAGTAGCGAGGGTCTAGGAGGGTGTACACCCAATAATCTGACGTGGTGAGAATGTGGCCGATGCAGCGGTCGTTTCTCAGGCAGTGCAGCATGAAATCAACCATGTGCTGCAGACTCACAAATGGCCAACAAACGCTGTCCTCTGGAAGAGCGTCACACTAATATATTTTTGTAAATTTAAAATAGAATAAAGCAGCAGCAATTTTTGAAAAATTACAAGGATGAGCCAGTGACAGACACTCAGCAGAGTACACGCTGCGGTGGTTGAAGTGGAGCGGGATCTACACTCCTACAAAAAAATGAAACCTCAGACTACAGTGAACACTGAAACACAACTGTTCACTTGCTGTGAAAGGCCTTTTTGTGGACTTCTATTAAGTTTGCAAGCAATGTATTGTATTTTGATGGAAGAGCGTCACACTAATATATTTTTGTAAATTTAAAATAGAATAAAGCAGCAGCAATTTTTGAAAATTACAAGGATGAGCCAGTGACAGACACTCAGCAGAGTACACGCTGCGGTGGTTGAAGTGGAGCGGGATCTACACTCCTACAAAAAAATGAAACCTCAGACTACAGTGAACACTGAAACACAACTGTTCACTTGCTGTGAAAGGCCTTTTTGTGGACTTCTATTAAGTTTGCAAGCAATGTATTGTATTTTGATGGAAGAGCATCACACTAATATATTTTTGTAAATTTAAAATAGAATAAAGCAGCAGCAATTTTTGAAAAATTACAAGGATGAGCCAGTGACAGACACTCAGCAGAGTACACGCTGCGGTGGTTGAAGTGGAGCGGGATCTACACTCCTACAAAAAATGAAACCTCAGACTACAGTGAACACTGAAACACAACTGTTCACTTGCTGTGAAAGGCCTTTTTGTGGACTTCTATTAAGTTTGCAAGCAATGTATTGTATTTTGATGGAAGAGCGTCACACTAATATATTTTTGTAAATTTAAAATAGAATAAAGCAGCAGCAATTTTTGAAAAATTACAAGGATGAGCCAGTGACAGACACTCAGCAGAGTACACGCTGCGGTGGTTGAAGTGGAGCGGGATCTACACTCCTACAAAAAATGAAACCTCAGACTACAGTGAACACTGAAACACAACTGTTCACTTGCTGTGAAAGGCCTTTTTGTGGACTTCTATTAAGTTTGCAAGCAATGTATTGTATTTTGATGGAAGAGCGTCACACTAATATATTTTTGTAAATTTAAAATAGAATAAAGCAGCAGCAATTTTTGAAAAATTACAAGGATGAGCCAGTGACAGACACTCAGCAGAGTACACGCTGCGGTGGTTGAAGTGGAGCGGGATCTACACTCCTACAAAAAAATGAAACCTCAGACTACAGTGAACACTGAAACACAACTGTTCACTTGCTGTGAAAGGCCTTTTTGTGGACTTCTATTAAGTTTGCAAGCAATGTATTGTATTTTGATGAAGAGCGTCACACTAATATATTTTTGTAAATTTAAAATAGAATAAAGCAGCAGCATTTTTGAAAAATTACAAGGATGAGCCAGTGACAGACACTCAGCAGAGTACACGCAGCATTAGTTGAAGTAACTGGAGCGTGATCTGCACTCAAAAAAAAAAAAAAAATTACAGACTGCAGTGAACACTGAAACACAACTGTTCACTTGCTGTGAAAGGCTCCATTGTGGACTTCTATAGTGTTTGCAACCAAGGTATTGTATACGGATGGAAGCGCGTCACACTATTATTTCAATTACATGGAGCAGCAAGAATTACACTGAAGAAAAAAAAAAGAGTCTGTGAGTGACACGTGCAGATGCCTACAGACAGCGTTGCATACAGAGCAAACTGCAGCGTCACCTGCACTCACACACACCTTGCAGAGCTGTTAAAACAACACTGCAGGCAAAAGGAAGCTTTACACAGCGGTTGGTGCTAGCCTGCCTACAGCACAGTACACTAAATCGCAATCTCTAACTGTCCCTCAGAGTCAGCACAGCAGCGTTCTGTCCCTTACTGAATTCACAGCACAGTGACGCTAAAATGGCGGCGGCGCCTTTTATACACTGAAGAAAAAAAAAAAAGAGTCTGTGAGTGACACGTGCAGATGCCTACAGACAGCGTTGCATGCAGAGCAAACTGCAACGTCACCTGCACTCACACACACCTTGCAGAGCTGTTAAAACAACACTGCAGGCAAAAGGAAGCTTTACACAGCGGTGGTAAACTAGCCTGCCTAAAGCACAGTACACTAAATCGCAATCTCTAACTGTCCCTCAGAGTCAGCAGAGCAGCGTTCTTTCCCTAACTGAGTTCACAGCACAGTGACGCTAAAATGGCGGCGGCGCCTTTTATAGTGCATTCTGACATCATTTCAGCATCCAATCACAGCCATGCCATTAGTTAACATGACCGCAGCAGTACAGGATGTGCCCACACTTCTTAGGATTCCTCATTGGCTGACTAAAATCACATTGTCTCTCAAAGAATTATGGGAACTTCCGATTCCGGTATACGATATTGAAAAAGTATCGGAATTAAGTATCGGAATTCTGATAACGCGAATATCGGCCGATACCCGATACTTGCGGTATCGGAATGCTCAACACTAGTCAGGAACATCCTGAGCCTGGGGGGAGGCAGAAAAAACAGGAGTGTTGGTATTAACACATTGGCAGCCCCAACTGGTTACAGACACAGATTTCCAATCCAAAACAGGATTATGAGACTAACCAAGGAAAACCCAGCACGATAATGTCATGCAGATTATACAGAACCAAAAATTTGCAGCACTCCTGGTGATCAGGTTCAACCCTCATTATCACCTGAGTAGAAAACTGGGGTTTATTCTCAGCCAAAGGGGTAGAATCGATCCCCAGTAGGGGAATAGACTTCTGTAGGGGTATCAAGGGAAATCCACAACGTTTAGCAAAATCATAATCCATCAGGTTAATAGCTGCTCCAGAATCAACGAAAGCCTGAGCAGAAAATGAGGACAGAGAGCATATCAGAGTGACAGTTAATAAAAACTTAGTCTGAACACTACCCAAGACAACTGAGCGTGCAAAACGTCTTCCCCGCTTAGGGCAGACTGAAATAGCATGAGAGGCATCACCACAGTAGAAACATAACCCATTGCGCTTTCGAAACTCATGACGCTGTGCCCCAGACACCACTCTATCACACTGCATGGGTTCAGAAGCTGGTTCACAAGGCAACACCATTTCACGCATACTTCTCCGCTCACGCAAACGTCTGTCAATTTGAATCGCTAATGACATAGAATCATTGAGACCAGAGGGGACAGGGAATCCCACCATAACATCCTTTACATTATCTGACAGACCCTTCCGGAAAAGGGCTGCCAAAGCGTCGTCATTCCATTTGGTCAGGACTGCCCACCTACGGAATCTCTGACAGTATAACTCAGCGTCATCAAGCCCCTGATTTAATGCCAACAAGGCTTTTTCAGCTTGATCAGTGACATTAGGCTCATCGTACAATAACCCCAAGGCCTGAAAAAATGCATCAACATCACTCAAAACAGGATCCCCAGGTATCAGGGAAAAAGCCCAATCCTGAGGATCGCCGCGCAGGAGAGAGATGATAATTTGAACCTGCTGCGCTGCGTTCCCTGAGGACTTAGATTTTAAGGCAATTAACAATTTACAATTATTTTTGAAATTCTGAAACTTAGCTCGATCCCCTAAAAACAAATCTGGCATGGGAATCCTAGGTTCCACAACAGGCAACCCAGCAAGATAGATAGCAATACTCCGAACCTCAGTGGCAAGCTGATCCACACGGCCAGACAACTGTGCAAACTCCATTGAGAGAAAAGATCCTCCCCAGCACCCAGAGATACAGAGGGAAAAAAAAAATGCAACAAACAGAAAAATATCTCTGACAACTCTGACAATATTTTTTCCCTTCTGTGAGTACCATACAATTTTCAATTTTTAGGCCGGTGATACTGTTATGTTTCGGTAGCTGAGGAGTGCAGGTAAAAAGGCAATACACCAGAGCAGTTGGAATCTATGAGATTGCAGTACCCTGACTAACCACCACAACTAGAGGCAGCCGTGGAGCGTTCCTACGTTGGTCCTAGACGCCTCGTCACAGCCTGAGAAACTAACTACACCTAAAGATAGATATAGGAAAGCTATCTGCCCCGGAGCAGAACCCCAAAGATAATAGAAAGCCCCCAAACATGTAATGGCGGTTAGACAAGATGAAATACTGACACAGAAAGAAAATAGTATGAGCAAACGCTGGGGCCCAAACTAACTAAATAGAAAAGGATAGGAAGGGTACTTACTGAAATCCCAGAAAACCCTGAAAAGCACCAACTCTACTAATTTCAAAAACACCTGAGATCACACGTCCTCTTCCACCTAAATTAGTTCTTTGATGTAACAAAATCAAAACAGCAGCCACTGAAAAAACTGGAAAAAGCAAAAGTACAAACATCAGTGGCTGAACAAAACTGAGAGGGCAGAAGCCCCCGGAGGGGACCCTGAAGGCCCCCACAGAAGTGCAGGACAAAATGCAAAAATATAGAACAAACACAAAAGAAGAAAATGTCTTATCTGTTAGCAGGAGATGCAGACACGACACAGCAGGCTACAAGGGAAACTGGAATAAAGGATTCAGACCAGAACAATTGATCACCGGCAACCCTGATGGGAAGGTGACTCCCTTATATAAGACCAGTCAGTAACACCTGATTCCCAATCCTCACAACCTTCACAATCTTCACTGGACAGACCAGCACCGCTTGTAACCACCAGAGGGAGCCTCTGCTCAGAACTCATCTCAAACCCATTCACAACACAACCCAATGTAAATGCAGCTCAAATGTTGGTTTTTGGAAGTTTTCTTAACGTCTATGCCGTACCATCCAAACCCATTTTGTACTGATAATCATGTCCTACTCCTCCTACTTCTGCAACAATTATTAGTGGTCATATATGTATACCACATATGGGTAATGTTTTTACATTTTTGAAACCTTTTTATATTGTGCAATGGTGAAACTTGTGCTCCCTATCTCTGGCAATTATAACAGTTGCAAAAAGTATTGTGTGTTCCCAATCACGGTCTTTTACAACTTGTCTGATACAGAATTCGGGTAATTTTTGGAAAAGTTTGTGCATTGTGCAATGGTGAAACTTGTACTGCCTATCTCTAGCTATTCTAATAACTGCAAAATTGATTGTGAAGCCCCATAACAGTCTTTTTTTAACATTTATGATAGAGAACCCTTGGGGAATTTTTGGAAAACTTTGTACATTGTGCAATGGTGAAAATTGTACTCCCTCTCTCTAGCAATTATAATAACTGCAAAATGTATTGTAATATCCCCATCATAGTCTCTTTCAGCGTGTATGATAGACTCCTCTCTTCCTCTCGTCCGACTACATGCACTACCGACCCCATCCCCTCACATCTCCTCCAGTCTCTTTCTCCTGTTGTCACAACTCACCTAACTACAATCTTCAATCTCTCACTCTCCTCTGGCATTTTCCCATCCTCCTTCAAACACTCCATCATTACTCCACTACTAAAGAAACCCGCTCTTGACCCTTCCTGCACAAACAACTACAGACCGGTCTCCAATCTCCCCTTCATCTCCAAACTTTTGGAGCGCCTAGTCTACTCCCGCCTCACCCGTTACCTCTCCACTCACTCCCTCCTAGACCCTTCACAGTCCGGCTTCCGACCCCTACATTTGACTGAAACTGCACTCATCAAAGTGACCAATGACCTTCTGACAGCAAAACGTAACGGCGACCACTCTCTGCTCATTCTACTCGACCTTTCTGCAGCTTTCGACACGGTTGACCACCGTCTCCTACTGTCCAGGCTCCACTCTCTAGGTATTAAGGACACTGTTCTCTCCTGGTTCTCCTCCTATCTTTCTGACCGCTCCTTCAGTGTTTCGTTCTCTGGCTCCACTTCATCTCCTCTCCCTCTCACTGTCGGTGTACCCCAGGGCTCAGTCCTGGCCCCCTTCTCTTCTCTCTCTACACCGCCCCAATTGGACAGACCATCAGCAGATTTGGCTTTCAGTACCATCTTTATGCTGATGACACAAAATTATACACGTCATCCCCCGACCTTACCCCCGCTGTACTACAGAACGCCACCGACTGTCTGTCCGCAGTCTCCAACATCATGTCTGCTCTCTATCTGAAACTCAACCTCTCCAAAACTGAACTTCTTCTGCTCCCGCCGTCTACTAACCTCCCTAAATCTGACATTTCCCTCTCAGTGGGCGGCACCATAATAACACCCCGGCAGCAGGCTCGCTGTCTGGGTGTTATGTTTGATACCAATCTCTCCTTCACCTCCCATATACAATCTCTTGCCCGCTCTTGCCGCCTACACCTAAAGAACATCTCTAGAATCCGCCCTTTTCTCACCATGGAAACAACAAAAACCCTCACTGTAGCATTGATCCACTCCCGCCTGGACTACTGTAACGCTCTATTACTTGGCCTCCCCATTACTCGACTATCCCCTCTCCAGTCCATCCTTAATGCAGCAGCCAGGGTTATCCATCTGGCTAATCGGTACTCGGACGCGTCCGCTCTTCGCCAGTCCTTACACTGGCTGCCCATTCATTATAGGATCCAATTCAAAGTACTTGTTCTCACCCACAAAGCTCTCCACACTGCAGCACCCCCCTACATCTCCTCCCTCATTTCTATCTATCGGCCTAACCGACTGCTGCGCTCTGCAAACGACTTTCGACTAACCTCTGCACTAATCCGTACCTCCCACTCCCGACTCCAAGACTTCTCCCGCGCTGCGCCAATCCTCTGGAATGCTCTACCCCAAGAAATTAGGACTATCCACAATTTGCATGGTTTCAGGCGCTCCCTCAAAACACATCTGTTCAGAGCGGCCTATCACATTCACTAATCAAAGTCATTCTATGTTTAAGTGTGTGTGTGTGTGTGTAGCCCATTCACTATCTCCATCCATCCCTCACTCCCTTAAGATGGCTGGACCATCATTGTAAATGCACCATTGTATATACACACCTGTATTTTGTATCTCCCCCACCTCATTGTAGATTGTAAGCTCTCACGAGCAGGGCCGTCTTATTTTGCTTTAATTACTGTATTGTTAACGTTGTGACTTATGACTTGTGTTTTGAAACTGTTAAACTGTAAAGCGCTGCGGAATATGATGGCGCTATATAAATAAAGATTATTATTATTATTATTATTATGATACAGACCCCTTGGGTAATTTTTGGAAACCTTTGTACATTGTGCAATGGTCAAATTTCTACTCTCAGGCTCTATATATTCTATTATTATAATCTTTTTATTGTTTCTTAAGCGTGTATCTGGGAGCCTAATGTTAATTTTTGGCTCTGCACTTATACATTGTGGAACATCAATGCATTAATTTGTTCCACGTATTTCTTCAGTTTTCAGCCTTAAACAGAATAATAATATAAGCAGTGGTGTAGCGTGGGGAGGGCGGCACGTGTGTGTGGGGGCGGCGCAGCAGCAGCAATTCCATACCCCAACAGTCCCGATTCTAACCCCTCCCACCCGCTGTCTCGGTCAGGACACCATGTGTCCTGCAGTGAGAAGTCGCCACACCCCCCATGCACCCCTTCCTTGCCCTCCCAACTTCGCACAGCCATTATTTACCATTGCTGTGCTGTCCTTTGTAAAGGTGCGAGCAGGACCTGTGATGAGGTCACAGGAGGGGAGGAGTTAGGTGTCACATGATCAGGCCCCTGTGTGCAGGAAGCTGCTGTACTGGTCGTCATGGTGCTGGATGATGGTAAGTTTATCTGTGGGATCATAAGGGGTTTACAGTGTGGATGTAGCTGAGCTGTGTGTGCATGAGGTGTACGGAGCGGAGCCTGTGTACGAGTGTACGGAGCGGAGCCGTGTGTATACGAGTGTACGGAGCGAGCCGTGTGTGCACGAGGTGTACAGGCGGAGCCGTGTGTAGAGGTACGGAGCGGAGCCGTGTGTATACAGGTGTACGGAGCGGAGCCGTGTGTGCACGAGGTGTACAGAGCGGAGTCGTGTGTGTACGAGGTGTACGGAGCGGAGCCATGTGTGTACGAGGTGTACGGAGCGGAGCCGTGTGTGTACGAGGTGTACGGAGCAAAGCCGTGTGTGTACGAGGTGTACAGAGTAAAGCCGTGTGTGTACGAGGTGTACGGAGCGGAGGTGTAAGTTTATCTGTGGGATCATAAGGGGTTTACAGTGTGGATGTAGCTGAGCTGTGTGTGCATGAGGTGTACGGAGCGGAGCCATGTGTACGAGGTGTACGGAGCGGAGCCGTGTGTATACGAGGTGTACGGAGCGGAGCCGTGTGTGTACGAGGTGTACGGAGCATAGGTGTGTGTACGAGGTGTACGGAGCAAAGCCGTGTGTTTACGAGGTGTACGGAGCAAAGCCGTGTGTGTACGAGGTGTACGGAGCAAAGCCGTGTGTGTACGAGGTGTACGGAGCAAAGCCGTGTGTGTACGAGGTGTACGGAGCAAAGCCGTGTGTGTACGAGGTGTACGGAGCAAAGCCGTGTGTGTACGAGGTGTACGGAGCGAAGCCGTGTGTGTACGAGGTGTACGGAGCGGAGCTGTGTGTGTATGAGGTGTACGGAGCGAAACCGTGTGTGTACGAGGTGTACGGAGTGGAGCCTTGTGCGTGCGAGGTGTGTGGAGCGGAGCCGTGTGTGTACAGGGCCACAAAGAGAGGAGCCGCGCATGTACAAGGGTCCTGTTACTTGCGGGATCTGTGTGCTTGGGGCTGCAGGGGGGAATGAGGGGTGCCATTATGTGCATGGGTCTGCGTGGGGACGGAGCGAATGCTGTTATCTGTGTAGGGCTGGGTCCCTGTCCCGCTGTCCTGGCCGGGAGGTTTACTTTCCCGCATTAGAATCATACATGCAGAAACCCGGGGACCTCCCACACGTTTTGGCAGCCACACGTCACGTTCCACCGGAGGTGACGTGCTGTAAGTCAGCTGAACGCTGGAAATGACCGCTGACCTCATTTCCGGCGGTCAGCTTACAGCAGCAGGTACTGTAACTCGTTCTCAGGAGAGACTTCAGAACGGCGACGCATCGAGCTGCTGGATCTGTTGGAGTGTGAGCTTGGTATTGTACGGACCGCTGCATACAATACCCGACTCTCACTGAGCGAGACAAGCAGGATGTGGGGATCTCAACATGGGATGTGTTCAACAGATGAAGAGATCCCCAGATCCTGCCTGTCTCGCTCAGTGAGAGCCGGGTATTGAATGGAGCGCTGCATAGCTGGTGAGGTCCCCACATCCTGGGGAAATGAGGTCAGCGATAGAACGTGACTTGTGGCTGCCAGAATGTGTGGGAGGTCCCCGGGTTTCCGTATGTACGATTCTAATGCGGAAAGTAAACCGCCTGGCCGGGACAGCAGACAGGGTCCCGAAATCGGGACTGTCCCGCTGAAACCGGGACGGTTGAGAGGTGTGTGTTCATAATTATTGTTTATGAAACAGTGTGATCAGCAGTGCTAAATGGGTGTGGTCAGGGCGTGGATATGGGTGTGACCAGTGGAATGGGTGTGGCTAGGGGTGTGGCCTAAAATTTGCCGCCCCGGGTGCCACAAACAGTTGCTACGCCACTGAATATAAGTAATGAATCATGCTCTATATATTCTGCTAGTTCAAAAATCTTACCCACACATCACTTTATAAAGAGAAATTTGACATAATACCTCTGTTAGCATACACCATATACTGCTGACATATGCAAAACCCTAGTAGGTTGCAGGAACGCCTGGATGTGTGTCTAAGCATGAAATCACTGGCCCTTCCCCTACGTTACGTTCTTCCTAATCTGCTGTCCTGGAAGCAGGCGCTGATGCCTCTTGCCCACAACCTGCCGTTGCACAAACACAACAGTCAGCAACCACTTCTAGTTCATTGTCCCAGTGCAGTGGTCAGTTGTCCTTTGTCAGCATATATGTCTCTTCCCAAATTTTTACTTAGATAAGGCATACATATTCCTTAGCACTTTACATTGTCTGGTGCTGGACAAAGATCATTCCTGGCTTTTCCAGGCTCCTAAATGAGACTTGTGTCTCTTTATGACAATGTCTCTTCTCTTAAATTTTGGTAAAAAAAATAGTGGTTGGGTACTGGCTAATTTCTTTACATTTTAGACAGGTCAAAGAGACTGGGTTGATACGCTCCACAGTCCTATTCAGGCTGCAGCCTTGCACATATTGGAGCATGGTCATTGCCACGCTAACGCCTTTATCTGAGCTCTGTAGCACTGCCTGTCACCTGAGTAATACACACCACAGACCTGGGACACATCCTGTAATTACTTTGTTGTTGCTCAAAACCATGGAAAAACTATATTCTGCCTGGTTGTTTAGTTTCCAGAAGAAGTGCGTAGGCTTGTGCATATTGTTTAATGGCACTCCTGTCTCTTTTCCTTGAGGAGGCAGCTTCCAAGTAAAATGCGGCTTGTACATGTTCCTGATATGGGTTTCAGACATGACAGACTGACCACAATACAGGCTCCCGCTTGCATACACTGTATTCAGAATTTAATTCAAATGGTTTTGGTGTCTGGTAGAATCCAATTTACTGACATTGCTTTTACAGATCCCCCAACTCCTGTACTATATTGATCTTACAGTGGCTTCACCCGCTATGACAATGGCTCCAATGGGATCCGGTGGCCAAAATGAACTGTGGAGCTCACAAAACTCAGGTTTCACCCCACTTGCTGGCCCTCTCAAAATGTGAAACAAGGGCCGCATAATGACATGGCGGTGAACGTGGTAGTGATGGTGGGCAAAGCCCAAAATTCAAATGAGCATGTGTTAGCTGGCATTGTGAAGTGCTGAGGAATATGTATTCCACTAATTAGCTAACAATTTTGAATGAGGGAGGAACCTCCCAAATGCAGGAGTAATAGCTCTCCCAAATGTATGATACAGGGACACCTGAAGGCCCTTCCCAAACTCAGGTTTCAAGGCACCATCTGGATCTCTGAAAATGTGAAGCAAAGGCCGCATAATGACTTGGCAGTGGACACGGTGGTGGCTGAAGAAGCCCAAAATTCAAATTGGCATGTTTTAGCTGGCATTGTAAAGTGCTGGGGAATATGTGTTCCTCCATCTAGCTAACAATTTTGAATGAGGGACCTCTCAAATGTAGGAGTGAGAGACAACACAAATATAATAGGAAAAACTGAAGCCAAGACGCTATGTGTGAACATAGGCTAAATTATTTTTTATTTTTATTTTGCATTATGGACAAGTAATTATGTAATTTTGAAAGAATAAAATGTTTCTTATCATTTTTCTCTTTAAAAAAATTTTTGGTTTGGTTTGGTAGGTCTTAGAAATCCGTAAAACCAGCACAATAGTCTGACAACATTATTCCCAGATGCCATATGTGAGTCAGAAAGGCATGAAGGCATGTTCTCCATACTGTTCCCATTTAGTTTTAGCACTTTCCCATCTATGCCAGCTTTTTTCGCAGGCCCCCAGACCTGTTTGTTGGGTCCAGAAGCAAAATACTCAGCTTTCTCATTGACTTGCATTGGATTCGTTATTCTGTACGAATACACGGATATTAGAAATTATTCAGACTGATTTTCCCAAATCCAAATATTTCACTATTCGCTCATCACTAGCTGTGAACCATCATTGCTTTACATCAAAAGGGCAAGGATCATCAGAATCTTCAAACAGAGCGGTTCACTTGCTCTGAAGAAGACTTCAGGGTGCCCCAAAAAGTCCAGAAAGTTCCAGGACTGACTATTGCAGAGAATTAAACTCTAAAATTGGTTGAACACAAGTGCAAAGCTTGTTCAGGAATTGCATGTGTTGTTGCCTCAGCAGTGGGACAAGGTTTTGGAGACTGGCCTCTTGTCAAGAAGAGCAGCAAAAATATACTTCTCTTCCAAATAAGAATCAAGCACAGACTGAAATTCTGCAGCAAAAGCATGGTTTGGCTCCTTGAAAACTAGGTCAAAGTTATTTTGTGTTATGAAGCCTCATCAGACGGTTTGTGTCATCTTCAAAAATAATTGTCCAGAGAAGAAAAGGCTACTATAAGTCCTGTGTCATGAAAGCAGTAAAGCATACACATTTTTGGGTTTACTTTTCTTCCAAAGCAGTGGGCTTACTTATAGTTTTGCCATGAATATAGATTTGTATCTAAACATCTTTCAAAATTAACTCTTTCCAATGATAAAAGGTAAAAGTGATAGCTAAGTGGCTCAGTAAACAAAACATTTACATTTTGGGTCCATGGCGAGGAAACTCTACAAATCTCAATCCCATTGAGAACCCATGGTAAATCCTCAAAAAGCAGATGAACAAACAAAAGTGGCAAACATGAGCTCTGATCGCTGGTAAGATCATTACTTTCGGTCAGAGAGCTGCAGTGCCCACGCTTTCAAATGACAGCATGAGCCAGAAGCCGTGACCAGCGTTAAAAAGGTTACCTCCGATCACAGGTGTCAGCTGATGAGAGAGTACTTCACCCATCAGCCTATGTCTGCTGTCAATGAAAACAGTGAGAGAGATTTGTGGCAGCTCTGAGTTTGCAGGAATTTAAATGTAGTTTTTTTCCATTGGTCCTGCAAGAGTTAATGTATCCAGGTGTTAGAATGGCCAAGTCAAAGTCCAGACCTGAATCCAATCGAGAATCTGTGGAAAGAGCTGAAAACTGCTGTTCACAAACGATCTCCATCCAACCTCAATGAGCTCGAGCTGTTTGCCAAGGAAGAATTGGCAAGAATTTCAGTCTCTCGATGTGCAAAACTGATAGAGACATACCCCAAGCAACTGGTAGCTGTAATCGCAGCAAAAGGT
This sequence comes from Oophaga sylvatica, assembly GCA_033576555.1. Taxonomy (NCBI): domain Eukaryota; kingdom Metazoa; phylum Chordata; class Amphibia; order Anura; family Dendrobatidae; genus Oophaga; species Oophaga sylvatica. The sequence continues at coordinate 156,200,670 of JARQOD010000002.1, read as the reverse complement.
GGCGCAACAAAGTATTAAGTTAAAGGGGCCGAAAAATATTGCACGCCCCACTTTTAAGTTTTTGTATTTCCACGAAAATTTAAAATAACCAATAAAGCTTGTTCAACTTCACAATTGTGTCCCACTTGTTGATTCTTCACCAAAAATTTACATTTGGTATCTTTATGCTTGAAGCATGATATATGGGAAAAGGTTAAAAAGTTCCAGGGGGCCGAATACTTTCGCAAGGCACTGTAACTTTGTTTTTGATTTTTAAATAAATGTGTAAAGTAGTGTTTATTTATATTTCAAATAAAGGATTTTATACATGCTGTGGGTATATTTCCAAACTTACTCTGGTGTTAGTAATGGGAGTGTCTTATAGATGCCTCTCAATTGCTAGCACCTGGGCTTAGTGTCACTGGACAGATTTAGCGTATCTTATTGATGTGCCATTTCTGGAGCAGCTGAGCGCTGATATTCTTAAACTGGAAGGATTATTTCCCTTGAACTTTCCCTGGCTATTAATATCAGTCCACAATTGTATTTTTAGCCTTCGCTGGTTTGAAATTATGGGGGGGTCCCTATGTAATTTTTTTTCTGGGGTTACCCCATAAAATAATCAGTATAGGCTAACCAAACATATGTGAGCTCATATTAATAGCCTGGGAAATTTAGGGATATTGCCCTCTTTCCCAGAATATTAACATCCATGTTCAGCTGTCAGATTTCCCTCTGTTGCTTATGAAAATTTTGGGGGACCCCCACTCATTTTTTTTTGTTTATTAACAAGAACAGTAATGTCACATCATAACAACTGTTGCTTTTCAAGTGCTAGTGTCAGACTAATGAGTGCCAGCGAGTCCAGCACTCGGCACTCTGACATTCAATAGTCTGTCACTTTAGCTGTCATGCAGCCACAGGGTCTACCGGAGGCTGCGAGGCCCAAAAACCTCATCGGAAACTTTGAGGGACATTTTAATGTTACTGGAGTTTCCAGCTGCTGGAAAACCTAGAGGCTGTAAACTAAGGTTATTTTTTGTGTATATTTTACTGTACTTGTTAACAATTAAAAAAAAAAAAAATGAAAAATGACTTTGGGTCCCCTGGAATTTTCATAAGCAGCAGAGAGAAAGCAGACGGCTGAGTTCTGATGTTAAAGAGGGCAATATCCCAAAAGGTTCCAAGGCTATTAGTATCAGCTCACAACTCTTTGGTTAGCATTTACTGGTTATTTTATAGGGGGGACTCCAAAAAAAATGATGTAGGGTGCTATCATAATTTTAAACCAGCAAATGCTATCGACTGATATTAATAGACAGGCAAGGAGGCAGGAAAATTTGCCCTCTTCCCAAGCTAAGAACATCAACAGTCCCAGAAATGGTGCATTTATAAGATGCGCCAAATCTTGCACATAGCCTCGCTCTTCTCACTTGCCCTGTGGTGGTGGCAAGTGTGGCAATATTAGTGGTGTTGATGTCAGATTTGTATTGTCAGGTGACATCAGGGGTTAGTATTAAAGAGGCATCTATAGGATGCCCCCATTGTTAACAGCATAGTAAGTTTTTAAATAAACACACTGTTAGGGTTCGAGTTCCCACTGCTGCACAAGGGGAGTCTCGAACCAATCCCACTGCGGTCCCCCATTCATCTCCGTCCACAGTGGAGCCTGCTCAGCTAAGTCATCGGTCCCAGCGTCTCGCCCAGTCTAACAGTGTGCAGAGGATTACTGCTGCTCCTCCAGTCTATGCTATTGTGGCCAGTACTGGTTAGCGGCGAGCAGACATCTTTAGGACAAAGTCCTTGTTTTCCCCTTCTGAGCATGCCCAGAGTGAGATCTCTCATTGGAGATCAGGGGTCACATGCTCAGGTACTGCAGCAGCTCCTATTGGCCGCCAGGAAGGTCCTGTGACTACTGGTGTTCTGGAACAAGTTTCATTGGTCCTTGTTTCTGGCAGGTCCTGTAGCTGTTGCTATAAAAGGGTAGCATGGCCGGGCCGCCATGCGCTAGTATCAATCTTTATATGCTTTGCGCCAGTGTGGTCATGCGTGTGTGTGGTTAGGGCCCGGCTGAAATAAGCCCCTAGAATACCGACTTAATCGGTGAGGAGTTTGGTATGCTAGCTGGTCAGGGTCGGTGTCCTAGATGCCCTAGATTACCGGCATAACTGGTGAGGAGTTTGATTGCCGTATTCAGGGCCTGGCGTTCAGACGCCATAGATTGCGGGTGACTCCCGCGAGGACATTAGCGCATGATCATGTTCTATGTTCGCTTAGCAGTTAACTGTGTACCTGGGTGCCTGACAGGACACAGAAGTTTGTCTCAGCGGCTCTGTGACGTAACAGGGTTCGCTTTCAACGCTAGACAGCGCCCTAGCGTGTTTATTTTGCGACTCAGTTGTGTTAAGTGAGTTCGCACACATCGCCATATAGCGCTGCGGCACTCCTTCTAGCGGCTCTGTGGATTAACAGAGTTCGCACATATTGCCACAGTGCGTTACGGCGTTTATTTTGGCGACTCTGCGGGATAACAGAGTTTGCTTCTTGCACCATTTTACTAGCAGCAGGCTCCGCCTGCACGGTGGACCCCGGGCTGCGAACGCACCTCTCCACATCATATATTTGGTGCGTTCCGCAGACCCTAACACACACGGCATGAATAAAATATTTTATTAGAAAAAAGTCAACATCCTGTTTAACACATTTATTTAAAAATAAAAGCAAAGTTACCCTCACCTTATGTCTATTCGATTGAAGCACTTATCCCCTGTAAAAGACAGAAAATAATAAACAAATATGATGCTCACCTTACACCTAATCCATCAATACAAATATCCCCTGTAAAAAGACTAAAATAATAAACAACCATATTTCTCACCTGTCCGATGTGAAGCTAATCCATCCTGTCCCACGACATCAGTGGCTGCTCTCCCAGGCAGCTGAAACACACTGACAGGAGCGAATTGCTCCTACAGTGTCAAGCTCTGAGAATGTTCACCGGAGTTCAAACCTGATGAACCCCAGTGAACTCACTTACAGCTTGCTGGGTGAGACAGTTCTTATGTAGTGAGTGGTGCTGTAAGTGAGGTAACTGGGGTTCATCTATAAATTCCAGTGAACTTTCTCATGGGAGCTCAATGCTAGACACTGGAGGAGCGATTATGCTTCTGTCAGTGTGTTCTGGCTGGCGGTGAGAGCAGTCACTAATCATCTTCATCGTTATGGGACAGTATGTATTATCTTCACATTGGACAGGTGAGAGATATGGTTGTTTATTATTTCTGTTTTTGTTACAGAGGACGTGAGGATTGCTGGATTAGGTGTAAGGTGAGTATTATGGTTGTTTATTAATTTCTGTTTTTTACAGGTGACAAGGGCTTCAATGGATTAGGCATAAGATGATTATAACTGTAATTTTTTAATTTTTATTTCAAATAAAAGATTTTATTCTGGCTATGTCTTTTTCACAGCCAAACTATGGGCTTGATATCAGTGGCCATAAAACAACTGATGTCCAACCCCACAAATTTTACTCTATTTCCACTGCACCAGGGCAAGTGAGAAGAGCCAGGCAAAGCACCAGAATTGGTGCATCTAATAGATGTGCCTTTCCTGAGGTGGCGGCGTGTGGCTTTCTTAAGTCTGAGGTGGGCCAATATCCATTGCCCCTTACCAGCCTGGGAATACCAGCCCCAGCTGTTAGCATTAGATTGGCTGGTTGTCAAAAATGGGGTGATCCCATTCTGTTTTTTTTGGATTACTTATTTAAATAATTAAAAAAACTGAGTGGGGACCCCTCATTTATTGATAAGTAGCCATGATAAAGCAGATAACTTAGGGTTGCAGCCTGCAGATGTCAGTTTTGCCTGTGCTGGTTATCAAAAAAAGAAGAGATCCCTTGTCCTTTTTTTATTATGTACTTCTAGACCAGGCGCCGGCTGATGAAAACTCCCATATGGGAGTAGTACTCTCTCATCAGTCAATGCATGTCACCAGAGGTCACCTTTTGCCATCGGTCACAGTTGCTGGCTCAGGCTGTTATCTGGCAGTGTCGGAACCACAGCTTTCCTACAATTGGTAATGATCTTACTGCCAATCAGAGCAGTGAGTGCTGCTCATGCTGTCATGCAAAAGAAAGCATGGGAAACACCCAATGTTTGTGGTGCTAAGCCCAGACAGTAACACAGACTTTCTGGAGAAGTCCGTGTTTGGGGTTCGTGCCCAAACACTAGGTGCTTGGTACAGACCCCAAACTTTACAGTTCGAGTTTGCCTACCTCACCAGTAATTTTCTAGCTGATCGCAGTCATCCATTTTCCCTTTTCTTTTAAATTATCCAAGATCACCATGACTCCTTCTTCCAACTATAACTCGTCGCAGAATGTATCACAGAGACTTCTTTAAATTGCTGCTTTTCGAACACCCTTTTCACTTTACTTCAACTCTAAACAAACCATACAGCTTTATAACCAGTATCCTTCACATTAATTATGCTTTCTTTGTGCCCTGTTTAATATTGACTCCTTTGTGCATGGTAATAATAACTCTCATGCTTACTTATAATAATAATAATACCTCCTGTGCTTACCCTGCAATGATAATGATCCCCCAGTATGTCTCCTTATAATAATGTCACCGTCCTATTGGGCCTCACCAACCTCAGTGCCCCACAGCACTCCATAGAGTAAAATGGTCATCACATCCTATCTCACAGTATGATGATCCCCGCAAAGCCCCACATACAGTACGATGGCAGCCACACAGCCCCCGCATAGATTTCGATGGTCCCCAGAGATCTCAAAAATGATGATCAACCTACAATCTACATCAAATTACTTTGCTGCAAATTTCATTAACCTGCAACTTCAGCGTGAATCTTAGCAGATCCATTCATCTGTAATCCTAATATATAAATTAGTTGATTTCCAGCAGTGAAAACTAACCGGCAACTTTATTTGTCATTGTTTAAATATTGCACTTGTTTCAATCATACTAATAATATTAGATGGAGATTTTAAAATATCACAATTAAGTAATTTGGTGAAAAAAGCAAACAGACCATGAATTAATAGATCTTTTAATTTGGTAAATTAACCACCGTTATTGTAAATCTTGATTGTCAGCAGCTCCTTGATTTTATCATATATTTTTGCCTTTGATATCTGCTTCAAGATTTCTTGCGATTTACACTCATCCGCACAGTTAAAGAATGGTTAAAATATAAAGTTAAACTCAATAAGATATCTTTCATCTATAAGATCATTTCCATGTTTTTAACAGTTTTAAAATGAACCTGTCACCAGAGAAAATGCTAATAACCTGCAGATATGGAGGTAATCTGCAGGTTAATAGAGCTATTAACCTACCAGGTGCCCAGACTTAGCCGAATGCTATGGGGAGAAAATAAACTTTATTTCTCCTTGTAGCATTTTGGTTTCAGTCACTGGGGCGGCGTCAGCACAGGTTCACTCACCACTTTGTGTATGGAGACACTGACTCTGCGTGGAGCCGGATGTTAGTCAGGGCAGGGGCCACAGGCACCGGTGCCACCGCCGTGACTGAAACCAGAACGCTGCCTGGGAAGATAAAGTTAATTTTCTCCACAAAGTGTTTTGATAAGTACGGGCATCAAGCAGGTTAACAGCATTTTTTTCTGGTGACAGGTTCCCTTTAAAGATAACTTAATATTTGATTTGTGCACTATAGCGTAAACTTCATTCAGGGAATTTTTGAAGCTGGTTTGAAATTTATAAAAAGGGAAACAGCACTTATGGCTTTAATATCTGTTATTTATGGACAGGAGGAGCCTGGAAAGGACTGCCCTTCTTTTCATGCATTGCAGCATTATAGAAATGGGTCTGAAGGAACATAACCAATGGTTTCATTATGTGTCTGAGGCTGTGGTTCCACGGTCCGGAACCACAGCGCTTTGGACGGAGCGGAAATTCCGCTCCGTCTAAGCCCCGCCCCCTTTATGACGCGCGATCTTTACGGAGGTGTTCAGGACACCTCCGGAACACCTCCGGAAAGAGTGCAGGGCTACATAGCCCTGTGTTAATTCTGTTGCGGCGACGCACCGTCGCCGCAATACGCGAGGACATGCTGCGGTCTAAAAAGACGCGCCGCATGTCCGTTTACGCAGGTCTGCCACCTGCGTATTGTTACGCATAGTGGAGACGGGATTTCTTGAAATCCCCTCCACTATGCTGTAACATCTGGACGCTGCGTGTTTGGCGCTGCGCCAGCGCACAGCGCCAAACACGCAGCGTTTTCTGATCGTGGAAACTCACCCTTACACAAAAAAGATGAGTAGAATAAGGTAAATAAAACACTAGACCATTATTTTCATGGAGTGAAGGGTGTGGAGAAATAACATCTAAATTAAGCAGTAACATTTTACAATGCAACTATTACAGCATTGCACAATTTCTGTTATTATTTAAAAAAAGCATGACTTTGAGATCAAATTAAAAAGAAAAGCAAAACCTAATTGCTACTTCTGACATCAAATTTTAAAATAATTAGTCATGGATTTAGCTTCAATGTCTGAAGTCTAAGATTACTTTCATAGTGTTCTGTTTTCTCAGATATTAATCAGAAGAACATTTACAAGCAATGCTACTCGACAAGCATCCATTCTATAGACAGGAGTCCTGAAGAAAACTGCCAGTCACCAACTCCTTTAACTGCTTTCTGACCTCTTATATACATTAAATGTCTGGGTAATCCTCATTTTAATCTGAAATTATGTTTTAAATTGTCACTGCATAGTAAGCAGCTATACAAGATTGTGCAGCTGAAGGAGCAGAGTGCTGGCTGCCAATTCAAGTCAGACTCCCAATAGACAAGGCAGAGATGACTTATTCCCATCTCTGTCTCCTCGATCACTATATACACATTGGTGAAGAAGCACTCTGTATACAAACTAGGAATCACTGACAGTGTTTAATTCTTCTATCACAGCAATCATGTGATGGGGAACTGATGCTGGTAGTAAGCAAAAGCTGCTGTGTCCTAACAGCTACAGATGAGCTTAGCCATGCAATCAGATGGTTGAAATTGCCCTACAACTTGGGTTAATATGCCAACCCAAGTTACAGGAGAAATCAAGAATAAAAATAAATACATAAAGTACTGTAGAGCTTAATTTAAAAAGTATTTTATTAGTCATTTATGGTAATAAAAAACAGTCACTATTTTTCTTTTATATATTTAGATTTTTCCTTCATATCAGAAAAAAGAAAAAAAGAAAAGAAGATTATGCAAATGTCATCTAAATTAGGCCCATATATCACAAAAATGAGACAATAAATGAGAAAAAGTTTTATAGCTCATAATACTAGATATGGTTAAATCTTTTTTTTTTTTTAATTACCCCATCCATTGCAATTCGAGGTAGCTTCGGTCTCTGACCACCTCTTTTCTTCCCTAAAATTTTGTGGGAAATTGGGGGTGCATCTAATAGTCAGAATATATTTACAAACACTGTGGTGGCAGCAGGAGTAAGGCAATTCTGCGGCGGTCCCGGTCTGATGCTAATGGGTGATGATCACACTCCCTTCCCAGGCTGGTGGGCAAGTGGAGCAAGTTCAGCAGTGGTGCTCTGTGGTGCAGGGGGGCTGCACCGGCATCGTTGCTGAGATCTCAATCTGAGCATGCACTGCCCCCCAGAAGCTATTTTCCCAGAGGCCACCACATCGTAGCAATGGATATGCGGGGACTCCAGGCTTTCACAAGATGCCAGCAGAACCCCCCTGCACTACAGAGCACCACCGCCGAACCTGCCGCACCTGCCTGAGATAGGATTTCCCGGAGGCCATCGCATAGCAGCAATGGATATGCGGTGCCTCCGGGCTTTCCCAAGATGCCGGCGGAGCCCCCTGCACCACAGAGCACCACCGCCGAACCTACCTCACCAGCTGCGCCAGCCTCATATGGGAGTGTGATCATCACCCGGCATCATCAGACCGGGACTGCAGCAGAATCGCCTTACTTCCCGAAGGCTGCCGCACCAGCCTGGGATGGGAGTCATATCACCGGACTACCAAACTCCTCCTGGGACCCCGCTCCACCAGCGCTGCTGATCTCTCCGAGTAAGCTGAATTTGGACTGTAAGATGGACCTCCATTTGACAAATTAATTTTGTTTCCCTATTTTCCTTCTGAAAATGCGTCTTATGGTCCAGTGCATCTTATAGTCTGAAAAATAAGGTTATATAGGTCAAAGGTAAGTGACAAAGCATAAGAAAACCATATGTTTTAATTCACATTCAGGTACTTCTATTAGTAATGAACTTTATTTTAACAAAACAGTCTCACCTGGAAAAAATATTTAGACTTGAGAGTCCTCAGTGGTTGATACCTTTTAATGGCTAACTGAAAAGATGGTAACAAATTGCAAGCTTTCGAGACTACTCAGGTCTCTTCATCAGGCATAGACTAATACTAATACTAATCTATCTACTGGCTAACACGGTACGAAGATACACATCTTTCCTATACTGGAAAAAATACACATTTTTCTTTGATCTCTAAAAATTAAAGCCACTTCACTTTTTAAGCACTTTCTGAAGAAAACTCCAATTGTATTTGTGCCTCTTGATTACTTATTCCTTATATTCATGGCTATAAAACTCGAAGGCTTCACAGTTTTCTTTCACATATCTTTTTGGCTCAGGTTACAATCCTTGCTTGATTTATGGCATCTAAACAGACTGTGGGAGTAAATGCTACTGTATATTAAAGAACCAATGCTGCTTGCAAAGACAGAATGAAAGACAGATAAACAGTGCAATAAACAGGTAAGATCACATTCTGCTTGACTAGCAAGTCTGATAAGGCGGCAGTCATAAACCAATTGATTCCTAACTGATTGAAATGTTTGCTCTTTTACTGTAAAAAATCAGTCTGCATGAACTTTGCCTATTTAACTAGCTCCTAATTGTAGTTTAGTATGGTGTTAGATACATTTGTTAATTTTTTTGCCTTACAAAGATAGGCTTCAATGTATGTACTTTTTAATTTGAAAAAACATCCATTCGAACCTCGGTTTAATTGCTTCAGCTCCTATCTAAAAATGAAGTCTGAATATGGTGTGTTTGAATAGAGCAGCTCTTCAACAGAAGCTGAATGATACCATTTAGTAAAAGCACTGCTTCATTGAATGTACTCTTATAAGTTTAATGTGCTAGTTTTTATAAAATAACCTATCATTGAAAGACCTTCTTTTAAAAACGAAGAGCCTTATCTTTGGACATAATTGCTACATTATGTGTTATGACTACCATACTTGTTTATTCTTTGGAAACTATGTTTGCCTGAACCGGCCGTTTAGCAATAAATTTATTGTAAAAATATATTATTTTACTCTGCTTTAATTAAGTATTAAAGGAAACGCCGACTGAAAACCGGAGATTTACAAGTACACTTTCCATCAGATAGTATCTGTGCTAAGGCATATTACCACTCCAAATGTGCCCTATGTGATCACCCCAAGAGTTCCCTGTATGATTGATGTCCACAATAGTGCCCTATATGACGACCACTAGAATGCCCTATATGACAACCACAAGAGTGCCGTATATGATTACCACAAGAGTGCCCGATTTGACGACCACAAAAGTGCCTTATATGACTACCACAAGTGCCCTATAAGATGACCACAAGAATGCCCTACATGAGTACTACTAGAGTGCCCTACAATATGACCCCAAGAGTGCCTTATATGACTACAACAAGAGTGCCCTATATGATGACCACAAGAGTGCCCTATATGACAACCACAAGTGTGCTCTATATGATGACCAAAAGAGTGCCCTATATGACTACCACAAGAGTTCCTTATATGACAACTACAAAAGTGCCTTCTATAACTACCACAGGAGTGCCTTATATGATGACCACAATAGTTCCCTATATGACAACTACAAGAGTGCCCTATATAACTACCACAGGAGTGCCCTATTTGACGACCACAAGAGTGACCTATATAACGGCCACAATAGTGCCCTTTATGACAACTACAAGAATACCCTATATGACAAACTACAAGGGTTCAAGGGTTCCCTATATGACTACCACAAGAGCGCCCTATATGACTACCACAAGAGTTCCCTATATGATTATTACAAGAGTGCCCTATATGACGACCATGGGAGTGCCCTATATGACGATCATGGGAGTGCCCTATATGACAACTACAAGGGTTCCCTATATGACAACCACAAGAGTGCCCTATATGACTACCACAAGAGTGCCCTATATGACTACCACAAGAGTACCCTATCTGACGACAATTGGGAGTGCCCTATATGACAACTACAAGGGCTCCCTATATGACAACGACAAGAGTGCCCTATATGACTACCACAAGAGTGCCCTATATGACTATTACAAGAGTGCCCTATCTGACGACCATGGGAGTGCCCTATATGACAACTACAAGGGCTCCCTATATGACAACGACAAGAGTGCCCTATATGACTACCACAAGAGTGCCCTATATGACTATTACAAGAGTGTCCTATCTGACGACCATGGGAGTGCCCTATATGACAACTACAAGGGTTCCCTATATGACAACCACAAGAGTGCCCTATATGACTACCACAAGAGTGCCCTATATGACGACCACATGAGTGATCTATATGATGACCACAAAATGAGCTCCTTCTCACATACTTTTTAAATGCTTAAAAATTTACAAACACGTGTATTTATTGATAGACTTTTTTATTCTGCAAAGTGTTCCTGGAGTTTTTAAAGTTTTATGAAAGAGGATTTTAGAAGATGCTCTTAAAATACATTACTGACCTCTGTATTGTGCTTTAACCCTTACTGCCATCGGACGTACTATCCCGTCCATGGTACCTGGGCCCGTATGACCGGGGACGGGATAGTACGTCATAGGCGATCAGCTGCGCTCCTGAGGGGAGCGCAGCTAATCGCCGCCGGGTGTCAGCTGATTATCACAGCTGACACCCATGACTGTGTGTCAGGAGCGGTCACGGACCGCTCCCGGAACATTAACCCCTTGCACACCGCGATCAAACATGATCGCGGTGTACTGGGGCACAGGGAGGATCGCGCAGGGTGGGGGCTCCCTGCGCGCCCCCCTGAGACCCTCAGAGCAGCGTGATGTGATCGCGCTGTTCTGAGGGCTTCCTCCCTCCCAGGACCCGGATCCAAGATGGCGCCGGGGTCCTGGAGGGAGGCGGCTACCTCAGTGCCTGCCGAGAGCAGGCACTGAGAAGCCTGCATCTATGCCTGTGCGATCGCTGGTGTGACAGAGTGCTGTGCACACTGTCACACCAGCGATCTGATAAAATACTGTGATGTCCCACCCTGGGACAAAGTAAAAAAGTTAAAAAAGTAAAAATAAACTTGTGTAAAAAAAAAATCCAAAATAAATAAAAAAAAAAAAAAATATTCTCCAATAAATTCACTTCTTCCTGTAAATAAAAAAAAAAAACAATAAAAGTACACATATTTGGTATCGCCGCGTCCGTATCGACCCCCCCTATAAAATTGTCCCACTAGTTAACCCCTTTAGTGAACGCCTTAAAAAAAAAAAAAAAAAACGAAGCAAAAAATCAATGCTTTATCATCATACCGCCGAACAAAAAGTGGAATAACACGCGATCAAAAAGACCGATATAAAAAACATGGTACCGCTGAAAACGTCATCTTGTCCCGCAAAAAACGAGCCATCATAAAGCATCATCAGCGAAAAAATAAAAAAGTTATAGCTCGCAGAATAAAGCGATGCAAAAATAATTATTTTTTATATAAAATTGTTTTTATTCTATAAAAGCGCCAAAACATGAAAAAATGATATAAATGAGGTATCGCCATAATCGTACTGACCCGAAGAATAAAACTGCTTTATCAATTTTACCACACGCGGAACGGTATAAACGCCTCCCCCGAAAGAAATTCATGAATTGCTGATTTTTGTTCATTCTAACCTCCCAAAAATCGAAATAAAAAGCGATCAAAAAACGTCACGTGCTCAAAAATGGTGCCAATAAAAACGTCAACTCGTCCCGCAAAAAATAAGACCTCACATGACTCTGTGGGCCAAAATATGCAAAAATTATAGCTCTCAAAATGTGATGATGCAAAAACTATTTTTGCAATAAAAAGAGTCTTTTAGCGTGACAGCTGCCAATCATAAAAACCCGCTATAAATAGTAAATCAAACCCCCCTTTATCACCCCCTTAGTAAGGGAAAAATAATAAAATTAAAAAAAGTATTTATTTCCATTTTCCCATTAGGGTTAGGGTTAGGGTTGCGGCTAAAGTTAGGGTTAGGGTTGGCGCTAAAGTTAGGATTAGGGTTAGGGTTGGGATTAGGGGTGTGTTAGGGTTAGGTTTGTGGTTAGGGTTGGGACTAGGGTTAGGGGTGTGTTGGGGTTAGGGTTGGAGTTAGAATTGGGGGGTTTCAGCTGTTTAGGCACATCAGGGGCTCTCCAAATGTGACATGGCGTCTGATCTCAATTCCAGCCAATTCTGCGTTGAAAAAGTCAAACGGTGCTCCTTCACTTCTCAGCTCTGCCATGCGTCCAAACAGTAGTTTATCCCCACATATGGGGTATCAGCGTACTCTGGACCCCAAGAGTTATTGTGCAATTTGTCCTATTTCTTCTGCTACCCTTGGGAAAATAAAAAACGGGGGGCGAAAATATCATTTTTGTACAAAAAAAAATATTTTTTTGTTTTTACGGCTGTACATTATAAACTTCTGTGAAGCACTTGGGGCTTCATAGTGCTCACCACACATCTAGATAAGTTCCTTGTGGGGTCTATTTTCCAAAATGGGGTCACTTGTTGGGGATTTCCACTGTTTAGGCGCATCAGGGGCTCTCCAAATGCGACATGACGCCCCCAGACCATTCCATCAAAGTCTGCAATCCAAAACGTCACTACTTCCCTTCCGAGCCCCAACGTGTACCCATACAGTAGTTTTCTCCCACATATTGGATATCAGCGTACTCAGGACAAATTGGACAACAACTTTTGGGGTCCAATTTCTCCTGTTACCCTTGTAAAAATAAAATATTGGGGCAAAAAAATCATTTTTGCAAAAAAAAAAGGATTTTTTATTTTTACGGCTGTGCGTTATAAACTTCTGTGAAGCACTTCGGGGTTCAAAGTGCTCACCACACATCTAGACAAGTTCCTTGTGGGGTCTATTTTCCAAAATGGGGTCACTTGTGGGGGGTTTCCACTGTTTAGGCGCATCAGGGGCTCTCCAAATGCGACATGACGCCCCCAGACCATTCCATCAAAGTCTGCAATCCAAAACGTCACTACTTCCCTTCCGAGCCCTGACGTGCGCCCATACAGTAGTTTTCTCCCACATATTGGGTATCAGCGTACTCAGGACAAATTGGACAACAACTTTTGGGTTCCAATTTATTCTGTTACCCTTGTGAAAATAAAATAATGGGGGCGAAAAAATCATTTTTGTAAAAAAAAAAAAAGATTTTTATTTTTACGGCTGTACGTTATAAACTTCTGTGAAGCACTTCGGGGTTCAAAGTGCTCACCACACATCTAGATAAGTTCCTTGTGGGGTCTATTTGCCAAAATGGGGTCACTTGTGGGGGGTTTCCACTGTATAGGTGCATCAGGGGCTCTCCAAATGTGACATGACGCCCCCAGACCATTCCATCAAAGTCTGCAATCCAAAACGTCACTACTTCCCTTCCGAGCCCTGACGTGCGCCCATACAGTAGTTTTCTCCCACATATTGGGTATCAGCGTACTCAGGACAAATTGGACAACAACTTTTGGGTTCCAATTTCTTCTGTTACCCTTGTGAAAATAAAATATTGGGGGCGAAAAAATTATTTTTGTAAAAAAAAAAAAGATTTTTTATTTTTACGGCTGTACGTTATAAACTTCTGTGAAGCACTTCGGGGTTCAAAGTGCTCACCACACATCTAGATAAGTTCCTTGTGGGGTCTATTTGCCAAAATGGGGTCACTTGTGGGGGGTTTCCACTGTATAGGTGCATCAGGGGCTCTCCAAATGTGACATGACGCCCCCAGACCATTCCATCAAAGTCTGCAATCCAAAACGTCACTACTTCCCTTCCGAGCCCTGACGTGCGCCCATACAGTAGTTTTCTCCCACATATTGGGTATCAGCGTACTCAGGACAAATTGGACAACAACTTTTGGGTTCCAATTTCTTCTGTTACCTTGTGAAAATAAAATATTGGGGCGAAAAAATCATTTTTGTAAAAAAAAAAAGGATTTTTTATTTTTACGGCTGTACGTTATAAACTTCTGTGAAGCACTTCGGGGTTCAAAGTGCTCACCACACATCTAGATAAGTTCCTTGTGGGGTCTATTTGCCAAAATGGGGTCACTTGTGGGGGGTTTCCACTGTATAGGTGCATCAGGGGCTCTCCAAATGTGACATGACGCCCCCAGACCATTCCATCAAAGTCTGCAATCCAAAACATCACTACTTCCCTTCCGAGCCCTGACGTGCGCCCATACAGTAGTTTTCTCCCACATATTGGGTATCAGCGTACTCAGGACAAATTGGACAACAACTTTTGGGTTCCAATTTCTTCTGTTACCCTTGTGAAAATAAAATATTGGGGACGAAAAAATCATTTTTGTAAAAAAAAAAAAAGATTTTTTATTTTACGGCTGCACGTTATAAACTTTAGTGAAACACCTGGGGGTTAAAAGTTCTCACCACACATCTAGATAAGTTCCTTGAGGGTCTAGTTTCCAAAATGGCATCATTTATGGGGGTTTCCACTGTTTAGGCAGATCAGGAGCTCTCCAAACACGACATGGCGTCCAGCCAATTCTGCATTGAAAAAGTCAGACGGCGCTCCTTCCCTTCCAAACTCTGCCATGCACCCAAACAGTGGTTTACCCCCACATATGGGGTATCAGCGCACTCAGGACAAATTGCACAATAACTTTTGGAGTCTTGTTACCCTTGGAAAAATAAAAATTGGGGTGAAAAGATCATTTTTGTGGAAAAAATATGATTTTTAAATTTTACGGCTCTACGTTATAAACTTGTGTGAAGCACTTGGGGGTTCAAATTGCTCACCAAAGATCTAGAAAAGTTCCTTAGGGGGTCTAGTTTCCAAAATGGGGTCATTTGTGGGGGGTCTCCACTGTTTAGGCACATCAGGGGCTCTCCAAATGCAACATGGCATCCAATCTCAATTCCAGCCAATTTTGGTTGGAAAAAGTCAAATGGTGCTCCTTCCATTCCGAGCTCTGCCGTGCGCCCAAACAGTGGTTCCCACCCACATATGGGGTATCAGCGTACTCAGGACAAATTGGACAACAACTTGTGTGGTCCAATTTCTCCTGTTACCCTTGAGAAAATAAAAAATTAGTGACTAAAATATAATTTTTGTGGGAAAAAAATAGGATTTTTTATTTTCATGCCCGGGCATTATAAACTTGTGTGAAGCACTTGGGGATCAAAGTGCTCACCAAAGATCTAGATAAGTTCCTTAGGGGGTATAGTTTCCAAAATGGGGTCACTTGTGGGGGGTTTCCACTGTTTAGGCTCATCTGGGGCACTGCAAACGGAACATGACCCCATCAACGTCTGCATTCCAAAACGTTACTACTTCCTTTCCAAGCCCTGCCGTGCACCCAAACAGTTCCCCCCCCCCCCACATATGGGGTATCAGCGTACTCAGGACAAATTGGACAACAACTTTTGGGGTCCAATTTCCTTGGGAAAATTCAAAAATTTGGGACTAAAAAAATCATTTTTGTGGAAAATTGTTTTTTTTTTTTTCACACCCAGGCATTATAAGCTTTTGTGAAACACTTGGGAGTTCAAAGTGCTCACAACAGATCTAGATATGTACCTTAGGGGGTCTAGTTTCCAAAATGGTGTCACTTGTGGGGGTTTCCACTGTTTAGGCGCATCAGGGGCTCTCCAAACACGACATGGCGTCCAATCTCAATTCCAGCCAATTTTAGTTTGAAAAAGTCAAACGGCGCTCCTTCCCTTACGAGCTCTGCCGTGTGCCCAAACAGTGGTTTTCCCCAACATATTGGGTATTGGCGTACTCAGGAGAAATTGCATAACAACCTTATCTGTCCATTTTCTCCTTTTACCCTTGTGAAAATAAAAAAAAGTTTGTAAAAGATCATTTTTGTGGCTAAAAAGTTAAATATTAATTTTTTCCTTCCACGTTGCTTTAGTTCCTGTGAAGCACCTGAAGGGTTAATAATCTTCTTGAATGTGGTTTTGAGTACCTTGAGGGGTGCAGTTTTTAGAATGGTGTCACTTTTGGGTATTTTCTGCCATATAGACCCCTCAAAGTGACTTCAAATGAGAGGTGGTCCCTAAAAAAAATGGCTTTGTAAATTTTGTTGTAAAAATGAGAAATCGCTGGTCAACTTTTAACCCTTATAACTTCCTAACAAAAAAAAATTTTGGTTCCAAAATTGTGCTGATGTAAAGTAGACATGTGGGAAATGTTATTTCTTAACTATTTTATGAGACATATTTCTCTGTTTTAAGGGAATAAAAATTCAAAGTTTGAAAATTGCAAAATTTTAAAAATTTTCGCCATATTTGCGTTTTTTTCAAAAATAAACGCAAGTTATATCGAAGAAATTTTACTTCTAACGTGAAGTACAATATGTCACGAGAAAACAACTCAGAATCGCGAAGATCCGTTGAAGCGTTCCAGAGTTATAACCTCATAAAGAGACAGTGGTCAGAATTGTAAAAATTGGCCCGGTCATTAACGTGCAAACCACCCTTGGGGGTGAAGGGGTTAAAGAAGCCACAAATCAAAATGTATTGTTCGGAAGAAATCACATATTTTACTATAGACTTTATTGTAACCTCTGTCTGCAGCATTTTAGTAATGCAAAGGCCTAGAAAGGTACAAAACCAGTCTATCTTATGTAGTCCGTTTGATTAATTGTACTTCAACCTGCCAGCTTAGGTCCAGCGCTGAGTCATAGCAATTGCTCCAGTCTCTGCAGCACTAACATAATGTCAGCGGTAGTGTTGAGCATTCCGATACCGCAAGTATCGGGTATCGGCCGATATTCGCGTTATCGGAATTCCGATACTTAATTCCGATACTTTTTCAATATCGTATACCGGAATCGGAAGTTCCCATAATTCTTTGAGAGGCAATGTGATTTTAGTCAGCCAATGAGGAATCCTACGAAGTGTGGGCACATCCTGTAATGCTGCGGTCATCTTAACTAATGGCATGGCTGTGATTGGCTGCTGAAATGATGTCAGAATGCACTAAAAAAAGGGCGCCGCAGCCATTTTAGCGTCACTGTGCTGTGAACTCAGTAAGGGACAGAACGCTGCTGTGCTGACTCTGAGGGACAGTTAGATATTGCGATTTTGTGTACTACTGTGCTTGAGGCAGGCTAGTTTACCAACCGCTGTGTAAAGCTTCATTTTGCCAGTGTTGTTTTAACAGCTCTGTGCAAGGTGTGTGTGTGACAGTGCAGGTGACGCTGCAGTTGCTCTGCATCCACCGCTGTTTGTAGCATCTGCACGTGTCACTGACTCTTTTCTTTTTTTATTTTATTTAGTGGAATTGGTGCAGCTCCATTATATTAGAAAAAAATCAAATCTATTAGTGTGACGTGCTTCCATCGTATACAATACATTGGTTGCAAACACTATAGAAGTACAGAAAGGAGCTTTAACAGTAGGAATAGTTGTGTTTCAGTGTTCACTGCAGTCTGTGAGTTTTGATTTTTGAGTGCAGATCACGCTCCAGTTAGTTCTTCAACCACTGCTGGTTGTAGTCTGCTGAGCGTGTGTCACTGCCTCATCCTTCACATTTTTCTCTAATTGGTGCTGCTCCATTTTAGTGGAAAAAAATCTAATCTATTAGTGTGACGCGCTTCCATCCGTATACAATACATTGGTTGCAAACACTATAGAAGTACACAAAGGGGCCTTTAACAGCTACAGAACAGTTGTGTTTCAGTGTTCACTGTAGTCTGTGAGCTTTTCATTTTGTGAGTGCAGATTACGCTCCAGTTTGTTCTTCAACCACTGCCGGTTGTAGTCTGCTGAGCGTGTGTCACTGCCTCATCCTTCACATTTTTCTCTAATTGGTGCTGCTCCATTTTAGTGGAAAAAAATCTAATCTATTAGTGTGACGCGCTTCCATCCGTATACAATACATTGGTTGCAAACACTATAGAAGTACACAAAGGGGCCTTTAACAGCTACAGAACAGTTGTGTTTCAGTGTTCACTGTAGTCTGTGAGCTTTTCATTTTGTGAGTGCAGATTACGCTCCAGTTTGTTCTTCAACCACTGCCGGTTGTAGTCTGCTGAGCGTGTGTCACTGCCTCATCCTTCACATTTTTCTCTAATTGGTGCTGCTCCATTTTAGTGGAAAAAAATCTAATCTATTAGTGTGACGCGCTTCCATCCGTATACAATACATTGGTTGCAAACACTATAGAAGTACACAAAGGGCCTTTAACAGCTACAGAACAGTTGTGTTTCAGTGTTCACTGTAGTCTGTGAGCTTTTAATTTTGTGAGTGCAGATTACGCTCCAGTTTGTTCTTCAACCACTGCCGGTTGTAGTCTGCTGAGCGTGTGTCACTGCCTCATCCTTCACATTTTTCTCTAATTGGTGCTGCTCCATTTTAGTGGAAAAAAATCTAATCTATTAGTGTGACGCGCTTCCATCCGTATACAATACATTGGTTGCAAACACTATAGAAGTACACAAAGGGGCCTTTAACAGCTACAGAACAGTTGTGTTTCAGTGTTCACTGTAGTCTGTGAGCTTTTCATTTTGTGAGTGCAGATTACGCTCCAGTTTGTTCTTCAACCACTGCCGGTTGTAGTCTGCTGAGCGTGTGTCACTGCCTCATCCTTCACATTTTTCTCTAATTGGTGCTGCTCCATTTTAGTGGAAAAAAATCTAATCTATTAGTGTGACGCGCTTCCATCCGTATACAATACATTGGTTGCAAACACTATAGAAGTACACAAAGGGGCCTTTAACAGCTACAGAACAGTTGTGTTTCAGTGTTCACTGTAGTCTGTGAGCTTTTCATTTTGTGAGTGCAGATTACGCTCCAGTTTGTTCTTCAACCACTGCCGGTTGTAGTCTGCTGAGCGTGTGTCACTGCCTCATCCTTCACATTTTTCTCTAATTGGTGCTGCTCCATTTTAGTGGAAAAAAATCTAATCTATTAGTGTGACGCGCTTCCATCCGTATACAATACATTGGTTGCAAACACTATAGAAGTACACAAAGGGGCCTTTCACAGATACTGAACAGTTGTCTGCAGGGTTCACTGTAGTCTGTGAGGAATAACCACACTTAGGCCTTATAACTTTTCTGACTTTCTTTATCAATCTACCAAGATGAAGAAGTCAGTGAGTAAGGCACGTGGTCGTGGTCGAGGCCGTGGATTTGCAGCAGGGAGAGGACGTGGGGATTCTGTGGCTGCTGCCGCACCCAGTGACACAGCATCCACCAGTTTTCCCCGTGAGCGTTCCTTTATGCGCACTTTTGTAGGAGCTCAGCGTACCCCCCTGCTGCGTGAAGAACAAATTGAAGCCGTTGTTGGTTGGATGGCAGCCAATGCATCGACTTCAATAGCTTCCACCTCCTCTCAGGACCACAGCACTGTTGAACAATCATCAGTCTCTTCACCGCCTGCCAAATTGCCCAGGCAGTCAGAGAGCTCTGTACAGGAGCCAGCTGAGTCTCTGCTTCTGTTCTCAGAATCTGTTGGCTTGGAAACAGGGGCCCAGCCAAGCAGCATTCTGGAATGTGAAGAAGAGGCAGTATGCAGTGATGCGCAACAGCTGTGTCTCTCTGAATCTGAAGAGGCGGGTGAGCCAGTGCCGATGGTCAGCACACCGCAGAACGCATCTGATGATGATGAGACTCAGTTGCCAGTTTCTGTTGAGCATGGTGCTGGCCAGACCACCCAACAACAGCAGGTGTTGGAAGAGGGTAGTGGTGGAGATGATGAGGTCCAAGACCCAACATGGCGTGAGGAACAGGAAGGTGGTGGGAGCAGCTCTGAGGAAGAGATTGCCCCAACGGTCCAAACAGTAGGGAGAGGTAGGCTGCAGACTCGCTTGCCTGTAGCCTCCAGTTTGGCACCCGTTCGGAGCAGTTCTCTTCCAACAGCCAAACCGGGCGCTCCCAGGACTTGCTCTGCGTGGTCCTTTTTTGATACAGTTGCAGATGACATTTGCTATGTCAAATGCAAGCTGTGTAATCAAAAAATTAAAAGAGGTAAAAGTGTCAGTAACCTTAATACAACAAATATGTGGAAACATGTGCGGTCAAAGCACTTTGTTGAGTTACAAAGACACACTGGAGATGTAGGCCAACCTACAGCAGCACCTACATCTTCAGCTCGTGTTGGAGCCTCTTCCTCCAGTTCACACACAGCTGGTTCGGCTTCCTCAAAGGATCGCCATGGAAGAACCTCTGTCACTGTTGTCCAGAGACACAGTGTTATTCCACCCACAGCTGCAAGTTCCCTGTCATCCTCACACACCCAGGCCACAAAACAGCCATCGGTAGCACAGGCATGGGATAAAAGACGGCCATACTCGGCAAACCATCCACGAGCACAGGCTCTGAATGCTGGCATTGCAAAACTCCTGTCTCTTGAAATGCTGTCATTCAGGCTGGTGGAGACTGACAGTTTCCGTGAATTAATGGCATTGGCAGTCCCACAATACAATGTGCCCAGCCGATTTTATTTCAGCAGGCAAGCCGTCCCTGGTCTGCAAAAGCATGTTGAGGCAAAAATTAAACATGCGCTACTAAACGCCGTCAGTAGCAATGTCCACCTGACCACCGATGCGTGGACCAGTACCCATGGCCAGGGACGATACCTTTCACTCACTGCCCATTGGGTGAATGTTGTGGAGCCGGGTACAGATCTTGCGAGTGGCGCTGTACGTGTTCTGCCAACTCCAAGGATTGCCGGAATCAAGTCTGTCCACATTGACTCCTCCTCCTACTCCAGTTCCTCAGAATCATCGCTGCAGGAGCCGTCACGGTCTACCTCCACATGGACCCGTGGACGCTTACCTGATGCGACCGATATGAGCACAGCCGTGGCCAAACGGCAACAGGCCGTTCTGAAATTAATTCCCATGGGGAATCGAAGCCACACAGCGCAGGAGGTCTGGAATGCCATCAAGCAGGAGAGCGACGTGTGGTTTTTGCCAGCGAATCTCCAGCCAGGCTTGGTAGTGTGTGACAATGGCCGAAATCTGGTGGCAGCTCTGGGCCTTGGCAACCTCACTCACATACCATGTCTGGCACATGTGCTCAACTTGGTCGTGCAGAGTTTTTTGAGGGACTATCCGGATCTTGATGCACTGCTGCACAAGGTCCGCCTAGAGTGCGCTCACTTGCGACGTTCCAGCATGGCCAGATCGCGCATTGCAGCTCTGCAACGCAGATTGCGCCTTCCTGAACATCGCATCATATGTGACGTATCCACCAGTGGAATTCAACGTTACATATGTTGGAGCGGTTGTGTGAGCAGCAGCCAGCAGTTATGAGTATCAGCTGCATCAGGCGCAATCAACACGCAATTTGCGCCGTCCACACTTCACCATTAATGAGTGGGCCACTATGAAGGACATGTGCCACGTTTTGCGTGCGTTTGATGAGTCAACGCGGATGGCGAGTGCAGATGATGCACTAGTCAGCCTGACTGTCCCCCTTATCTGCCTGCTTCAAAAAACACTGCAAGCAATAAGGGATGAGGTTTTGGAAGAGGTGGAGGATGAGGAGTCACAAATTCCATCACCTTCTGGAAAGTCAGCGCAACGTGGTTCCTCACAAAGGGCTGGGCAGGGCTCACTTTGTGAGGAGGATGAGGAGGAGGAGTCAATGGAGGAGGAAGACATCGCTCCAGAGGGAGGTACACAACGCTCTAGTCAGTATGTAGAGCGAGGGTGGGGTGATGCAGAGCAGGCAGAGATAACGCCTCTTGCAGAGGACAGCGTTTCTTTGCCAGTTGGGAGTCTGCAGCACATGGTTGATTTCATGCTGCAGTGCCTAAGAAACGACCGCCGCATCGCCCACATTCTCACGACGTCTGATTATTGGGTGTACACCCTCCTAGACCCTCGCTACCGGGACAACGTCAAAAGCCTCATCACACCGTTGAACCGGGAGCGTAAAATGCGGGAGTACCAAGACACACTGGTGCAATCCCTAATGTTCTACCTTACTGCCGAGAGCACTGCTGCTGCTACTGCTTTACAAAGCAGCTCTGTGCGTCGAGGCAGTGTAGAGAGACTCTGCAACAAGAGGGAGCACACGCAGTGCCTCTGCACAGGGAAAGACCAGTATGTTAAAAATGTGGCAAAGTTTTGTGGCAGCGCCACAAATGTCTACACCATCCGAGAGGGCTCCAGTCAGCGGGAGGCAACGTATCCGTCAGATGGTGACAGACTACTTGGCTTTGCCTCTCAGTGTACTCCCAGATGGCTCTTCCCCATTCAAGTTTTGGGTCTCTAAGCTGGATACATGGCCAGAGCTTAGCCAGTATGCATTGGAGGTGCTGGCTTGCCCTGCTGCCAGTGTATTATCGGAGCGCGTCTTTAGTGCTGCAGGTGGTGTACTAACAGACCGTCGCATGCGACTATCCTCCGATAATGTAGACCGGCTTACTTTTCTGAAAATGAACAAGGCATGGATCTCGCCAGAATTTTGTCATGTCCGTTTCTTCGTAGCATTTTACATAATTACTCAACTGGTTCGCCAACGTTAAAAAATCCATGTCTCGTGTTATGTTCCATCATTCACACCACCTGGAAACTTATCCCTGGGTCTCAAACTGCCAGTTGCTGTCTCAGAACTGTCGTGCACAGAACAAAACACAATGCTCTACTGTTAGTGGGGTTCAGAACGCAGCTGTTCCCTGCTGTGTTCAACGCGCAAGAAGTCCCTGTTCCGATCACATGGACAGAAAATAACACATGACAACATGCTCCAATGGGAAGAGCGTCACCCTGTTGTAATGCTGAAAAACCATGAATTTGAATTTATGAACTTAAATAATTGAAATGTCTGTGACTCAATAAATTTGCGATGTGATGATGAGTGACTTCAAAATCATTGTCTTCACTATGGTTGATTGGTTTAACATAGCGTTCCTTAAGCATTATTCATAAAAAAAAAAATGGACTTTTATTCTTAAATTTACAACACTATATTTTGTTACCAATTTTTTGGGTGTTGTGTTGTTCCATTTATTTTTGGCATGTGCATATATGCGTTTATATTTGTATTTTCTTTATTTTTCCTTCTTGAAATTAGAAAACATGTGTATCTTTGTACCGTGTTAGCCAGTAGATAGAAAAATATTTAGACTTCAGAGTCAGCAGTGGTTGATACCTTTTAATGGATAACTGAAAAGATGGAAACAAATTGCAAGCTTTCAAGGCTACTCACGTCTCTTCATCAGGGAAAGACTAACTAAAAAAATTAAGCATCACATATTTCTATACACAACAGGACACAGGAATAGTGCAATAGGTAAGACAAGTAAGTGACGTGTATCAGAACTGTCATTATCTCACAGGGATGAACATAAATATTGGAACAGTTCCTAGATAAGGATAGAAAGTTTGATTGCCCTCTCATTGGCGTATTTTTTTGGGTTTTCATGACCCTGGAAGGGCATAGACGCAGATTCCTTAATTGATATAGAATGACATAAATCCATGTGATCTATTCATTCCATCACTAACAGTGTCAAAGGTCATGATGAGCTTATATTCTGAAACCTTTGTACGTTTCTCATATTTGAAGTTATATTTTAATACCAGTAATTCCATATCCATGATGCTATGACCGGGCATACAAAAGTCTTTTGCCACAGGTAAATTCATTAATTTATCTGTGATTGTGTGGCGCTGATAATTCATCCTTGTTCTCCTTTTTGTTGCCGGTCTCCCCTCACTTGTCCCTCCCTCACTTGTCTTAGCTATTCCTGTGTCCTGTTGTGTGTAGAAATATGTGATTCTTCATTTTTGGCTTTACTCTTAGCCTGATGAAGACACCTGAGTAGTCTCTAAAGCTTTGAATTTGTTACCATATTTTCAGTTAGCCATTAAACGTTATCAACCACAGAGGACTGTCAAGTATAAATATTTTTCTATTCTTGTAATTGAAATTTATCATTTTATTGTTGTAGTAAAAGTTCATTTATTCTTGTTTGAAGTACATACATTTGCAATGGCCACGTAACAAGGCAATAACTCAATATTTTGTGCCTACACCCTCCTTGACCCTGGGCTTCAACAGCGCCAGTTGCTGCTCAGAAGTGTTAGATGCACAGATGAAAACAATCGCTGATGTGTTTGTGGGGTTCAGTAACGCCTGCTGTTCCCCTGCTGTGTGTCTGGCAAAAATTACTGCTGCTAACTACAACTTCAACTTCAAACGTCTCATACTAGGCCTCTGCCTACACCCTCCTTGACCCTGGGCTTCAACAGCGCCAGTTGCTGCTCAGAAGTGTTAGATGCACAGATGAAAACAATCGCTGATGTGTTTGTGGGGTTCAGTAACGCCTGCTGTTCCCCTGCTGTGTGTCCGGCAAAAATTACTGCTAGCTACCTAATCATGGTGAAAAAAACATGACATCTCAAAGTGTCTAGTGCTACACATAGATATGAGGCTACACCATGATTTCTAAGCTGTAAACATTTGAAACGTCAACTTTCAAACCATAAAATTATTTGTCTTTGTCACAAATCTGTAACAAAATAATTGTGACATATTATTACAGATATGCACATGTCGAAAACAAATGCAAACACAAAAGCCTACTTATGTTATAGGATACTGATGGTCAACCTTGTCACTCCATAGCTTAGACAAATCCAACTCACATCATGATGACTCAAATACTGCAATGTTGGAAGTGCATAATGTGGGTTGAACTTTGACAACTGCTGCAGTGCGAAGGTTATACTTCAGTGTTCTTGCCTTTGAAATAAAAGCATACAAGTAAATATAATATCCAATGTTGATTAAGGACGTGATGTACACCTGTAATATTGTGCAAACAATGCATGTAGGAATAGTCCTCTTCAACATTACTTATATTTGTGTCATTTTAAAAAATACATATTTGATTAGAAAGTTAACAGCCCATATCATAAAGGTCCTTCATGTAAACATGATAATCGCTAACAAAAATCATGCATTACCTTGGTAAAGTCAATAGTGCATAGTCACAATAGCAAAATATATACCTGTAAGTGGTGCTGAAAGAACGACAACTGATAGAATAGGTGAATGATATCTATTTATCAGACTGAATAGCGACACCTGTACAATGTCGATATAATACTGTACCTTAACAAAACAGCTGTGTCACACCTCACACGCATATTTCTTGTAGCTTGTTATGTAATAGGGCACATGCGTGTATGTTTCATCATAGGTGCATGTTTACTGAGTAAAGCAGTCATGACAACGCCTTTGTGTTGTCGGTACGCTTGCGATGATGAACGATGCGCACCGTGAATGTTAGTCTGCGTCATAAGACGCACAGACGCTCCAATACCCAACGCGTCACAGCAGGAAGCCAGTCTGTGCGTCCAAACAAAGGCGCAAGCATACATGCACGTACCCTTTTATAAAGCTATATAAAAAAAAGGATGTAGTAGTAACGCACACTTTATTGAGGTACAGTATTACATCGCCATTCACCATCTGTGGCTATGCAGTCTCATCTATATATACCTTATCTATCCGTTGTCATGCTTGCAAGTCCACAGTCAGGCATAAATAGCTGTTTTCACTATGCACTTTTTAAAGGTTTTTTTTGTTAATATAAATGATTGGCACATATTATCAGTATTACATGATGGAAATTTTAGATATTTTTAAAAACTTTTTAGTGATATTATTCAGCAAATGAAAATGGTGTACATACTGTTACTTATCCATCATTAATGGATTCTGATATGTACTTGTATGCTTTTATTTAAAACCGTATAGCAGATTATTTAACCGATTTTTATTGTGGTTTGCATTGCTTTTCAACATGTTAATGTATGCGTTTATGTTTGTCAATTATTAATTTACATATATTTTTTAAAGTAAAATCATCATCTTATGGTACTAAAGGTTATATTTCTCTTGTTTGGAGTATAGACATTTTTAATTGACACGTAACAAGGAAAATACTTGATCTAGTATTTAAACATCCTCCTTGACCCTGGGCTCCAACACCGCCAGTTGTTGCTTGGAAGTGCTGTTAGCACAGTCTACACTTGCTCCTGTGTTACTGGGGTTCAGTAATGTCAGCTGTTCCCCTGCTGTGTGAACGGCAAAAAGTCCTGCTGCCTCCACCCTGTTCTCTTCTCATCCCTGGGTTACAACACCGCCAGTTGTTTCTCGGAAGTGCTGTTAGCACAGTCTACACTTGCTCCTGTGTTACTGGGGTTCAGTAATGTCAGCTGTTCCCCTGCTGTGTGAACGGCAAAAAGTCCTGCTGCCTCCACCCTGTTCTCTTCTCATCCCTGGGTTACAACACCGCCAGTTGTTTCTCGGAAGTGCTGTTAGCACAGTCTACACTTGCTCCTGTGTTACTGGGGTTCAGTAATGTCAGCTGTTCCCTGCTGTGTGAACGTCAAAAAGTCCTGCTGCCTCCACCCTGTTCTCTTCTCATCCCTGGGTTACAACACCGCCAGTTGTTTCTCGGAAGTGCTGTTAGCACAGTCTACACTTGCTCCTGTGTTACTGGGGTTCAGTAATGTCAGCTGTTCCCCTGCTGTGTGAACGGCAAAAAGTCCTGCTGCCTCCACCCTGTTCTCTTCTCATCCCTGGGTTACAACACCGCCAGTTGTTTCTCGGAAGTGCTGTTAGCACAGTCTACACTTGCTCCTGTGTTACTGGGGTTCAGTAATGTCAGCTGTTCCCCTGCTGTGTGAACGGCAAAAAGTCCTGCTGCCTCCACCCTGTTCTCTTCTCATCCCTGGGTTACAACACCGCCAGTTGTTTCTCGGAAGTGCTGTTAGCACAGTCTACACTTGCTCCTGTGTTACTGGGGTTCAGTAATGTCAGCTGTTCCCCTGCTGTGTGAACGGCAAAAAGTCCTGCTGCCTCCACCCTGTTCTCTTCTCATCCCTGGGTTACAACACCGCCAGTTGTTTCTCGGAAGTGCTGTTAGCACAGTCTACACTTGCTCCTGTGTTACTGGGGTTCAGTAATGTCAGCTGTTCCCCTGCTGTGTGAACGGCAAAAAGTCCTGCTGCCTCCACCCTGTTCTCTTCTCATCCCTGGGTTACAACACCGCCAGTTGTTTCTCGGAAGTGCTGTTAGCACAGTCTACACTTGCTCCTGTGTTACTGGGGTTCAGTAATGTCAGCTGTTCCCCTGCTGTGTGAACGGCAAAAAGTCCTGCTGCCTCCACCCTGTTCTCTTCTCATCCCTGGGTTACAACACCGCCAGTTGTTTCTCGGAAGTGCTGTTAGCACAGTCTACACTTGCTCCTGTGTTACTGGGGTTCAGTAATGTCAGCTGTTCCCCTGCTGTGTGAACGGCAAAAAGTCCTGCTGCCTCCACCCTGTTCTCTTCTCATCCCTGGGTTACAACACCGCCAGTTGTTTCTCGGAAGTGCTGTTAGCACAGTCTACACTTGCTCCTGTGTTACTGGGGTTCAGTAATGTCAGCTGTTCCCCTGCTGTGTGAACGGCAAAAAGTCCTGCTGCCTCCACCCTGTTCTCTTCTCATCCCTGGGTTACAACACCGCCAGTTGTTTCTCGGAAGTGCTGTTAGCACAGTCTACACTTGCTCCTGTGTTACTGGGGTTCAGTAATGTCAGCTGTTCCCCTGCTGTGTGAACGGCAAAAAGTCCTGCTGCCTCCACCCTGTTCTCTTCTCATCCCTGGGTTACAACACCGCCAGTTGTTTCTCGGAAGTGCTGTTAGCACAGTCTACACTTGCTCCTGTGTTACTGGGGTTCAGTAATGTCAGCTGTTCCCCTGCTGTGTGAACGGCAAAAAGTCCTGCTGCCTCCACCCTGTTCTCTTCTCATCCCTGGGTTACAACACCGCCAGTTGTTTCTCGGAAGTGCTGTTAGCACAGTCTACACTTGCTCCTGTGTTACTGGGGTTCAGTAATGTCAGCTGTTCCCCTGCTGTGTGAACGGCAAAAAGTCCTGCTGCCTACACCCTGTTCTCTTCTCATCCCTGGGTTACAACACCGCCAGTTGTTTCTCGGAAGTGCTGTTAGCACAGTCTACACTTGCTCCTGTGTTACTGGGGTTCAGTAATGTCAGCTGTTCCCCTGCTGTGTGAACGGCAAAAAGTCCTGCTGCCTCCACCCTGTTCTCTTCTCATCCCTGGGTTACAACACCGCCAGTTGTTTCTCGGAAGTGCTGTTAGCACAGTCTACACTTGCTCCTGTGTTACTGGGGTTCAGTAATGTCAGCTGTTCCCCTGCTGTGTGAACGGCAAACAGTCCTGCTGCCTCAACTTTAATTTCCATGGTACCTTCTGCTACCCATCCGGGTTCCAGTACCGTCAGCTGGTTCTCCCAGTGCCTTTGGCCTAGGTGCCTCCATGTCGGTATCCGAGTTCCAGCAACGTCTGCTGGTCCTTGGTAGTGCTTTGGAGCACAGGTACCTCCTGCTTAGTAACCGTGTCCCAGTACGTCAGCTGGTCCTCGGTTGTGCCATTGGCTCTTTCCTTCTGCTGACCCTCCGGGTTCCAGCACAGTCAGCTGGTCCTCGTTACTTTCATTGGCTCTTGTACCTTCTGCTACCCATCCGGGTTCCAGTACCGTCAGCTGGTTCTCCGCAGTGCCTTTGGCCTAGGTGCCTCCATGTCGGTATCCGAGTTCCAGCAACGTCTGCTGGTCCTTGGTAGTGCTTTGGAGCACAGGTACCTCCTGCTTAGTAACCGTGTCCCAGTAACGTCAGCTGGTCCTCGGTTGTGCCATTGGCTCTTTTCCTTCTGCTGACCCTCCGGGTTCCAGCACAGTCAGCTGGTCCTCGTTACTTTCATTGGCTCTTGTACCTTCTGCTACCTATCCGGGTTCCAGTACCGTCAGCTGGTTCTCCGCAGTGCCTTTGGCCTAGGTGCCTCCATGTCGGTATCCGAGTTCCAGCAACGTCTGCTGGTCCTTGGTAGTGCTTTGGAGCACAGGTACCTCCTGCTTAGTAACCGTGTCCCAGTAACGTCAGCTGGTCCTCGGTTGTGCCATTGGCTCTTTTCCTTCTGCTGACCCTCCGGGTTCCAGCACAGTCAGCTGGTCCTCGTTACTTTCATTGGCTCTTGTACCTTCTGCTACCCATCCGGGTTCCAGTACCGTCAGCTGGTTCTCCGCAGTGCCTTTGGCCTAGGTGCCTCCATGTCGGTATCCGAGTTCCAGCAACGTCTGCTGGTCCTTGGTAGTGCTTTGGAGCACAGGTACCTCCTGCTTAGTAACCGTGTCCCAGTAACGTCAGCTGGTCCTCGGTTGTGCCATTGGCTCTTTTCCTTCTGCTGACCCTCCGGGTTCCAGCACAGTCAGCTGGTCCTCGTTACTTTCATTGGCTCTTGTACCTTCTGCTACCATCCAGGTTCCAGTACCGTCAGTGGATCTCGCAGTGCCTTTGGCTAGGTGCCTCCATGTCGGTATCGAGTTCCAGCAACTCTGCTGGTCCTTGGTAGTGCTTTGGAGCAGTACCTCTGCTTAGTAACGTGTCCCAGTAACGTCAGCTGGTCTCGGTTGTGCCATTGCTCTTTCCTTCTGCTGACCCCCGGGTCAGCACAGTCAGCTGGTCCTCGTTACTTCATTGGCTTTTGTACATCACCAACAGGACAAGAAGGTTAAGACAAAACAAAAGATACAGAACAAGAGACAGAAGAACAATAAGCAGAAGATCAAAAAGCAGAAGAACATTAAGTATAAGACCAAAATGAAGAGCAAAATATATGCTCTAAATTCTAAGCAGAAGAAGACTAAGCAGTGTATGGGGGTGAGTCCGTTCCTCCTCGTGGTGCCCCTGGAAAATGCCTGATGCTGCTGCAGGCTAAAACTGAACGCGGACAAATACTGTTGTAATTAAAATCTTTCGTGACAGCAAGAACGGAAGGATGAAAATTCAGAGTTTTACAGATTACAAGTACAGGAATGTCTGTCACAAATAAGAATATGATGAAAAGGATGAATAGGAAGAAGATGAAGAAGTAGAATATGAATAATAATAACTGTTTAATAAGAACAATATAAGTAATGTTAACAAAAAGATGAATAGCAAGAAGTTTTAGAAGATTAAGAAGGTGAAGATGAAGAATAATTTGATGAGAAAGATGATGCTGCTGAAGATTATGAAGGAGAAAGTGTGTGAAAAGTTAAAAAGGTGAAGACCATGGAAGTTGTGAAACAGACATATTTGACAAAATAGAAAAAAGGTTAACAACATTGTGAATTTCTTCGTCAATCCGAACGTATTTCCTAAAAAAAAAAAATTAATGCTATTCCATTGGATTGGGTTAAACATCTATGCCTTTAATGTCTCCTCAACCTCCCCCAATACATTGTACATTACTCTTTGTTGTTTTCCTTCATGTACAATTAACCTACAAGGCAAGAATGGGGTTTTTTTTATTTCGATATTTTGTTCCCATAGACTTACATGGGACTTCCGGTATCGGTATCGGGTATCGCCGATATTTTTTGTGTATCGGCGATACCATTCCGATTCCGATACTTTTGGATATCGGAAAGTATCGCTCAACTCTAGTCAGCGGTGCTGCACAAAATCACTGAGCTCATCAACAAGTGCAGAACTCAATGATTGGCTGCAACATTGTTGACTTGACATCAGCTCTGCATACAAAAGAAGTCGACAGAATCTGTGGCGGAGGCACAGAACTAGACCCAGGAAGGGTAAGTTATCCCTTTTATATTACTTGAAGCTACCACAAAATCCACAGCTGGGACAATATATGGTGCTGATAGCAGATAAAATGATAGAAGGTTGAAAATAATAAACCAACTGATTATAAGGACACTAGACTTTACAATAGGGAGTTATTTTAACCAAAATTAGTTTAATTTAGAAGGTGCAATTAAACTGCATGCTCTAAGGGAGGTCTAAATATTCCAAGTCATTTTATGATGACATAATTGTCATTGTTGTCAAAATGGGTGTACCAATTAATGAAGACTGCTAGACTTAATTAGTAGAATTAGTTTTGAATAAGTCAATCTGACAAGTCATTAAGTTCAACTAATTTGACAAATTTTATTGCATGTAAAATATTCATTTCACCAACTCTGTTTTCCTACACATTTACATTCTACCCAGAGGCAGTAATAGAAACCTTTTCAAATTTCCATATATTGTCATCTTTGCAATGAGGCTGCATTAAATACAGTCAGATTGATTAAGTTGTGCAACTATTTTAAATCCCATCATATTACATAACCTCTATTTCTCTCACATTAAAGTAATTAATCATGCATTTTCATCTCTAAATTATGCAGAATTCATTACTCTTACTTATAGATTTCAATGTATTGAAAAGTAGTGCCTATTTAATTTTACATATATTTTTCTTGCATAATTTTTTCAGATTTCAGGACCATTTAACCATAAATTCATAATAATATATCATATAACACAATTTAAACCAAGATTCTTATGAAATATTGTTTTATTAATTCATTAATTAATACACAGGAAGAAATGTGTGGTTATTAAAAAGTAGATGAGAAAAACTATAGTTTGAAGTGAGTTGTAGTGAAAGGGCAAAGGTTGTAAATACACAAAGACCTGTTTCAGTTATCAGCAGTAATTAGGATTTAATGAATGCCTTAATTAAAATAAAATTTCTATGTACTGGTCAAAATTTTTATGAGGAGATAAAAAAGTGCATTTTTTATATATTTGTTCCATTACTTGTCATCACAAACAATTGTAAACATTGCATGCACAGTAATTAGCCAGTTGGCAAAGTCTGCAACTTACTATTGTGAGACTATAGCCTTAAACTGCTACAATCCTAAACATGAGTATTAGTGAGGTGTACAAAGTCTTAATTAAAATAAGACAATTTATTTCCTTTTTAGATCATGTTCTTGTATAGCATGAATGCTGCTGCCTTTTCAGCTGTGCCATTTCTGTAGGTGTCCGTACTACACTACACAATAGCAATTTACTCTGATTATTGCATTTTTGCTGCATTTGTTTTGTAAGTTTTTTCCCCTTTTGATAGAGATTTGGTGCAGATTTGACTGGGTATTTTTTTAAAAACTTCTTTTAAAGCAGATGCGCAGGGATTCTGCTTTTACCAATGCAACTTTGCAAACCTTTTATCAGACTTCCCATAGAGCCTTCTAACGAAAAAATACATAAAAAAACCCACAATTCAACAGCATCTTTAAATGCACAATGGATCACTACATGGTTGTTGACAATGCTTGTTACTTTCGAGACTAGTGGCATCCACCAACTCAAGGCTCTTCAGGACAAGAGCCACTTTAGTTTGACTACAGTTAGTGTCTGGGTCGTCCTCCACTAAACCGGGGCGTAATGGCGGCCTTCTGTTACGGAGGTCTCAATGGCTGGCAGTCTGACATCAGCAGAATTAAAAGGGCAAAGTTGTGGAAGGGATGCAGGATCAGCCCGTCATAATAAACAATGTACAGATCTCAGGCGCAATAGGCAGAAAAACTCACTTTTACTAGAGCAGTTGATTATGATTACAGCTCTTCACAGGTATAACATAAGTTACTATACGGCACTCTAATGACAAAGAATGAGGTGCTCAAGTAGGGCGTCCAACCCGTAATATGTAATATCAAACAAACTTGGCACTCAGACGTTAAAAAATTCTTTGTGACAATTAAGTTGCTTTTAATTTTATTATGCATTCATTATTGTTGAACGTTTTTGGTCCTTCTAGGGACCTTCGTCAGAACTAAATGAAAGTAAGGCGGGTATACAAAAAAAGAGAAAAAGGGGAAGGGGTGTTAATGTCAAAACATCATAGTGACAAATTATACATATATAAATAACCAGCAACATCTCAGTTTTGAAACTGTACAAACGGTGAGAAAAGATAGTTGCCACTCTAACCTGTTCAGGGAGGAGAATTCAAAATATACATGTTCAACAGCATAGTTGAAGTGACAAAGAAATTGCAAATAGCAAAAAAAGGAAAAACATGGTGACATTATGAGTATAAAATATTATGCTATATAGTAAATAAGAAAGTTTCATTGGATTTCACAGCAATAGAATACAGTGGAAGGATACAGGGTTATCCTAAAGAGGACAGAGAATCCAGTCTGCTAGTACAGTTGAAGGATTATAGATAGGTGCATAGAATGCTATAACTCTTGGTGCAAACTTCCAGTGATTGTCTGGTATTTTTAAGTTGTCACAATATACATGAGTGAGTGAGGTGAGGAAAATGATCAGAACCATAAGTAGTTCAGCGCATGGTATACAAGGAGCAAATATAAGTGAAAGTTCGCTGGATGTGCCACTGTCCCAGTTTAAGTAAGGCATACAGTGAAGGGAATTACCTGAATGCTCATGGAGAAGAAACTTTGCTGTAATAGCGCATTTGGTTGCGAGCTGTGTTGCGAGGGTAAGCACTATGTAATGTGGTGATTCCCGGTTTATATGGTGGCCGTACCCAGAAGTACGGGTACGCTGCGAGGTTGTCACATCAACAGGTCACGTGACGCGATGATGCAATTCATCACTTGACCGCGGGGCAAGGGGTTACCTGGTCAGCACTGGGCATGCGAATGTAAGACTGAAAGTTGCAATGCATCGATCGGCGTACAGTCATGGCCATAAGTTTTGAGAATGACACAAATATTATATTTTCACATGATCTGCTGCCCTCTGTTTTTTATGTGTGTTTGACAGATGTTTTTATCACAGACAGAAATATAATAATTGCAAACATATGAGTAACAAAAGCTTATATTGACAGTTAGAATGAGTTAATGCAGCAAGTCAATATTTGCAGTGTTGACCCTTCTTCTTCAGGACCTCTGCAATTCTCCCTGGCATGCTCTCAGTTAACTTCTGGACCAAATCCTGACTGATAGCAGTCCATTCTTGCACAATCAATGCTTTCATTTTGTTAGAATTTTTAGGTTTTTGTTTGTCCACCCGTCTCTTGATGATTGACCACAAGTTCTCAATGGGATTAAGATCTGGGGAGTTTCCAGGCCATGGACCCAAAATCTCTATGTTTTGTTCCCTGAGCCATTTAGTTATCACCTTTGCTTTATGGCAAGGTGCTCCATCATGCTGGAAAAGGCATTGTTGATCGCCAAACTGCTCTTGGAGGGTTGGGAGAAGTTGCTCTTGGAGGACATTCTGGTACCATTCTTTATTCATGGCTGTGTTTTTAGGCAAGACTGTGAGAGAGCCGATTCCCTTGGCTGAGAAGCAACCCCACACATGAATGGTTTCAGGATGCTTAACAGTTGGCATGAGACAAGACTGGTGGTAGCGCTCACCTTGTCTTCTCCGAATGAGGCGTTTTCCTGATGTCCCAAACAATCGAAAAAGGGATTCATCAGAGAAAATAACTTTACCCCAGTCCTCAGCAGTCCACTGCCTGTACCTTTTGCAGAATATCAGTCTGTCCATGATGTTTTTTCTGGAGAGAAGTGGCTTCTTTGCTGCCCTCCTTGAGACCAGGCCTTGCTCCAAGAGTCTCCGCCTCACAGTGCGTGCAGATGCACTCACACCTGCCTGCTGCCATTCCTGAGCAAGCTCTGCACTGCTGGTAGCCCGATCCCGCAGCTGAAACACTTTTAAGAGACGGTCCTGGCGCTTGCTGGTCTTTCTTGGGTGCCCTGGAGTCTTTTCGGCAACAATGGAACCTCTCTCCTTGAAGTTCTTGATGATGCGATAGATTGTTGACTGAGGTGCAATCTTTCTAGCTGCAATACTCTTCCCTGTTAGGCCATCTTTATGCATTGCAATGATGACTGCACGTGTTTCTTTAGAGATAACCATGGTTAATAGAAGAGAAACAATGATGCCAAGCACCAGCCTCCTTTTAAAGTGTCCAGTGGTGTCATTCTTACTTAATCATGACAGATTGATCTCCAGCCATGTCCTCATCAACACCCACACCTGTGTTAATGGAGCAATCACTGAAAAGAGGTTAGCTGGTCCTTTTAAGGCAGGGCTGCAATGATGTTGAAATGTGTTTTGGGGGTTAAAGTTCATTTTCTAGCCAAAGATTGACTTTGCAAGTAATTGCTGTTAAGCTGATCACTCTTTATAACATTCTGGAGTATATGCAAATTTCCATTAGAAAAAGTGAAGCAGTAGACTTTGTAAAAATTAATATTTGTGTCATTCTCAAAACTTTTGGCCATGACTGTATACAAATAGAATGTAACGCTAGCGGTAAAGCTTGTATAGTGTAATGAGAGAAAACAATCATATCTATGTTATTATAAGGGCATTGTGGTATAAAGTGTTACAGCTAGTGGGTACTACTTGTGCTGCTGTGTGTCATTTGGAGTATATCACCCCCATGGAATACGGTATACATGCATATGCTGTGGCATGTATGGTGTAATAGAAAATAAGTGCTCCACGTTGTATTGTATAATTGGGTACTATGCACTATATTGGAATAAATGATGATAAAAGGGCTGGTACATGCTACATGTTATCGTGATGAATTATAACAGCTATTCAGATATGTTACATTGCGTGTTGTACTGTGTGTGAAATTAGTTATATGCTGATTGTCATTTGATATACTATACCATAGGTAGCCAAAGGATGAGAAAGGGAATCTAGTGATTCTAAAAGGAATGGGAGAAATAATTAGTCATTTATTCCACTTGTATAGTACAAAGCATATCAATATCACAAATGCTTCACATCGACATAGGATGCATCAATTATTATGCAGCAGTCTCACTTGCCACAGATTCTTAAAGAAAACTTGCCATATCACAGTCCCTATTGAGGCCCTTGGGTTCCAGAGTCTGTAGTGGGAAGATCCAAAACACTTCTCTTCTCTTGATAATTTTGATCCTGCTTTGTCCTCTTCTGCATGGCTCAACCTGTTCAATTACTTGGAACCTCAACTGTTATATCTGATATTAGACTTGTGTTGGGAAATTCTGTCTCTTACTGCATGTGTTTCCCCCCCACAGAAAATAGGCCACATGGGCACTTGATAGCATAGATTACAAATGTGGACTCACAAGTGAAGAAACCCTTGATGGTGATGCCCTGTTCTGTATGAGGATGGAATATAAGGTGGCCTTTTTGTACGTGATTGCACTGTAAACAACCCAGGCAGGGGAATGTGCCACGTTTTTGCTTTCGAAGGAATGTTTGCAAGAGAACTTATGTCTTGGACCCTATATCTGCTCTCACTGGTTTGTCTTTTAAATTGGGGGGCCGATCATAGCAAGGAAGAAAGGGTTGTTGAAATTCAGCGACATGACTGTAGCTATTGCGCAGAATTGACCATTACTTGTGAATAGTGGCATGTAACCAGGGGAGGAGTGCTGAGGAGAGAATTTGCATATTCCCAGTGCATTATGGGATAAGTGAAGAGTCTCTGCAAGCTCAAAGAACACTGGATTTTGGCCTTGCAGCTGAAAGGAGGACATCGGTAAACCAGGGGAGGTGTCCTGAGGAGAGAATTTGCATATTCCCAGTGCGTTCTGAGATAAGGGAAGAGTCTCAGCGAGCTCAAAGAACACTGTGATTTGGGTTTTGCAGTTGAAAGGAGGACATCAGTAAACAGCGGGTCTGCCGACGCGAAAATTTTGGCTTGTTTTTTCACCACTTTCATATCTCTTTAACAGTAATAACATGGAAGAGACCAGGAGCCACTTGGTGAGCTGCATTTCTTGCTACATTTTCACAGACTTACTAGTGGAAAAGTCAAACTTCACATGCCAGAAATGCAAACTTGTGTCCCTGTTGGAGGAAAAATTGCAAAATCTAGAAGAGAGGTTAGCTACATTGAAGATCATTAAGCAAGGTGAAGAGTTCTTAGACAGAGCAGAATTATCTCTTCATGTTGCAGAAAGAAGAAATTCGAAGTGCACCTGAAGAAAGAGAGGAATGGAAGCATGTGACCCAGAGAAGCAGGAGGATCGGGAGGCAGTCAGGACACATACTGCTCAGGAACCAGAGCCAGGCTCTCATGCAGGAGAACGATGAAGAAATGCATCAAGACTTTTTCCACAAAGAACCCTTAGAGTCTTGGATGGAGAAAGAAAAATGTTGTGAAGAAGAAATGGAGAGTTGTGGTCATGGGGGATTCCCTGTTGAGAGGAACAGAGGCCACTATCTGCAGACCAGATATAACCTCAAGAGAAATGTGCTGTCTTCCATGTGCAAAAATTAAAGATATGTCTGACAGGATATCAGGACTCTTCAGACCTACAGATGACCACCCATTCCTGCTAATTCATGTAGGGACAAATGACACCGCAAGAAAAGACCTGGAAACCATCTGCAGTGACTTTGAAAACTTAGATAAGAAAGTGAAAGAACTGGGTGCGCAGGTGGTCTTCTCTTCCATCCTCCCAGTGGATGGTCATGGAACAAGGAGGTGGAATGAGATTCTGCAGGTGTTACATCGACCCTGTCCCACGATACTTACCTGGTTTCCCGCCGTATTGCTGGACAGGGTCTGTGCTGTGTTTGGCTGGTACCTCTGGGATTCCGCTGTCCGCGCATGCACACAAGGTCTTGGCAACGCACTCCTTCTGCACGGCATTCTAGGGAGGGTCGTGACCCGGATGCTCCGCCCTGTCATGGCGACCACTACTGGGTATATCAGACAGCCTTCTGTCCAGGGTAAGCACCTGAGTATCGCCTGTGTATCCAGGTGGTACCGTTCGGTATCGCTGATGACATTCCTGCACTATGGTCTCCTCTGCCCTGTCCTCAGCCTGTACACTTTCCAGCGTGTCCTCCACCCTGTCCTCAGTCTATACGCTTCCCAGCGTGTCCATGCCCTGTCCTTAACCCTGTATACCTTCAGCCTACGCTCTGCTAGTACCCCCAGCCTGCCCCTAACACTCCCTGTATTGGGGTCAGCTCCACCTGGCCAGCCCGCCCGGGGGTTCCGCAAGCCAGTGGGTACTCTCCAGGAACCGTGACAGCAGGTGAACAACTGGCTACGTCGATGGTGCCATAAGCAAGGATTTGGATTTCTGGATCACGAAGCAAATTACCTATACAATGCACCACTTGCTAGAGATGGGGTGCACCTTACGAAGGCTGGAATACATGTATTTGGTAGTCGCCTTGCTACACTCATCAGGAGACTTTTAAACTAGAACAATGTGGGAAGGGAAGCAAAATGCCAGAAAAAGCCATACACATGACAAATACTATTGAGAACTCTGATATTAGAAGTGGAAAGGAAGAACAAAGACAAAAAAATCTAAATAATAAAAATATTGGAGGAAGAGAAACCAATCACAAACTAAAATGTTTCTATAAAATGTTTCTATACAAATGCTCAAAGCATGGGCAACAAACAAGGAGAATTGGAACTAGTAATGCAGGAAAAGAAATATGATGTCATTGGAATCACTGAAACTTGGTGGGACGATACACGATTGAAATACAAGGCTAGAAGGATGCAACTTATTTGGAAGAAACAGACTTGAAAAACGAGGAGGAAGTTCTGTGGAAATTGTTTGGGTAAGAATACAAGGAGCGAACAACAGAAAGGACACCATTGTAGGCATTTACTAGAGTCCGCCTGTGCAAGCTGAAGATGTGGATGAACTCTTTATGTATCAAATGGCCAAGTTCTCCAAAAATTATGACATAGTAGTCATGGGAGATTTCAACTATCCAGACATTTTTTGGGAATCTCTCTCAGGTAAAACTAACAAGTCAAGCAAATTCTTATCCTCTCTTGCTGACAAATTTATCTTTCAAAAGGTAGGGGAGAAAACAAGGGGATCTGCTACCTTGGATGTAATCCTTATAAACAGTGAGGAAATGGTTGAGGAGGTAAGAGTGTCTGGGACCGTAGGAGGTAGTGACCATGCTATTTTAGAATTTTGGATAACTAGAGGAGGAAGACCTGTGAAGACTCAGACTTCAAGGTTAGATTTCAGAAAGGCAGATTTTAAGGGACTCAGAAAGATAATCAGAGGGATCCAATAGCTGGATATCCTTAACCCCTTTCTGCCATCAGACGTACTATTCCATCCATGTTCCCTGGGACTTAGTTCCCAAGGACGGAATAGTACGTCATATGCAATCAGCTGTGCTCCCGGGGGAGCGCAGCTGATCGCGGCCGGGTGTCCGCAGGTTATCATAGCTGACACCCGGCACTATGTGCCAGGAGCTGTCAAGGACAGCTCCCGACACATTAACCCCCGGCACACTGCGATCAAACATGATCACAGTGTACCGGGGCATAGGGAAGAATCACGCAGGGAGGGGCTCCCTGCGTGCTTTCCTGAGACCCTCAGAGCAGCGTGATGTGATCGCCCTGTTCCGAGAGCCTTCTCCCTGCAGGACCCCGGATCCAAGATGGCCGTGGGGTCATTCCGGGTCCTTTCCTCATTGTCTGCTGAGAGCAGGTGCTGACAAAGCCTGCTGCACTGCCTGTGAGATGGCTGGTCTGACAGAGTACTGTGCAAACTGTCAGAGCAGCGATCTAACACTTTATACTGATGTCCCACCCTGGGACAAAGTAAAAAAGTAAAAAAAATAAAAATAACGTGTAAAAAAAAAAAAATCCCAAATAAAGAAAAAAAAAACATTCCCCAATAAATTCATTTCTTCATGTAAATAAAAAAAAACAATAAAAGTACACATATTTAGTTTTGCCGTTTCCGTAATGACCCGCCCTATAAAACTGTTCCACTAGTTAACCCCTTTAGTGAACATCTTAAAAAAAGGCAAAAAAACAATGATTTATCATCATACTGCCGAACAAAAAGAGGAATAACATGCGATCAAAAAGACAGATATAAATAATCATGGTACAGCTGAAAACGTCATCTTGTCCCGCAAATAGAAAGCCACAATACACCATCATCAGTAAAAAAATAAAAAAAGTTATAGCTCGCAGAATAAAGCGATGCAAAAATAATTATTTTTTATATATCATTGTTTTTATTGTATAAAAGCGCCAAAACATAAAAAAAATATATAAATAAGGAATCACTGTAATCGTACTAACCCGAAGAATAAAACTGCTTTATCAATTTTACCACACACTGAATGGTATAAACGCCCCCCAAAAGAAATTCATGAATTGCTTTTTTTTTTTGCTCACTCTGCTTCCCAAAAATCATAATAAAAAGCGATTAAAAATGTCATGTGCCCGAAAATGGTACCAATAAAAACGTCAACTCATCCTGCAAAAAATAAGACCTCACATAACTCTCTGGGCCAAAATAAGAAAAAATTATAGCTCTCAAAATGTGATGATGCAAAAACTATTTTTTGCAATAAAATGCGTTTTTTTGAGTGTGACAGCTACCAATCATAAAAACCCGATATAAATAGTAAATCAAACCCCCCTTTATCACCCCATTAGTTAGGGAGAAATAATAAAATTAAAAAAATGTAATTATTTCCATTTTCCCATTAGGGTTAGGGTTAGGGTTGAGGCTAAAGTTTGGGTTAGAGTTGGGGCTAAAGTTAGGATTAGGGTTAGTGTTGGGATTAGGGTTAGGGCTGTGTTAGGGTTAGGTTTGTGGTTAGGGTTATGGTTAGGGTTGGGATTAGGGTTAGAGTTGTGTTGGTGTTAGGGTTGGAGTTAGAATTGGGGGGTTTCCACTGTTTTGGGCACATCATGGCCTTTCCAAACGTGACATGCCGTCTGATCTCAATTCCAGCCAATTCAGCGTTGAAAAAGTCAAATGGTGCTCCTTCCCTTCTGAGCTCTGCCATGCGCCCAAACAGTAGCTTACGGCCATATATGGGATATCATCGTACTCAGGACAAATTGCACAATAACTCTTGTGCTCTAATTTCTTCTGTAACCCTTGGGAAAATAAAAAATTGGGGGCTAAAATATAATTTTTGTCGAAAAAAATATGATTTTTTATTTTTATGGCTCTACGTTATAAACTTCTGTGAAGCACTTGGGTATTCAAAGTTCTCACCACACATCTAGATAAGTTCCTTTGGGGGTCTAGTTTCCAAAATGGGGTCACTTGTGGGGGTTTTCCACTGTTTAGGCACATCAGGGGCTCTACAAACGCGACATGACGCCCGACGACTATTCCATCAAAGTCTGCAATGCAAAACGTCACTTCTTCTTTTCCGAGCCCCGACGTGTGCCCATACAGTAGTTTTCTCCAACATATAGGGTATCAGCGCACTCAGGACAAATTTATCAACAACATTTGGCGTCCAATTTCTCCTGTTACCCTTGGGAAAATAAAAAATTGGGGACTAAAAGATCATATTTGTGGAAAAAATATGATTTTTTTATTTTCACGCCCGGGCATTATAAACTTCTGTGAAACACTTGGGGGTTCAAAGTGCTCACCACACATCTAGATAAGTTCCTTTGGGAGTTTAGTTTCCAAAATGTGGTCACTTGGGGGGGGGTTTCCACTGTTTAGGCACATCAGGGGCTCTCCAAACACGACATGACACCAGCAGACTATTCCATCAAAGTCTGTATTACTACTTCTATTCCGAGCCTCGACATGAACCCACACAGTAGTTTTCTCCCACATAGGGGGTATCAGCATTCTCAGGACAAATTGGACAACAACTTTTGGGGTCCAATTTCTACTGTTACCCTTGGGAAAATAAATTGGTGACTAAAAGATCGTTTTTGTGGGAAAAAATAGGATTTTTTGTTTTCATGTCTGGGCATTATAAACTTGTGTGTAGCACTTGGGGTTCAAAATGCTCACCATAGATCTAGATAAGTTCCTTAGGGGTTTAGTTTCCAAAATGGGGTCACGTGTGGGGGGTTTACACTGCTTAGGCATATCAGGGGCTCTGCAAACTGAACATGGCACCCATCAAAGTCTGCATACCAAAATGTCATTACTTCCTTTCCGAGCCCTGCCGTGCTCCCAAACAGTATTCCCCCTCACATATGGGGTATCAGCATACTCAGGACAAATTGGACAACAACTTTTGGGGTCCAATTTGCTTGGGAAAAATCAAAAATTGGGGACTAAAAAATCATTTTTTTGGAAATTTTTTTTTCACACCCAGGCATTATAAACTTTAGTGAAACACTTGGGGGTTGAACATGCTTACAACAGATCTAGATAAGTTCCTTAGGGATCTAGTTTCCAAAATGGTGCCACTTGTGAGGGGTTTCCATTGTTTAGGCACATCAGGTAGTTTCCAAACGCGACATGGCATCCAGCCAATTCTGCGTTAGTGGTGTGTTGAAGTTAGGGTTGGAGTTAGAATTTGGGGGTTTCCACTGTTTAGGCACATCATGGGCTTTCCAAACGTGACATGGAGTCTGAGCTCAATTCCAGCCAATTCTGCTTTGGAAAAGTCAAACTGCGCTCCTTCCCTTTTGAGCTCTGCCATACACCCAAACAGTGGTTCACCCCCACATATTGGGTATCACCGTACTCAGGACAAATTGTACAATAACTTCTGACGTCTTGTTACCCTTGGGAAAATAAAAGTTGGGGTGAAAAGATCATTTTTGTGGAAAAAATGTGATTTTTTAATTTTACGGCTCTACGTTATAAACTTGTGTGAAGCACTTGTGGTTCATAGTGTTCACCACAGATCAAGATAAGTTCCTTAGGGGATCTAGTTTCTAAAATGGGGTCCCTTGTGGGGGGGTTCTCACTCTTTAGGCACATCAGGGACTATCCAAATGCGACATGGCGTCCAATCTCGATTCCAGTCAATTTTGGTTTGAAAAAGTCAAATGGCGCTCCTTCCCTTCCGAGCTCTGCGCCCAAACAGTGGTTCCCCCCACATATGGGTTGTCAGCGTACTCAGGACAAATTGGACAACAACTCTTATGGTCCAATTTCTCCTGTTACCCTTGGGAAAATAAAAAATGGTGACTTAAATATCATTTTTGTGGGGAAAAAATAGAATTTTTTGACCGGGCATTATAAACTTGTGTGAAGCACTTGGGGGTTCAAAGTGCTCACCACAGATTTAGATAAGTTCCTTAGGGGGCCTAGTTTCCAAAATGGGGTCACTTGTGGGGGGTTTCCACTGTTTAGGCTCATCAGGGACTCTGCAAACTGAACATGACACCAATCAAGGTCTGCATTCCAAAATGTCATTATTTCCTTTCCGAGCTCTGCCGTGCGCCCAAACATTATGGGGTATCAGCTTACTCAGGACAAATTGGACAACAACTTTTGGGGTCCAATTTCCTTGGGAAAAATAAAAAATTGGTTACTAAAAAATCATTTCTGTGGAATTTTTTTTCACACGCAGGCATTATAAACTTTAGTGAAACACTTGGGGGTTCAAAGTGCTCACAACAGATATAGATAAGTTCCTTATGGGATTTTAATTTCCAAAAT
This sequence comes from Oophaga sylvatica, assembly GCA_033576555.1. Lineage (NCBI taxonomy): Eukaryota > Metazoa > Chordata > Amphibia > Anura > Dendrobatidae > Oophaga > Oophaga sylvatica. Next base: position 156,157,200 of record JARQOD010000002.1, on the reverse strand, counting down.
GGTATTACTTGTGGGGGGATTCCACTGTTTAGGCACATCATGGGGCTCTCCAAACGCGACATGGAGTCCAATCTCAATTCCAGCCAATTTTGGTTTGAAAAAGTTAAGGCGCTCCTTCCCTTCCGAGCCCTGACGGCGTACACAGGAGATATTGCACAACAACTTTTTCTGTCTATTTTCTCCTTTTACCCTTGTTAAAATAAAAAAATTGTTTGTGAAAGATCATTTTTGTGACTAAAAAGTTAAATGTTCATTTTTTCCTTCCATGTTGCTTCAGCTCCTGTGAAGCACCTGAAGGGTTAATAAACTTCTTGAATGTGGTTTTGAGTACCTTGAGGGGTGCAGTTTTTACAATGGTGTCACATTTTGGTATTTTCTGCCATATAGACCTGTCAAAGTGACTTCAAATGTGAGGTGGTTCCTAAAAAAATGGTTTTGTACAATTTGTTGTAAAAATGAGATATCGCTGGTCAACTTTTAAAACTTATAACTTCATAAAAAAATTTAGTTCCAAAACTGTGCTGATATAAAGTAGACATGTGGAAATGATATTTAGCAACTATTTTGTGTGACATATTTCTCTGTTTTAAGGGAATAAAAATTCAAAGTTTGAAAATTGCTAAATTTTCCACATTTTTGCCATATTTCCATTTTTTCCTAAATAACTGCAAGTTATATCGAAGAAATTTTACCACTAACATGAATTACAATATGTGTCGAGAAAAATATCTCAGAAACGCTAAGATCCGTTGAAGTGTTCCAGAGTTATAACCTCATAAAGAGACAATGGTCAGAATTGTAAAAATTGGCCCTGTCATTAACATGCAAACCACCCTTGGGGGTTAAGGGGTTAAGGACAAAAATGTCCAGGAAGAATGGAAAATCTTGAAAAATGAGATTCTCAAAGCACAATCGTTAATAATTCCAAAAAGAGGGAAGAATATGAAGCATTTAAGGAAACCAGGATGGATGAATACAGAACTTGAACACATGCTAAATAGGAAGAAAGAAATGTTTATCAATGGAAAGATAGAGCCATATCTAAAGAAGAATATAATGTTGTCTGCAGCACCTGCAGGGCACGAATCAGATTAGCTAAAGCTGACAAGGAATTAAGGCTTGCAAGAGACGCAAAAAGCAATAATAAAGGATTTTGGGATATGTCAAAAGTAAAAGAAAAATCAAAGATGGTATAGGATTTTTACAAGATGAAAATGATGAAATTGTAAGAAAGGATGTTGAGAACACCAAACTTTTAAATTCCTGTTTCTCATCTGTTTTCTCTCACAAAGGAAATGTAACATCAACTGATTTCAGTGTCCTTTTAAAGGAATAGAAGAATCCAGGATATCTATAAACAGAAAGATAGTGAGGAAACACTTAGCTAACACAAATGAATTCAAGTCTCCAGGTCCAGATGAATTACACCCAGAGTACTGAAGGAGATAGCAGAATAAATTTTTGAACCACTCTCCAAAATCTTTGAAAATTCTGGGAGAACAGAAGTCACAGAAGACTGGAGAAGAGCAAATGTTGTTCCTATCTTCAAAAAGGAGAAGAAGGTGGACCCAGGGAACTATAGGCCGATGAGTCTGACTTCTATAAGAATAAAGTCAGCATGGGTTTGTAGCTAATAAGTTATGTCAGACTAACCTAATTTCCTTCTATGACAGAATCACTGACTGGATGGATCAGGGAAATTCTGTAGCTATAATATATCTTGACTTCAGCAAAGCATTTAACAAAGCATCTTACACCATCCTTATTGAAAAAATGACTAAGTACGGAATGGACAAGGCAACTGTTAGGTGGATTCATAACTGGCTTAGTGATCAGACCCAAAGAGTGGTCATAAATGGCTGCACATAAAGTTGGAAATATGTCTCAAATGGGGTACCACAGGGTTCTGTCCTGGGCCCTGTATTGTTCAACATCTTTATCAATGATTTAGATGAAGTAATTGAGGGTACACAAATTACATTTGCTGATGACAAAGCTAGGAGGGATAGCTAATACTACAGTAGAGAAGAGAGAGAGGATTCAGAAAGGATTCAGAAAGTTATAAATAAACTGGAGCATTGTGCTGCAACTAACAGAATGGTTTTTAACAGGCGAATAATGCAAATTACTACATCTGGGAATTAAAAATCAAAAAGCATATACAGAATGGGAGGAATAGGGATAAGCAACAGCACATCTGGTATCCTAGGGTATACTAATAGATCATAAACTGAACATGAGTCAACTGTGCAGTAGCAAAAAAGGCAAATGAACTTCTGGGATGCAATAACAGAAGCATACAGTCTAGATCACGTGAAGTCATTATTGCCCTCTACACCTCTTTGGTCAGACCTCATCTGGAATACTGTGTCCACTTTTGGGCACCACATTTTAAAAAGACATCAACAAACTGGAGAAAGTTCAGAAAAGAGCGACCAGAATGGTGACCGGTCTGCAAACCATGACCTATGAGGAACAGTTATAGGATTTGGAAATGTTTAGCTTGCAAAAAAGGAGACTGAGAGGAGACTTAATAGCTGTCTACAAATATCTCAAAGGTTGTCACATTGTAGAAGGATCATCTTTATTCTCATTTGCACAAAGAAAGCAATGGGATGAAACTGAATGTGAGGAGAAACAGATTAGATATTAGAAAAAACTTTTTGACAGTTAGGGTGATCAATGAGTGGAACAGGCTGCCATGAGAGGTGGTGAGTTCTCCTTCCATGGAAGTCTTCAAACAGAGGCTGAACAGACATATGTCTGGGATGATTTAGTGAATCTTGCTTTGAGCAGGAGGTTGGACCAGATGACCCAAGAGGTCCCTTCCAACTCTACCATTCTATAATTCAATGATTCTATTATTTCAGTTTCAAAATGTCCAGCTCTTGATGGACATTATTATTGCCAAGATGTGTCTTTAAATGGTAGCTCCATCTAAAACTACTCATGCAGTCTCAATAGTAAACTTCATTAGACCATGTCTATTATAAGTAGCAAGAGACATGCTTTGTTTCTAGGCATGAGCACCATCAAACCCTTTATCTCTTTTAGGACCTAAATGGCAGAGGCCAATGAGTCAATATGGTACATTGAAGACTACCTATGGAGACACGAGGGTCAGTGAGTGCTCTTGTCCGCTGACGTGGCTGTCTTTAGAAAGACCGCATGGACCAGGGATCATCCCACTGAATTCCTGCACTCCTTCCCCATGGGCAGAATAGTACTCAGATAACACAGGGTGAGGTTAACACAGTGTGGCTATACTTTATTTAACCACCAACAGATGATAACATATAGCACAGTCCCAGCAAGTGCACAAGATGGTACAAATGACAGTCTCACACTTCCACTGGCTCGCCGGGAATTAGATAATCTGCAACTTTGGAGCTTCCAGAGCCAACTACACCAACCCATGGCACCTCGCTTTTGGTGGGCACTCACAGAGAGGAGGTAGAGGTAAGCTTAGGAAGCTGACAGAGTCAAATGAGATATGTGGCCAGGTGTCCTGATTGTCCTAACCGGGGTTTTCCAAGCATCTCCATGGGTTCAGTGATGGGCAGTTTATCAAATCTGTATTCCTCTGGTTGGTGTCATGGTTCATTGGCTGCTGTTCTCTAGAGTCTCAAATCTGTATTCCTCTGGTTGAAGAAATGGTGCCTTGCCTACTGCATTGTAGAGTCTCTGGAAACAGAGGAAGGTCACCCTTTCATAGTACACAGCACTTATTCAGGCTATTATCCACAGGTTTTGGGGAAGGTAGGAGGGGATCATCGCTCATTGTTTGAGTGTTCAATAAACATGCAGATTTTGCAGAACAACAAACATCATGGACTGATACAATAGGTAGTCAACAGGCATTAACCAAATTAACAAACATCGATTGTTTAATAAACCTGTGCCTTTGCTCACAATTGATAGCAGAACAATATGCTGCAAAGGGCTGATACAATAGGTAATCAGCAGCCATTCAAAAAATCAGCAAACATCAATTCAACCTTTAAAAAGAATCAATGTTCAGGCCATATGAACAATAGCTTAGTTATCTTCACCTACTGAAAATTACATCTGGCACAATTAAGAATAAATGCTGTGTCGTCACATCACTAAATGCTTTCTTTTCTGTGCCGCTATTGCGGATTTATATTTTCAGGATCACAAACATGTCTTGTAAGGTAGGTACTGTTTTTTTTGTCACATTTAATTTTACAGATCCATTTTAAGATCCCAGCTGTTGTTACGTTGTCGTCCATCAATTTATATTTTTTTTGTCCATCAATTTTTGTCTGCCATTGTTTTGTCCTGGCGCGCCCCCCACCCTCATTTTATGATCCTGCTGTTTACCGTAGTTGTCCATCTATGAAGTTTTTTTTGTCTGCCATTGTTTTGTCCTGCTGCGCCCACCACCATTTTATGATCCCTGCTGTTTTTACCGTAGTTGTCCATCTATGAAGATTTTTTTGGTCTGCCATTGTTTTGTCCTGCCGCGCCCCCCACCCCATTTTATGATCCTGTGTTTTCTATGTTGTGGCTAGTAAGCATTTTATTAACCATTCTGCCATTCTCACATAATCCT
>JARQOD010000002.1:156055120-156152524 GCA_033576555.1 Oophaga sylvatica | reverse complement strand
TTTACTTAAGCCGTTACCATGCGTCATCATATAAATAATGAATTTTTTTCTTCCATCTATTATTTTTATCCCACATACTATTTAGTGCTGCCTATATATTTACTAGCTATAACGCTAATAACCTATGATTTTTTTCTGGTTATCCACTGGCATTAACCTTTGTATTAGATTCTCTAACTTCCTGACTGTGGAACGCAGTTACCGGCATACATGGAACGCACTGCCATACTGTTTCCGCCGGGTCATTTCCGGTCCACGCTGCTCCATGCACATAGTCAGGGCTTAGTCCCGCCCCTTCCTCTTAAGTTCAGCGCGGTATCTCACTGCCATACTGACGGCAGAGTACGCGCCCACAGACGTGACGGTCTGTTTCTCCCTACGGCCCTACTAAGGTACAGTTTCCTTTGACCACAGCTTACTGGGATATCGCTAATACACGCATGGTAACTCTGGCTTACAGATTCTCCTTATTTTAACTTTGCTCAATTTTTCTCCCAAATAGTAATAGCCACAGTAGCGGTGGATACCGCGCTTTAGAGGCCCATTGGCCCACCATTGGCTCTGAATAAGGTATATTTTCGTCTCTCTACCACCTTTATACCACTTCTCCATATAATACATAAGGAGTCTGTGTTTTTGATCATTTAAGTGAAGGTACGGCACACGGTCTACTTCATACTACTTTAGAAACTCTTCTAGTCTAATTTTGGTATTGACATGAATTGCTATGCAGGGACCCACTGCATCTATTTTGCTATCTATTTGACCCTGACCATTACTATTATTTCATCATATTATTTTATTATATATTTTCAGTTCATTCTATACTTGTATATATGTATATATTTTGTTAAATTTTTTTTAGGACCATTAGATTAATATCCTATGTGATTAATATGCTTTCCTGTTTATGTAGTGACTGACGAAGGTCCCTGTGACTGAAACGTTTTGGATATACTACCATTAAAAATCCTCTCTTCACATTTAAGATGAGTGCTTAGTCTTTATACTTTCATATTTTCAGGGGTGTTAATGATGACTTGCTGCAGAATAGCTCCTACCAAATGAATGAGGTTGCTTGCAGTTCTGTACACACAAAAGAGGCCATGAGTGCAAAATACAGGATAAACTAAAAAAGGAACACAGAGCTGAAGTACTATCTGAGCTATTGACATGTATCATTTTAATGTTTTTATTCCTTTTTTTATTTTCTAATCTGATAGCTGTCCATAATTTTAGCCTAGAAATATCAGGTTGAAGCGTATTTGAAAGAATTTCTCATTTTTACAAAGTTGTGGAAAATGGCTGTAAAAAAGGAAAATATAGTATTTTGTATATTTTGTAATTATCTACTTTGTAGCTAGGAACTATTTCATTACTGATAGTAGTTTCTACCTGTGTAATCAGTCCAGTAGATAACTAGTACAGTGGGGAAAAAAACTATTTAGTCAGCCACCAAGCCACCAATTGTGCAAGTTATCCCACTTAAAAAGATGAGAGAGGCCTGTAATTGACATCATAGGTAGACCACAACTATGAGAGTCAAAATGAGAAAATAAATAAAAAAAACACCTGATTTGGCAAGATTTTTTTTGAAAATTATGGTTAAAAATAAGTATTTGGTCACCTAAAAACTTGCAAGATTTCTGGCTCTCACAGATCTGTAACTTCTTCTTTACGAGGCACCTCTGTCCTCCACTCATTACCCGTAGCAATGGCACCTGTTTGAACTTATTATCAGTTTAAAAAACACTTGTCCGCAACCTCAGTCACACTCCAAACTCTACTATGGTGAAGATCAAAGAGCAGTCGAAGGACACCAGAATCAAAATTTGTGCCCTACACCAGGCTGGGAAGACTGAATCTGCAATATGCAAGCATCTTGGTGTGATGAAATCAACTGTGGGAGCAATAAAATGAAAATGGAAGACATAATCATTAAGAGTTCTGGCGCCTACAGACTAGTTAGACGCTCCTTATAAATTTGTTGCCTGCATTAAAGACAGGTGTCTTACATAGTCACCTTTATAAAAGACTCCTGTCCACAGACTCAATTAATCAGACTATAACCTCTACAACATTGGCAAGACCTAAGAGCTTTATAAGGATGTCAGGGACCTGCACAAAGCTGGAATGGACTGCAAAACCATAAGTAAGAAGCTGGGTGAGAAGGAGACAACTGTTGGTGCAGTAGTAAGAAAATGGCAGAAATACAAAATGACTGTCAATCGACATCGTTCTGGGGCACCATGCAAAAATTCACCTCGTGGGGTATCGCTGATCATGAAGAAGGTGAGAGGTCAGCCTAAAACTACACAGGGTTAGTTTGTTAATAATCTCAAGGCAGCTGGGACCACAGTCACTAAGAAAACCATTGGTAGCACATTACGCCATAAAGGTTTAAAATCTTGGAGTGCCCGCAAGGTCCCCTTGCTTAAGAAGGCACATGTGCAGGCCCGTCTGAAGTTGTCAATGAAAACCTGGATGATTCTGTGAGTGATTTGGAAAAGGTGCTGTGTTCAGATGAGACAAAAATTTAACTCTTTGGCATTAACTCAACTCGCCGTGTTTGGAGGAGGAGAAATGCTGCCTATGACCCAAAAAACACCGTCCCCACTGTCAAGCATGGAGGTGGAAACATGTTTTGGGGATTTTTCTCTGCTATGGGCACAGGACTACTTCACTGCGTCAATGGGAGAATGGATGGAGCCATGTACCATAAAATCCTGAGTGACAGCATCCTTCCATCCACCAGGACATTAAAAATGGGTCATGGCTTGGTCTTCAAGCAAGACAATGACCCAAAACATACAGCCAATGCAACAAAGGAGTGGCTTAAAAAGAAACACATTAAGGTCATGGAGCGGCCTAGCCAGTCTCAAGACCTTAATCCCATAGAAAACTTATGGAGGGAGTTGAATCTCCAAGTTGCCAAGCGACAGACTCATAATCTTAATGATTCAGAGATGATCTGCCAAGAGGAGTGGACCAAAATTACTCCTGACATGTGTGCAAAACTCATCATCAACTACAAAACAAAAGTCTAACTGCTATGCTTGCCAATAAGGCTTTTGCCCCAAGTATTAAGTCTTGTTTGCCAGAGAGATCAAATACTTATTTCTCACTGAAAATGAAAATACATTTATATAATTTCTAAAATGTGATTTTCTAGATTTTATTTTTGATATTCAATCTCTCAAAGTTAAAATTAACCTACCCTTAAAATTATAGACTGTTCATGTCTTTGTCAGTGGGCAAACTTGCAAAATCAGCAGGAGATCAAATAATTATTCCCTTCACTGTAACAAATTAACTGTACTCTGAACTAACTTTGCATAAATCAATAGTACATATGAATATAATAGACTTTGTAATGTACATTATCAGAGAACTATGTTTCCTTCTCCATGTATGTCCCGCCTGCCTCTTGAACTCACCAACTCTTGAAATAGCTCAGCTTTGTTTTGCTCAAGACAAGATAAGATAAGTGTTAGATTACACCTCTAATTAAATTTTATAGAAGGAACAATGACTGAATACAGAGTCAAAAAAACAAGCTTAAGGTACTGTCACACGAAAGCGATCGCACCAGCGATCACGACAATGACACAAGCTGACGAGATCGTTGGTGTGATCGCTATAAGGTCGCTAGTAGCTTCCAAACAGGAAGATCTCATCAATGACACTTCAGCGATCAGCGATCTGTATAACGACCTCGGCGGTCGTTAGGATGTGTCACACAGCATGCATTGTTAAAGATCCCGACCTCGATAGGCGTGATTGAGCGCAACCTTTTCCACGCCCCTCAGCACAGATTGGTGGTCACTGTATGTCATGAATGTTTATGTCACCGCTCTCTTGCTTTGTGATTGGACGACCGTGTCATAAAAGACGACGTATTAGTGCTCCTTTCCATTGCTATCGAGCGGAAGCGGTTCAATCGATTCTCCAGCATCGTTCCATACTGCGTACTGCTAGCCTTCATTGCAGCTACTGCGATCCAGTCTGTGCCACTATTGCGTTTGCTGCGATCCAGTCTTTGCCGTTATTGCATTTTGCTGCGATCCAGTTTGTGCTGCTATTGCGTTTCCCGCGGATTTATTTTTTCAAGATCGCAAACATGTCTTGTAAGGTAGGTAGTTTTTTTGTCACATTTAATTTTAATTTTTTTTCATTTTCAGATCCATTTTAAGATCCCAGCTGTTGTTAACCGTTATCGTCCATCAAATTTTTTTTTTTGTCCGCCATTGTTTTGTCCTGCTGCGCCCACCACCACCATTTTATGATCCCTGCTGTTTTTACCGTAGTTGTCCATCTATGACTTTTATTTTGGTCTGCCATTGTTTTCTCCTGCCGTGCCCACCACCACCATTTTATGATCCCTGCTGTTTTTACCGTAGTTGTCTATGATTTTTATTTAAGTCTGCCATTGTTTTGACCTGCCGCGCCCACCACCACCATTTTTTGATCCCTTCTATGTTCTATGTTGTAGGCTATGTACGCATTTTATTTAACCATTCTGCCATTCTCACATAATCCTTTTTTTATTACAGATGGCCGATAAGCATGATTTCCTGCGGGAATTCATCGAGATGTACCGCTCGATGCCTTGCCTATGGAAAATAAAGTCGGCGGATTACAGCAACAGGCTGAAAAAGAAGGAGGCGTACGAAAAACTGGTGGAGCTTTGCAAAAACCGTTACCTCGATGAACCAGTGGATGAGTTATCGGTCAAAAAACGGTTTCAGGCCCTCCGCACAGTTTACAAGAAGGAACTAAATAAAGTAGAGAATTCTAGCAAGTCTGGAGCCGGGTCTGAAGATATGTATGTCCCCAAATTGTGGTACTTTGAGCTTTTTTCTTTCACAAGGGACCAAGAAGTACCCAGATAAACGACTTCCATTTTGGCACCAGACCCAGTGATCCAGCAGGACTCCCCTGTCGTACATGTAAGTACCTTTGTATTAAAACACATTTTAATGTACATGCCAAAGTGGACTTGAAATTAAAAATATAATTGTGAAATGAAGATAAAATGGCTGAATTTATCCCTTCAAGTCCCGTTTTCACATTTTTGCTGTATTTGGGTGTTATAGAGTGAAGATAATTTTCTTTTTCTTTTGTGATTTAATTTTCGTTTTTTTGTTCATGCAGGACACAGAAGAGGCTGTCTCCACACCTCCGTCAAACACGACTGAAGAAGACAGCATGGCGTTGGTCCAAGAGGACGAAGCAGTTGAGCCACCATCCTCATCTGTGCGGAGCCGACTTACATTTTCAGGCAGAAAAAGGAAGGCTCCCACCTCGGCTACTCCAGAATTTATTGAAATAGCAAAAAAAGTCCTTACGGCGGAAAAAAAACCAACCACAAATCACAGGCTTTGCATACTATGCTAAAGAGAAGCTCCCAACCCTGGATCCAATACAGCTAGTTCATGCTGAGAGACTCATGCTTGAGGTCTTGAGTCAAGCGTCATTAGGAAAACTTACTGACATGTCTGTTGTCACGGCCAGACAGCACTATCCGGAGTACTCATGGCCGCCCAATCCTGTGCCGAACCCAATTGGGTTAAATCAGCCGAACCAAAACGTTGTAACACAACCTTATTTTTATACACCGCCGAGGCAACGAGACATTTTACCAGCAGCTGTAGTTTTTAAAATATTTTCAAAAGTTTTTTGTTGTCTACATTTTTTTTTACTTTGTTACATTTTTTTTAATAAAAATCTTATTTATCTTGTGAATTGTGGTCTTTTATTCTTATGTTTGTATTTTTATTCCATCTACTTGTATTTACTTGTCACACACGGGGTCATGGGAGTACCAGCAGTCATAGGAGTTCCAGCATTGGTAAAAAAATTAAATGAAAAAAAATTCAACAATTAACATTTCTTTTAAAGGCCCTGGTCACATTAGCGCTAAAACCTTATAATAAAAAATAATAACAAATAATACACCACAGCTGCGTATATAAACTTAAAATGTATAATATATATTTGTTGTCATATATACAAACAAATATAAACATATATAAACAAAATAAAAAAACAATAAAAGAATAAAAATACTAATAAAAAAAAATATATTGTCTGCCCTCTGTTTGGAAGCCAGCCACAAACCTCTCCAGCCTCACCCCGTGGTCATGCATTGCTGCCATCAGCCGCCTGTGTGATGCCAACAGGTCCTGGGCAGTGAGGATTTCTGTGGAGGTAATGGTAACAGTTAACCAGGGAATTCTGTTGCAACATCAACATGTACATGTTACATGTTTGCTGTTTAACACTTACGGTTTTCGGCTGACTGCGGTTCACCAGAAGAGCCGCTTACCGCCCACCCAGAACCTGTGGCATCGCCGGCTAAGAAACACAGAAAAATATATATATCACAACAGCCATTACACATTTTAAGACCTAACAATGTTGTCAAACTTGTCGGAAGCTTATATTATGTGTGTAAATTACCTGAAGGCGAGCCTGCTTAAATGTCATGGAGTGACACTGGAGAGAAGCCAATTATGGGGGAGGATGTGGAGGACCACAGCTGTGGAGGCGGGGTAGCACCTTAAGGAGGGGTTCCTGCTGATGATGCTGGTGAGGGTGGAGCAGCTGGTGATGGAGCAGCTGGTGATGGTGGTGCTGGTGAAAAAAAAATACAATTGAGTGGAATACTCCTACTAACCCCATCACTGCTGTACTCCCATCACTGCCTGTAACCCCATCACTACTGGTACTCCCGTCACTGCCTGCAGGGCCGGCGTCAGTACCTGGCTCACCCGGGAGCACCTCTCCCTGCTCCACCGCTGTGACATCTTCCGCATTTCCTGACAGTGACATTCAGGTCAGAGAGCGAGATGACGTCACGTCTGTGCGCCCTATGCCTGAACAGTCCCAGTGATAGCTATAAGATCGCGACGCTGAGGAGTCCAGAGTACAGCAGTGCCCAACGAGGAGAGGTCTTTCATTTTTTAATGTTTGGAGCAATATATGGGGAGCATTATACACTGGAGAATTATATATGGGGCCCATCATATACTAGAGCATCATATGGGGCCCATCATATACAAAAGCATCATATGGGGTTCATTATTTATGGGGCATCATATAAGGCCCTTTATATATGGAGCATCATATGGAACACATATGGGCCCATTCTGTATGGCGCACTTTGGGTGCCCATAATACTGTATGGAGGACTATACTGTCCATAACCCCATCACTAATGGTACTCCCGTCACTGTCCGTAACACCATGACTGCCGATACTCCCGTCACTGCCAGTACTTCCGTCAATGCCTGTAACCCCATCACTACTGGTACTCCCGTCACAGCCTCTCCAGATACCCTCACCAACACTCACCACGATGCCTGTGAAGCTGTGCACGAATGCTGGCGACCCTAATCGCTTGACCGGTAGTGCAGGTCTGCCAGCTTCTTCCTTATTTGGGTAGGTGTCCTCTCCACCCCGAACCGCCGAGAAAGGCCCCTCTTGATTCAGAGCAGGACTGCCTTCTTGTGATGCATGGAACGCGCCGTCAGGATCCTGCACTCATAGTCCCATGCATCACTTTTTTTTATGAGGTAACGCACCTCTGCGTCTCCCCACGTTGCTGCACGCTGCCTTGCCGTCATATTCTATAGATATTAATAACGCCGCATGAACGACGCCAGCGTCGTGACATCACAGCGTACGTGCGCCATAAACTGGTCGCACTTGCGACACAAGACGCTATTGCGATCGCAAAGTGACTGGTCCAAGCCAGGCGCTCCAACAACGCACAGACATGAGACGCCATTGCGATCGCAAAGTTACAGGTCCCAGCTAGGCTCCCCAGCCACGCCGACATGAGATGCCATTGCGATCGCTTAGTGACCGGTCCCAGCCAGGTGCCCCAACAACGCACAGACACGAGACGCCATTGCGACCATTGCTTGGCGCCCAAGCCACGCAGACATGACACGTCCATTGCGATCGCAAAGTGACAGTCTGTGCTGCTATTGCATTTGCCCCGATTCATTTTTTTCCATTTACATTTATTGCTGAGGTGATGTGGCCAGCAATCGGAGCTGAGGGGCGTTAGTAAAGAAAACTTAGTCCCCCCTGCGCCGCTGACATATGAGTCGCCAACGAGGTCGCACATCGTTCATAAAAAGTGTTAAAGACAGCGATTCAGGCTCACCGGCGGGACACCAACTATCAAAATACGGCCCAAACCGTTTGTGCACGATCAGCGACATCGCAGCGGGGCCACATCGCCGCTACATGTCACACACAGCGACATCGCTAACGATGTCGCGGCTGGGTCATAAAATCGCTGCGCTTGATTGATCTCACTAGCGATCTCGCTTAGTGTGACATACCGTTTAGTGAGACACAGGAAGATCTGAGCATTCTAACAAGCCTTTCATCCCAGATTTGGATACACATCTTCACTGATCAGTACTGCAGTCTAATCTCCTTCATGCTAAAGCCTGGGTCTCACATAGCGATACACCAGCGATACCGACAACGATCAGGATCGCTGGTGTGTCGCTACATGATCGCTGCTGAGCTGCCAAACAGGCAGCTCAGGCAGCGATCAGCACAACGACACTGCGGGTAACATCGCTTAGTTACCCGCAGTGTACGTTGGATACCATAGCCCTAATTCAGGGAGCTGGTAACCAAGGTACATGTCAGGTTTCCAGGTGCCGCGCGGTGCATGGAAACCCGCTGTGTACCTTGGTTACCAGCGGATCGCTGGTCTCCTGCCGGTCACACGCAGCGATGCGTGCTGACCTGCGGGAGACCAGCGATCAAAAAAATGTCCAGGACATTCAGCGAGATCAGCGATACCCAGCAGGGGTGCTGATCGTCACTGAATGTCACACACAGCAATATCGCTGGGGAGATTGCTGTTGCGTCACAAAACTAGTGACTCAGCAGCAATCTCGCTAGCGAGATCGCTGTGTGAGACGGGGGGCTTAATTCTGCTTTTCTGTGTGTTAACTTAATAATAATGATCAACATGCTGTGATGTGTATGCAAGACATAATAGAAGATAGTCTCCTTCCACCAGCTCAGAGTCCATTGTAAATTAAGAGATAAAGCCTATGGAGCCAGGCTAGTGAAAATGCCGTATACAAGTCATAGAAATTAATTTTAGCATGCACTCAGCCCAAAAATCATGAGGTGCTGGTGATATGGACCAAAGGTCCTAAGCATAGATTATTAACACTAGGACTACTGGACTCGTGACCCCGCCTAGAACTACTGAAAGGAGTCATTTTGACTCCTTGCTTGTTTTCGTTTATTTTTAGAGTTTCATTTGTGGTTATTTATTAATAATTATATTTTTTGTAATGTATTATTATTGTGAGATCCAACAGTAATGCTTTTGATTGTTTTTTTTCTGCTTTTCTTATTTTTCTACAGAAAATAACAATAATTATAATAGACGTTTTTCAAACATTTTTTTTTATTCAAGTGCACACATATAAACAACAACTGAAGAACAAAAAGCAGAGAAAATGTAGGTGGAGGAGCATAAAAATTAAAATATGGCACAGAATTCACCTTCTAAACATTTGGTGTTTCGCATTTTAGGCATTGCCTTTGATTTATGGCAGTACATTGCCCACACAAAGACTTACCACAAGTCTTACAATTGCCGACAGATCTATTTTTCTTGCACTTTTCTTTGATCTGGCAAAATTTTGTTTGAACCATCACTTCTGAGCATGTAGAAACTTGGGACGTGGAACCCTTTTCCCTATCTGTGACATAAGGACCACTCAACTCTCTCACAAGCGTTTGCAAAAATGCCTTGCGTGACATTTTTTGGTGGGTTATCTCATTGAATATTATCCATGCATTTATACCCGCAAAGTCTAAGGCATTTTCAAATGCATGAACAGGCCATCTCCTTGTGCATGTTCGTGTGGTATATTTTCGTGCCATCTGATCCACTACATCTACTCCATATTTTGTTTCATTGTAAAACTTTACCGTTTCCGGAGTTTTTTTAGCGGAATCAGACGCAACAACAACATCTGGATGGAACTCAAAATGACAACATTTTTGTTGGGCTTTCCTTGATATACTGTAAGTGTAAAATTGTCTTCATTTCTAAACACTTTAGTGTTGTACAATTCCTCTTTCATGGATTTTATTTCTTTAGGCACTTCTCGCCTTATCTTGTTCAGTGTTCCCACGATGGTTGTTCCTTTGCTTTTTAGCTGTTTAGCTAATTTTACTGAAGTAAAATAATTATCGGTTGTAACATTGCGACCTTTTTTCAAAAACGGGTCCAATAACTTCATTACCACATGGTCAGCTAAACGGTCCTCAGCACGGCGTGTGTCATCTTTGCCTAGATAAGGGAAGCCATTTGCCAGATATTTGCTCTCCTTATCAACAGCTAGCCAATATTTGTGGCCATATTTATCTGGTTTGGAAGGCATGTACTGCGTGAATGGACACCTATTTTGCTTGGGAAAAGTTGCTCATCCACCGTTATGTATGGGCCAGGTTTGTAACACGCAATACAATTTTCAATAAACCTGTCCCACACAGTAGAAAATAGAGCAAACTTGTCCGTTTGCAGTCTCTCCGATCGAGTAGATTTCTCATCAAATCTGAGAAACCTCATAATTTCAACAAAGCGGTCCCTAGACATTGTCGCTTTGCAAAACGGTATTCCCCAGTCATTACACCAAATACTGCTAATCGAGTGACGGTTCGTGCCAGATATTCCACGAGCATAGAATATCGCAATGAATGCATCTAGCTCCTCATCAGATAGAGTAAACTGTAAATTATTGTTCCTGCATGCTTCTGCAAGCGTACAGTTCTTTATATGTGTCAATATATATGAATCAAAAAATAAACGCCATGCGCTCAAAGGACTATCGATAATGATATTTCTTCTGGCGTATCCTGTAGGGCCAGGTGCTTCTCGAAGAATATTTTGGCTGTGACGCCTACCAGGCAAGTGTTCTCCAATTTCAACAGGTTTCCATTGAATACCATCCGCTGAAACTAGTATTCCTTCAGATTCGCCTTCTCTGGTGTTTGTTGTTGCATTACCTTCGCCGCCATCGTTATATGTTGTTCTTTCATTTCTGGGACGTTTTGCTGATTTTTTCTGTCCACGACCAGGAGGATGGTCACGAGGCAACATAACTGCATGAGCCCGATCCCCAGTTGATGTGCTTGGAATATCTGGAAAAAAGTTGATGAATATTTAGAATTTTTGTTTTGTAAGGGTCCGTGCACACTGGCTGGATTAGCGGCGGAATATCCGACCGGATATTCTCACCACAATCCGGCCCGTACCTGCCCGCTCAGGTACAGAGCGGAGTTTCAAAAAATTATGCACAAAACTTTATAGCAACATTTAGTGACAAAAGGACCTCAAAATATAGTAGAGAGTCAAAATGACTCCCTTCAGTAGTTCTTGGTAAATTTTGAAAAAAACGCGCAAATTTTTCACCAAAATTATTTATTCTCACAAAATCTTTTTTCACATCATATTTGAGGAAAAGTCACCGAGTTTCAAGCCGGAATTCTGAAAAATGTAGTCACAGAAGAGAAATAAAAAACGAAAGGAGTCAAAATGATTCCATCAGTAGTTCTAGTGTTAAAATTCACCACACACTCTTTGTGGATTATCTTTCCAAATAGCTTGCAATTTTATTTATACAATAAATCATGGAGCATAACAGAATTATGCAGTGGAAGCGATTATATTAACATAACAAATGTTTTGGCTGCTCCGGAGACTTTATCACAGATTTGCTTAATCCAATGCTAAGGGGAAGAATGCAGTGTAGTGTAAGGTTCTTTGTCTCTGTTGACATGTTCCTTGAAACTCAGTTTTCCGTCGGTCATTTTGCTTTCTGTCTTTCTGAAGCTCTTGCCCTCAGTTAATATGGAGTTTCCAGTTTTCATGTTCCCGCCCTGATTCTTCCCTCTTGCTTCTTAAGCAGCCTCAGCTGAACAATCAGTGCTCCTGAATCAAGCCTCAGTCAGTCTGTGACCTGACTCCTGGAAGCCTTGGACTTGTACTCCAGCTATTCCCTACTGAGGAACCTTGGAACACTT
This sequence comes from Oophaga sylvatica, assembly GCA_033576555.1. NCBI lineage: Eukaryota > Metazoa > Chordata > Amphibia > Anura > Dendrobatidae > Oophaga > Oophaga sylvatica. The sequence goes on along the minus strand of JARQOD010000002.1, from coordinate 156,140,443 downwards.
TTGGACTCTGGAAACCTGCTGTTTGGTGAATCCATGTTTGCAGAGGAATTACGGTACAGAGAAGAGATCCTGAACCTGCTTTGGAGATTTATTGTAGTGCTTGAAGTTACTCTGGCCTGCTGTGTCTCCTGTCGCTGTTCCTGCAAACTGTGTGAACTTTTCAGCATGCTTGTATGAAGTAATACAAGTCATTTCATTTCAACCTATGTCTCCTGTGTTTTCCTCGCACCCAAGCACAAGACGCTATAGGAACTGTACACTATACATGACAAGATTCAGGAGACAATGTTTAGTGTCTGCTGGGTCTGGGAAAGCCGTGTCTGCTGTGACTGTGGATATCAGATGTCCGTTTAATACCTTATGTGATGACAGTGGTTGTGACTTCTCACAACCATTCCAGGTGAGCGCATTCCCTTAAAATTTTACTCTGGAGTGTTACCACAGGTAAACACTATTGTTTTTTTTTTTTTTTTCCTTTCCTCTTCTCCTTCCAGCACCTCTGCCTTAAAAGATCTGGAAGATGGAGGCCCGCATAAAGGAACTTTGCGGAGTGACTGATACAATCCTTTCAGATGTACAGACTTTAAAAACCCGTTTTGCAAGCCTACAGGACCTCACTAATCATAATTTGCAAGTGTTTGGACAGACTACCCAGGAATTGCGAGCCAGGATTGAGGCTCTAGAGGAACGAGCCCAGGCTCCTGCCATAACCCCAAGTTCTGGGATCCCCAAATTACCTCCTTTTCGTTTTGGCGGTGAACGTGAGAAATTCAGGGGATTTATTAATCAATGCAATTTATTTTTCTCTGCACATGCTTCACAATTTCCCACTGAACGATCCAAAGTGCTTACTATAATCATGTTGCTTACCAATAAGGCTTTGATGTGGGCAAACCCTCTGATTGAGACTGAGGATGATTGTTTGAATCACCTTGATGCTTTTATTTCAGCCATGGGGCAGGTGTTTGATGACCCCAATCGAGGTGCAACAGCTGAAGCAGCCATGTTAACTTTGCGCCAAGGTAAGCGTTCAGTAGCCGAATATGCCCTGGATATCAGGAGATGGGCTCTTGATACCACTTGGGACACTTCCGCTAAAAAATCTATTTTTCGGAAAGGGTTGTCTCCACTGATTAAGGATGAACTTGCTCGTGCCGACCCTCCCACTGCGTTAGGTGACTTTATTAACTATTGTATCCATATTGATGCTCGTCTGACTGAACGCAGACAAGAGAGATGGTTCGAAAATAATCGCACTAACCTTTTACTACCTCCCTCCTCAGCTAAGGAACCTTTGAGTAGGATCACAAGGGAACCAGAACCTGAACCCATGCAGGTCGACTCTTTACAAAGACGGGTTAGTGATGCACGCAAAGAACATCGTATAAAGGAAAATCTATGTTTCTACTGTGGTAAATCAGGGCACTTCATTATAAACTGCCCCAGCCGTTCTCGTAAGACTACCGCAGCAGTCATTCACTGTGAGTGTTGCGAGAGGAGCTCTGTCATGTCCGAGCCTCATGCTCCAGAGAGATCTGCTGCAAGAGATCTTGATTTCTCGGACTTAAACTCAGTTAGTTCTGGGGACGATGACGGTATAAACGCTGCAATTTTTCAAGTTTCCTCAGCGGTGTCCCAGCTGAGTTGTAAAAGAAACAATTCTCATTGCTTCCTTTCCATCAAACTCTGGGTTGACTCAGTCGGGGTGTCTAGCTCTGCTATGATCGACTCAGGAGCAAGTGGAAATTTTATGGATATCTCCTTTGCTCTGAAACAGGGGATACGTTCAGTGAAGAAGGCTACTCCAGTACAGATGGAGACTGTGGATGGCTCTCTACTGACTTCTGGACCAGTGGATCAAGAAACAGAGCCTTTGAGGGTCCTTATGGGTAAAGATCATCAGGAGAAAATGTCTTTTTTGCTTATCTCTTCTCCCCACTTTCCCATCATTCTAGGGCTACCATGGCTGCAGGCGCAGAATCCTACGATTAACTGGGAGACCAAGGAATTACACTTTCCGGAGAAACAGATGAGTCAAGGAATTTCAGCTTGCTCTGTTCCTAAAGGAACCATGTCAGTCCCTGAACTACCAGCTGTATACCAGGACTATGTGGATTTATGTGACAAGAAGAACGCTGATCAGCTTCCTCCTCACCGTCCATATGATTGTCCAATTGAATTATTGCCCGGAGCCGAGATACCTTTTGGTAAGATCTACGCCCTAGCGGGGCCCGAGCTAAAAGCTTTGAAGGATTATATAGACGAAAATTTAGCCAAGGGCTTCATACGCCCCTCTTCATCTCCCGCAGGTGCACCCATCTTCTTTGTGAAGAAGAAAGATGGATCTCTGAGACCCTGCATAGACTATAGGGAACTCAATAAGGTTACTATTAGAAACCGTTATCCATTGCCTTTAATCCCTGAGTTGTTGGAGAGAGTGCGGCATGCCAAAATTTTCTCTAAACTGGATCTCCGTGGGGCCTATAACTTGGTCCGTATTAGACCTGGGGATGAATGGAAGACTGCTTTCAGGTCACGCTATGGACACTTTGAATATCTAGTTATGCCTTTTGGTCTGAGTACCGCCCCAGCCACTTTCCAACACTTCGTGAATGATATCTTCAGGGATCTCCTAGATACATTTGTGGTGATTTATCTGGATGATATTCTAATTTTTTCTAACTCCACAGAGGAACATCATGGACATGTGAGAATGGTCTTAGAACGCCTAAGACAAAACCATCTCTACATAAAGCTTGAAAAATGTGAATTCCATAGGACCGAAATTCAATTTCTGGGGTATGTACTATCTACGCAAGGGATTAGTATGGATGGAAGCAAGACCCAAGCCATCAAGGATTGGCCAATTCCTAGAAATGTGAAGGAGGTGCAGCGTTTCATCGGGTTTGCCAACTTCTATAGACGTTTCATTAAGAATTTTTCTGAGGTAGTGTCACCTATCACCCAACTTACCCGGAAACAGTCTAGGTTCTCCTGGACCCCGCAAGCTCAGGAAGCATTTTCCTGTTTAAAGGATAAATTTACCACCGCACCTATCTTAGTACATCCCAACCCCGAGCTTGCCTTCATAATAGAGGTGGATGCTTCAGACTGTGCCGTTGGAGCTATACTCTCTCAGAGAACAGGTGAGAAGAATGTCTTGCATCCCTGTGCCTTCTTTTCCCAGCAGTTGTCTTCGGCTGAGAGGAACTACGATGTGGGCAATAGAGAATTGTTGGCCATTATTGCCGCCTTCAAGGAATGGAGACACCTTCTTCAGGGAGCTGCACAGCAAATAGTCGTCCTGACAGACCATCGTAACCTTGAATTTATCAGGTCGGCTAAGTGCCTGACTCCTCGCCAGGCTCGCTGGAATCTTTTCCTAAACCAATTTAATTTTGTCATTTCTTATAGACCAGGATCGCGCAATGGAAAGGCTGATGCACTCTCTAGGATTCATTCAGCAGAGACACGTCCACTTACTCCTCCTAAGACTATTCTTCCTGACTCTAGATTCCTGGGAGTGATTCATAATCAAGACCTACTTAAGGACATCAAGGAAGCATACCATGCGGATTCTTTGTTGGCTCAACCCCCAAGGGATGTAAGTCTTGTCTTTAAGAATGGTGTGTGGATTCAGGGACAACGTCTGTATATACCTAAAACAGTCAGATTGAGAGTATTGCAACTCATCCACGATTCCAAGATAGCCGGGCATAGGGGAATTCTAAAGACACAAGAATTTCTTTCTCGTTTCTTTTGGTGGCCCACTTACAGGAAAGATGTCTTAAACTATGTCACTTCATGTGAAGTCTGTGCAAGATGCAAAACACCTCGCTCCTCACCAACTGGTCTGTTGCAACCTCTTCCCACCCCGTCCTGACCGTGGGGATACATTTCTATGGATTTCATTGTGGAGTTACCAACCTCTCAAGGGAAGAACACCATTCTAGTGGTGGTTGACCGTCTAACAAAGGCAGCTCATTTTATCCCTTGTGTCGGCTTACCCACTGCAAAACAGACATCAGACTTGATGATTAAGAATGTGTTTCGCTTACATGGAGTACCGGATGAGGTCATTTCGGATCGAGGGGTGCAATTCACTTCAAGGTTTTGGCAAAATTTCTGTGCAGCATTGGACATTAAAGTAAACCTTTCTTCTGCTTTTCATCCCCAGACTAATGGACAGACAGAACGAACCAATCAGACCCTGGAGCAGTATCTCCGCTGTTTTATCTGCCACCTACAGGATGATTGGGTGGATCTACTTCCACTGGCTGAGTTCTCTTATAACAACTCTCAGAGCGCCTCCACTAAGCAGTCTCCTTTTTACTCCAATCTAGGTTATCATCCTAACATTCTTCCTCGATTTCCCATAGATACGCCCTTGCCGGCAGTGGCTGAAAGAATCACTTCTTTACAAAAGAATATAGATCTTCTAAAGGAAAATCTAGAATTGGCTCAGGAAAGGTACAAGAAAGCAGCAGATAAATTTCGTAAACCTGCACCAGCTTTCAAGGTAGGAGATTTGGTCTGGCTGTCAACCAGAAATCTTAAATTAAAGATTCCATCGTCTAAATTGGGACATAAGTACATTGGACCTTATAAGATCAATAAGATTATAAGTGCTGTTGCTTGTCGTCTTCAACTGCCCAGAACTATGAGAATCCACCCTGTCTTTCATGCATCCCTACTAAAGGCTGCAACACCCAATACGTTTCCTGGACGTTCTTCTCCTTGCCCTGACCCAGTGCTGGTCGATGGTCAGGAAGAATTTATGGTGGAAAGGATTCTAGATTCCAGGTTGTACAGAAATCAGTTGCAATATTTGATTAAATGGCAGGGCTACCCAGTGGAGGACAACTCATGGGAACCAGTCAATAATGTAAATGCTCCTCGCCTGCTCCGCCAGTTTCATCAGAGGTACCCTGACAAGCCTGGTCTGAGGTCATCTGGAGGTTGTCCCTAAGGGGGGAGTAATGTAAGGTTCTTTGTCTCTGTTGACATGTTCCTTGAAACTCAGTTTTCCGTCGGCCATTTTGCTTTCTGTCTTTCTGCAGCTCTTGCCCTCAGTTAATATGGAGTTTCCAGTTTTCATGTTCCCGCCCTGATTCTTCCCTCTTGCTTCTTAAGCAGCCTCAGCTGAACAATCAGTGCTCCTGAATCAAGCCTCAGTCAGTCTGTGACCTGACTCCTGGAAGCCTCGGACTTGTACTACAGCTATTCCCTACTGAGGAACCTTGGAACACTTTTGGACTCTGGAAACCTGCTGTTTGGTGAATCCATGTTTGCAGAGGAATTACGGTACAGAGAAGAGATCCTGAACCTGCTTTGGAGATTTATTGTAGTGCTTGAAGTTACTCTGGCCTGCTGTGTCTCCTGTCGCTGTTCCTGCAAACTGTGTGAACTTTTCAGCATGCTTGTATGAAGTAATACAAGTCATTTCATTTCAACCTATGTCTCCTGTGTTTTCCTCGCACCCAAGCACAAGACGCTATAGGAACTGTACACTATACATGACATGTAGAGTGATAGAAGTCCCTGTAATGCCCAGAAGAGGCTATATAGAAATGATAGTCCTATTGGGTTTATCCAGTCCCCACAAAATGGAGGTGAGGCTCTTAGACTGTCAGTGTATGCAGCGGCGCTCCCACAAGGCTATCATTTCTATATAGCCTCTACTGGGCATTACAGGGACTTCTATCACTCTACACTGCATTCTTCCCCTTGGCATTGGATTAAGCAATTCTGTGATAAAGGCTCCGGAGGAGCCGAAACATTTGTTATGTTAATATAATCGCTTTCACTGCATTATTCTGTTAAGCTCCCTGATTAATTGTATAAATAAAATTGCAAGCTATTTGGAAAGATAATCCACAAAGAGTGTGCAGTGAATTTTCATAATCAATGTATACAAGTCATATACCGTATTTTTCTGAAAATAAGATGCAGTTTTTTCCCAAAAAATTTTGGGGGAAAGTGGTGGTGTGTCTTGTAGGAATATACTTAAAATACTGTGGCAGCTGTCCTGGTCCAATGCTGCAGTGCGATGCAGCCTCCCTTCCCAGGCTTTTGCAGTGGTTGTGCTCTGGGATGCGGCGGTCAGCCTCTGGGATGCAAAAAAAAAAAGGTTGCACTCTATCATGCAAAATCCTGTCAATGTGAAATATGAAACATGAATAGCAATATGGCTTTTGAATATTAGGAAAAAATGAATGAGACGCTTTGCACAAAATTTGGCCAAATAATGCCTGCCCATACATCATCGTCAAGGTGGTCTCAAAACGTATGGGTCCCTACCTATGTAAACATACCTCTATTAGGCTGATATCTGAATTCCTGGGTGAATGTGGACACCCCTCTGTCAGTAAAGCCTGCCTTTCTGGGTAAGCAAGAACCTGCTGTAATTAAAATCACCACATGGTGATGGGAGGAGTGCTCGGTCAGTAAGCTAACATTGAAGTAAGAAAAAACTGACTGGCACATTCAGACTAGTGTGAATTAGGTGCAAACCAGGAGCAGCTACCTCCATAGACAACATACAAAAAAAGGTTGCACTCTATCATGCAAAAGCTTGTCAATGTGAAATATGAAACATGAATAGCAATATGGCTTTTGAATATTAGGAAAAAATTAATGAGACGCTTTGCACAAAATTTGGCCAAATAATGCCTGCCCATACACCATCGTCAAGGTGGTCTCAAAACGTATGGGTCCCTGCCTATGTGAACATACCTCTTTTTTTTGTATGTTGTCTATGGAGGTAGCTGCTCCTGGTTTGCACCTAATTCACACTAGTCTGGATGTGCCAGTCAGTTTTTTCTTAATCCTCTGGGATGCGGCGGTCATGTTCTGGGATGCAGCGGGGCTCCGCCGGTATGTTGTGAAAGCTCGAAGACCCCCACAGATCCCTTGCTGTGATGCAGTGGTCTCACGGAAAATGGCCACCGGGGACGGCACATGCTCAGATTCTGATCTAAGCAACAACCACCGCCACATCCCAGAGGATGACCGTCGCATCCTAGAGGATGACTGCCGCACCACCACCGTACCTGTCGCAAAATGCCATCGGAGCCCCGCCACACCACAGAGTGCCACCTCTGCACCAGCCTTGGATGGGATTTCCTGGAGGCCACCGCACCAGCCTGGACCTCCGAACAACCCCTGTGACCACACTTCCTGTGACCACTGCTCCACATGTGCCGATCCCCCCAGTAAGCTGAATTCTGACTGTAAGACGGATCCCCATTTGACACATTATTTCTTTACCCTATTTTCCTTCAGAAAATTTGAGGTGTGTCTTATGGTCTGGTGCTTCATATAGTCAGAAAAATACGGTAACTGCCAAAGTGTGTTTTGTCATGTATTCAACACCGGCCACTTATTCTAAAAAAAACGTATTGAAAGTATCATTAAGCTTTAACCCCTTTACCCCCACGGATGGTTGCACGTTAATGACCAGGCCAATTTTTACAATTCTGACCACTGTCTCATTATGAGGTTATAACTCTGGAACGCTTCAACAGATTTTCGCGATTCTGAGATTGTTTTCTCGTGACTAGAGATGAGCGACTTTGCCTCCGGGAGGGTCGAGCCGGGTTTCGGACCACCCAACTTTCACAAAAGTCGAGTAGAACGAAATCGTCCGGCAACTGAAACACAAAACCCAGTGCAAGTCAATGGGAAAGCAAAGTCGGCAGAGAGTGGAGGACAGTAAACACACCTACAGTGCCCATTTCAATGCCAACAACATTAGTTCTTATTACTTAAGCTTGTCAACCTTAATTTACTTTATAATAATAGTTATGCATTGAAAACTGGGGTTAATTTGGCTAAAGTTGTGAGGAGGGGCAGGGCTGGCTCCAGGTTTTCGTGGGCCCCGGGCGAAAGAGTGTCAGTGGGCCCCTTTAACACATACCACAATTCATGATGCTCCGATACAGCAGAGAAATATAGGTTTAGTACAATGACAAATACTTCACTTCTTACATTACATGAGTGATATCTATTTTAAATTCTAGGATGGTCCCCATAGGGCAGAATGAGCCCCACATATTGCTCCATAGTACAGTATAATAAGTAACATATAAAGCTCCATACAGTATATGATGCGCCCCATATATTGCTCCATACAGAATGGGCTCCATAAATGCTAGATACAGAATAGGCCCCATATGTGCTCCATATGATGCTCCATACCCTATATGATGCCCCATAAATAATAAACCCCATATGATGCTCCAGTATATGATGAGCCCCATGGATGATGCTCCAGTGTATGATGGGCCTATATAATGCTCCATATAAAAATGGGCCCAATATGATGCTCCAGTGTATAATGTGCCCCGTATATGATGCTCCAGTGTATGATGGGCCCCATTTATGATGCTCCAGTGTATGATGGGCCCCATGGATGATGCTCCAGTGTATGATGGGCCTACTGTATATAATGCTTCATATATAATGGGCCCCATATGATGCTCCAGTGTATAATTGGCCCCGAATATGATGCTCCAGTGTATGATAGGCCCATTTATAATGCTCCAGTGTATGCTGGGCCCCATGGATGATGCTCCAGTGTATGATGGGCCTATATAATGCTACATATATAATGCGCCCCATATGATGCTCCAGTATATGATGGGCCCCATGGATGATGCTCCAGTGTATGATGGGCCTATATAATGCTCCATATTTAATGGGCCTCATATTATGCTCCAGTGTATAATGGGCCCCGTATATGATGCTCCAGTGTATGATGGGCCCCATTTATAATGTTCCAGTGTATGATGGGCCCCATTTATAATGCTCCAGTGTATGATGGGCCCCATGGATGATGCTCCAGCATATGATGGGCCTATATAATGCTCCATATAAAATGGGCCCTGTATATGATGCTCCAGTGTATAATGGGCCCCATTTATAATGTTCCAATGTATGATGGGCCCGATGGATGATGCTCCAGTGAATGATGGGCCTATATAATTCTCCATATATAATGGGCCCCATATGATGCTCCAGTATATGATGGGCCCTATGGATGATGCTCCAGTGTATGATGGGCATATATAATGGGCTCCATTTATAATGCTCCAGTGTATAATGGGCCCTGTAAATGATGCTCCAGTGTATGATGGGCCCCATTTATAATGCTCCAGTGTATGATGGGCCCCATGGATGATGCCCCAGTGTATGATGGGCCTATATAATGCTACATATATAATGGGCCCCATTTATAATGCTCCAGTGTATAATGGGCCCTATCTATGATGCTCAAGTTTATGATGGGCCCCATATATAATTCTCCAGTGTATAATGCTCCCCATATATTGCTCCAAACATTAAAAAAATGAAATACCTCTCCTAGCTGCGCACTGCTCTACTCTGGACTCCTCAGAGTCGCCAAACTTCCAGCTCTCTGCACTTGGACTGTTCAGGCAGAGGGTGTACAGACATGACATCATCGCGCTCTCTGACCTGAATGTCACTGTCAGAAAACGCGGAAGACGTCACAGCGGTGAAGCAGGGAAAGGTAAGTATTGCAAGTGCTGGGGCACTTAGTAAGCAGTGGGGGCACACTCGTGGGTGACGGCACTGGCACAGGGCCCCTCATAGTATGCCGATGTCTCTGACGGCAAGTGGGCCCCCCACCTGCTCAGGGCCCCGACACTTGCCCGGGTGCGCCAGGTGCTGACGCTGGCCCTGGGGGAGTACAGCCCCGTTAGGGAGGTGGAAAAACTGGCATATGTTGAGGTGTAGGCTGGACGTTCAGCAGCTGCAAATGGAGGAATTGAGAAGTCAGAGGAAGAGGAGGACAAAGTGAGCCATTTTGCTAGCAACCTATGTGTCATCAGGGGAAGGTGGTACAAAATCCTTGGAAACCCAGGCATGGTTCATTTTAATGAAGGTGAGATCAGCAACATATTGGGTCCACAGCCCGGTCCTTCTTTCTGTCAGGATTGATCCAGCAGCACTTAAGACTCTTTCTGATAGCACACTACCAGCAGGGCAAGCAAGCTCCTGTAAGGCATATTGTGCCAATTCAGGCCAAGTGTCCAGTTTACAGGCCCAGTAGTCAAAGGGGAATGAACTGTGAGGGAGAACATCGATAGGGGAGGAGAAGTAATTTTGAACCATAGTTGACAACTGCTGTCTCCTGTCTGTTGTAATCGATTTGTCGAGGTCATAATGACAAACCACTCGTCCTCCAGCCACTCCGAATTAGATTATGAGCATGTGGTACCAGAATAAAGGGTATGCCACACTAAACAATCCCGCTAGCGATCTCGTTAACATCGCATACTAATGAGATCGCTAGCGGGATCGTTTTAATATCGCTAGTAGTGGCCTAATTTAGCGATGTCGTTAAGGACGCTATCGCGGTTAGCGATCGCCTTAACGACTTTAGCGGTACTTTTGTACTTTTGTCAGCATGTATTTGTCCGTGATACCAGCTGGTACACGGTAGTGTGTGAGGAACATACAGCTCTATACTGTGTGGGAAAAAATGAACACTCGATAACTGTGCAGAAAAAAAGAATAAAGTATTAGTGCTGTGTAAAAAGCAATCTGCACAGCAGTGTACACACAGCAATACAGCTAGCAGGCAGCCTAATAACCAGCGCTGCTGCACACATGAAGATCCTCCCCTGTCACTGGCAGGCAGCCAAATAACCAGTGCTGCTGCACAAGAAAATCCTCCCCTGTCACTGCACACTAACTGTACAGCACAATTGCTATCAGCACAAGAACATAAGAACTTCTGTTTCCAACTCTAACTCTCTCACTACTGATAAACAGCGTCAGCAACCTCTCCCTATTGTTAAGATTCGCAGAAGTAAAATGGCGATCGGCGGTCACGGCTTTTATAAACACTATGACGCCCCCCAAAGCAAGCCAATCACTGCAATGCCCTTCTCTAGGATGGTGGTGGACGCTGCCCATGTCATCTCATTGCCCACAGTGTACATCCTTGTTCATTGGCTGAAAAAAGGCGCCTGCAAGCATTATGGGAAAACCGACTTTGGCACTTGGGTCGACGACCTCATGGCCGACTTCACGCTATGTTCGGGTTTCGCTCTGTGAAACTCGACTTTAGCGAAAGTCGGCGACTTTTGAATCTGACCGACCTGTTTCACTCAACTCTACTCGTGACATATTGTACTTCACATTACTGGTAAAATTTCTTCGATATGAGTTGCGTTTATTTTTGAAAAAAGCGCAAATATGGCGAAAATTTTGAAAATTTTGCAATGTTCAAACTTTTAATTTTTATTCCCTTAAAACAGAGAAATATGTCACACAAAATAGATAATAAATAACATTTTCCACATGTCTACTTTACATCAGCACAATTTTGGAACCAAAATTCTTTTTATTAGGAAATTATAAGGGTTAAATGTTGACCAGCGATTTCTCATTTTTACAACAATTTTACAAAGCCATTTTTTTAGGGACCACCTCACATTTGAAGTAACTTTAAGGGGTCTATATGTTAGAAAATACCCAAAAGTGACACCACTGTAAAAACTGCACCCCTCAAGGTACTCAAAACCACATTCAAAAAGTTTATTAACCCTTCAGGTGCTTCACAGGAGCTGAAGAAACGTGGAAGGAAAAAATGAACATTTAACTTTTTAGTCACAAAAATTATATTTTACAAACTTTTTTTATTTTCACAAGGATAAAAAAAAGAAGATGGACGGATAAAGTTGTGCAATTTCTCCTGAGTATGCCAATACCCCATATGTGGGGGAAAACCACTGTTTGGGCACATGGCAGAACTCATAAGGAAAGGAGCGCCGTTTGACTATTTCAAACCAAAATTGGCTGGAATTGAGATTGGATGCTATGTCGTGTTTGGAGAGCCCCTGATGCTCCTAAACAGTGGAAACCCCCCACAAGTTACACCATTTTGGAAACTAGACCCATTATGGAACTTATCTAGATCTGTTGTGAGCACTCTGAACCCCCAACTGTTTCACAAAAGTTTATAATGCCTTGGTGTGAAAAAAACAACAACAATTTTCCACAAAAATAATTTTTAGTTCCACATTTTTGAATTTTTTCCAAAGGAAATTGGACCCTAAAAGTTGTTGTCCAATTTGTCCTGAGTACGCTGATACCCCATATGTGGGGGGGGAAACTGTTTGGGCGCACGGCAGTGCTTGAAAGGAAGTAATAACGTTTTGGAATGCACATGTTGATGGGTGTCATGTTCGGATTGCAGTGCCCCAGATGTGCCTAAACAGTGGAAACCCCCCACAATTGACCCCATTTTGGAAACTAGACCCCCTAAGAAACTTATCTAGATGTGTGGTGAGCACTTTGAAGCCCCAAGTGCTTCACACAAGTTTACTATGCCAATGCATGAAAATAAAAAACCCTATTTTTTTACCCACAAAAATTATCTTTTAGTCACCAATTTTTTATTTTCCCAAGGTTAACAGGAGAAATTGGACCCCAAAAGTTGTTGTCCAATTTGTCCTGAGTATGTCGATACCCCATATGTGGGGGGGAACCACTGTTTGGGTGCACGGCAGAGCTCAGCATAGAAGGAGCGCCATTTGACTTTTTCCCACTAAAATTGGCTGGAATTGAGATCGGATGCCATGTTGCATTTGGAGAGCCCCTGATGTGCCTAAACAGTGGAAACCCCCCAAAATGACCCCATTTTGAAAACTAGACCCCCTTAGGAACTTATCTAGATCTGTGGTGTGAGCAATTTGAACGACCAAGTGCTTCACACAAGTTTATAACGTAGAGCCGTAAAATTAAAAAATCATATTTTTTCCACAAAAATGATCTTTTCACCCCAATTTTTATTTTCCCAAGGGTAACAAGACCCCAAAACGTATTGTGCAATTTGTCCTGAGTGCGCTGATACCCCATATGTGGGGATAAACCATTTTTTGGGTGCATGGCAAAGCTTGGAAGGGAAGGAGCACCGTTTGACTTTTTCAACGCAGAATTGGCTGGATGCCAGGTCGTGTTTGGAGAGCCCCTGATGTGCCTAAACAGTGGAAACCCCCCACAAGTGACCCCATTTTGGAAAATAGACCCCCCAAAGAACTTATCTAGATGTGTGGTGAGCACTTTGATCCTCGAAGTACTTCATAGAAGTTTATAACGTACAGCCGTAAAAATAAAAAATCTATCTTTTTTTCCACACAAATGATATTTTCGGCCCCAATTTTTTATTTTCCCAAAGGTACAAGGAGAAATTGGACCCCAAAAGTTGTTGTACAATTTGTCCTGAGTATGCTGATACCCTATATGTGGGAGAAAACTACAGTATGGGCACATGTCGGGGCTCGGAAGGGAAGCAGTGACGTTTTGGATTGCAGACTTTGATGGAATGGTCTGCCGGCGTCATGTCGCATTTGAAGAGCCACTGATGTGTTTAAATTGTGGAAGCCCCCCACAAGTTACCCCATTTTAGAAAACTGACCCCCCAAGGAACTTATCTAGATGTGTGGGGAGAACTTTGAACCTCCAAGTGCTTCACAGAAGTTTATAACGTAGAGCCATAAAAATGAAACATCATAATTTTTTTCCACAAAAATGATATTTTCAGCCCCAATTTTTATTTTCCCAAGGGTAACAGGAGAAATTGGACCCAAAAGTTGTTGCCCAATTAGTCCTGAGTAGGCAGATACCCTATATGTTGGAGAAAACTACTGTATGGGCACATGTTGGGGCTCGGAAGGGAAGTAGTGATGTTTTGGATTGCAGACTTTGATGGAATGGTCTTTGGGCGTCATGTCGCATTTGCAGAGCCCCTGATGTGCCTAAACAGTGGAAACCCCCACATGTGACCATATTTTGGAAAATAGACCCCACAAGGCAATTATATAGATGTGTGGTGAGCGCTATGAAGCCCAATGTGCTTCACAGAAGTTTATAACGTACAGTCGTAAAAACAAAAAAATAATTTTTTTTTTAAAAAAATGATATTTTCGCCCCCAATTTTTTATTTTCCCAAGGGTAACAGAAGAAATTGGACCCCAAGAGTTATTGAGCACCGTTTGACTTTTTCAACGCAGAATTGGCTGGAATTGAGATCAGACGCCATGTCACATTTGGAGAGCCCCTAATGTGCCTAAACAGTGGAAACCCCTCAATTCTAACTCTAACCCCAACACACCCCTAACCCTAATCCCAACCCTAACCCTAACCCTAACTTTAGCCTCAACCTCAACCCTAATTTTAGCCGCAACCCTAACCCTAACCCTAATGGGAAAATGGAAATAAATACATTATTTTAATTTTATTATTTTTCCCTAACTAACGGGGTGATAAAGGGGGGTTTGATTTACTATTTATATTGGGTGTTATGTTTTGGTAGCTGAGGAGAGTAAGCAAAAATGGCAATACACCAGAGAGGCTGGAACCTATTGGATTGCAGTAACCTGAACTAACCACACAACTAGAGGTAGCCGTGGAGCGTTCCTACGTTGATCCAAGATGCCTCGTCACAGCCTGAGAGATTACTACACCTAAAGGCAGAAAGATGAAAGCTATCTGCCCCGGAGCAGATCCCCAAAGAAAATAGGAAGCCCCCAAACATGTAATGGCGGTTAGACAAGAAGAAACACAGACACAGACAGAAAATAGAATGAGCAAACACTGGGGCCCAATCTGTCTAGACAGAAAAGTACAGGAAAGGATACTCACTGCAATACAAAAAAAAACCTTAAAAAATACCAACTCTACTGATTGCAAAAACACCTGAGATCACACGACCTCTACCACCTAAATCAGTTCTCTGGTGTAACAAAACTAAGCCGCAGCCACTGAAAAAACAGGAAAAAGCAAATGAACAAACAACAGTGGCTCTAGACAAACTGAGAGGAGCACAAGCCCCCGGAGGGGACCTGGCTGACCTCCACAGAAGTGCAGGGAACAATGCAAAAAGCAAGCACAAAAATAAAAGCAGAAAATATCTTATCTGATAGCAGAATATGCAGGCAAGACTCAGCAAGCTTCCAAATGAACCATGAACCACAATTGAGACAAGAACAATTGATCACCGGCAACCATCATGGGAGGGAACCTCCCTTATATCAGACCAGTCCGTGATCCCAGATTGCCATTCCTCGCTGAAAGGTTCAGTACTAGCAGTAACCACCAGAGGGAGCCTCTTCTTAGAAACCATTTTTAGCACATTCATAACAATCGGGTTTTATGTTTGGCAGCTGTCATGCCCTAAGACGCTTTTTATTGCAAAAAATAGTTTTTGCATCACCACATTTTGAGAGATATAATTTTTTCTTATTTTGGCCCACAGAGTCATGTTAGGACTTATTTTTTGCGGGACAAGTTGACGTTTTTATTGGTACCATTTTTGGGCACATGACATTTTTTGATTGCTTTTTATTTAGATTCTTGTGAGGTTAAAAAGAACACAAATCAGCAATTCATTAATTTCTTTTGGGGGGGCGTTTATACCGTTCCGCATGTGGTAAAATGGATAAAGCAGTTTTATTCTTTGGGTTAGTACGATTACGGCCATACCTCTTTTTTATCATTTTTTTTATATTTGCAGCATTTATACAATAAGAACAATTTTATATAAAAAATAATTATTTTGCATCGCTTAATTCTGCGAACTATAACTTTTTTATTTTTTCACTGATGATGCTACATGGTGGCTTGTTTTTTTGCGGTACAAGATGACGTTTTTAGCGTTACCATGTTTATTTATATCCTTCTTTTTGATCGCGTGTTATTACAATTTTTGTTCGGCGGTATGATGATAAAGCATTGTTTTTTTGCTTTGTTTTTTTAAATTTTTTTAAGGGTTCACTAAAGAGCTTAACTAGTGGGACAATTTTATAGGGTGGGTCGTTACGGACGCGGCAATATTAAATATGTGTACTTTTATTGTTGTGGGTTTTTTTACATTAAAGAAATTAATTTATTGGGGAATTTTTTTTTCTTTATTTAGGAACTTTTTTTACACTTGTTATTTTTATTTTTTTTACATTTTTACTTTGTCCCAGGGTGGGACATCACTTTATAACGTCAGATTTCTGGTCTCACAGTGTGCACAGCACTCTGTCATATCAGCGATGTGACAGGCACTGCTGCAGGCTTTCTCAGCCCCTGCTCTCAGCAGGTACTGAGGAAGCCGCCTCCCTGCAAGACCCCAAAGGACCCCACGGCCATCTTGGATCCAGGGTCCTGCAGGGAGGAGGGTCCCTCGGAAAAGCGCGATACATCGCGCTGTTCTGAAGGTCTCAGGGAAGTACGCAGGAGCCCCCTCCCTGCGCGATCCTTCCCTGTGCCCCCATTACACCACGATCATGTTTGATTGCGGTGTGCCAGGGTTGTTGTGCCGGGAGCGGTCCGTGACCGCTCCTGGCACATAGTGCCAGGTGTCAGCTGTGATAATCAGCTGATACCCGTCCGCGATTGGATACACTCCCCACGGGAGCGCGTCCGATCGCATGTGACGTACTATCCCGTTCATGGTTATACAGGCCCAGGTACCATGGACGGGATAGTACGTCCGATGGCAGAAAGGGGTTAAAGAAACTTTTCAGTCTCCCTCTCAATATTTATTCAAAGCTGTTTTGAGGGGAATTTTACTGACAATAATACTTCCACTACTTTCAGTATCACACTTTATCATGGCCTTTATAATAGTGTAATCTACAATATAGAAAATCCATGTTTTGATCTTTATCTCATAACTATGTTATAGTAAAAATAATCCTGGCTTTGCATTGAATGGCACTTTGCTTCAAAGCACCATTACAACCATGAATTGCTAAAAAAATATACTCTACAGTGAAAGTGCAAAGTAAATTAGATATCACAATATAGCACTCAAATAATATCAACACACAATAACCAAATAACTGCTTCATATATAATGTAATAGTTATATAAATATGCAATTTCTATTAAGTTACTGTCAATGTAGTCACAAGCTTAGAGTAATGAAAAAATGGAGTTCTATACTCAATTGTAAGAAGGCATCAAAAAAGTCTTTATTAAATATTTATTCGTACATGACACAAAAATGTAGCTCAAAGAAACAAAGAAAAAAGGACACATGACCCTAGTAAATACACATGGGTCCGAGGCATCAATGCATTTGCATAGTAAATGACATCATGGTAGTAAAATAACAGCAATTTTAATCACAGAGGTAACAGTGCACTTTATCAGCCACATATAATTATAAGAAAGTCTTTAAAACCAGTGCAATTCAATAATTGTGCTGACACAGAGAACATAGTGCCAAGGATCTGGTTCATCAAAAAGCCTATCTTCGGAAAATCACTGGAGCAGTCAGGGGGTGTGAATGACTTTTGGCATCTCTTCACTTCCATCATGGGTAAGCACTAATGTAATAAATGACACTTTCTCTCCTTTGTGTTCCAACCCACACATTTAAATATAAAGAATTGAAAAATGTATATGCAACCTGTAGTGGGATTCAATATGTTTATTTCTTGAAGTATTTAGGTATGTGTGTATTTTCAGTATTTTAAGATAGCAAACAACATTTTATAATTTGACAATGTGTTCTGCAGCCCATTACTTTAACTAACTACATTGCCTTATACAAGTGCTTCTCACAAAATTAGAATATCATCAATAAGTTAATTTATTTCAGTTCTTCAATACAAAAAGTGAAACTCATATATTATATAGAGTCATTACATCTATTTCAAGTGTTTATTTCTGTAATTGTTGATGATTATGGCTTACAGCCAATGAAAACCCAAAAGTCATAATTTTAGTAAATTAGAATAATTAACAAAAAACATCTGCAAAGGCTTCCTAAGCATTTAAAAAGGTTCCTGTTTGGAGATATGGAGATTAGACATATGCTTGTATATATCTTACAAGTGTGAGGCAGTGAGGGGAATTATATGCGAGAGACGTTATGTATCCACCAGGATGCGCAAAAAAGTGTATTGAGGCCGCTGGACTGCATTGCAGTTACATACATAGCTGTGGTTGAAGTGCACAATAAAAGTAAGTTTTGTCTTGGACAAGCTATTTGTCCAAGACATATTTAAGAAAACCCGGCATGGACTTTTACAGTGGGAACGGAAAGTATTCAGGCCTTTTAAATTTTTCACTCTTTCTTTCATTGCAGCCATTAGGTAAATTCAAAAAAGTTCATTTTTGTTTCTCATTAATGAACACTCTGCACCCCATCTTGACTGAAAAAAACAGATATGTAGAACTTTTTTCAAATTTATTAAAAAAGAAAAACTGAAATATCACATGGTCATAAGAAATCAGACCCTTTGCTCAGTATTGAGTAGAAGCACCCTTTTGAGCTAGTACAGCCATGAGTCTTCTTGGGAATGATGCAACAAGTATTTCACACCTGGATTTGGGGATCCTCTGCCATTCTTCCTTGCAGATCCTCTCCAGTTCCGTCAGTTTGGATGGTGAACATTAGTGGACAGCCATTTTCAGGTCTCTGCAGAGATGCTCAATTGAGTTTAGGTCAGGGCTCTAGCTGGGCCAATCAAAAATGGTCACAGAGTTGTTCTGAAGCCACTTCTTTGTTATTTCAGCTGTGTGCTTAGAGTCATTGTCTTGTTGGAAGGTGAACCTTTGGCCAAGTCTGAGGTCCAGAGCATTCTGGAAGAGGTTTTCATCCAGGATATCTCTGTACATGGCTGCATTCATGTTTCCTTCAATTGCAACCAGTCGTCCTGTCCCTGCAGCTGAAAAACACCCCCATAGCATGATGCTGCCACTACCATGTTTCACTATTGGGATTGTTTTGAGCAGGTGATGAGCAGTGCCTTGTTTTCCCCACACATAACGCTTAGAATTATCACCAAAAAAGGTCTATCTTCGTCTCATCAGACCAGAGAATCTTATTTCTCATAGTCTGGGAGTCCTTCATTAGTTTTTTCGCAAACTCTATGCGGGCTATCATATGTCTTACACTGAGGAGAGGCTTCCGTCAGGCAACTCTGCCATAAAGGCCCGACTGGTGGAAGGCTGCAGTGATAGTTGACTTTGTGGAACTTTCTCCCATCTCCCTACTGCATCTGTGGAGCTCAGCCACAGTAATCTGGGGGTTCTTATTTACCTCTCTCACCAAGGCTCTTCTCCAACGATTGCTCAGTTTGGCTGGACGGCTAGGTCTAGGAAGACTTCTGATGGTCCAAACTTCTTCTATTTAAGGATTATGGAGGCCACTGTGCTGTTAGGAACCTTGAGTACTGCAGAAATTCTTTTGTAACCTTGGCAAGATTTGTGCCTTGCCACAATTCTGTCTCTGAGCTCCTTGGGTAGTTCCTCTTGACCTCATGATTCTCATTCAGTTTGCCATGCATTGTGAGCTGTGAGGTCTTATATAAACAGGTGTGTGCTTTACAAATCAAGTCCTATCAGTTTAATTAAACACAGCTGGACTCCAGTGAAGGAGTATAACCATCTCAAGGGGGATCACAAAGAAATGGACATCATGTGACTTAAATATGAGTGTCTGAGCAAAGGGTCTGAATACAGTCATGGACAAAAGTTTTGAGAATGACACAAATATTAATTTTTACAAAGTCTACTGCTTCACTTTTTCTAATGGCAATTTGCATATACTCCAGAATGTTATAAAGAGTGACCAGCTTAACAGAAATTACTTGCAAAGTCAATATTTGGCTAGAAAATGAACTTTATCCCCCAAAACACATTTCAACATCATTGCAGCCCTGCCTTAAAAGGACCAGTTAACCTCTTTTCAGTGATTGCTCCATTAACACAGGTGTGGGTGTTGAGGAGGACATGGCTGGAGATCAATCTGTCATGATTAAGTAAGAATGACACCACTGGACACTTTAAAAGGAGGCTGGTGCTTGGCATCATTGTTTTTCTTCTGTTAACCATGGTTATCTCTAAAGAAACACGTGCAGTCATCATTGCAATGCACAAAAATGGCCTAACAGGGAAGAGTATCGCAGCTAAAAAAGATTGCACCTCAGTCAACAATCTATCGCATCATCAAGAACTTCAAGGAGAGAGGTTCCATTGTTGCCAAAAAGGCTCCAGGGCGCTCAAGAAAGACCAGCAAGCGCCAGGACCGTCTCTTAAAAGTGTTTCAGCTGCGGGATCGGGCTACCAGCAGTGCAGAGCTGGCAGCAGGCAGGTGTGAGTGCATCTGCACGCACTGTGAGGCGGAGACTCTTGGAGCAAGGCCTGGTCTCAAGGAGGGCAGCAAAGAAGCCACTTCTCTCCAGAAAAAACATCATGGACAGACTGATATTCTGCAAAAGGTACAGGCAGTGGACTGCTGAGGACTGGGGTAAAGTTATTTTCTCTGATGAATCCCCTTTTTGATTGTTTGGGACATCAGGAAAACGCCTCATTCGGAGAAGACAAGGTGAGCGCTACCACCAGTCTTGTCTCATGCCAACTGTTAAGCATCCTGAAACCATTCATGTGTGGGGTTGCTTCTCAGCCAAGGGAATCTGCTCTCTCACAGTCTTGCCTAAAAACACAGCCATGAATAAAGAATGGTACCAGAATGTCCTCCAAGAGCAACTTCTCCCAACCCTCCAAGAGCAGTTTGGCGATCAACAATGCCTTTTCCAGCATGATGGAGCACCTTGCCATAAAGCAAAGGTGATAACTAAATGGCTCAGGGAACAAAACATAGAGATTTTGGGTCCATGGCCTGGAAACTCCCAGATCTTAATCCCATTGAGAACTTGTGGTCAATCATCAAGAGACGGGTGGACAAACAAAAACCTAAAAATTCTGACAAAATGAAAGCATTGATTGTGCAAGAATGGACTGCTATCAGTCAGGATTTGGTCCAGAAGTTGATTGAGAGCATGCCAGGGAGAATTGCAGAGGTCCTGAAGAAGAAGGGTCAACACTGCAAATATTGACTTGCGGCATTAACTCATTCTAACTGTCAATATAAGCTTTTGTTACTCATATGTTTGCAATTATATTTCTGTCTGTGATAAAAACATCTGTCAAACACACATAAAAACCAGAGGGCTGCAGCAGATCATGTGAAAATATAATATTTGTGTCATTCTCAAAACTTTTGGCCATGACTGTACTAATGACCATGTGATCTTTCAGTTTTTCTTTTGTAATAAATTTGCAAAAATGTATACATTTCTGTTTTTTTCAGTCAAGATGGGGTGCAGAGTGTACATTAATGAGAAAAAATGAACTTTTTTGAATTTACCAAATAGCTGCAATGAAACAAGGAGTGAAAAAAGTAAAGAGGTCTGAATAATTTCCGTACCCATTGTATTTTTTAAGTGAACTATAGGATGGTAGTGAGGCAGTTCATTCTCTCCAGCCAGGTCTTAAAAGTCGCCCATGGCCACAGATCTCATTTCAAAACCCTGCAGCAAAGGTTGGGTGTGTCAGTGTTGGTCTGCCCACTGCAGCAGGTCTCGGATTCGGACTGTTTTGACTTCTCGGCTTCAGTCCGGAGGGTACTGTTGGATTTTCATTTGTGAGTTTGTGGACATTAAAGACATTTTTCTTTGAAATTTACTGGGTCACTGCCTCATTACCACACTGTGTGAATACCACCGCACTACATAAGACATGTAGTGGGCTCTAGCTATTTTGGGTGAGTGGACAGGCAAGTGAATGGGTGAATGCACTTCATCAATTTTGAGCCCTCAACTCCTGCATATAATGTTCCGCAAGGGCCCGGGGAGCACCAGCAGCTTAGAAATAGATTGTGTACCAGCAGCGTCTGATGTAACTGGTGTCAAATGTGGTCGGCCCTCTCTGCTGTGTCCATACAATGTAAGTAGCTGCGGCTGTGAGTGACTGGGGCCCCAGGCTTAATAAAACAAAGTAAAATAATTAGCTCGAGCTCCAGTGTGTCTCACCAAGCTTGTCTCACCTAGTCCAGGTTCTCCCTATTTGCTTCCACTCACCGGTCCCCATACACTAGTTATGACAGTAGTGTCCTGATGGTGGCCCTGCAGCTGGTTGTTGATGTATATCACTTTCCATGCATGTACCTACAAAGCAACCTCTTTATTTAGAATTAAGCATTTCTTTGTTAAGAGTGGGAGAATTTTAAAACAAAAATATCTCCCTTCAAAAGAGGTAAAAGAAAAGTGAACCCCAAAAAATAGTTACACACGTTTTACTTTCTGACTACCTATTTCAATATTCCATTTTAAAAGAGGTATACCAAATAACTATACTTTGGTTTATGGCAGCACTTTTAGGCAATATTCCAACCTCCAGGCATTAGCTTTTACATATGCTTTTTCCCAAAAATGTGTAAATAAAGTCATCTTACAATACATCAAGACTTTAACCTGTACACATACAGGTGCTTCTCACAAAATTAGAATATCATCATAAAGTTAATTTATTTCAGTTCTTCAATACAAAAAGTGAAACTCATATATTATATAGAGATATTTCGAACAGCGTGATCTATTTCAAGTGTTTATTTCTGTAATTCTTGATGATTATGGCTTACAACCAATGAAAACCCAAAAGTCATTGTCTCAGTAAATTAGAATAATTAACAAAAAAACACCTGCAAAGGCTTCCTAAGCATTTAAAAACGTCCATTAGTCTGTTTCAGTTGGCTCCACAATCATTGGCAAGACTGCTGTCTTGACAGATGTCCAAAAGGCAGTCATTCACACACTCCACATAGAGGGTAAGCCAAAAAGGTTGTCGTCACTAATAGGCTGCAAGCCAGACACTTTACATTACTGTGTGTGACCAGCACACTATACAAGCCTCTTTTGTGCAATCTAATACAAAGCAATCACTCCCTCCATGAGTTTGTAGGTTGTGAGTTGTTACCTCATCAGTACTTTGCACCTGCATTGCCGCCATCTTTATTACATGGGTTTGTTGTATCCTCAGTGCACTTGTTCTGAGACCTTGGCAGGTAAGCACTGCAGTCCCTTTGTGCTGTATTAATTCTTGAATTTTTGGAGGATTTTTAGTCCTCTTTTTGTGGTTTTTCTATAAAGTTTAGCATTAGGATTCGCAAATATGAGGACTCTTGATGCGGGTCGACCAAAATATCGACCAATACCTCATATATTATTTATATATATGTTTTTTTCACTTCATTTTTCAGAGTGCAGCCAAGCCCAGATTTTTTGGCCTTGTAAACTAGGGTGTCTTCTCTCATGGGATGCATTTAGATAGTGCTGAGCAGCCCACATGTTCTAATAGTTTGAGTGTCATAAATAGGCTATAAGCCAGACACTGTGCATTACCTGTGTGTGACCAGCACCCTATAAAAGCCTCTTCTGTGCAATCTAATACTAAGCAATCACCCACTCCATGAGTTGGTAGATTGTGAGTGGTTGCCTCATCAGTATTTTGCACCTGTATTGATGTCATCTTCATTACATGGGTTTACTGCAAATGAGTACACTTGTTCTGATACATGGGCAGGTAAGCACTGCAGTGCCTTTGTGCTATATTAATTCATGAATTTTTGGAAGATTTTTTGTCCTTTTTTTGCAGTTTTTCCACAAAAGGTCATTGCTAAAGAAGCTGACTGTTCACAGAGTGCTGTATCCAAGCATATTAATGGAAGTTGACTGGAAGGAAAAAGTTTGATAGGAAAAGGTGCACAAGCAACTGGGATAACAGTAAGCTTGAAAGGATCGTTAAGTAAACGGCCATTCTAAAATTTGGGGGAGACTCACAAGGAGTGGACTTCTGCTGGAGTCCTTGCTTCAAGAACCATCACACACCGATGTATCCAGGGCAGGGGCTACAAGTGTCACATTCCTTGTGTCAAGCTACTCATGACTAATAGACAATGCCAGAAGCATCTTACCTGAGCTAAGGAGAAGAAGATCTGGACTGTTGCTCAGTGGTCCAATATGTTGTTTTCAGAGGAAAGTAAATTTTGCATTTCATTTGGAAAACAAGGTCCCAGCGTTCTGAGCAATAGTGGAGAGGCACACAATCCAAGCTGCTTGAGGTCTAGTGTGAATTTTCCACAATTAGTGATGGTTTGGTGACCATGCCATCTGCTGGTGTAGGTCCACTGTGTTTTATCAAGACCAAGGTCAGCGCAGGTGTCTACAAGGAAATTTTAGAGCACTTTATGCTTCCCTCTGCTGACAAGGTTTTTGAAGATGGAAATTTAATTCTCCAGCAGGACTTGGCACCTATCCACACTGCCAAAAGTATCAATACCTGGTGTAAAAACAACTTTATCACTGTGCTTGATTGGCCAGCAAACTCAACTGACATTAACCCCATAGAGAATCTATGTAGTATTGTGAAGGGGAAGAAGAGACACCAGACCCAACAATGCAGATGAGATAAAGGCTGCTATCAAAGAAACCTGGGCTTCCATAACACCTCAGCAATGTCACAGGCTGACCGCCTCCATGCCATGCCGCATTGATGCAGTTATTGATGCAAATGGAGCCCCGACCACATTTTGAGAGCATTTACTGAATATACATTACAGTAGGCCAACATTTCAAATTTTAAATCATTTTTCAGGCTTTTGTTATAAAGTATTCTAATTTACTGAGAAAATGACTTTTGGATTTTCATTGGCTGTAAGCCATAATCATCAACATTAATAGAAATAAACACTTGAAATACATCACTCTGTTTGTAATGACTCTACATAATATGAGTTTCACTTTTTGTATTGAAGAACTGAAATAAATTAACTTTTTGATGATATTCTGATTTAGTGAGAAGCATCTGAATGTCATATTTCCTTTATTTATGCTATTCCACATTTGTATTTAAACTTCAAAAAAGTCACGACAAATCGTTCTTCATCTAAGAGAGGGATTTGTAAAAAAATAATTGTGAAGTTT
Organism: Oophaga sylvatica; assembly: GCA_033576555.1. NCBI lineage: Eukaryota > Metazoa > Chordata > Amphibia > Anura > Dendrobatidae > Oophaga > Oophaga sylvatica. The sequence goes on along the minus strand of JARQOD010000002.1, from coordinate 156,115,646 downwards.
AAAGCTACCAGTAATTAAATTGTGCACATAATAATCCTTCTAATAAAGTTTGCACTACAAATAATTCATACATATTATATAAAAACATCACTTGCAATTAGGATTATTTTTGAGGTTATTTAGCAAAGTGTGGCTGGAGAAAAAATTCTAGTATAATATAGTTTAATTTGCAAAAATAGAGAAAAGCTGAAAATCATAATAAATCAGGCCATGATATGTTACCATTTAATTTGACCTAATAACTGATATGTTTTTTAGTTTTCAAGAAAAAGAAATTAAATTTTGAAAAACAGCTAAGAAATAAATTATTGTAGTATAAAGTTAGTGCATTCCTCTTTACAATTTTATATCCTTAGATGACCAACTAGACAAATAATACTTTGGTTGAGTTCATTCTATTATTTGGTCAACTGCATTACATCATGAACTGGTCCATAAGGGTTATTTGTAGATTCAATGAATATCATTCTAAAAAAAAAAGAGTGCACAATATAAAAATGAACAGTAAAAATACTACCTGGAGATGGTTGCATAATGGGTGACATTATGTCAGAGAATTCAGATGTATCCAATATCTCTTTCAAATATTTCTATCCCAGCAAACTGCTTTATGTGGTTAATGGGCCCTTGATACCAATCAATTGCAACTATGGCAATAGAAGCAATATTTTTATTCTGCTAATATTACTCTAGGCACATTATTCTATATATTAAAAGAATTATCTTGGAGCTATTTCTTTTTGTATGGCCTTTAAACAATAATGCATCCAAGGAAAAAGGAAATCCCGGCACTCACATGTGTTGATTTAATTTGCTTTATTCCGAATTGACAAAGGATCTGGATGAGCTGAAACGTTTTGCTGGGATGTGGAATGAAGAAAATTAAATCAACACATGTGAGTGCCGGAATTTCCTTTTTCCTTGGATGAATCATTCCTTCCACGTGCACCACGATAGCGACTGGAGTGCCGAATATTTTGCATTTAAACAATAATAAACATTTCTATTCTCCTCTCTGCTGTTGCTCTTGTCTTTGTTGACAGGCTGCAATGGTGACATCATGACTACAGAAGAAAGAGAAAGAAGCAGATTTCGCTGATAGGATATATAACAAAGTTTCTTATTTTGACTTTTGCTATTGACTTAAGAAATAAAATTTAAAATGACAGTTAAGGCACTGTCACACTTAGCGATCGCACCAGCGATCACGACAACGACACGACGCTACATGTCACACACAGCTAAGACGCTAACGAGATCGCTACTGCGCCATAAATGGTGACGCATTAGCGATCTCGTTAGCGATCTCGTTTAGTGTGGCAGTACCTTTACTCTTTAAACATTTAAGGATGATTGAACAACAAAAGGTTTACACAGATACATTTTTTCAAATGTAAAAATTTTATACAGAGTGTATAAAATATAAAATTTACTTATCCCAAGAACTATTAAACTCTTCACGCTTGCCAAAAAGTAGATCCTGGCTCCTTTTCTAGTTGATATGGATTTAGAAAATTTGAGTTCAAAGTTTCAAAACAGGAAAGAAAACAAATAGATTCAGCATGCAGCAATGCTAAACCAATTACAAGGATAGCACTGTAGACAAGAGAGCTGGTTTATCTTTTTCTGTAGACTTTCGCTTTGTGAATGCCTGTTTGAAATTGTTTTGCCCACCGTAAACACAACCGACTAAAATGCATATATGTTGTTTCTCTTGCGTTACCTATCCATTTTGTGGAATGATTATAGAGAATCATCAAAGTGAAAAACAGAGTTTTCTTATTCCTTACAGCATTCAAAGACTAAAGTTCTAAAGAAATCCATTTACATTTTATAACTGCGCTCCATAGCATAAAATGTTGCCACTGTTCATTTTCATAGAATACAGAGGTGTAATAACATATATTGCTCGCCAAACCCACTTATGTTTTCCAAGCTTTCAAATTCAAAATCAGGTCTTTGAAGTATATTGTAAGTACAGTTATGTAAGAATACTAAGGTGAGGTAGGGAATAGTCTATTTCCAGCATATCATCTTAATTCAGAAAGTCATTATTCCCCAGAGCTGCTATTAGAGTAAGAAAAGCTACAAAAGGGTATAGAAATACCGACAGTATAATTCCTACAAGGAACAAAATAAATTCACTTGACAATGTAAGAACAAAGGCTTTGTAGTGTAGTATATCATTCAACAACACTTGGCAAATAACAAACTTTAGGCTTATAAATCATCAATTGTTATAAGCTAAAAGACATAGCACACAGAGTTTGGATGTGTAATCCCACCATTAACTGACCATAGTTACTAAAAAAAAATTAAAAATAATCTTTTAGTAGCTTCTAGCAATATTCGTGAACTTTGTGTGTTGTACTAAGCAGTAAAAATAAGAAAGGCATCTTTCAGGGTAAGCTGCTTTCCACTTCAGAGGATGCCTGCCATGATTCAGTAAACTGCTCTGCAGAGTGAAAATAATTGTATAAAAACATTGGCCATTGACAGCAATTTCACTCAGCAGTATATTGTAGTGAATGCAAATAATTTACCTAAAATTATCAGGAACGATGAGTGTAAATCATTAAAGAGTGTTTTCTTTTCTTAATGTGCTGTTGCTTGCTGTGAAACCTTATTTTTATTCCTGCTTGCCAGAATCCTTTAGTTTTTATTGATGATTGTGCTGATGATGTGATGCCCCAGCAATAATTCATTTCCATCAATCAGTCTGTGAATAAAGTACAGGCAGCACCCTGCGCAGTCCTAAGCACAAGTCAACCGTGAAAAGCAGTAACAGCGAAGCAACAATGTTAGATAGAAATGTGTACTAGGTAAAGTCAGAAAATCAGAAAACTGAATTCAAAGAAGAGGAATGGAGAGAAGAAAAGCAAAAGAAAAAACGAAAGAGAGAATGCGGTATGTAATACGAAGGTTGTACTGAAAGCAAACTTTAGGAGCATGTACAGTAGATATGGTATAACGCATTTGCTTCTACAAAAATACCTGTGGAAAAACTGTACAAATTGGATTGTGATCACATTAAAGGGAATCTGTCACCCCATTTTTCGACCATCAGCTGTAGCCACCGCCATCAGGGGCTTATCTACAACATTCTGTAATGCTGTAGATAAGCCCTGATGTAATCTGAAAGAGAAGAAAAACGAGTTATATTATACTCACCCAGGGGTGGTCCGCCGTCTAGTCTGATGGGCGTTGCGGTCCAGTCCAGCGCCTCCTATCTTCTAGCGAAGCCCTCCTCTTCTTAGCTTCCCGTCGCGGCTCTGGCGCAGGCGCACTGCTCTGCACTGAACAGAGTACTGCAGTGCGCAGGCGCCGGGAAAGGTCCGGCACCTGTGCACTGCAGTACTCTGCTCTGACCTCAACAGGGCAGAGCAGTGTGCCTGCGCCAGAGCCGCGACGGGAAGCTAAGTGAACGCCATCGTAGGGTGTAAGGTGTTACGGAGCAAAAGATTTTATTTGGTGTATTGGAGGGGTTATGGGCCTGAGGATAGGTCCTGGGAGCCTGCCGAGCACGTTCACGCTCCGCAGCTCATCGCTGCTTTTGAAAGCAGCGAGGCCCAGAGAAGGGGGGCCTTAGGAGGGGGGGTAATGTTAGGGGTTGAGTTCCCGCTTCTGCACAGGGGGAATCTCGAGCCATTCCGGCTGCGGTCTCCCATTCGTCTCCGGCCGCAGTGGACTCTGCTCAGCTTGGACAGTCGGTCCCAGCGTCTCGCCCAGTCTGGCAGTGTGCAGAGGATTACTGCTGCTCCTCCAGACTCTGCTATTGTGGCCAGTACTGGTTAGCAGCGAGCAGATGTCTTTAGGACAAAGTCCTTGTTTTTCCCTTCTGAGCATGCCCAGGGTGAGATCTCTCATTGGAGATCAGGGGTCACATGCTCAGGTACTTCAGCAGCTCCTATTGGTCTGCCAGGAAGGTCCTGTGACTACTGGTGTTCTGGATCAGGTTTCATTGGTCCTTGTTTCTGGTAGGTCTTGTAGCTGTTATTATAAAAGGGTGGCAATGCTGAGCCGCCATGCGCTAGTATCAACCATTATATGCTTTGCGCCAGTGTGGTCATGCGTGTGTGTGGTTAGGGCCCGGCTGAAATAAGCCCCTAGAATACCGACTTAATCGGTGAGGAGTTTGGTATGCTAGCTGGTCAGGGTCGGTGTCCTAGATGCCCTAGATTACCGGCATAACCGGTGAGGAGTTTGATTGCCATATTGAGGGTCTGGCGTTCAGACGCCATAGATTGTGGGTGACTCCCGCGAGGACATTAGCGCATGATCACGTTCTATGTTTGCTTAGCACTTACTGTGTACCTGGGTGCCTGACAGGACACAGAACTTTTTCTCAGAGGCCCTGTGATGTAACAGGGTTCGCTTTCTACGCTAGACAGCACCCTAGCGTGTTTATTTTGTGACTCAGTTGTGTTTAGTGAGTTCGCACACATCGCCATATAGCGCTGCTGCACTCCTTCTAGCGGCTCTGTGAAATAACAGAGTTCGCACATATTGCCACAGCGCATGGCGATGTTTATTTTGGCGACTCTGCGGGATAACAGAGTTTGCGTCTTGCATCATTTTACTAGCAGCAGGTTCCGCCTGCACGGTGGACCCTGGGCTGCGAATGCACCTCCCTACCTCATATATTTGGTGCGTTCCGCAGACCCTAACACCATGTTAGTTCATAGTATGTTGTTTACATTTACATTAATATAAAATACATTTATATTGTTTCTGAAAAGGAGGTTACTAAGTCACGTCATTAGGAAAACTTGACGTCTTCTCTGCCTTTCAAATACTAAAAGGGTTCTTCTAGAATTAGATAAAATGGCTTCGCTGATATAATTCAAGCTGCAACTCATCTTGGTCACGTGTCAGGACAGGCTGGAGACTGAATACATACAGCTCTTGAGAACTTTGTCTTAACTGACAAGAGTTGTATCACACATGCGTCAGTCGGTGTTCAGGAGCTCAGCTGTCACATGTGAATAGATATATTTTAACTCACGTTCAAGGAGGAGATCTCCAGCTTTTTTCTCCTCCTCCGACAGTCTGACAACTTTATAGCAGTGCACAGAAACTGTGCCCAACTGGAAAAAAATAAACATTGAAGATGACGACACTGGAAATAACCCGCTTTGTGCTCAGCAAGGAAAATATATAATTCTTCACATATGACAGCTGTGCTTCCACCTCTGAATGAGGGATGTGTAATACAGTTCTAGCAGTTGAGACACAGGTCTCAAAAACTGTATGTCTTCAGTCTGCAGCCCTTCCTGCCAGCTGACTCCGACAGACTGCAGCTTGAATAACATCAGGGACACCATCTTACCTAACTCAATGAAAATCCCTTTAATACTTGATAGAAGCAGAGGAGACATCATGTTGTCTTCATGACGTGAGAAGCACGGCAACCAAATTTAATAGCCCCTGTGCAGTAACAATATAAATATATTTTAGGCAAATTTGAGAAAGAAATGAGGTGGAAGATGTGCATAACTACTTTAATATCTTAAAACAATGTTCCATGTCATTTACTATAAATTCAGTCATGCTGATGTATCCTCACCTTTAGTATGGGTTACTGTGAAAGTATTAGCTCAGTCATACACAAAAATACCTTAAAGGCCTTTCTAGCAACTCAGTGACCTTTTGTGAAAAAGGAAAAATATAAAATGCAACAATCTAGATAGACTGTTTCACACTTCAAAGCACTTAAGCGGTGATCCTGAAACTCATTCATATGTAAGATAAAATAGCCACTTATCCTTATCAATTCAGCAGAATGGCTTATGTAAAATTAATATTGTTGATAAATATTTCATCTGACTGCATGGGATCTGTAGTTTTGTATATAAATTGCTTTCTTGCCTCTTAAACATTGCTCTGTTTTTGCTCAGTGATAAGTTTGCTTTTATATAATGTGTGGTGAATAAGATCCCTATCATGGAAACGAGAGCAGCATAATGAAAGAATAGATTATTAGAAATTATCTTCATTTCCATTTACCACTATAAAATGCAGGTTGTAGCGAAACAGATAATCTTATGTTTAGTGACTATAGATATGAAAAGTAACTTTCTTTTTGTTGACTACATATTGGCCCTTGAATTGTCGAGCAATAAATAAGCAAATCTGAGAAAATTCTCTTTACCATCCAATAGACAAATTTTCTGTTACAAAGTCTTATTTTATGCATGTAAATCATGGAAGGTAAAGTACTGTATGTTGACACAGATCCTTAATTCAGTCCAATGTCCTATTTCTCTATAGTAAACCATTATTCTGCCTGTGAAATGCAAACTAAGCAATTCTTCACATATTCATTCATCTCCATTAAATTAAGTTAAGCTAAAAAGGGTTATGTAGGACCTTATGTTTCTAAAGCAATAGACACTTTCATGTTGTGTAAAATGTTATTTTTTCACGTCATGAAGATCATGATTTAATGCCCGACTCCTTTATTTATGTCAGAGCTCTTCATAAACTAGACAGGATTGTTGTCTAAGCAGTGTGATTGACATTTCTTTTTATTGGTATGCTTTTTTTAAGGTGGCAGCAATTTATTTACTACTGAAAAGCTCCTGCACCAAAACAAGCTCTGAATCAACCCCCGACCTACTAATCATTTATAATTTGGCTTTAACACCCCCACAGGCACCAAAATCTAAAGGGAATCTATAAACTGTAACTGAACTGTGCTAACCGCACACATGAACGAAACAGATGCTAAGTCAAGAGTCCAGTTACCCCTGCCCTGACGCTACTGAATCTGTGCCTGACCGGCTCCCTAAGCATGTGGCCAACTAGAGACTCAGGTGTTGAGCCATGTGAATGAAACTGCATACGTGTGTTACCTGCCTGCTAACATGTACAGTCTTTGAGCATAGACAGACACTCGAAAATGTGCAAAGTGGTAGAGTAACCACTCACTCACACCAAAACATAAATGACACTAGCGCTCATGCCTGCGTCGCTGAGAGCCTTTCATTTGCTAGGCATCCCCCATAACACTCCTCATCCGCGGGCCAATCCGGAGATGCCACATCACCAGAGCAGCTAACGTCTGACCACCAATAAGAAGGCGCTACATCAGGGACATGCTCACTAAGGTGATCTCTGGGCTTAGACTCCAGAGTGCAAGGCTACACCTGCATATCGCTGATTACCATTGACTTGGCTGAAGAGCCATCAGTAACCAAACATATACCATGAGCCTGAGCAAGACTTTGGGACTGACGTCTGTGCTGAGCAGCAATCGCAGCGGCGGGACTTGAATTGGAAACCACAGTACCAGGTAATGCTTGGAATCTATCCCACGCAGTGGAAGAATCCTGACGCCTAACATTTCCCCCCACTAGCATTCCCCCTGGCCACGCTCAAAGGCTGCAATAAGTTGAGGGGTAAAAATAGGCTCCCAGGTCCTATCCTCTGGTCCATTACCCTTCCAGTCAACCAAAAAAATATTTTGCCGCGGACCACTTTGGACACGACAATAGCATTGACCTCAAAATTGTCTGAGGATGTATCCGAACCCCCAGCAGGAATTCCATAAAATTGGGACATATACACGGGTTTTAAAAGAGACACATGAAAAGTGTTGGTGATATTCAAGTACGGTGGAAGACTGAGGCGATGAACTACAGGAATCACCTGCTCAATAACCTTGAAAGGACCTAGGTAGACTTGGTGATCTCTAGACTTAGACTCCAGAGTGCAAGGCTACACCTGCATATCGCTGATTACCATAGACTTGGCTGAAGAGCCAGCAGTAACTAAACAAATACCACGAGCCTGAGCAAGACACAGAGGCCGATGTCTGTGCTGAAAAGCAATTGCAGCGGCCTGACTTGAATGGGAGACCACAGTACTAGATAATGCTTGGGATCTATCTCGCGCAGCGGAAGAATCCCAATGTGTAATATATATGCCTAAAAAAACAACTGTAACTTAATTTAGGCATTTATTATGCAATGTAATAATTAAATCCGGCTTACACACGAGTTTTGACAAACAATATGAACAAGCCATTTGACCTTTTGCTAATAAGAACTTTTCCTTGCTCCCTAAATTTAATTTAACAGACATTACTTTGATTAAGAACACGGTATGGGTTGATGAGTGATGTTTGATTGTCAGCATTTCCCGTGGATATTATTTTATTCCTATCTTTGAGGATTCAACTTCCATGAGTACATTTGGCTTGTAGAACTTGTCAGCCATGTACCCTGCTGACTTCATGACATCCTTTATTCACCTTGCCTTAACTCACTCATGTACAAAGGAGATGAAGAACCTGATTTAAATATCAAAAGGCACAGAAGTTTCAAGGGTAGCAATTAGGAAGTAATCAAATATCTTTTGATAATACTGACCGCATATCACATCTTTTAAAACTTACAAACTCATAGATCACATTATAGTTATTTTTTTTAACAAAAGGATATCATGCTTTTCAGTTGTAAGGAAAGAATTATTTTATCAGCATATACAAAAATGAAAGAAATTAGAAAACCTTAAAGCATATAGTAATAAAGTTATTGCACAGTGTTTCAGTGCTTGGTGAACCTAAATCATGCATTATTTTGGTAAAAGTGTCAAAAGGTGTTAAAAAATTCAAAAACTCCAAACAAAAAATATTTTTATTATTAATATACAGTATTTACAAATTACAACAAAATATTATATTTAATTCAAACAACTAATGAAAGTGGCTTCAAGTTTATTATTTTTTCTGAAACTTTGCAAATGAAAAAAGTGCCTAAAATTGTCCCTGCATTGTTTTAACCTCATTTTAGAGAATGTTAAAGTGCTGGAAACGTGTTTAAGAATATAGTGAGGGAAGCACTGGTGAAGTCTACCATTATGTGTCTTTTGGACTCAGGACTCAAAATTTTCATACTAATTAATGCTAATCATACTAATCATTAGCAATTTTTCTACTTTCTAGTCCCTTTCTACTTATATAAAATTGCAGTTGGCTCCAATTTTGTACCTGTCTGCACTGTTACGCTCATATGTTTGTCAGAAAAATGGACTCGATCTACATAAGTTGGATATAATTACTACTGTACCAGCCATAGTTGCTTGAATACAATGGTGCAACAGAGAGCCATCACTTCACTGCATAGGTTAACTACTATGTGGTGCACTGAGTGGATATCATAACTGTCCAGGGAATCATCACTGTGCAGAGTCCTCATAAGTGGTATCACTACACTCAAGAACCATTGAGGGAGTATCTCTTCTGTGTGGTGAGCACAAATTAAGCACTGACACAAAGAACACATTTTTATTACAATGTAGTGCTAAGGGGACATTCTTCCTGTGTGAAAAGCACTAAATGAACTTTGCTACTGTGAAGGAGATCTGAAGGGCATTATCACTTTTTGGGAGATCTACTAGTTTATGTCATGCAAAAAGGCACATTGTATGTGAAGCACAAATGGGCACTTATTGCCTTCATCTAAAGGTGGATACTATTTCATAGTTGAAGCACAAAGGGCCACTATTACTTTTCGCTGCATAAAGGATGGCACTATTATTGTATGGGGTGCTAAAGGAGGCACCATTACAGCATGTGGCACTCTCTGCTCGCTACTGTTTTTTTTGGGAGTGCAAGCTGTGTGACAGTATTATTTTTAGAAGCACTATCAAAGTGCCAATGTTATTTTTAGATTAACTATTTTCTTTGTGCTGCTGATTAGTGTTGAGCATTCCGATACCGCAAGTATCGGGTATCGGCCGATATTCGCGTTATCGGAATTCCGATACTTAATTCCGATACTTTTTCAATATCGTATACCGGAATCGGAAGTTCCCATAATTCTTTGAGAGGCAATGTGATTTTAGTCAGCCAATGAGGAATCCTACGAAGTGTGGGCACATCCTGTAATGCTGCGGTCATCTTAACTAATGGCATGGCTGTGATTGGCTGCTGAAATGATGTCAGAATGCACTATAAAAGGCGCCGCCGCCATTTTAGCGTCACTGTGCTGTGAATTCAGATAGGGACAGAACGCTGCTCTGCTCACTCTGAGGGACAGTTAGAGATTGCGATTTAGTGTACTGTGCTTTAGGCAGGCTAGCACCAACCGCTGTGTAAAGCTTCCTTTTGCCTGCAGTGTTGTTTTAACAGCTCTGCAAGGTGTGTGTGAGTGCAGGTGACGCTGCAGTTTGCTCTGCATCCAACGCTGTCTGTAGGCATCTGCACGTGTCACTCACAGACTCTTTTTTTTTTTCTTTAGTGTAATTCTAGCTGCTCCATTCAATAGAAATTATAGTGTGATGCGCTTCCATCCGTATCCAATACATTGGTTGCAAACACTATAGAAGTAGACAAAGGAGTAGCCTTTCACAGATTGTGGACAGTTGTGTTTCAGTGTTCACTTCAGTCTGTTTTTTTTTTTTTTTTGAGTGCATATCACGCTCCAGTTACTTGTTCAAGCACTGCTGCTTGTACTCTGCTGAGCGTGTCTCAGTGCCTCATCCTTTTCATTTTTCTCCAATTGGTGCTTCTCCATTATATTTGAAAAAAATCTAATCTATTAGTGTGACGCGCTTCCATCCGTATCCAATACATTGGTTGCAAACACTATAGAAGTAGACAAAGGAGTAGCCTTTCACAGATTGTGGACAGTTGTGTTTCAGTGTTCACTTCAGTCTGTTTTTTTTTTTTTTTGAGTGCATATCACGCTCCAGTTACTTGTTCAAGCACTGCTGCTTGTACTCTGCTGAGCGTGTCTCAGTGCCTCATCCTTTTCATTTTTCTCCAATTGGTTCTGCTACATTCCATTTAAAATAAATCTAATCTATTAGTGTGACGCGCTTCCATCCGTATACAATACATTGGTTGCAAACACTATAGAAGTAGACAAAGGAGTAGCCTTTCACAGATTGTGGACAGTTGTGTTTCAGTGTTCACTGCAGTCTGTGTTTTTTTTTTTTTGAGTGCACATCACGCTCCAGTTACTTGTTCAAGCACTGCTGCTTGTACTCTGCTGAGCGTGTCTCAGTGGCTCATCCTTTTCATTTATCTCCAATTGGTTCTGCTACATTCCATTTAAAATAAATCTAATCTATTAGTGTGACGCGCTTCCATCCGTATACAATACATTGGTTGCAAACAATATAGAAGTACACAAACGGGCCTTTCACAGCTACTGAACATGGGTTTTTAATTTTTAACTAAAATATGTATTTTTTCAAATGACACAAATATAAGTAATGTTGAAGAGGAATAGTCCTACATCCATTGTTTGCACAATATTACAGGTGTACATCATGTCCCTTAATCAACAATGTATTATTATATTTACTTGTATGCTTTTATTTAAAAGCCAAGAACACAGAAGGATAACCTTCGCACTGCAGCTGTTGTCAAAGTTCAACCCACATTATGCACTTCCAACATTGCAGCATTTGAGGCATGATGTGAGTTGGATTTGTCAAAGTTATGGAGTGAGAAGGTTCACCATCAGTACCCTATAGCATAAGTATGCTTTTGTGTTAGCATTTGTGTTAGACATGTGGATATCTGCCATAATATGTCACAATTATTTAGTTACAGATTTGTTACCAACACTAATCATTGAATGGTTTTAAATTTGACGTTTCACTTGTTTACAGCTTAGAAATAAGGGTGTAGCCTGATATCTATGTGTAGCACTAGCCACTTTAACATGTCATGTTTTTTTCAACATGTGTAGCTAGGTAGCAGTAATTTTTGCCGGACACACAGCAGGGGAACAGCAGGCGTTACTGAACCCCACAAACACATCATCGATTGTTTTGATCTGTGCATCCAACACTTCTGAGCCCAGGGTCAAGGAGGGTGTAGCCTGAGGCCTAGTATGAGATGTTTGAACTTTAATTTGAACTTTAATTTGGAGTTAGCAGCATTAATTTTTGTCAGACACGCAGCAGGGGAACAGCAGGCGTTACTGAACCCCACTATCACTATAGCTTGTGTATTGGTCTGTGGACACGACACTTCTGAGCAGCAACTGGCAGTGTTGTAGCCCAGGGAGTATAGCTCAGGTGGTAGAAAGATGAACATAACAGGAGACATGGAAAACGTTGCCAACCAGTTAGTTAATCTGAAACCGGACAGGCAAATTCAGGCGAGATCCATGCCTAGTTCATTTTCAGAAAAGTAAGCCGTTCTACATTATCGGAGGATAGTCGCATGCAACGGTCTGTTAGTACACCACCTGCAGCAGTAAAGACGCGCTCCGATAATACACTGGCAGCAGATCAAGCCAGCACCTCCAATGCATACTGGCTAAGCTCTGGCCATGTATCCAGCTTAGAGACACAAAACTTGAATGGGGAAGAGCCATCTGGGAGTACACTGAGAGGGCAAGACATGTAGTCTGTCACCATCTTACGGAAATGTTGCCTCCTGCTGACTGGAGCCGTCTCGGATGGTGTAGACATTGGTGGCGCTGCCACAAAACTTCGACACATTTGGAACATACTGTTCTTGCCCTGTGCAGAGGCGCTGCTTGTGCTCCCTCTTGTTGCAGAGCTGTCTCCACTGCCTCGACGCACAGAGCTGCTTTGTAAAGTAGTAGCAGCAGCAGTGCTCTCGGCTGGAATGGAGAACATTATGGATTGCACCAGTGTGTCTTGGTACTTCCGCATTTTACGCTCCCGGTTCAACGGTGTGATGAGGCTTTGTAAGTTGTCCCGGTAGCGAGGGTCTAGGAGGGTGTACACCCAATAATCAGACGTGGTGTGAATGTGTTCGATGCGGCGGTCGTTTCTCAGCCACTGCAGCATGAAATCAACCATGTGCTGCAGACTCCCAACTGGCCAAGAAACGTTGTCCCCTGCAAGAGGCGTCATCTCTGCCTGTTGTGCATCACCCCACCTTGGTCTACATACTGACTAGAGCATTGTCTACCTCCCTCTGGAGCGATGTCTTCCTCCTCCATTGACTCCTCCTCATCCTCCTCACAAAGTCCTTCAAATACATATAAATTTACAAAATTTAAAACTCAAAATTTAAAAACTTTGTATCATAATTCTGTAACATCAGTTTATGGAAACACAATAGCATTACAAAAGGATAGACAAAAAATGTACATTATGTGCTTTGTAAATACATTAAAAGTTTGTAATGGTTATGAAAATATAGACAGCGACTCTGGAGGTTCAATTGTTGATACAGCATGGTACTTTGAAAGTCCTCCAGCCCTTTGTGAGGAACCACGTTGCGCTGACTGTCCAGAAGGTGATGGAATTTGTGACTCCTCATCCTCCACCTCTTCCAAAACCTCATGCCTTAGTGCTTGCAGTGTTTTTTGAAGCAGGCAGATAAGGGGGACAGTCAGGCTGACTAGTGCATCATCTGCACTCGCCATCCGCGTTGACTCATCAAACGCACGCAAAACGTGGCAGATATCCTTCATAGAGTTATTCGCCACTCATTACACTGGCAGTGGCTGCCCATTCATTATAGGATCCAATTCTATTTACTGGTTCTCACCAACAAAGCTCTCCACAGCGCAGCACCCCCCTACATCTCCTCCCTTATTTATATTTATCGGCCTAACCGACTGCTGCACTCTGCAAATGACCTTCGACTAACCTCTGCACTAATCCGTACCTCCCACTCCCAACTCCAAGACTTCTCCCGCGCTGCGCCAATCCTCTGGAATGCTCTACCCCAAGAAATTAGGACTATCCGCAATTTGGATGGTTTCAGGCGCTCCCTCAAAACACATTTGTTCACAGTGGCCTATCACATTCACTAATCAAAGTCATTCTATGTGTAATTCTGTGTGTGTAGCCCATTCACTATCTCCATGCATCCCTCACTCCCTTAAAATGGCTGGACCATCATTGTAAAAACACCATTGTATATAAACACCTGTACTTTGTATCTCCCCCACCTCATTGTAGATTGTAAGCTTTCACCAGCAGGGGCGGCTGATTTTGCTTTAATTATTGTATTGTTAACGTTGTTACTTATGACTTGTGTTTTGAAACTGTTAAACTGTAAAGCACTGCGGAATATTATGGCGCTATATAAATAAATAATATTAGTATTATTCTTATTATAGAGGCCCACTCAGTAGTGGTGAAGTGTGAACGGCACAAATTGCGAGTTGACTGCGCCTGATGCAGCTGATCCTCCATTACTGTTGGCTGCTGCTCACACAACCGCTCCAACATATGTAACGAGGAATTCCACCTGGTGGGTACGTCACATATGATGCGATGTTCATGAAGGTGAAATCTGCGTTGCAGAGCTGCAATCAGCGATCTGGCCATGCTGGAACGTCGCAAGTGAGCGCACTCTAGGCGGACCTTGTGCAGCAGTGCATCAAGATCCGGATAGTCCCTCAAAAAACTCTGCACGACCAAGTTGAGCACATATGACAGACATGGTATGTGAGTGAGGTTGCCAAGGCCCAGAGCTGACACCAGATTTCGGCCATTGTCACACACTACCAAGCCTGCCTGTAGATTCTCTTCCAAAAACCACACGTCGCTCTCCTGCTTTATGGCATTACAGAGCTCCTGCGCTGTGTGGCTAAGATTCCCCATGGAAATTAATTTCAGGACGGCCTGTTGACATTTGGACACGGCTGTGCTCATATCGGTCGCAACAGGTAAACGTTCACGGGTCCATGTGGAGGTAGACCGTGACGGCTCCTGCAGCGATGATTCTGAGGAACTGGAGTAGGAGGAGGAATCAATGTGTACAGACTTGATTCCTGCAATCCTTGGAGTTGGCAGAACACGTACAGCGCCACTCGCAAGATCAGTACCCGGCTGCACAACATTGACCCAATGGGCAGTGAGGGAAAGGTATTGTCCCTGGCCATGGGTGTTAGAACCCTCTTGTTAGGTTTTGTTTCAGTTTGCTGGTCACATGACCTTTTTTCCCTATTTAGTCTGGCTCCGCCCTTCTGGCTTTGCTTGACAAAATTGTATTATCTACTGTTAAGCTAGCCGGGTGCTTAGGTGCCTTAATCTGTCAGTTTTGCTTGATGTTAGGATCACAAAGTATTTATTTTTCTGTTTAATTATCCATGCTACAATTTATGTTAGGAGGTGTCCACCTTTTCTCCCAGTCCCTAGATCTTGTAGGGATTACTCCCTCGCAACTATAGGTCTTCGTTCACACTAGATGAGGACTTTAGCGGGTCTGGTCGCAGGATCAGGTTCCCCGTTACATCGTAGGGATTCAGCTTAGTTGTATTGTAGGGACAGAATTCCCTTCTTTCCTTACTGGTTGTAGCAGATCATAACAATGGGTACTGGTCCACGCATCGGTGGTCAGGTGGACCTTGCTACTGAGGGCTTTTAGTAGCGCATGTTTAATTTTTCCCTCAACATGCTTTTGCAGACCAGGGACGGCTTGCCTGCTGAAATGAAATCGGCTTGGCACATTGTATTGTGGGACTGACAATGATATTCAGTTACGGAAACTGTCTGTCTCCACCAGCCTGAATCACAGCATTTCAAGGGACAGGAGTTTTGCAATGCCAGCATTCAGAGCCTGTGCTCGTGCATGGTTTGCGGAGTATGGCCGTCTTTTATCCCATGCCTGTGCTACCGATGGCTGTTTTGTGGCCTGGGAGTGTGAGGATGACAGGGAACTTGCTGCTGTGTGTGGAATAACAGTTTGTCTCTGGACAACAGTGGCCGAGGTTCTTCCATGGCGATCCTGTGAAGAAGCAGAACCAGCTGTGTGTGAGCTCGATGAAGAGGCTTCAACACAACCTGAAGATGTAGGTGCTGCTGTAGGTTGGCCTACATCTCCAGTGTGTCTTTGTAACTCAACTACGTGCTTTGTCCGCACATGTTTCCACATATTTGTGGTATTGAGGTGACTGACACTTTTAGCTATTTTAATTTTTGATTACACAGCTTGCATTTCACATAGCAAATATCATGTGCAAGTGTGTGAAAAAAGGACCACGCAGTGCAAGTCCTGGGAGCGCACGTTTTGACTTTTGGAAGACAACTGCTCCGAACAGGTGCCAAACTGGAGGCTACAGGCAACCGAGTCTGCAGCCTAACTCTCCCTCCTGTTTGTACCGTTGGGGCAATGTCTTCCTCTATCTTCCTTCTATCACTAACCATTTCTCTAGGCCTCTCCCAGCTTTCAACCAAAGTACTGGTTCTCAGCCACAAAGCTATCCACAGTGCAGCACCCCTCCTACATCTCCTCCCTCATTTCTATCTATCGGCCTAACCGACTGCTGCGCTCTGCAAACGACTTTCGACTAACCTCTGCACTAATACGTACCTCCCACTCCCGACTCCAAGACTTCTCCTGCTCTACGCCAATCCTCTGGAATGCTGTACCCCAAGAAATTAGGACTATCCACAATTTGCATGGTTTCAGGCGCTCCCTCAAAACACATTTGTTCAGAGCGGCCTATCACATTCACTAATCAAAGTCATTCTATGTATTCTGTGTAAGTGTGTGTGTGTCTCTAGCCCATTCACTATCTCCATCCCTCAGTCCCTTAAGATGGCTGGAACATCATTGTAAATGCACCATTGTATATAAACACCTATACTTTGTATCTCCCCCATCTCATTGTACATTGTAAGCTGTCACGAGCAGGGGCGACTTATTTAGCTTAAATTATTGTATTGTTAACGTTGTTACTTATGACTTGTGTTCTGAAACTGCTAAACTGTAAAGCGCTGCGGAATATGATGGCGCTATATAAATAAATATTATTATTATTCCTCTGAGCTGCTCCCACCACCTTCCTGTTCCTCATGCCATGTTGGGTCTTGGACCTCATCATCTCCACTACCCTCTTCCAACACCTTGTTGGGTGGTCTGGCCAGCACCATGCTCAACAGAAACTGGCACCTGGGTCTCATCATCATCAGATGCGTTCTGCGGTGTGCTGACCATCGGCACTGTCTCACCCGCCTCTTCAGATTCAGAGAGACACAGCTGTTGCGCATCACTGCATACTCCCTCTTCACATTACAGAATGCTGCTTGGCTGGGCCCCTGTTTGCAAGCCAATAGATTCTGAGAACAGAAGCAGACACTCAGCTGGCTCCTGTACAGAACTCTCTGACTGCCTGGGCAATTTGCCAGGCGGTGAAGAGACAGATGGTTGCCCAACAGTGCTGTGGTCCTGAGAGGAGGTGGAAGCAATTGAAGTCGATGCATTGGCTGACATCCAAACAACAACGGCTTCAATTTGTTCTTCCCGCAGCAGGGGGGTACTCCGAGCTCCTACAAAAGTGCGCATAAAGGAACGCTCACGGGGAAAACTGGTGGATGCTGTGTCACTGGGGGCCGCAGCAGCCACAGAATCCCCACGTCCTCTCCCTGAAGAAACTCCACGACCACGTGCCTTACTCCCTGCCTTCTTCATCTTGGTAGATTGATAAAGAAAGTCTGAAAAGTTATAAGGTCTAAGTGTGGTTATTCCGCAGAGACTGCAGTGAACACTGCACACAACTGTTCACTACCCAATGCGTCTCAGCAGGAAGGCAGTCTGTGCGTCAAAACAAAGGCACAAGCATACATCCATGTACCCTGTTTATAAAGCTATATAAAAAAAATTATGTAGTAGTGACGCACACTTTATTGAGGTACAGTATTACATCGCCATTCACCATCTGTGGCTATGCAGTCTCATCTATATATACCTTATCTATCTGTTGTCATGCTTCCAAGTCGACAGTCAGCCATAAATAGCAATTTTCACTATGCACTATGCACTTTTTAAAGGTTATGTTTGTTAATAAAAATGATTATTGCCACATATTATGAGTATTACATGATGGAAATTGTATAATTTTGTATAAAATATTTAGTGACATTATTCAGCAAATGGAACATTTTAGTAATATCACAGATTACTTGTAATGCTGATGATGTTTTGAAGTCAGACATTCATTGCCTATACAATAAAAATGGTGTACATACTGTTACTTATCCATCATTAATGGATTCAGATATGTACTTGTATGCTTTTATGTACAACCGTATAGCAGATTCCTTAACTAATTTATTTTGTGGTTTGCATTGCTGTTCAACATGTTAATGTATGTGTTTATGTTTGTCAATTCTTTATTTATCTAGATATTAGTTTAAATGAAATCATCATCTTATGGTAGTAAAGGTTATCTTTCTCTTGTTTGAAGTATAGACATTTAAAATTGACAGGTAACAAGGAAATTACTTGATCTAGTATTTAAACATCCTCCTTGACCCTGGGCTCCAACACCGCCAGTTGTTGCTCGGAAGTGCTGTTAGCACAGTCAACACTTGCTCCTGTGTTACTGGGGTTCAGTAACGTCAGCTGGTCCTCGGTTGTGCCATTGGCTCTTTTCCTTCTGCTGCCCCTCCGGGTTCCAGTACCGTCAGCTGGTTTCTCCGCAGTGCCTTTGGCCTAGGTGCCTCCATCTCGGTATCCGAGTTCCAGCAACGTCTGCTGGTCCTTGGTAGTGCTTTGGAGCACAGGTACCTCCTGCTTAGTAACCGTGTCCCAGTAACGTCAGCTGGTCCTCGGTTGTGCCATTGGCTCTTTTCCTTCTGCTGCCCCTCCGGGTTCCAGTACCGTCAGCTGGTTCTCCACAGTGCCTTTGGCCTAGGTGCCTCCATCTCGGTATCCGAGTTCCAGCAACGTCTGCTGGTCCTTGGTAGTGCTTTGGAGCACAGGTACCTCCTGCTTAGTAACCGTGTCCCAGTAACATCAGCTGGTACAAGGTTGTGCTACAAATACAAGATACAGAACAAGAGACACAAGAACAATAAGCAGAAGATCTAAAAGCAGAAGAACATGAAGTATAAGACCAAAATTAAGAGCAAAATATATGCTCTAAATTCTAAGCAGAAGAAGACTAAGCAGTGTATGGGGGTGAGTCCGTTCCTCCTCGTGGTGCCCCTGGAAAATGCCTGCTGCTGCAGGCTAAACTGAACACGGACAAATACTGTTGTAATTTAAATCTTTTGTGACAGCAAGAACGGAAGGATGAAAAATTCATACTTTGACAGATTACAAGTACAGGATTCTCTGTCACAAATAAGAATATGATGAAGAAGATGAAGCAGAATATGAATAAGAATAATAGTTTAATAAGAAGAATATGAGTAATGTTAACAAAGATGAATAGCAAGAAGTTTAAGAAGAAGATAAAGAAGGTGAAGATGAAGAATAATTTGATGAAAAAGATGATGCTGCAGAAGATTATGAAGGAGAAAGTGTGTGAAAAGTTAAAAAGGTGAAGATGAAGAGCATGGAAGTTGTGTAATATACATATTTGCCAAAATAGAAAAAACGTTAACAACATTGTCAATTTCTTCGTCAATCCGAACATCTTTAAAAAAAAAATATTTATGCTATTCCATTTGATTGGGTTAAACATCTATGCCTTTAATGTCTCCTCAACCTTCCCCAATACATTCTACATTACTCTTTCTTGTTTTCCTTCATGTACAATTAACCAACAAGGCAAGAATAGGGTTTTTTTAATTTCGATATTTTGTTCCCATAGACTTACATGGGACTTCCGGTATCGGTATCGGGTATCGCCGATATTTTAATGTTATCGGCGATACCATTCCGATTCCGATACTTTTGGATATCGGAAAGTATCACTCAACTCTACTGCTGATACTGAGAATGTTGGTAAATTGTAAAGCTAAAGACAATCACGGCAGTATAGTCCGATAAAAGCAAAAAAAAAATCTAGCATATCAGTGCCCATTTCTATGAATTTTCCTAAACCTGTAAACACAAGTTAACATTTTCTTATCTGTAGTTTTGTTTGCAACTCTGAAGGGAAGTGTATCCTTGAATATCACTGGTAGTTTGTAAATTTTCATGCATGAGGTAGAAAGGGAAAAATAGAAAGTTTGTTATTGGGGCCCAGTAGTTCTTAGATTAATTCATGCCTACATTCAAAGTCTAAGGCCTTGTTCAGACTTGGCAGATTTATGAAATTAGAAAATCTATTCACGTATTTTGCTTTGCATGCAAGGGTTGCAATTGCCTTCAAACTATAGAGCCTAATGGGGCCAAATAGATTCCAATAATCCATATTACGAGACCAATGTTATTAAAGGGGACCTTTAAGACGTCAACAACTTTTTCTGGACATACAATGTATTTGTGGTTTGTGAGTGTTGCTGCCTGCTTATGATTGGTTAACATCATCCAGAGGGATATTGTTAAGGGCCAGAGGAACGCACCTAATAGATATTAAGGAGAGCTGTGTTCGCAGCCGGGGTCCACCGTGCAGGCAGAGCCTGCTGCTAGTAAGTTGGCGCAAATAGGCAGTTTGAGCAAACTCTGTTATTCCGCAGAGTCGCAGATGTAAACGCCGTAGAACTATATGGCGATATAAGCGGACTCTGTTAATTCACAGAGCTGCTGTGACAAAGACTGTGTCCTGTCAGACTCACAGGGGACACAGATGACTGCTAAGCGGATTGCAGTCTGTGGTCATGCAATCAGAACACAAGCAATAATCTCCTCACCGGAGTAGCCGGTATTCTAATGGCTTTTTCAGCCGAGCCCTGAACACGTGCGTACAAAACTCCTCACCGGAGGTGCCGGTATTCTAGGGGCTTATTTCAGCCAGAACTAACCACATGCATACATGACCACACTGGTGCAAGCACGTAACAGATTTGATACTAGTGCATGGCCACCTTCTATAGTAGCAGCTACAGGACCTTCCAGAAAAGGACCAATGAGAAACTGTTCCAGAACACAAGCAGTTTCAGGACCTTCCTGGCGGACCAATGGGAGTAGCTGCTGTAACCGAGCATGTGACCCCTGATCTCCAATGGAAGATCTTGCCCTGGGCATGCTCAGATGGAGAAACACAGGACTTAGTCCCAAGACTGCCTGCTCCTGCACTGGTTATAATCGAGGAACCAGAAGAGGCAGCAAGAAGCCTCTGCACAGTAATAGACTGAGCGAGACACTGGGACCGACATCTTCGCTGAGCAGGCTCCACTGCGGCCGGAGATGGATGGGGGACCGCAGCGAGACTGGTTCGAGATTCCCCTTGTGCAGCAGCGGGAACTCGATCCCTAACAGATATAGTTCATGCACCAGTAAAAATTCTCTGATAATACCAATTTGGATTAATTAGCTACAAAATATTTTAAGTGTTAATATCTCTGCAATGGAAAGGCAATGTTAATAAAAACAAAATAATTGAAAAAAAACATTTTATTCTGCTCTGCAGTCACTTTCACATCATGTGTCTAGATCAGCATGGAAAACTTGGTGAACAGTCCTCTTTTAAATACCCCTTACCCCTTACAGTAGGATGTTCGATTATACATTTTGCACTGTGGCCAACAAGCTTCAAATGACGTCACTCTAAATGATTGTTTCATCTCTGATTTGTCATTAATTATTAGATCTTGTAACAATTTTTATTATATGGGACAATGGTATAATTATGGAATGCATCACAAACATATGGGCTTTATGAATCTTTTTTGTCTATATGAATAACCATACTGCATTGATAGCCTTTTTACTTTAAAGGTTCCAGTATTCTGTTTAAAATATAATAGAGATCCAGAACTGATTAAATGAATTGTCTTGAGACCCTGGAGTAAGACAATTAGTCAATAAAAAAGTTACTAGAATGCATGATTTAGTCTTAGAAAGCAAAGTTAATAAACAACAATTGGGAACACAATTTACATATCCAGATAAAAAAAATGTTAGTGATATGCAGCTTCATTCTCAGGGCAGCCAGGTTCCCTGAATTTATTATAACTTGTTTGTTGAACACTCTTCTGGATTAAAACAAAGTTTGATCACTTTAACCTTGACCTAGAGACTTGCAAAATCGTTCTAAAAATATAGAGTAATAAAATGTTCTGCTTAAAATTTTATAACATAAGAATTCTGCAATTAAACCCAAAGACATAAACATATAAAAATCATGTTGTGCAATTAATCCTATGTTACAATCAAAGTGCCATCCTTTTGAAATAATAGGGAACCCGATGAATTTATGATACGTGGACAATAATTATGTATAATGTTTTGCACAACAAAACATATTCAACAACAAGAAAAATGTAATATTCTTGAATTAAATTTTGTTTGAACATCTGGAATAATTTAATATAATCTTTTAGGTTGGGTTAGGAATAAATTATGTGAGACATGTTAAAAAAAAATATTGCTATTTGCAACAAGCATCGTACATTTTAATCAGATATCTAGACACATTTCCAGGCACCTTGGGCTTAATTTTTCAAAATGTTAATGGCAGAAATCTAGAGTAAGACACTATAAAAGTACACAAAATAGTTGCACATAGTAAGTCTGTGCAAAAGATTTGGGACTTTTGCTGATTTCACACCAATTGTGGCCAGCGCTGCCAAAAAGGCAACATAGGGCATGGTGATGCCCAGTCATCTAAATTATTATGAATAGTGTCTTTCCTTACCCCACAAATCTAACTTCAATGCCTCCCAGGGATAAGATTTGTGAAGAGAAGCTTAAGGTACTGTCACATTAAGCGAGATCGCTAGAAAGATCGCTAAAGCGTCAGCGATTTTATGACACAGCAGCGATCTCGTTAGCGACTCCGCTGTGTGTGACATGTAGTGGCGATGTGGACCCCGCTGCGATGTCGCTGATCGCTCATGAACGTTCTGAGCCATTTTTTGGTCGTTGGTGTCCCGCTGGTGAGCCTGAATCGCTGAGTGTGACACCCTTTATGAACGACTTTACCAGCGTCGCAGGCGGGACTAGGATTTCCCAACGACCGCAGAGGTCGTTATACAGATCGCTGATCTCTGATGAGATCTTTGTGTTTGGAAGCTAACTAGCGATCATATAGCGATCGCACCAACGATCTCGCCATGTCATGTCGTTGTCGTGATCGCTGGTGCAATCGCTAAGTGTGACAGTGCCTTTAGAGTCTCAGGTCCCTTTTAAGATATACAAAACGCCAGCAAAAGCCATACACCTGACAAATACTATTGAGATTTCTGCTATTAGAAGTGAAGGGGAAGAACAAAGACAAAAAAATCTACATAATAAAAATATTGAAGAAAGAGAAACCAATCACAAGCTAAAATGTTTCTATACGAATGCACAAAGCATGGGCAAAAAACAAGGAGAACTGGAAGTACTAACGCAGGAAAATAAATATGATGTCATTGAAATCACTGAAACTTGGTGGAACGATACACATGATTGGGATACAAGGCTAGAAGGATACACCTTATTTGCAAGAAAAAGACATGATAAACGAGGAGGAGGTGTCGCATTGTATGTTAAAAAAGCGTATATCTGCACAGAGATTGACGCTTCAGAGACTGGGAGCTCTGTGGAAACTGTTTGGGTAAGAATGCAAGGCCAGAACAATGGAAAGGACACCATTGTATGCATTTACTACAGGCCACCTATGCAAGCTGAAGATATGGATGAACTCTGTATGCATCAAATGGCCAAGTTCTCCAAAAAATATGACATAGTGGTCATGGGAGATTTCAACTATCCAGACATTTGTTGGGAATCTCTCTCAGGCAAAATTAACAGGTCAAGGAAATTCTTATCCTCTCTTGCTGACAACTTTATCTTCCAAAAGGTAGGGGAGAAAACAAGGGGATCTGCTACCTTGGATCTAATCCTTATAAACAGGGAGGAAATGGTTGAGGAGGTAAGAGTGTCTGGGACCGTAGGAGGTAGTGACCATGCTATTTTAGAATTTTGGATAACAAGAGGAGGAAGACCTGTGAAGACTCAGACGTCAAGGTTAGATTTCAGAAAGGCAGATTTTAAGGGACTCAGAAAGAGAATTGGAGGGATCCAATGGCTGGGTATCCTTAAGGACAAAAATGTCCAGGAAGGATGGGAAATCTTGAAAAATGAGATTCTCAAAGCACAATCGTTAACAATTCCGAAAAGAGGGAAGAATGGGAAGCATTTAAGGAAACCAGTATGGATGAACACAGAACTTAAACACATGCTAAAAAGTAAGAAAGAAATGTTTATCAAATGGAAAGAGGGAGGCATATCTAAAGAAGAATATAATGCCGTCTGCAGAACCTGCAGGGCACAAATCAGATTATCTAAAGCTGACAATGAATTAATAATAATAATAATCTTTATTTTTATATAGCGCTAACAAATTCCGCAGCGCTTTACAGTTTGCACACATTATCGTCGCTGTCCCCGATGGGGCTCACAATCTAGATTCCCTATCTGTATGTTTTTGGAGTGTGGGAGGAAACCGGAGTACCCGGAGGAAACCCACGCAAACACGGGGAGAACATACAAACTCCTTGCAGATGTTGTCCTAGTATTATGGCTTGCAAGTGACGTCAAAAGCAACAAAAAAGGATTTTGGGGATACGTCAAAAGTAAAAGAAAAGTCAAAGTTGCTATAGGATTTTTACAGGATGAAAATGATGAAATGGTAAGACATGATATTGAGAAGGCTGAATTTTTAAATTCCTATTTTGCATCTGTTTTCTCTCAGAAAGGAAATGTAACATCAACTGATCTTCACTGTCCTATTGAATGAATAGAAGAATCCAGGATATCTATAAACAGAAAGACAGTGAGGAAACACTTAGCTAGCCTAAATGAATTCAAGTCTCCAGGTCCAGATGAATTACACCCCAGAGTACTGAAGGAGATAGCAGAAGAAATTCTTGAACCACTGTCTATAATCTTTGAAAATTCTTGGAGAACAGGAGAAGTCCCAGAAGACTGGAGAAGAGCAAATGTTGTTCCTATCTTCAAAAAGGGGAAGAAGGTGGACCCAGGGAACTACAGGCTGATGAGTCTGACTTCTATACCAGGAAAGATCTTTGAACAAATTATTAAAAAACATATATTCAAGTACCTGGATAAGAATTAAGTGATTAAACAGAGTCAGCATGGGTTTGTAACTAATAAGTCATGTCAGACTAACTTAATTTCCTTCTATGACAGAATCACTGACTGGGTGGATCAGGGAAATGCTGTAGGTATAGTATATCTTGACTTCAGCAAAGCATTTGACAAAGTACCTCACACAATCCTTATTGAAAAAATGACTAAGTATGGAATGGACAAGGCAACTGTTAGGTGGATTCATAACTGGCTTAGTGATCGGACACAAAGAGTAGTCGTAAATGGCTGCACATCCAGTTGGAAGAATGTCTCAAGTGGGGTACCACAAGGCTCTGTTTTTGGCCCTGTATTGTTCAACATCTTTATCAATGATTTAGATGAAGGAATTGAGGGTAAACTGATCAAATTTGCTGATGACACAAAGCTAGGAGGGGTAGCTAATACTAGAGAAGAGAGAGACAGGATTCAAAAAGATATAAATAAACTGGAGCAGTGGGCAGCATCTAACAGAATGGATTTTAACAGGGAAAAATGCAAAGTAGTACATCTGGGCAATAAAAATGAAAAAAGCATATACAAAATGGGAGGAATAGGGCTAAGTAACAGCACATGTGAAAAAGACTTGGGTATACTAATTGATCACAGACTGAACATGAGTCAACAGTGTGATGCAGCAGCAAAAAAAGGCAAATGCAATTCTAGGATGTATCAACAGAAGCATACAGTCTAGATCATGTGAGGTCATTATTGCCCTCTACTCCTCTTTGGTCAGACCTCATCTGGAATAGTGTCCAGTTTTGGGCACCACATTTTAAAAAAAGACATCAACAAACTGGAGCAAGTTCAGAGAAGAGCCACCAGAATGGTGACCGGTCTGCAAACCATGTCCTATGAGGAACGGTTGCAGGATTTGGGAATGTTTAGCTTGCAAAAAATAAGACTGAGAGGAGACTTAATAGCTGTCTACAAATATCTCAAGGGCTGTCAAATTGTAGAAGGATCATCTTTATTCTCATTTGCACAAGGAAAGACTAGAAGCAATGGGCTGAAACTGAATGGGAGGAGACACAGATTAGATATTAGAAAAAACTTTTTGACAATTAGGGTGATCAATGAGTGGAACAGGCTGCCACGAGAGGTGGTGAGTTCTGCTTCAATGGAAGTCTTCAAACAGAGGCTGGACAGACATCTGTCTGGGATGATTTAGAGAATCCTGCTTTGAGCAGGGGGTTGGACCAGATGGCCCAGGAGGTCCCTTCCAACTTTACCATTCTATGATTCTATGATTCATTAAGAGGCATGTGCCTCTTAATGAATTAGGTGACTCTGACTCAGGACACCGCTCACCAAGAAGTGGGTGATCAACACTGATCTTGATGAATCTTTATTTTTCCAAAATGTTTGTAATGTTGGCTAAAAAAGCATTTTTGAAACAAATTTCATTAAAACATTTAGACCATTGAGCTTCTACAGATGCTATGTATCACAGTACAAACATGGAAATTCATCAGTGACCTTGTCCTGGCAGCTTTGTTTGCAGCACTTATCTCTTCCAACCTAAGCCAACTTCTAAGGTGTGTTATCAGCAGATGGGTCAATAGCACCAAATTTCTGGGGCATGGGCCCTGAACTTCTTGCTCAGTGCAATGGGACTCTGGTGCCGCTTTGAAATGTATC
Source organism: Oophaga sylvatica (assembly GCA_033576555.1). NCBI lineage: Eukaryota > Metazoa > Chordata > Amphibia > Anura > Dendrobatidae > Oophaga > Oophaga sylvatica. The sequence continues at coordinate 156,089,143 of JARQOD010000002.1, read as the reverse complement.
AAAATAGTCTTAAGGCACTGCCACACTTAACGAATGCACTAGCGATCATGACAACGACACGACCTGGCGAGATCATTGGTGCGATCGCTATGTGATCGCTAGTTAGATTCCAAACACAACTCATTAGCGATCTGTATAACGACCTCTGCGGTCGCTGGGAAAACCTAGTCCCACCTGCGACGCTGGTGAAGTCGTTCATAAAGGGTGTCACACTCAGTGATTCAGGCTCACCAGCGGGACACCAACGACCAAAAAACGGCTCAGAACGTTCATAAGCGATCAGCGACATCTCAGCAGGGGCCACATCGCTGCTACATGTCACACACAGCTAAGTCGCTAACGAGATCGCTACTGCATCATAAATGGTGATGCAGTAGCGATCTCGTTTGCGATCTCGCTAGCGATCTCGCTTAGTGTGGCATACCCTTTAGATGTTGGTGTCCTGACGGGGACATTCTGAGGGCATTATTACTGAAGAGGGAACTCTGTTGAGAGTTGTTACTGAAGGGGGCATACTGGGGTATTATTACTAAAGAGGTCACACTGGGTTTAATCAATAATAGAGGAAGCATGATTACTGCAGGTGTAATAGTAATCCACTTTTGGGTATTAATACTTGAAGGCGACACAGGTATTATTACTTGAGCCACATATTTGAGATGTAGAAGTAGAATGGAAAGTTTTTATAGGTTGGGAATAGATGGGGATCGTACAGGGAATGTGTGAAATTAAATCATTCTGTGCTACTTATTCTGCAGAGAAAATGTTGGCAAGAATTCACTATAAAGGTTTGGGCCCCATGGAAAAGACAAGAAGTGTGAATAAGTCCAATCAGAAAGCATGTCAGCTGGATGTCAATTATTGTAATTACCACTATATGCTCACTGGTGGTAATAATGGTCTTTCTATAGTGTTTTTATTTACAAGGTAACAGTTTTGTGATGTAACTCATTCACTAATGTGATATAGTGGTGGGCAGTGGCATTATTGGTAATATTGGTTTTTGAACAGTTCAGTTTGTTTCGTGTAAGCATTATGTATGGGCCTGTTATAGCAGCAACATTGTTTCATGATATAATAAAACTATACAAATATATAGTTAAATAGTGGTGGTTGGGGAGATAATTTTTGGTGCTTGACCCGTTTACCTTTTAAGACCCTATTACCAACCCTGATTTTCGTCATATCAAAGAATTTTCATAAATCAGCTTAGAAAATGTTCTAGAAAACAAATGAAAAACTCACTAATGAACTTTGCTGTTAACCGGTTTAATAGTTTGATTTGTGCTGAAAACTTAATGCACTAATGCAATGAAGCATCTTAGTGTGACAGTTTCACTAACAATTTTGTTTAGTTTCAGCAACCTCTTTGTATAACATAAAATGTACATTCATTTAATTAAATAAAAAAGTTCATGTAGTTAAAGAACGAGACTCATAGATGTTGTCCCATTGAAGTTTTGGAGATATCCAATGGTGTCTTCTAATGTAATTGAAAAATAAACCTTTGCTTTTAAATTTTTTATTACTCAGCCTTGCTTTTAGTCTTATTTTTCAAGTAAAAGATAATAAATTCATAATTATGTTTACAAATTTTACACAAGGTTATTTTAAAAAGAACTTGTCAGAAGTTTAAGGGTCACCAAACTAATTACACTGCTTGTTAATAAGGTAAAAGACAATTTCAATCATACCACCATAAACACAAACGGATATTCAATTTCTGACAAAATGTTCTTTGAATCTCTATGAAAAAGAGATTTCAAGTGCACTAATTAATTATTTGCTAATGTCTCCATCCACTGAATGTTCACATGGTATTGATAAGCTGGAAACATCGCTTTCTTATTGTGGATGGGCTCACCATTGGAGAGCGTGCAGTCTCATTTTAATTATAATCAAAGTTGATTTTCTCAGCGATGGAATTTGCAGCCAGGAAACTATGTTTAGGCTAGTGTTTTTCTTTCCTGTCATGTACTGTAGTTAGCTTTGTGAGCTTTGTGACTTCTAACAGGCTCCCATTAAAGTATTTCTCTAGTATGTGATAGGCTGTTACCAATTTACTAGATTAACAGATTGACAAATTGTCTCAAAAGTAGTGTTGAGCGATACGATAATGCAAATAACGGCTATCGGCCGATATTAGCTCTATCGGCCTTTCGATAATTCGTTTCGATATTTTCATCTTATCGAATACCGGAATCGGATTTGTCACTGTCACTGTGAGTGTCCGTCGGTCGGGTCTGTCAGGAGTCAGCGGCACTTACCTGGCAGAAGATCTCCGGCGGTCACGTCCTGGACTGCTTGATGGCCGCCATTATCTTCTCCCTGGCGGTCACATGCAGTTTTTCGCGATAACTGCAGTGACTGCAGGGTAATCCCGGCCGTAAAGCAGTCAGTCCGATGACGTCACCGCCGGGGAAGCAGGTAATCAGCTGTGCTGCACCGGGATGACAGGCTCTGCCTGTCATTCTGATGTAGCAGAGCTGGATCGTCGTGGGATACTCGTTACTATGGACTGCGTCGGTCAGGTGGTATACTTTTTTTTTTTTTTTTTCATTTTTTTACAGGAGATCGATGGCGTCGCAGCAGGATGAGACAGCAATAAAAGAAATGAAAACTGTGTTTTTTTTTTTATTAAATTAAAAAAATTTTTTTGGAACATTCACCCGTCCGGGTACATAAACAAGTTAACTATTTACATACAGGGACCCTGTCCGGGTTATTTAGACTTCTTTGGCTGGCCTCTTCCAGGTACCACCTGGTACTCTTCTTGAGATTGCCAAACATCCGAGGCACCAAGGACCACCAGGACCTGATGACGTCGTGTGGCCTGTACAGTGACGTCGTGACCCGCTATCTGGGTCTGTGTGGCCACCTCTTTCATCTCCCTCCGGGTCTGGAGCCCTATGTCCCGGACTGTACGAACCCAGGGTGCCTAACAGGCGCCGGGTACGGGCCAGCTATACTTATCATGTCCATAGCTGGGGCTGCTGAGGAGACCACTGAGGGAGGCTGGGGAGATTTACGGCGTGGGGTGGGCACTTTTGCAGAGGCCTGGATGTGGGAGGCTGAAGGCTTCGAGGGTCTCACAGGTTCCTGACACACTGGGGAGTAGGGGTCGCACCTGGTAACATTTAGGGCGTACCACCCATTGTAACCCCAGTGTCGGGTGTAAGTCACCAAGTCTCCTGGCAACAGGTCCCTCCCCGGGTGTCCTTCTGGGAGGTGAGCCTCCACATCCCGCCGGGTCACAAAGACTTCTAAATAAAGTCCAGGCTCCTTGATGAAGCCCCAACCACCTTTCAATTTAAAGCTCCGTACTGCACCCTTATGCCGCGGCTCACTCAGGGTTCCTTTATCCTTTCTCATCCGGTCCTTATCTGCCCGGTCCTTCTCCATGTGACGTTGGCGAAGTTTTAGGGATTCTCGCTGCTCCCTTTGTCGCTCTGCTTCCCGCTCTCAACGTCTCCACTCTTCCTCCTGACGCCGGTTGAAATTCTCCTCCACCAGCTGCTCCATGTCTCCACCACTCCACTGCAGCTTACAGTGTCCGGTTTGCGGCAGCTCTCCTGTCGCCCCCCAGTCCTGGCGGCGCTCCCCTGCGGAGGAAGCAGACGGCTCTAAATCAGATGACAGTCGGGGCTCCGGTACAGGCAGGTAGTGCTCTGGTGCCTGCGCGGCCTCCTCCATGAGGACGGGTGTCGCTTCTTCTGTCTCAGCGACGGGGGCAGACAGCGGGATCTGGGGTGCTGCTGACGGTGCTGCGGTTTTTGCAGGAACGGGTGCCTCCACTGCGACAACGTCAACCGGATCACATTGCAAGGACTCCTCTACTAGAACGGGTGCCTCACCTTCCGGTACAGACACTTCAGGTAAGAGGGATTGGCGCCGCTCCAAGTTTATTTTTAGGGCACGCCAGCTGGCTTCCATCCTGGCGACCTCCTCCCGGTGCCGGGCCAGGCCTCTTAGGGTATCCGCCGCTTCTTGCAGCATAGGAGGGTTTACAGGCCGGGTGCCCAACGGTGATTCTGTGGCGATCGGGTCGCTTCCGTGGGGGGAGAGCTCTGACTGCTCCATCCCTTCCCACTTCTGCTCGTCGTGTCCATTAGCCATCTCTGCCAAGTCACATGTGTCATATCTGGAGAGGGCCCCTCTTTTGTAAGGAGGCGGGACCTTCGTGTTAGTTTCCGCACACTGAGGAGGATGAGGAGGCGGAACTCCAGAGCTGTGGGGCACGATGTTACATTGCAGTACCATTTACAGTGGGCGGCCATCGTTTTCACGCCACTGAGTGAGTGACACCCACGAAGAGCACGACCTTCTTCTTCACCAGTGCCTCGTCGTGACGCAGATATGGCGGAAAAATGGCAAATACATTCTCTGATGATTTTAGCAATTCTCAAGCACAAAACCAGTGCAATTCAGGCACACAGGACTCGCTTATAGCGAGCTACAGAATCCTGTTCGTGACGCCCAAGTTGAGTCGCACAGAGCCAGAGGTTTTCGGGGTACTCGGCACCGAGCCCGTCGACTTCTATGGGGTATGTCACGTCTTTACCCGGCAATTGAATTAGAGTCGATTTTACTATGTAGAAGTGTATAAACTATAAATATATGTATATATATGTCACAATGACATGTATATATATATATATATATATGTATTCTATGTGTGTATATTTTGTGTTTACAACGAAAGAAAGGGTTTTTTTTGTTGCGATATTTTGTTCCCATAGACTTACATGGGACTTCCGGTATCGAAATCGGATATCGACGATATTTAGTGCTATCGGCGATACAATTTCGATACGATATTTTTAGATATCGAGCAATATCGCTCAACACTACTCAAAAGCCATATAAAACATCAAATAATTGATGCTATTTTTGAGTTAGCTACACACAATCCAATGTCCCAACAATGCCCACTGAAAAATTAACTTTTTTAATATACCTATTTGCACCACTTCTTTAACATCTATAAAATGCTGCCTAAGGGGAATCTGTCAGTGGGTTCAGCCCTCCTAAGCCGTCTATATGAAAATGTAGGTCATAGGAAGCTGAATGAAATGATATCTTGATATCTACGATCTCATGTCTTAATCCAGAGAAATCCATGTTTTCTTATATGTAAATGAGGGGTTAAGAACTATGGGCAGGACACTGATCTGCATGAGAATCTGCCTCCAGAGATTATTGTAAATAATATAGGGCATTACCAATGTGATGTGTAATGGCCGCTCTCTTTTCTATTGATCTCTCTGTAGAGCTGTGTGTGATTATACCTGACTCCTCTGTAGGTTTTCTCAATTTCAACTTCCATCTCACAGGCAGATAGGGTTGCAATACAGTAGAGCTGCTGCCCCAAATGTCAAATCTTGACACTGTTTTTTAAGTTTTAGTTTTATGGTGTTCATTAACTACAAATATGTCAATACCAAAGTTATATAATTGTTTATATATGTATTTTGGCTTGAGATGAGTACATTTGCTCAAGTGAAACTGAATTCCACCCAAATATACAAAAATTTATGCATTTTTGAGAATAGAGATCTTTGTAAATTTGTTTTGCATGAGCTAAGCAAAATTACATCTGGATGCCATTTTGCTAGATGGCCAGCAAAAATCTAAATAAAAAAAAAAAGTACTTACCTCTCATCTGTCCAGCCCCTTCACTTCCTGCTGCACTGTGCTCTTTCCTACTCCACATCACATGTCGTGACATCATGGACGCGTGATGTGGCGTGACCTCTACGGCCTGGTTGCATCATGAAGTCCCAACCTAGAGTGAACAGTTTGAACATGTAACACAGAAAGAATAGGACCGGATGGCAGACAATGAGCAGAGCTCAGAGCCTCTTCCTTCTGCCCTCATAGGTCTAGCCTTTTCACTCTAGGCTGGAACTTTGTTGCTTTGCACATCCATGACATTATTACATGTGATGCACATTAACTTCCAAGGCCTTGTCACAGTCCTAAGTACCAGTGTAGATTGAACAAAACAGGAGATGCAGCTTGAAAATACTTAACTCTTCCCTGTTCCCTCCTCATAAATATTATTCGAAGCTGCTCCCTCCGATTCATCTGTCCCCATACTCTCAATGCACACAATAACTTCACTCGATAATTGCTCTAAAACATATGGGCTAATGACTGGTGCTCTATTAAAGGGAACCTGTCACCTGCAAATATGAGGTTAATCTGCAGGTTAACAGCGTTATTCTGTTGCTCGGCATCTGCTTGCAGCCTAATGCAGCGGGGAGAAAATTAACTTTATTCTCCCCAACAGCATTCGGTTTCAGTCATGGGATAGGGGCCAGCATCGGTTCAGTCATTGCTCTGAGAATACAGAGCGGTAGCTGTAACCGCGCCCTTAACTCTGACAGACGGCCTCAATGTAAAACCAGTTCAGCCAGTACCAAGGGGTGTGGTTACAACTAGAGATGAGCGGTGTTCGACTAGAACTGTTCGCCAATTTCAAATTCGAGCTGTTTTGGGCGGTGTTCGAGTCATTCGACGAACCCGAACGATTTGGAAAAAATCCGGCTGTTCGAGGTTATGTTCGATAACTGTTTGTGCACCTAAATCGTCACTGGATTTTTTAACAGTTATGCTGAGAATCACTGTTAATACACATTTTGAGTGTCCAGTGTGTCGGGGGGAGGGGCATGGCCTGGATCTCTGCAGAAATAATGAAGATCTCCATTTTTTTTCTCTTTCCCACATTTCCAGTGGGCGGTGCAGTCTGTCAGCCTATCAGCAGCGCTCACACGGAGCGAGGTGCTTTTTTTCACACAAGCAAGGGCATGTGTCAGTAGCTGTGTATGTCACATGTCCTTGCCCTATAAGACCCAGCCATTTCCCCCCTCGCCACCATTTTCTCCGTGCTGCAGCTCAGTGTTAGACGGTACTGCTGCTGTTAGCGCTATATTGTGTGTGCATTGTACAACAGCGACTTGCAAGCGAAATCGCTGAGAAATAGAGAGGAAGGTTTAGGGAGTAGGGACTAGTTCGTAATTGCAGCCCTTTTGAGGGCTACGTTACATCAGTTCCTAGCAGTTTTAGCAGGCAGGTCTGTGCTCACTCTTAAATAGACAGATAGGTCATCTTGGGACAGTGACTTTTTGTAATTGCAGCCCTTTTCAGGGCTAGGTTACAGCAGTTGCTATCACTTTTTGTCAGCTACACCAGCGTTCAAATCACTCCTAATTATTCACTGCATCTATCCTGTTCAATAATTGTGTGCATAGTAGCAGTGTGTGCTACTCATTCTATTCGGGCATCTATACAAAGCTCCACCAGCCTTAAAAAATAAAAAAAATTCTATCTGCATGTTGCCTGGACACTAATTTTGGGCATAGTAGCAGTCTGTGGTACTCATTGTATTAGGCCATCTATACAAAGCTCCACCAGCCTTAAAAAAAAAAAAAATTCTATCTGCATGTTGCTTGGACAATAATTTTGGGCATAGTAGCAGTCTGTGGTACTCATTGTATTAGGCCATCTCTACAAAGCTCCACCAGCCTTAAAAAAAAAAAAATCTATCTGCATGTTGCTAGGACAATAATTTGGGCATGGTAGCAGTCTGTGGTACTCATTGTATTAGGCCATCTCTACAAAGCTCCACCAACCTTAAAAAAAAATCTATCTGCATGTTGCTTGGAGAATAATTTGGGCATGGTAGCAGTCTGTGGTACTCATTGGATTATGCCATCTATACAAAGCTCCATCTACCTTTAAAAACCCCCAAAAAATTCTATCTGCATGTTGCTTGGACAATAATTTTGGGCATAGTAGCAGTCTGTGGTACAAATTAATGCTAATTTTTAGCTGCATCTTGCCTGTAGAATAATTTTAGGCCTGCAGCAGTGTGTGTTACTCATTCTAATAGGCCATCCATACTAAGCTCCACCAGCTTTCAAATTAATAATTATTTTTAGCTGCATCTTGGCTGTAGAATAATTTTGGGCCTGTAGCAGTGTGTGTTACTCATTCTAATAGGCCATCTATACTAAGCTCCACCAGCTTTCAAATTAATAATTATTTTTAGCTGCATCTTGGCTGTAGAATAATTTTGGGCCTGTAGCAGTGTGTGGTACTCATTCTAATAGGCCATCTATACTAAGCTCCACCAGCTTTCAAATTAAGAATTATTTTTAGCTGCATCTTGCTGTAGAATAATTTTGGGCCTGTAGCAGTGTGTGTTACTCATTCCAATAGGCCATCTATGCTAAGCTCCACCAGCTTTCAAATTAATAATTATTTTTAGCTGCATCTTGCCTGTAGAATAATTTTGGGCCTGTAGCAGTGTGTGATATTCCAATAGGCCATCTTTCAAGCTCCACCAGCTTTCAAATTAATGTATTTTTAGCTGCATCTTGCTGTAGAATAATTTTGGCCTGTAGCAGTGTGTGTATTCATTCTAATAGGCCATCTTTAAGCTCCACCAGCTTTCAAATTGCTAATTTTTAGCTGCATCTTGCCTGTAGAATAATTTTGGGCCTGTAGCAGTGTGTGGTACTCATTCTAATAGGCCATCTATACTAAGCTCCACCAGCTTTCAAATTAATAATTATTTTTAGCTGCATCTTGCCTGAAGAATAATTTTGGGCCTGTAGCAGTGTGTGGTACTCATTCTAATAGGCCATCTATACAAAGCTCCACCAGCTTTCAAATTAATAATTATTTTTAGCTGCATCTTGGATGTAGAATAATTTTGGGCCTGTAGCAGTGTGTGGTACTCATTCTAATAGGCCATCTATACTAAGCTCCACCAGCTTTCAAATTACTAATTATTTTTAGCTGCATCTTGCCTGAAGAATAATTTTGGGCCTGTAGCAGTGTGTGGTACTCATTCTAATAGGCCATCTATACAAAGCTCCACCAGCTTTCAAATTAATAATAATTTTTGTTCTCTCTGAACGTGTGTTCAGCGCTGCTGGTGGTGTCTGACAGCTAAGCGCACGCAGCTGTCCACTGAGAATGTAGTTCATAAAGATGAACAAATCATGTATCCGCAAGGACTTTTCTACCCCTGTGTCATCCTGGGGAGAGTAAAAGCTTGAGGATTTGGTAAAATCACCTCACCAACCGTTTTAAGCAACTCTGGGGCAATTGATGCTACTTAAGTGGTGTCTGTGCCCCAAATTTTTGGAAAAAATGGAGACTCTTTTTGGAGTACCCTTGCTGTGTTTTACGTGACGTCAATTACAGGTGGGTTGGGTCTTTCCCCAACCCCCTTTTAACCGTAAGAAACTACATACACTATGGCTTGGGGTAACACAGATGGTTGAGTGTGAAGACTAGAGCTGTTTACTCATACTATAGCCTGGGAATCAGAGGTCTGCTCCAAAGCTTGAGTGTCTGCTAGTCAGCGGAGTAGCCACCAGCTGTAGATATAATTACAAATTTTTAACTGCATCTAACCCAGACAATAATTTTGGGCCTAGTAGCAGTGTCTGCTAGTCAGCGGAGTAGTCACCGGCTGTAGATATAATTACAAATTTTTAACTGCATCTTGCCTGGACAATAATTTTGGGCCTAGTAGCAGTGTCTGCTAGTCAGCGGAGTAGCCACCGGCTGTAGATCTAATTACAAATTTTTAACTGCATCTAACCCCGACAATAATTTTGCAACAAAATTCAGATAGACGGTTTCAAAGGAGCCAGGCTGGCGATAAAGGCAGATGAGATTAAGGTTGTCGGCTGCAGCTCTGGCCGGGTACCTTAAGAGAGGATCAGACATAAGTGATGATAAAGCAATCCGGTCATAAGGAGCGCGAGGGACGCAATTCAGCTGATATTAAAAAGTCTTCATTTATTGATATCCACAATGCGTTTCAACGGAATAGCTCGGTCTTCCTCAGGTGGCAGTTATACATAGAATGGAGTAGGAAAGCTATATAAAGGTGTAGCAGCAAATGAAACTTAAAAGGCATTTAATCAGAACACCCGCATGATTAAAAATGCAAATATGACTGCAAAAAAGAAACAAAAAACAAAAAAAAAACACAGATAAATTGAATAAAACCAAAGTAAAAACGACATAAAAACAATGTACACAAGGAAAAATAAATGAAAATAAATAAATAACAAAATGCATATATTACATGACTTTTTCAATAGTGAGGTTTAACCCCTCAGGGGCCAGTGTACCAAGTTTAAAAATCCATAAACTCTCCTTTGTTGTTAGATTATTATACCAATCAGGCATATCATGTGGTATCTGGTCAATAACAGTGAGTTTTAACAAATTCAAATTCTTTTGGTGCACTAGGGAGAAATGTTTTGAGAGACTGTGTAGCATGAACCCATTTCGGATATTTTGACGGTGCTTGTTGAGCCTTGCATGCATAGTCTGTATCGTCCGACCGATGTAATGCAACCCACAACCGCACTTAATTAAATAAATAATGTAGCACGATTGGCAATTGACATGACAGTTGATTTTAAAAATGGTGCCTGTGGTACGAGATTGAAATTCTTGCACCCCATTCATAATAGAGACGCAACATAAACACTTAGAGGTCCTACATGCAAAACAACCCGGATTAGAATTTATCCAGGTTGCAGACGAAGATAAGGACTTGAGAGTTGTGTTGCTGGGGGCAACTAGATTTTGAAGAGTTCGGTTTTTCCGAAAAAACGGCAATAATTTTGGGCCTAGTAGAATTGTCTGCTAGTCAGCGGATTAACACATCTGTTAAGCAAGCTACACCACCTGTACTTTGGACACTTAATTTTTTCAAAGGAAATGCTTCGGGCCCCTGGGAAAATCAGTGAAAAGCATCGGGGAGGCATCCCAAGGCACAGGGGCTGTGACTGGCGGTAGGACGCCCTGCGGTGGACCGCCAAGCTCAATCCTTATGAAAGCTTTTTAACTGCAGCAGCTTTACTGGATGCTACTGGACCTGGCATTACCGCAGCTGCTGGCATGAGACTTGCCCTCCAATAGATCCTTGTAAAAGGATTTAAAGTGTACTCATTCAAATTAGAGAGACGATTTAAATAAAAATGATTAGACCTGCCTCCACCGTAGGACGGCTCGCTCTACCCACCAGCGGACAGGCACCAGTATTGGGAGAGGGGGGCTGGCCGTCAGGGTCCACCGCAGCTCTAGCACAAACCCGGCGACACGCAGGTCGCATGGGCAGGAACGGACTGGCCGTGTCGGCTTGGCACTTTTTTGGTTTTAGAAGGGCATGACATGCTGTGTCTCCCCCTCCTTTTACCCCTCCACCTCTTTTCTTTTCGCCTGACTATATGTACTTGTCACTTTTCCATGTGTTAGTTGTGTCTTGTGAGCAATTTGTCAGCTTTTGGACACCTTTGAAGTGTTTTCTATGTGTTTTCTTTGTGTTTCTATGTGTTTTGGTTTGCCTGCCATTGGTTTTAATGGTGTTCGACGATGTTCGACGAACAGTTTGACGAACAGTTCGTCGAACACACGACTGTTTGGCGAACCGAACCGAACTCGAACACTACGGGGGTGGCTCATCACTAGTTACAACGGCTGCTTTATATACACAGAGCAGTGACCGAACTGACACCACTAACTCTTCCATGACTGAAACCAACAGTTGGCTGGGAGAATAAAATTCATTTTTTCCTCACTGCATTTAGCTGTGTCCAGGTGCCGGGCAGCATAATAACACTGTTAACCTTAAGATTAATCACATAGCTGCAGGTTAACAGCATTATTTCCAGTGACAGGTTCTCTTTAATTATGCACTACAATACTTCAATAAATGATGCATACTTTGGAAATGGAGTCAGCACATATGCATACCGTGCTATCCAGCACCATATTTTTAGGATACTGTGTGTGTGAATTTGCATATACAGTTTCTTCAATAAAATGGCGCTGGACAGCCTGGTATGTGCATGCACTGACTATGGCTACATTTTATTGAAGTAAATTAACCAAGAAAAGACAGTCAATATTTCCCATAAAAACAGCAACTTTATTTAAACACCATAAAAAATGGAATAACAGGTATAACAAAGGTGACTGATAAGGATAGGGGCAGTTACATACAAGGTGTAATCACATAAACGCCATAAGGACTGAGTCCCGTCCATCCACATAGCAATATACATATCAATATTCCCCACCATGTACTACAGCCATATTAGATGATCTTTAGTATTTCCATATGCACATGCATGTAATTATACGTAGTCAGACATGGAGTACAACACTATACCTGATGCAATAGGACAGGACCCAAGCCACCCCAACGCGCGTTTCGGAGCCCTCAGCTCCTTCCTCAACGTGCCCCTGAGGAAGGAGCTGAGGGCTCCGAAACACGCGTCGGGGTGGGCCTAGGTCCTGTCCTGTCCTATTGCATCAGGTATAGTGTTGTACTCCATGTCTGACTACGTATAATTACATGCATGTGCATATGGAAATACTAAAGATCATCTAATATGGCTGTAGTACATGGTGGGGAATATTGATATGTATATTGCTATGTGGATGGATGGGACTCAGTCCCTTATGGCGTTTATGTGATTACACCTTGTATGTAACTGCCCCTATCCTTATCAGTCACCTTTGTTATACCTGTTATTCCATTTTTTATGGTGTTTAATAAAGTTGCTGTTTTTATGGGAAACATTGACTGCCTTTTCTTGGTTAATTTGCATCGCTTTTGCAGTTTTTCCTGCATAGTCCTATATATAGTTTTGCATGCCTGCTATACCTTTCTAGGTACATGCGATGGTTTCTGCCACCTTTTTACTATACTATTTTATTGAAGTAATCTACTACATCATCAACATAGCAGTGCAATGCACCGCCCAACGTCACTATCCCTGTGGCCGGAGTATGCACACTACTTTGTTGACATTACAGTACATTACTTTAATAAAATAGCACTGGAGTCAGCGCGAGCACATACCGCGATCTCCAGCGCCATTTAATTTAATACACTGTATCTGTGAATTCACAGACATGGTGTCTTAAAATAAAATGGCTCCAGCAAAGTAACAATAAAAATGCTCGCCACCCGGGCGTAGAACAGTTTCAGTAGCTAGTTCATTATAATGGCTGGACCTGAAATAACAAGCACTTTTCGCCTATTGTGTCCCCCTATTTCCTTGCAGATTGTAAGCTTGCGAGCAGGGCCCTTACTCCTAATGTAACTGTTTAAACTGTCTTACTATATATTGAAGTTATTTTCTGTATATGTCACCGTTTAATTGCAAAGTTCTGCGGAACATGTTGGTGCTGTGTAAATTAATTACTATTATTATTATAAAAGAAATAGCTCTGTGTATAGGACAATAAGCATTGAGCAATGGAGGGGCTAAACAAATGACAATTGAGGTGAGTATATTTTTTTTATTTATTATTCTCTCAAGACCCCAGAACATAATTATGGGCACATTTAATTTGTGGAAAATAACTTTGCTGTGAATAAAATTTTCTAGGAAAATCATCAATGGTTGGTAAATTTGACTTTTGTGTCACATCCACTCATCTCTAATTTTTGCTGATTTAAAAAAATTCAAAATGTAAAAAAAATATTCGGCTATTGCTTTTCCGCTGTATAAAGTAGTTGTGACTCACTGTCTTTGTAGCTGGCTCAGCTCCCGAGCCCACTATATATCTGTGCACCAGACAACATCCGCTTTGAACGTTAGATATGTGCCCCATATATGGTCTAACAATATTCAGAGATGTCAACCTGTGGAAGCTCTTAACTCTTAAAAGGGTAACTTGTAAGTAGCAGGTCACAGCATGTGAGACTTTATTTTTTGCACCCTGAGCTTACGTTTTTGCTAATACAATTTTGGGGTGGATATGATGTTTTGATCACCTTTTATTTGATTTTATTGCAATATTGCGACAATTTAGGAGTTTTTGAGTTTTTTTCTCTTGACACCATTTGCCAATCTAATTAATTTATTTATTATTTTGATAAATCGGATCTTTCTGAACTTGACAATACCAAATATGTTCATTTTTTATTTTTGTGAAATTGTTTCTTTTAATGCGGAAAAAGGGGGTTGATTTGAACTTCTGTATCTTTTTATCCAACTTGTTACTATATTTAATAGTCTCCTTGGGAGGGAAGCTGTGATCATCTGATTGAACTGCTATGTACAAAGAATATCACAATCTCCTATGAACGCTAGCTAGAGGCTGGCATTCACAGAAGTATCATAATGACAAGCACAGGGTAATCAGAAGGTTCCCGGCTGTAATGACAATGCATCGGTGCTATCGATTACCTCACGGACGCACCAATAGGCCCATGGAATAATATGCCCCCTGCCTTTGAATGTTAAATACGATTTTCACAGATTGACATTGGGATTTAACAGATTAACAGTCATGGGTGGAGCGCCGCTATACCCACAGCTGTTGAAGGCACATGATGGCTAACTATGTCAGCTATCATCTGCTGGGAAAAATGCAAGCGAGGCGTGAGAGCCTGCATCAAAGGCAGGGATGAGATATATGACATACATGTACATCATATGTGGTGAAGGAGTTAAATCGAGGTGAGTTGACATTTCTGAATATTCCTACTACTTTGGTAGATTCGAATGAACCTTTATCTTATATATTGTTTCAAACTATTGTTTTTGTGATTGAGCAAAAGATACATCAAAAGAATACTTGCCAGATATACATGGAAAACATTGAAAGACCTTATCTAAGCCTTTCATGCAGTTTTACTGCTGTTTTTTTATTTATTGAAGTCATTAGGAAAAGTGCAGCATTGAAAGCCACAGTGTGATTAGCATTTTAACAACTGTAAAATTACCGTGTGTGCAGGTTCATTTAGACTACATGCACAAAGTTACATTATAATCCCATATGAGTAAGACATCATAATACGCCACCTGTACAGAAATCTTTTAGCATTTCATTTACATGTAGTTTTTTTTCACGGAGAACTATGTATTTTTTTTTATTATAGTATTCTCCACATGATGCGTAAGGTATAGAGTTAAACTAGATAATTGCTTCTATACTTGAATACTTCAGTACAAATGTATAACTTCTATTTAACTAGCTTATATTAAAATTAAAAAAATGGAATGATGTAACAGTAAAAAAGTATTCCAATGAAGTAGTTTATTGAAAAGTCATCACACTCTAGATGTCACGCTGTAACAACCATGCAACTAGGGACACTTTGTCATTCAGCGCTTGTTGACATCTATCCAGCACTCCTTTTGTATTCTCTCACATGGGACTGTCGTGTTCCAGGTATAATTTGCAAGTGACACTGCCAACATCTTATGCCATGCACGCATCGTTTGCACAAAGGATCACCTCTGTGGATTGTTAGATATAAAATTCTTAGCATGATACCTTCAGGGTTATTCATTTATGCATGTATGCGGAATCAACTGCAAACAGACTCCAGAAAACAAAGGAGAATGCCAAAAATCATGTGCTAGTAACAAAAGAAGCTTTTATGCTAGAAGTTTTTTTTAAGGGAACCTGTCATGTCAGATAATGCTATTAACTGCTAGATGTAGTGTAATCTGCAGGTTAATTAGCTGAGAAAGGTGCCCAGCTCCTATACTAAAAGTGTGGCTTCTGGGAGAAAATTAACTTGATTCTTCCTGGAAGCTGTTGTCTTTCAGTCTTACAGGCGCGGTAGTGCGGCTTCAGTGACTGGCCACTCCACTGTGAGCTGCAGATTTAATCACATTCTGACACTTTGATGTGCAGAACTGGCTTTCAGTCAAAGTGCCTGGTCTTCCTTTCGGCTGATGCTCATTGTGTATTGAGTGATGACGCCAGTAAGACTGAAAGCAAGCAATTTCTGAGAGTAACAGAGTTCATTTCCTTCCTGGAGCCGCATTTTCTGTACAATTAAGAGCATTTATTATGGAATGAAATTTTGGTGTCATGTTTCTGGCTTGCTTTATTTTTTTTCTAGCCATTTATTTTGAAACAAATTTATCAAACAGTTACTATAAATTAATAAATCTCCGAGATTGGAATTTGGCAAATCTCACAAATTTAGCAGGGAAATTTGATTCACACTCACCAGACTGCAGAGCATAGCAAACATAAGATGTTACAAAAACAAAAATACTTATCTTACCTGTACCACTACCCTTCATAAGCTGTCTTGTCCTCCACACATTTCATTTTACCTTCCTCTGTCACGAACATCCTCTTTCATCTGCTTCTATCTTTGATTGGGTTTCTGGCACCAAATAGGTCTCTGACATCACCATATGTCAGACGTCATGCCGTCATAACCTTATGACGTGTATCACGCGAGGTTTAGGCTGAGCTTCGGGGGACGCACACTGATTTGTCACATTGCGCGCTGCGAAGGCACAGCTTGCAGTGACATCAGAGGACTACTTTGCACTTGAAGCGCCAGAGCACAGAGAATCAGGGTAAGAGGATATGCATGATAGGAGAAGGAGAAAAGAAGGGTTGATAAGAACCGGACAGTGGGCTGTGGGAACGGTGGGACAGGTGATTATTCATTCTTGACACATTTGTCAAACACACATCAAATTTAACATTGATGGATTAGTTACATGAGAAAAGAAAACTGCAAATATGGAGAAATTCCAAACATTTCTGAGGCTCAACAGCCCAAAGAAGTGAACACTATCTTTCCTTAAACTTCTGCTTCACAAATATCAACCTTGGAACCCAAAAGTAACAAGAAACCAAGAAGTAGCCAAACCACAATGACAGTAAATTGTGAAAACTCATCCAATTTTGTATGAAGGATATTTATTAGTCTTGTTCAGACAGCCATGTTTTCAGCTAGTATGCTGTCCCTAAGTGCAAAAACTTTTCTTGTGAGCCTATAACTTTGTTCATAGTTGATCATCATTTTCTCACTTCTGGTAAGTTTCTCCTATTGACATCCACTACTGAAATCCACAATATTTTTTTAGACTTGCAGCCACATCAGTGTATACTGTGTTAATCATAGCTAACGCAATTGACATAACTATCCACAAGTCTATATAGTTTCTTTCTGAGTCTCTGTCAATCACATCTACACCATTTCCTGTGCACACAACGGAAGTGCTTCTGCCCTGCACTAGTGATAAGCATCACAGTTCTCATAACATACTATCTATCATTGCTGTCTATTTTTTTAATTTAGTTACTTACCGTATATAGTGACATTAATTCCACAGCACTTAACAGTATCATCACTGTCCATATTGGGGCTCACAATCTAAATTCAGTATGTCTAAGGAGTGTGGGAGAAACCTGAAGTACCCTGAGGAAACTCACATAAAAACAGGGAGAATATACACCAATCCATAACTGGTAACACTGCATCCTATTTATATACATTGTTTATAGTTTCATTTAGTACATTATCAAGATTAACATCACAACTTACTACATCTAATATCCAAGGAAGGACAAGCAGTCTATAGACAACAGGGTCTTGGGTACCCAAAACTTGATGTACGTGCAGAGTAAAAGCTAGCATGTCTTATTTAATCCCAAAGAAAAGCTGCTCTATTACAAATTGCTGAAATGCTACTTTTACTACATATCGGGCTGAAGCGTCAGAATGTTCATATTTACCACATATAGAATCATAGAATGGTAGAGTTGGAAGGGACCTCCTGGGCCATCTGGTCCAACCCCCTGCTCAAAGCAGGATTCTCTAAATCATCCCAGACAGATGTCTGTCCAGCCTCTGTTTGAAGACTTCCGTTGAAGGAGAACTCACCACCTCTCGTGGCAGCCTGTTCCACTCATTGATCACCCTAACTGTCAAAAAGTTTTTTCTAATATCTAATTTGTGTCTCCTCCCATTCAGTTTCATCCCATTGCTTCTAGTCTTTCCTTGTGAAAATGAGAATAAAGATGATCCTTCTACAATGTGACAGCCCTTGAGATATTTGTAGACAGCTATTAAGTCTCCTCTCAGTCTTCTTTTTTGCAAGCTAAACATTCCCAAATCCTGCAACCTCATAGGACATGGTTTGCAGACCGGTCACCATTCTGGTGGCTCTTCTCTGAACTTGCTCCAGTTTGTTGATGTCTTTTTAAAATGTGGTGCCCAAAACTGGACATAGTATTCCAGATGAGGTCTGACCAAAGAAGAATAGAGGGCAATAATGACCTCACGTGATCTAGACTGTATGCTTCTGTTGATACATCCTAGAATTGCATTTGCCTTTTTTGCTGCTGCATCACACTGTTGACTCATGTTCAGTCTGTGATCAATTAGTATACCCAAGTCTTTTTCACATGTGCTGATACTTAGCCCTATTCCTCCCATTTTGTATATGCTTTTTTCGTTTTTATTGCCCAGATGTAGTACTTTGCATTTTTCCCTGTTAAAATCCATTCTGTTAGTTGCTGCCCACTGCTCCAATTTATTTATATCTTTTTGAATCCTCTCTCTCTTCTCTAGTATTAGCTACCCCTCCTAGCTTTGTGTCATCAGCAATTTTGATCAGTTTACCCTCAATTCCTTCATCTAAATCATTGATAAAGATGTTGAACAATACAGGGCCAAAAACAGAGCCTTGTGGTACCCCACTTGATACATTCTTCCAACTGGATGTGCAGCCATTTACGACCACTCTTTGGGTCCGATCACTAAGCCAGTTATGAATCCACTAACAGTTGCCTTGTCCATTCCATACTTAGTCATTTTTTCAATAAGGATTGTGTGAGATACTTTGTCAAATGCTTTGCTGAAGTCAAGATATACTATATCTACAGCATTTCCCTGATCCACCCAGTCAGTGATTCTGTCATAGAAGGAAATTAAGTTAGTCTGACATGACTTATTAGTTACTAACCCTATGCTGACTCTGTTTAATCACTTCATTCTTCTCCAGGTACTTGCATACATGTTCTTTAATAATTTGTTCAAAGATCTTTCCTGGTATAGAATTCAGACTCACCGGCCTGTATTTCCCTGGGTCCACCTTCTTCCCCTTTTTGAAGATAGGAACAACATTTGCTCTTCTCCAGTCTTCTGGGACTTCTCCTGTTCTCCAAGAATTTTCAAAGATTATGGACAGTGGTTCAAGAATTTCTTCTGCTATCTCCTTCAGTACTCTGGGGTGTAATTCATCTGGTCCTGGAGACTTGAATTCATTTAGGTTAGCTAAGTGTTTCCTCACTGTCTTTCTGTTTATAGATATATATGTATATAATATCCATAACTGTAGTGCAATGTTGCATACAATGGGCAATTTGCTAACAATCCCCGGTTTAGTTAATATTATCAAATGGTAGTTATAGACAGTAGATTAGCTGCCAAGAGGGTATAAATACTAGTAAGAGTATACCTATATCATCCAAAATAGTGTTTCATAAAACTATATCCCAATCGATATTTCCACAGCATATTCCTATATTTATGTGATCAGAGGGTCCCTCAACAATGTCTCCATCCTAAACTAGTTGTAGACCACAATAATTATAGCTTAATGTTACCTTACAGCAACCCAATCAACAACTACATAAGAAACACAATGTGTCAAGAAGGTAAATACAAAAACCTTCAGGATATATAATAGCAACACAGCCTGAGACATGCAGTCCTACAGCAAGAAGGCACATGTGTTAAAGATTAAAAATTATTGATCTTTATTCTGAAAATATCTACCGTATATACCCATGTATAAGCCGAGATTTTCAGCAAATTTTTTAGGGCTGAAAGTCCCCCTCTCGGCTTATACGCGGGTCATATACGGGGGTCAGCGGGGGAGGGGGATCGGGGGTGTTGGATCATACTCACCCCTCCGCCGGCGCGGTCTCTGCAGCCCCCCTGCTTCTCCCACAATCTCCGGCTCCTTCCTGCAGCAGTCACATGGCACCGCTTATTAAAGTCATGAATATGCACATATTCATGACTTTAATGAGCGGTACCACATGACCGTTACAGGACTGATGCGCTGCGGAGAGCGCCGGGAGAAGAGGAGAGGCTGCAGAGATGTGCCAGCGGAGGGTGAGTATAGCGATATTTACCTGTCCCCGGTCCACCGCTGCACACTGCTCCCTCGGTCTGACTCCTGTGGCTGTGAATGTTCAGGCAGAGGGCATGATGACGTCGTTAGTGCACGCCCCGCCCCCTGCCAGATCATTCACAGCCAGAGGAGTCAGACCGAGGGAGCAGTGTGCAGCGGTGCAGAGGACAGGTAAAAATCTCAGGTTCCGGGGTCCTGAGCGAGCGGTGACACCGGCACCTGTCCCCCATAGCGCGCCAGTGTCCCCGCCTGCTCAGGATCCCGGCGCCTTGCCCCCAGTGACGAGAGGTGTGTATGTCATTTTTTTTTTTGCAGCAGCAGCAGCATATGAGGCCTATACTATGGGTCATAATTGTGCAGCATATGGGGCATAATCTGGAGCATATGGGGCATAATATGGAGCATATGGGGCATAATATGGAGCATATGGGGGCATAATCTGGAGCATATGGGGGCTTAAGCTGTGGAACATATGGGGCATAATATGGAGCATATGGGGGCTAAGCGTGGAACATATGGAGGCATTATATGGAGCATATGGGGGCATAATATGGAGCATATGGGGGCATAATAGGAGCATATGGGGGCTTAAGCTGGGAACATATGGGGGCATAATATGGAGCATATGGGGGCATAATATGGAGCATATGGGGGCTTAAACTGTGGAACATATGGGGGCATAATCTGGAGCATATGGGGCTTAAGCTGTGGAAAATATGGGGGCATAATATGGAGCATATGGGGCATAATCTGGAGCATATGGGGGCTTAAACTGTGGAACATATGGGGGCATAATATGGAGCATATGGGGGCTTAAGCTGTGGAACATATGGAGGCATAATATGGAGCATATGGGTCATAATATGGAGCATATGGGGCATAATATGGAGCATATGGGGGCTTTAACTGTGGAACATATGGGGGCATAATATAGAGCATATAGGGGCATAATATGGAGCATATGGGGGCTTAAACTGTGGAACATATGGGGGCATAATCTGGAGCATATGGGGGCTTAAGCTGTGGAACATATGGGGGCATAATATGGAGCATATGGGGGAATAATATGGAGCATATGGGGGCATAATCTGGAGCATATGGGGGCTTAAACTGTGGAACATATGGGGCATAATATGGAGCATATGTGGGCTTAAGCTGTGGAACATATGGAGGCATAATATGGAGCATATGGGGAATAATATGGAGCATATGGGGCATAATATGGAGCATATGGGGGCTTAAGCTGTGGAACATATGGGGGCATAATATGGAGCATATGGGGGCATAATATGGAGCATATGGGGGCATAATATGGAGCATATGGGGGCTTTAACTGTGGAACATATGGGGCATAATCTGAAGCATATGGGGGCTTAAGCTGTGGAACATATGGGGGCATAATATGGAGCATATGGGGGCATAATCTGTGGAACATATGGGGCATAATCTGGAGCATATGGGGGCATAATCTGTGGAACATATGGGGCATAATCTGTGGATCATACGGGGCATAATCTGTGGAATATATGGGGGCATAATCTGGAGCATATGGGGGCATAATCTGTGCAGCATATTGGGCATAATCTGGAGCATATGGGAGCATAATCTGTGGAGCATATTGGGCATAATCTGTGCAGCATATGGGGGCATAATCTGTGGAGCATCATATGGGGGCATAATCATTTTTCACCCTAGGCTTATACGCGAGTCAATAAGTTTTCCCAGTTTTTTTTGTGGCAAAATTAGGGGGGTCGGTTTATACACGGGTCGGCTTATACATGAGTATATAGGGTAGATAAAATAAAATTAAATACAAGCAAGGATATAAGCTAGATGTAGCACATTGGTAACAAACAAACCTTAGAACCATTGTATAAGCATTGATTAAGTGGTTTGAAAAATGCACCACCCTATGTTTTCAATAGATATATTCCAACTGTAGTAAGTACTAAGAAAAGAAAGTCAAAGCAGAATCCTAAGTAAATCAAGATACAGTAAGGTGCAATTGCTTCATTGATTAGTAAAATAATTCTGTGAAGTAGTCTGGATCAAAAGGGTATTAGAATATTAGAAATATGTTGTTACAGATGTCACATATGTGGGCATTATTGTGTAGCATGCCTTTGGACAGTGTAACCTTTTTAAAAATGCATAATCATTCTAACATAGTAAGCTATAGAGTCTGTTTGTACCAGAGCTACCACCCTGGTGACGTCATTTCGCCTAAGCTTCTTCAAAGGGGGCATTCTCAAGCTGTGTTGCTTCGTCCGTGAATTTGGCATTTCTCATGGAGAGCACATCATCATATGTATATTTTTAATATGATTCAATAAAGAAGATAATTTTTTACGCAGCTGGAACCGAATACTTTTTTCTATGGTTGCTACAACATCTATATAAGTAAGCTTTTATTAGGAACATTTTACATAACATTTTGGATCACATTTATCCTTTACTCTATACTGATCATTTACATTTGGGTTGCCATCTGAGGGATCCATTCTCTATAATGAGGTAGCAGAGTTACTCTGGACTCTGGCTTCTGTTCAGTGATGTAATTTTTTACAGAGGTGTACAAAGCTTTGGTCGACTACACTTTTATGCACACTTAAAAAAAATGGACACCGCTGGCTCATAGACTAGACGGCATCCTCAGTGTCTCCATCTGCCTCATTATATGGAACATTCCACTGTGGGTTCCATCTGAATCACGTATTTCAGAGATTTACATTCAAAACCTCTGTGCAAGCGCTGAGCATGGAATGGAAGATAAATGTTAGCTGAGCCTTTCTGCGATCTTTGGGAGGCAGAATGAACAAATCAACAGCAGGTCAAGAATTTGTTCTATTTATTTTTACACTGTTTCTTGTGCTGTATAAGTGATAAGACAACTTTATTTTTTGGCTCGATGTGAGTACAGCGATACTAGATTTCAAACAATTGTTTTATGTTCGGCTGTTAAACACTAAACCTGCCTTTTTTAAAGAAAAAAAAGTTTTTGCATCACAATATTATGTGAGGTATAATGTGTTAGGGTTCGAGTTCCCACTGCTGCACAAGGGGATCTCGAACCAGTCCCACTGCGGTCCCCCATTCATCTCCGGCCACAGTGGAGCCTGCTCAGCAGAGACGTTGGTCCCAGCGTCTTGCCCATTCCGGTACTGTGCAGCGACTTGCTGCTGCCTCTCCTGGATCTGCTATTATAGCCAGTGCTGGAGCAGACGTCTTTGGGACGAAGTCCTGCGTTTCCCCTTCTGAGCATGCCCAGGGTGAGATCTCTCATTGGAGATCAGGGGTCACATGCTCAGGTACTTCAGCTGCTCCTATTGGGCTGCCAGGAAGGTCCTGTGACTACTGGCGTTCTGGAACAAGTTTCATTGGTCCTTGTTTCTGGCAGGTCCTGTAGCTGTTATTATAAAAGGGTGGCAATGCTGAGCTGCCATGCGCTAATATTAACCATTTTATGCTTTGCGCCAGTGTGGTCATGCGTGTGTGTGGTTAGGGCCCCGGCTGAAATAAGCCCCTAGAATACCGACTTAATCGGTGAGGAGTTTGGTATGCTAGCTGGTCAGGGTCGGTGTCCTAGATGCCCTAGATTACCGGCATAACCGGTGAGGAGTTCGATTGCCGTATTCAGGGTCTGACATTCAGACGCCATAGATTGCGGGTAACTCCCGCGAGGACATTAGCGCATGATCACGTTCTATGTTCGCTTAGCACTTAACTGTGTACCTGGGTGTCTGACAGGACACAGAACTTTTTCTCAGCGGCTCTGTGACGTAACAGGGTTCGCTTTCAACGCTAGACAGCGCCCTAGCGTGTTTACTTTGCGACTCAGTTGTGTTTAGTGAGTTCGCACACATCGCCATATAGCGCTGCGGCACTTCTTCTAGCGGCTCTGTGGAATAACAGAGTTCGCACTTATTGTCACAGCGCGTTATGGCGTTTATTTTGGCGACTCTGCGGGATAACAGAGTTCGCTTTTGCGCCATTTTATCAGCAGCAGGCTCCGCCTGCACGGTGGACCCCGGGCTGCGAACGCACCTCTTTACATCAAATATTTGATGGTTCCGCAGACCCTTACATAATGTTTCTACATTTCTGCTGACAGAGTCATGCAAGGGCTTGTTTTTTGCTTGATGAGTTGACGTTTTTATTGTTACCATTTTCGAGCACATGACATTTTTTGATCACTTTCATTGTGATTTTTTTCAAGGCAGAAGGAGCAAAAAACAACAATTCAGCAATAGTTTTTTGGGTTTATTTCTATGCCGTTCACCGTGTGGTATTATTCTGGTCAGTACGACTAGAGTGATACCACATTTATATCACTTTTTTATATTTTGCTGCGTTTTCACAATAACAAAAAGTCTGTATAAAAACAGAATTGTTTTTGCATCGCTATATTCTGAGAACTAAAACTTTTTTATTTCTCTGCTGGTGGATCTATATGGCAGCTTGTAATTTGCAGGACACGATGATGTTTTCATTGATACCACTATTATTTACACTCAACTCTTTTATCTAATTTTAATCCAATATGATGGAATTTTTGGGCAATATGATGAAGCATTTTTTTGCCATTTTTTACCATGTTCACTGAGGGGCTAACTAACAATTTTATAAAACAGATCATTCCGGACAGGGCAATACCATATATGTGTACTTTTTTATTTAAAAATTATTTTAAAGTATTTAAATATACTTATTTATTGGTATTTTTTTTGTTTATATTGTGATTTTTTTAAATATTTGTATTTTTTTATTTTTTTTACTTTATTACTTAATTACTCTATGGCAGTGCTCCCCAACCTTTTTTGCACCAGGGACCGGCTTCACCCTCCCACCTCGTATACATGGTTCCGCTCCACCCTCTTATACATGGTTCCGCTCCCACCCTCGTATACATGGCTCCTCTCCCACCCTCGTATACATGGCTCTGCTCCACCTCTTATACATGACTCCGCTCCACTCTCTATACATGGCTCCGCTCCCACCCTCTAATACATGCTCCGCTCCATCCTCGTATACATGGCTCCACTCCCACCCTCTTATACATGGCTCCGCTCCCCCTCTTATACATGGCTCCGCTCCCACCCTCTTATACATGGCTCCTCTCTCACCCTCTTATACATGGCTCTGCTCCAACCCTCTTATACATGGCTCCGCTCCCACCCTCTTATACATGGCTCCGCTCCCACCCTCTTATACATGGCTCCTCTCCCACCCTCTTATACATGACTCCACTCCCACCTCGTATACATGGCTCCGCTCCCACCCTCTTATACATGGCTCCGCTCCCACCCTCTTATACATGGCTCCGCTCCCACCCTCTTATACATGGCTCCCTCCCACCCTCGTATACATGGCTCTGCTCCCACCCTCTTATACATGACTCCACTCCCACTCTCTTATACATGGCTCCGCTCCCACCCTCTAATACATGGCTCCGCTTCCACCCTCGTATACATGGCTCCACTCCCACCCTCTTATACATGGCTCCGCTCCCACCCTCTTATACATGGCTCCGCTCCCACCCTCTTATACATGGCTCCTCTCCCACCCTCTTATACATGGCTCTGCTCCCACCCTCTTATACATGGCTCCGCTCCCACCCTCTTATACATGGCTCCGCTCCCACCCTCTTATACATGGCTCCTCTCCCACCCTCTTATACATGGCTCCACTCCCACCCTCATATACATGGCTCCACTCCCACCCTCTTATACATGGCTCCGCTCCCACCCTCTTATACATGGCTCTGCTCCCACCCTCATATACATGGCTCCGCTCCCACCCTCGTATACATGGCTCCGCGCCCACCCTCGTATACATGGCTCCGCTCCCACCCTCTTATACATGGCTCCGCTCCCACCCTCGTATACATGGCTCCGCGCCCACCCTCGTATATATGGCTCCGCTCCTACGCTCTTATACATGGCTCAGCTCCCAACCTTGTATACAAGGCTCTGCTTCCACACCTTGTATACAAGTCTCCGCTCACACCCTCTTATACATGGCTCCGCTCCCAACCTCTTATACATGGCTCCGCTCCCAACCTTGTATACAAGGCTCCGCTTCCACCCTTGTATGCAAGGCTCCGCTTCCACTAATGTATGCAAGGCTCCGCTCCCACCCTCTTATACATGGCTCCACTCCCAACCTTGTATACAAGGCTCCACACCCACCCTCTTATACAAGGCTCTGCTCCCACCCTCTTATACATAGCTCCGCTCCCACCCTCTTATACATGGCTCCGCTTCCACCCTCTTATACATGGCTCCCTCACAACCTTGTTTACAAAGCTCTGCTCCCACCCTAGCTTTGCTTCCCCATCCTCCCCCATCATACTTACTCTCCTCGCTCCGTCGCTGCATGTCCCTGCATCCCTGTCGGCCACGGCAGCTTCATCCAGTGCTGAGCGGTGATGTACTACCGCTCATTAAGGTCATGAATTTGGAAGCCACACCTATAGGAGTGGCGTTGTGTCCATATTCATGTCCTTAATGAGCGGTACTATGTCACCGCTCAGCACTGGATGAAACCACCGCAGATGACAGGGATGCAGCGATGGAAGGTGAGTATCCATGTCTAATGAAGCCGGCGGCTGTGGCTGTCACTACAGTGCTACAACCGCTGGCTCCATGTGTGTCCAGCGTTCTGTGCCGTGGCTCCGTGGCCCGGCAACAGAACTACAACGGCCTGGTCCTGGGCCGCGGACCGGCGGTTGGGGACCCCTGCTCTATGGGACTTAACTTTTATTACTCTGCTGGTATAATACTTTGCAATGTCCAAGCACTACAATGCATTGTACCTGTCAGTGACACTGACAGAAGCCATGCTCCTGGCAAGGTCTAAACAAACTACCATAGTTAGAAGGCATAGGGTTTATCATGACGACCTTGAGTTGCCATAGCATTGATCAAACCTTTGCGATGATATCCCTGAGGTGTCGATATGAAGGGAGAGGGTGCCCACTCTCCCAACATCCTAAATGCTGTGATCGCTATTGATGGCTGCACTTAGGTGGTTAAATGGTCCTGGCCGGTGTGTGCACCGCTCCTGGCCGTGACAAAAGGAGCTCAGCTATCGCTTACGCCGAGCTATAAGTTCAGATCGTGTGGGCACAGCTCCTGATGTCAGTTATGATGTAAGTTTACATCATAGTTTGTGACCCCCTTCCTGACCATGATGTAAACTTACATCAAAGGTCATGAAAGGGTTAAAGTATATCTAATAAAAAATAGTTTTATGGGTATATTTTTTTGAGAATATTGGCTTAATTATATATACTGCACCATGTATCTACATATTCTGTGAACTCAGCTGGCTTGCCTTCTTTCTATATTACAAGCTCCTATCATCTTTCCCAAGGTAAGTGATACATATGCAACTAGTATTTTTCATAATGTGAAAGAAAATGTGAATTATAGGGCCTTATTACCTTTTATATCCGTACTAATTCTCCCAATTATGTTAGAAGATGTTCTCGTACTTAGCCAGTAATAGAAAATTAGCTTGAGTCTCATGTTAAGCTCTTAGGACAGATTATTGTAGGCATTTTTGACTGTTAATTGGGGTATTCATGGATACTGAGAATATTCTGCCGGCTATGCATCCTCATATTTAGCAAGTTGCATTGCACTGTGGGTTCTCATACCATTCTATCAAATCCAGAATTAACTTTTTCAGCAATTTGTCTTACAGTAGAGCTACCAAATGCTACAGTGAGATTTGACCATCCATGACCTTGTCTTTGATTCAGTTTGTTCTCCCTTGGACCACTATTAGTCATCTTAATCCCCTTCACGACATATGATGTATATTTATATCACATTTCATGTCCCTGACTTTGATAAGGGCTCACATTTTGAGCCCACATATTTACCTACACAAATATGGCTGTTAACTAGAGATGAGCAAACCTTTCAAGGTTCGGTTTCTTTTCGGATTCACCAACGGCCCGATGTTTGCTGAACAGTTCATCGAACATATCCAAACCCCATTGACTTTAATGGGAGACAAAACCAAATGCATAGACAACACTTTCAGGGGGGGCGGGGAAACTGCCAAAACAGCTTAAATTAGGGTTAAACACCAGAAAAAGTGGCATCAATTGACATTAAGTACAAAATAGTTTTATAGTATGAATGCACGGGACAGGGTGTGGACCAGCATTTCTAGCTGAAACATTGATCAGTAGCAGGTGGATGAGTGACAGGTGTAGGCCTGCTGTTCTGATAGGTCTGCCAAATTCAGGGAACTTGGAGTCTAAAGGAGACTCAACTTGAAGTCCAAACATTTCCCAACATTAGTCGCAGACACCAGGAAAAGTGGCATCATTTGCCCACAGTACAAATTTTATAATGGCAGCAGTCATGCATGGGCCATGCATGAGACAGGATCTGGCCTAGCATGTACAGGTTTAAAATTAAGTTGAAATTAAGAGGTGCGTGAAGGACAAAAGTAGGCCCGCTGTGCTGGGAGCCTTGCCAAATTCAGGGAACACACATAAAGTAGACCCAACTTGGAGTCCAAACATTTGCAAAAATTAGGGACAGACAAGAAGAGAAATGGCATAAATTACCCACAGTAGAAATTTGATAATAACACAACAGCATTCACTCATGTGCCTGTAGCATCCCTGCCGGCATCACTGCATGGCTTCCCATTTCCCATCAAGCTGATACACCATCTTACTCACCACTCCGGGCCATGCTGTGAGTTCGGCCTGCTCCATGTGTGAACCTCATGTCCTCTGCTTGCTGCGTGCATACTTCCTGGCTGTATGCTTAGGGCAGTGGCGCCTGCACTTATAGAGACAGTGTGCACATTCCTAATGTGTCCCCAGTCTATTACCAAGAGGTATCGGGTACTTAAGGCATCTCCACCAATGGTAAAGATGCATGAGCAACATACTCTCTCAGTCTGCTTTCTGCTACTGAGTTGCCAGGTCCTGTCCTGTTTCTGCTTTTGTCTCTGTCACTCTGGGGGCTGTATACCGAGGCCTGTATCTGTATACTATGTGTCTTGTTTCTGGCACCCTCGGGGCTGTATACCCAGGCCTGAATCCTTTGTCGTGAACTTGTTCCTGTGTCTGACCTGGTCTGAACTGAATCCTTTACCTGAACCTGTTTATATCCTTAGGGGGGACAGTGTGAACACCAAAAACACGACCAAAGGAAAATTATATATAAAAAATGTAAATCTTTCTTGAAAAACTTTAACTGGGCAAATGACAAAGAAAGTAGACAAATGGCGCAAACACAGGCCTGTATAAGGTGTGCGGAAAGGGAAATGAAGTTGCTGATGATAGTGCACGCAGATGCAGAAGATGTGGAGCAGGTGTGACTATGCCTGTTACTGCAGTCAAAGAAACATGCCCTTCCATGACACATAGCTTCCTGTCCCAATATACAGGGAGACATGGAACACCACTTCTGAAGTGATATGAGTACAAATAGGTGGTCAGTTGGATAGCAGATAATGCTTCTAGCATGCTTGCCAGCGCCAAGTCTTCTACATGGTCCAATGTCAACGGCCAAGAGTCGTGATCACTTATTCCTTACCCTCTTTACATAATACTTTCTTAATTGTGGTCTCTCAGCCTGCATATTCCAAGAGGGAAAGGAGAACATGCTGTTTAGTGATGCACAAAACTTAAAGCTGGCATGATCATAAGAAGATTCCTGTTGAGAACATCAAAATTTGCCTAAGGAGGTAGATGATAATGAGACAAAGTTGCCAAAAAGTCTTGTTCTTAAGTCATCAAGTCAGGGGGACCAGGGTGTGGTGGTGGAAGACGATGTGATGGACAGCAAAATCACTGACACAGCCTTGGAAATTGTCATGCAGAGCAAGGACAGCAGACCTGAGGGGGAGTGATCAGCAGCATCAGAAGAGGCAAAAAGAGGTTTGGTGACCAGTTAGAGAAGGTGGGCAACTGTTCCAAACATCACCCACATTTGTGATTTCTCCCTCAAAGAGTAAGGTGTTCTCCTGTCTGGGACTTTTTTTTTACAGAGAGTTCTGAGACCAAAAAAATTGGTAATTTGTAATCTCTGCCATGCCAAGTCAAGCAGGGGCCTGACCACTAAGAACCTAACCACCAACAGCATGGTCAGGCACATGTCATCTAAGTACCGACTCGGTGGGCCGAATGCCTTTGTCAACAATTGGTGCCAGCAGGTGACGCCACTGCCTTTTCCTCTGTTTTAGGTGCTTACCAATCCCTTGATCATGACTCTTCATCTCATTAAGCTTCATTTGCCATTTTGTTTATGTTTGAAAAAGGCTGCTAGTTGCCCAAAACATTGCTTTTATGATGCATTTTGATTAAATAAAGAAATAGAACCATCTCTCTACTGCTTCGGAAAAAATTTGTCTCTCTCATAACACTGGTGCAGATATCTTCCTGCCCTGGACCTGTCCTTCCACATTCTGAGGCACCATCATCAGGCACTTTCAAATCCTTTCCTTGCTAAGCATTCAGCTGTCCTTACCTAAGGCATTGGAACAAAAAAGAAACTTTTCAGCCACCTACCCACAGGCTCAAATGCTAAACGGGTCAAGCCTACAACCTGCAATGATCCTCAGTGTACTGAACCATCGTACGACCAGCTCTACCCTTTCCTAGTGTATTCTCACCCATCCCTGCAGTCTGTGAGCCCTCGCGGGCAGGGTCCTCTCTCCTTCTGTACTTGTGTGTCCCTTGTCCAGCACAAGTTTACTGTACCTGTCTATAATTTCCCCTTTTCATATGTAAAGCGCCATGGAATAAATGGCGCTATATAAATGTATAATAATAATAATAATAATAATTTTTAGGCTGCTTTCCATGTAAATATCGCTGTTTAGGCTTGTGAACACGGAGGAATTCTGCAGATCCATGGCCGTCCTTTGGTATTTGGTGCTTGGTCCACAGCCGCCACATTTTCTACCGGTGTGGTATCATTGCCTTGTACCAGCATGTGTCCAGGAAAATCACATGTACCCTTACAATTCACTTACTGGGATTGTCCACTTAATGATCGACACATGGGCAACAGCTTGTGGCCAGGGATGGAACATTTCCCTGACAGTGCACTTAGTGAACATTGTGGAGTTCGGTGCTGAGTCACACCCTGGCACGGCACATGTGCTAAAGACGCTGAGGATTTCTGGTCCTACTGCTATAAGGGTTTCCTACACCTCCTACACCAGTTCCTGCATCCCCACCATCTCCTCCTCATCCTCCATCGCCAATGTGCTATCTTAGAGCAAGGCATCCACATCAGCTGGAAGCTGCAAGCTCTGAAGCACTGCTTCAGCAAAGCAGCAGCAGGTTATTCTAAGACTAATTTGTCTAGGAGACAAACCGCACACCAATGCAGAGTTACCGATAGGAAGAACAGACCAGACAGGATTTGTGGCTCTCACCGCTGAACCTACAACCAGTCATGTTCGTGTGTAATAATGACTGTAACCTGGTGGTGGCACACATGTACCATGCTACACAGATTTGCCAGAGCTTTTGGTCAAGGAGGATGCAACTGCGCCCACTTCTGCAAGTTAGCTACAGCAGTGTATGCAAGTATCAGTTCACTGACTGGTGGCCGACATGACCACGCACTGAAGCACCACACTACACATGCTGGCAAGGCTTTGTGAGCAGTAAAGGCTAGTTGCTGAATGCCAGCTCCAACACGCTCGTCGGTATTCTGGGCAGCCTCAGCACGTAATAATTGTAGAGTAGGCATGAATGTCTTACATTTGTGCGGTTCTCCAAAACTTCGAAGACTGCACAAAGATAGTGAGAGGTGATGACACAATAATCAGAGCAACAATCCAACTTCTGTATCTAATTAAACAGTCACTGCTGACAATTAATCCCTTAAGGACCAAGCCACTTTGTAGGTTAATGACCAGGCCTTAATTTTGAAATCGGACCACTGTGAATTACATCACGGGAATGCCGATCTAAAGGCAGAGGGAGCCCCTGACCCTCTGCCTACCCCTTCAACGCTGCAATCAGGGGGTTAACAGCCAGGGGCAGCACGGACGCCGCTCCTGGCTGTTAGTGCAGGAAGCTCGGCCACCGACAGAGCGGAGCTCCTGCACTGACCTCACCTGGTGAGGGAAAGTGCAGGGTATGTTTAACATAGGGGTAGCTGTGGACTGCCCTTGCCTAGATGACTGCTAGCCCCATAGGGATTGACAGGGTATTGTCTTCCCCATCATTTCAAATCAGAGATCCATTCTGTGACACAGGATTTCTGGTGACTCGTGCTCCTGCCCATCATTTATGGTGAGATTGTTGCTTTTTTTCACCTTTTATATACCCTTCTACATTGTAGTATTATCAATGTGTTAGGTTTCTATGTGCTACCTGGGTAACGATGTTGTAACATGGGGGTAAATTCATTATTGTACTCTGAACTCTGTTCCTTGGAACACATTGATTCCACTCTAGTTATTGTCTGAGTGGTTTGTTATTGTATCCCAAGGGATTGTGTCCGTCTCAGCTTATATTTGACTGAGAATGTGGCACATTCCATCTTGTTTTATTCACTGAGGGTGACAATACTTTTTTGTTTCTTTTTATAGAGTTTATTAAAGACGATGTAACAAAATAACAATATATGGTACAGTGACATGTAAAAGTTTGGGCACCCTTTGTCAAAATTATTGTTATTGTGAACAGTTAAGCAAGTTGAAGATGAAATGATCTCTAAAATGCCTTAAGTTAAAGATGACACCTTTCCTTTGTATTTTAGGCAAAAAATTTACAGTATATATTTTCAAATTTTACATTTTAAAAATTACAAAAAGGAAAATGAGTTGATGCAAAAATTTTTGGCACCCTGCATTGTTAGTACATGCTAGTATGATCCCCCTATGACACTAAAAAACTGCTAAGACAAGACACAAGCTACACTGCCATCAAGGCCTTGATGCAGGGAGGATGTTTTGAAATTGGTTCAGGCCTTTGACACTGTGCACCTACTTCTGCTCTGCCTGGTGTGTCTCCCTTGCCTCTCCTCCTTGGTTGGACAAGGAAGCTGCCCCCTGCTGCTAGCGCTGACTGATGGGAATTTTTCCAACATATTTTCTAAAATGGCCTTCTGATATAGTACTATTTTAGTAGACTGCTCCACCTCAGGAAGGAGAGATGCAAAGTTCTCCTGGTAGCGTGGGTCTAGCAAGGTGAACAACCAGTTCTCTTTTTTGAACTCGTGGGCCAAGCTTGATAAGTGTGTGAACTTGCCAAGCTTCACAGCCACCACTAAGTTACGGCCATTATCACAAACGACCATGCCTGGTTGTAGGTTGAGTCGTTATAGCCACAGGTCTGTCTGTTTTTTTTTTTTCAATAACTCTGCGGCAATGCGTGGTTTGTCTCATAGATAAATTAGCTTCAGCAGAGCCTATTACCGCTTTGCTGAGGCAGTGCTGCAGAGCTTACAGCGTCTTGCTGATGTGGATGGCGTGCTCTGAGATAGCACATCGGAAATTGAGGATGAAGAGGAGCAGGAGGGCATGCAAGAACTGGTGTAAGAGGTGGAGGAAACCCTGATAGAAGTAGGGCCAGCAATCCTCGGCGTCGGTAGCACATGTGCCATGCCAGTGAGGGACTCAGCCCGGGCCTCCACAATATTCACCAAGTGCACTGTCAGGGAAATGTAGCATCCCTGGCCACAAGCTCTTGTCCATGTGTCCATCGTTAAGTGGACAATTCTAGTAAGTGTGTTGGTAAAGGAACGGGTGATGTTCCTGGACATAGGCTGGTACAAGGCGGGGACGCTGCACCAAGAAAAATAGTGGCGGCTGGGGACCGAGTACTGAACAGCCAAATTTGTACACCTGTACCAGGCCAATTTTTGTTTTTATTTGAATCCAACAAAATCTCACACGAACCAAGTTCTACAGTATGTGTCACAATAGTCAATTTTTGAACAACCAAATTTGTACACCTGTAGCAGGCCAATTTTGTTTTTTATTTCATTACAACAAAATTTCACACAAAGCTGGTTCTACAGTTTATATGACAGTAGTCAAATTTTGAGCAACCAAATGTGTACACCTG
>JARQOD010000002.1:156036626-156055020 GCA_033576555.1 Oophaga sylvatica | reverse complement strand
GGGCCCCCACTGGCAAGATCTGTACCCGGTCCAAAACATTGACCAATGGGCGTGAGGAAAGGTATGTCCCGGGCCCATGGGTCTGGTCCGCACGGTGGTCAGGTTTCCCCGTACTGACGGCGTTTAGTAGGCATGTTTAATGTTTCCTCGCATTTTTTGCAGACAGGGGAGGCTTGCCTGTGAAATAAAATCGGCTTGGCACTTTATATTGTGGGATGCCAAGAAAAATTTCCTGAAATGTGTCCCACCCCCTGAATGAAGTTTTAAAGGGAGGGTTTTGCAATCCCAGTTTAAACCCTGTTGTGGTTTGGTTTGCGAGTTGGCGTTTTTATCCCTCCCTTGGTTCCCGATGGTTTTTTTGGGGCCCGGGGGAGGTTTGAGGTGCAGGGAAACTTGCCTTGGGGGCAATAACATGGGTTCTGGACATCAGTGAAAGGGTTTTTCCATCCCAAATCTGGAGGGGAAGCCCCCGTGTGTGTGAGTGGAGTAAGAGGCTCCAACACGACCTGAAGATGTAGGTGCTGCTGAAGGTTGGCCTACATCTCCAGTGTGTCTTTGTAACTCAGCTACGTGCTTTGTCCGTACATGTTTCCACATATTTGTGGTATTCAGGTTACTGATATTTTTACCTCTTTTAACTTTTTGCTTACACAGCTTGCATTGAACATAGCAAATATCATCTACAACTCTGTCAAAAAAGGACCACGCAGTGCAAGTCATGGGAGCGCCAATTTTGACATTTCTAACACAACTGCTCCCAACAGGTGCCAAACTGGAGGCTACAGGCAAGCGAGTCTGCAGCCTACCTCTCCCTCCTCTTTGTACCGTTGGGCCAATCTCTTCCTCAGAGCTGCTCCCACCACCTTCTGCTGCTCACGCCATGTTGGGTCTCGGACTTCATCATCTCCAGTACCCTCTTCCAACACCTGCTGCTGTTG
The DNA here is from genome assembly GCA_033576555.1 of Oophaga sylvatica. Taxonomy (NCBI): domain Eukaryota; kingdom Metazoa; phylum Chordata; class Amphibia; order Anura; family Dendrobatidae; genus Oophaga; species Oophaga sylvatica. Next base: position 156,054,082 of record JARQOD010000002.1, on the reverse strand, counting down.
GGTGGTCTGGCCAGCACCATGCTCAACAGAAAATGGCAACTGAGTCTCATCATCATCAGATGCGTTCTGCGGTGTGCTGACCATCGGCACTGGCTCACCCGCCTCTTCACATTCAGAGAGACACAGCTGTTGCGCATCACTGCATACTGCCTCTTCTTCACATTCCAGAATGCTGCTTGGCTGGGCCCCTGTTTGCAAGCCAACAGATTCTGAGAACAGAAGCAGAGACTCAGCTGGCTCCAGTTCAGAACTCTCTGACTGCCTGGGCAATTTGGCAGGCGGTGAAGAGACAGATGGTTGTTCAACAGTGCTGTGTTCCTGAGAGGAGGTGGAAGGAATTGAAGTCGATGCATTGGCTGCCATCCAACCAACAACGGCTTCAATTTGTTCTTCCCGCAGCAGGGGGGTACGCTGAGCTCCTACCAAAGTGCGCATAAAGGAACGCTGACGGGGAAAACTGGTGGATGCTGTGTCACTGGGTGCGGCAGCAGCCACAGAATCCCCACGTCCTCTCCTGCTGAAACTCCACGGCCACGACCACGTGCCTTACTCCCTGCCTTCTTCATCTTGGTAGATTGATAAAGAAAGTCAGAAAAGTTATAAGGCCTAAGTGTGGTTATTACGCAGAGACTGAAGTGAACACTGAAACACAACTGTTCACAATCTGTGAAAGGCTACTCCTTTGTCTACTTCTATAGTGTTTGCAACCAATGTATTGGATACGATGGAAGCGCGTCACACTAATAGTTAAATTGCATGGAGCAGCAAGAATTACACTGAAGAAAAAAAAAAAGAGTCTGTGAGTGACACGTGCAGATGCCTACAGACAGCGTTGCATGCAGAGCAAACTGCAGCGTCACCTGCACTCACACACACCTTGCAGAGCTGTTTAAAACAACACTGCAGGCAAAAGGAAGCTTTACACAGCGGTTGGTGATAGCCTGCCTACAGCACAGTACAGTAAATCGCAATCTCTAACTGTCCCTCAGAGCCAGCACAGCAGCGTTCTGTCCCTTACTGAATTCACAGCACAGTGAGCTAAAATGGCGGCGGCGCCTTTTATACACTGACTGAAGAAAATAAAAAAAGAGTCTGTGAGTGACACGTGCAGATGCCTACAGACAGCGTTGCATACAGAGCAAACTGCAGCGTCACCTGCACTCACACACACCTTGCAGAGCTGTTAAAACAACACTGCAGGCAAAAGGAAGCTTTACACAGCGGTTGGTGCTAGCCTGCCTACAGCACAGTACACTAAATCGCAATCTCTAACTGTCCCTCAGAGTCAGCACAGTAGCGTTCTGTCCCTTACTGAATTCACAGCACAGTGACGCTAAAATGGCGGCGGCGCCTTTTATAGTGCATTCTGACATCATTTCAGCATCCAATCACAGCCATGCCATTAGTTAACATGACCGCAGCAGTACAGGATGTGCCCACACTTCTTAGGATTCCTCATTGGCTGACTAAAATCACATTGCCTCTCAAAGAATTATGGGAACTTCCGATTCCGGTATACGATATATGGAAAATATCGAAACAAATTATCGAAAGGCCGATAGAGCTAATATCGGCCGATACCCGATACTTGCAGTATCGTATCACTCAACACTAACCATGACTCTTTTAGGCTGCTGATTGGCATGATTTCTTTGAGGGTGAGCCATAAATAATATACTAAAAACTTCTTAGTGTATAGTGGCTGATATCTACTACATAATCGTCTAATTCTGTCTGTCTGTAATGGAAATCCCGCGTTGCTAATTGGTCACGACATCTTGCTCAGCTGCCTCTGGATTGGATGTGGGTGTTGCTGGGGGAGTGGTGCGGGCACGCCCCTTGGATACCCGACCGTGGCCTTTGCAACGTCACAGAACCTGTGTTAGAGAGCAGTTCTATAAGCAATAACATTTAATTATAATGTATATATTTTACCCGGAAAATCCTGTGTATTCATTGCATTATTCTTAAATCTTCATAAATAAACTATGTTAGAGCTAAATCAGCATTTCTTTTCAGAAGACCTTCGTTTCTGTCAGACAAGTTGATGCATACCAGAAGTCGAGATAAGATGTTCCTTCTTTTGAGGCAATACACACCCCCCCGCTCGTCTGAGTTATGAAAAGACATCCTGTACTGGGAGACAAGGGAAAGAATGGAGTTTTCGGTTAAAATCAGTATTCTACGTGTTTTAGTGATAAGTTGTGTAAACACCATATATGGTAATTCCGCTTCCTGCTTATGGGGTGTATATAAACCCCTTCGTTAGCAATAAAGAGTAGAGTTTTTGACACATACTTTTGTCTGTGTCTTATTCTCTCTGGTACCACATTTCAAGGAGGAAAGGGTTAACGAGATAACAGTGACAACAGCCTGGCGCCCGAACAGGGACCTGAGTTTTTCTACTCTGAGAAAGTCCGACCGATCCAGAGACGTGGGATGAACGGAGCTCTCTGTTGGTGATATACATACAGCGCTGAGGTAAGAATACTTATTATATTCTACCTAAAATCTATATCACTGTATAGTGGACTCCCTCCTCCCCGAGCAGTCGGCTTTCCAGGTAATTCACAGGTGCTCCTGGCTCAGGTCCCTTTGAACCAGTAGACCTTCAGATTAATTGTCAGTCATGCTTTTCCTCCTTTGAAAAATGACAGTATGGATCCGATGATTGTGGTGTGGTTTTGTCTTGGTGTTGGTGTGATCGGATTGTTTATTTGGTTGGCGTACAAATCCTGGAAAGCGAGCAGTGGAATGGTTCAGAAACCTTTGTGGCCCATTGTCTAAGTGACGGAATTGTCTTGGTGACAGTCTTGGTGACAGAATTGTCTAAGTGACAGGAGAATCTCTTCTAGGTGAGGAGATACAAAAATGGGGAACCAAAATGCCAAGGAAGGCATTACTGCCAAAGATTTAGTGGTACGCAGAGAGGGAAAGCAAGCGTTGGTAGGCATTGACAAAGTATTGTGTAAAGCAGGCATGAATGAAAACGGAGAATTGAACAGTGATAAATGGAAAAGGTTCTTTAACTCACATCATGGATGGTTGAGAGACAAAGGACTGTTAAAAACAGTGAACCTGTGGATGAGTGCGTGTGATTACTTAGAGGGAAAGACTGAAGAATTAGGAGACGGATATTACAGACTGACAAAAATAGGGATGACTGATTTACCCTCCTGTTTGCCCCCTACGTTACCTCCACCCCTGTATCAGACCTTCCCACAGACTTCCCACGAACCGAACTGCTGGGTCTGTCCCAGGTGTGGACAGCAGAATCCCCTGACGGTAGATGTCTGTGTAGGTTGCGGTGGACGCAGACCTCCCCCGGCCAATCTATTTCCAATGAGGACAGTAATGGTACCTGGTACCCCGGGTGCTGCGGGAGGCGAGGCGGATGGACTAGCTCCAGGCGCCCCCCGGACAGCAGTGTTATACAGACCATGGAGCCCTTCAGAGCAGTTGGCTCTAATAACGCAACTCCCGGACCCTTCACAGTCACCAATGGGATTTGCTAGAATGTTAGCTACAATGCAGGATACGTATAAAGCAACTAGACAGGATCTGGAAGCACTTATAAAAGGGAAATTGGCAGATGAAGCCAGATACGATAGACTGATAGATGAGACATACAAGTGTTATGTTGGTAGGACCGGACCTGATAATGCAGAAGTCAATGACGCAGCAGCAGGGGTTCTGTTTACAGAAGCGTTGAAAAAAACATGTAAAGATAGGCAGAGAAGGAGGTTACACTAGAAGACAGAGTTCAGGGAAAGGAAGAGGAGTCAAAAGATTATTTCTGGTCCCTAAGGAAAACTTGGGTAGAAATGGGTTTTGTCCCAGAAAACAAGACTAGTGAGAGGGTACTGGCAAGTGCATATATGAATGGTTTGAAAAAGGAAGTGGCAGAAAAGGTGAAAGTAAGTAGACCAGATTGGAGATCAGTTAAAGCAGAGGATCTAGCCAGAATAGCACAGGGGGCACAACATGATTTAGCGCAAGCAAAGAGAGGCGCAAGGTTACATGCTGTAGGTACTCGTCCTGCAAACAACAGGGAGGGGAGACGTGTGCCAGGAGATGGACAGAAATTGTGCTACGGATGCAGGAAACCAGGACATTTCAGGAGAGATTGCAGAACTAATCCATATCCAGCCTGTCCAACTAATCCATATCCAAATGACCCGCCTGTAAGAGGCCCCCAAGACCAATTAGGGCTGCTCCCATAGGATAATGGTAGCTTGCACATGAACCCCCTTGTCTCCTTACCCCCCACTCCTAATTGCACAGTGCAGGTGAACCTACCAAGGGGACATGAGGTTGAGTTCCAAGTGGACACGGGGCAGACAATTCAGTAATTACAGAAGAGGACTGGCCATTTGGGAAAAGTGATTTCTCCCACCATGTTATAGCGACTCCTTACAACTCTCCATCTATCCTGCTCCCCGTCACTAAAAAGATTCCCCTGCAAATTCAAGGAACCACAGTACACACACAGTTAATGGTATCACCACGGGGTAAATGGAATCTTTTAGGATGTGATGTATTGTCTCAATTGCAAGCACATATTGAGTATCATCCTGATGGGACTGTCACTATGACACCAGGATTGAAGCCAAGCACGCTTTGTAAAATCATGTCACTAGATGTTGCTAGTATAGAGGACACAAATTAATTTCCTTCAATGTTAGAAGGTGTGATATCGCATGATTTCTGGGCTTCAGATAAAACACATGTGGGCAGATTAAGGGTGCAGCCAGTCATGGTCAAATTAAAGCCAGGTGCAATTCTGCCCCAACAGAGACAGTATCCTCTTAGTTCGGCTCAAGAGTCGGCTATAGCTCAGCAGGTACAGAAACTGGTAGCAAGTGGTGTTTTAGTTAAGACCCAGTCCCCTTGTAACACCCCTCTGTTCCCAGTTAAAAAGAAAACAGCACCGGGACAGCCAGCAGCATACAGAATGGTCCATGATCTCCAGCTAGTGAACAAAGCTACAGAGCTCCTTACACCAGTTGTACCAAATCCTCACACCCTTCTGCCTCAGATCCCGGCTAGTGCTCTTTGTTTTTCAGTGATTGACTTGGCAAATGCATTTTTTAGCGTCCCATTGCACCCTGAATGCCAGTATTTGTTTGCTTTTACATTTCAAGGGAATCAGTATACGTGGACAGTTTTGCCCCAGGGTGCCCAAAATTCACCCACTATGTATACTGCCAGTCTGCAAGAGATACTGGAAAAATGGAAAATGCCAAAAGTAGTTGTTCTGCAATATGTTGATGATTTACTGATTTGTGACCCCTCCAGGAAACAGTGTCACACTGCAACAATTGTTTCTGTACCAAGCTGGATGTAAAGCGTCAAAGGATAAACTTCAGTTTTGTAAATCTTCAGTTATCTTTTTGGGACATTGCATTACACCGGGGGCGAGACATCTGACCAGCGCTCGCAAGAAAGCTGTACAGAATTTTCCTATTCCTGTTAATGTTGCCGCTCTTAGGACATTTCTTGGACTGGTTTCCTACTGCAGACAGTGGATACATGCTGTATCAATCCTCATGCAACCTCTCTATGACTGTATCACCATTGTGCCTTTTAAACTAATTCCTGAAGGTATAGACTGTTTTTATTCTCTCAAAAACAGGATTGTGGCAGCTCCAGCGCTAGGAACCCCCAACTACGAACTACCATTCACCCTGTATCTCCACGAACAGCAGGGACACGCGGCAGGAGTATTGACTCAGTTACATGGTGACAATCAAAGGCCTGTAGCCTATTTCAGTGGAAGACTAGATGCAGTGGCAAGGGGTGCCCCGTCCTGTGTACGGGCAGTACATGCTGTAGGACTATTGCTCCACAAATCGTCAGACATTGTTCTTGATCACCCACTTACAGTAGTTACACCTCATGATGTATATACCATACTGAACCAGGTGCAGCCGGCACATCTTTCAGCTGCACGTCACTTTCGATTGCAATGTGCACTTTTAATGCCTCCAAATGTTTCTTTGCAGAGATGTACCACACTTAATCCTGCCACATTGTTACCTCTCTCGGATCTAAAGGAGGGGTCAGGTACGGTATTGTACAAAGAAGATCCAAGAGAGGAGATTCCTCATGATTGTGTTCAGCTTATGGCACAGGAAACAGCAGGCCTACCCACAGTGTTTTAAACTGAAAGACTTAATGCTGATTTTGAATTTTTTGTAGATGGCTCTCGCCACCAAGATGACTCAGGTACCTTCCACACTGGGTATGCCATCGTCTCCCTGAATGCAGTAATCAAAGCAGAACCAATGCTCCCACATCAGTCGGCCAGGAGGCTGAACTTAAGGCTCTGACTGAGGCCTGTAAGATAGCTGAAGGTAGAATTGTTAACATCTACACAGATTCTAGATACGCATTCGGTATAGCTCATGATTTTGGTCCAATTTGGAAATCTAGAGGATTCCTGAGGCAGCAGGACATCCCATTAAAAATGCTGACGCAGTCCAGCAGTTAATTGATGCATTACAATTACCAAAAGAGGTAGCTGTCATAAAAGTTAAAGCACATACCAGACGCACTGATCAGGTGAGTAAAAGAAACGCAATGGCCGATGCAGCAGCAAAAACAGCAGCTAGTAGACCACTCCAAGGGGTAACGATGCACCAGGTAAGCGCTCCCAAAAATCCCTTTGTGTCGGAGGATGCCTTATCTCAGATGCAGGCTCAGGTGCACCAGGAGGAAGTAGAAAAGTGGGAAAAAGAAGGTGCATGTCTGAATGAAGCAAATGGGGTATGGGGAAGAGGGATGCGTCGATGCCTTCCAAGGGCGTTGTACCCTGCGGTCGCCCAGATGTTACATGGGCCAACCCACCAGTCCAAAACTGCTGTGATGAGCGTGATGCAGAAGCATTGGGTAGCACCAGGCTTTTCCACCTGTATAGAAGGTTTGATCCAGGGATGCATGGTATGTGCTACACATACTCAGGGAAGGGTAGTCAAGACACCACCCAAACACGCCACTCGGCCCCTCTATCCTTTCCAGAGACTGCAGATTGATTATATTCAGCTGCCAAAATCAGGGTCATGGGCGTATGTGTTGGTCTGTATTGATTTACTCTCAGGTTGGCGGGAGGCTTTCCCGATTGCCAAGTGTCACGGGTGTATCGCCACGAAGATCGTCGCGATTTCACATTCTGACAAATTAAAAGATGTGTTGGCTCAGTATGATTCTCCCCGTCACTGGAGGCCGCTATGGCCCTTGCTATTCGCATTGATAGACGGCTTCGGGAGAGGTGCAGGGTGACTCCGCCCCCTGTGATGACTCCACCTTCTACTAAAGTCCCTTATATTGAGGTTCCCCTGGTTTGTTCCGAGGAACCTATGCAGTTAGGAGGGACATCATTCCGAGGGAGGGGATCGGCGGTGCGCCGCAAGACAAGAAAGTGTTTCTTCTGCGGGAGAAAGGGACATTTTATTGAGGGTGTCCATTCCGTACTTTACTGAGCAAGAAGTCGCCGGAAAACTTTTAATCCCAGGTTGTGTGGTGGACGACAATCTGGGAGTATGTATTTCGTCCCAGGTCCGTCTCAGTTTCTCGTACCAGCGGAGGTGGTGGTAGGTACGAGAACTGAGAGGATTTCTGTTCTTCTGGATAGTGGGGCCGGGGCTAATCTGGTGGACGCTCGGTTTGCCCAGGTGCAAGGTATGCAACTGAGTGTATTGGCCAAACCTATCCCTATATTCTCTATTGACGCCAGGCCTCTCGGTCAAGGTAGCTTTTTGCAAGCCGTGCATAACATAGACCTTCGAGTGGGGGCAATACATAAAGAACTATTGTCTTGTTATGTGTTGGAGGGTCTTCCCACTCCTATTGTGTTGGGTCTTCCTTGGTTAACTAAGCATAACCCTTGACAAAACTGGCTCCTAAGAGCTGGGTCATTCCACTGAGTATCTGTGGCCCATCTACGGAACTCTGAAGAAAATTCCTCCGCCGGACGATCTCCCTGCTGTATCTTACGTAACTTCGTTTCAGCAAGGGAGACGCGATCCGGGTCATCATATACCAGACCCAGGGCTGTAAAAAATCGATCTACTGACTGGAGAGCCGGGGAGCTCGGAGGAAGAGAGAACGCCCAGGATTGAGGGTCCCCTTGTAAGAGCGAGATGACAATTCCCACCCTCTGATCTTCACTCCCCGACGACCGAGGCCGCAGCCGAAAATATAATTTACATGCCTCCCGGAAGGTAAAAAATTTGTCCCGCCCACCAGTGAACCTGTCCGGGAGAGCTACTTTAGGTTCAGATCTGGTTTGCTCCAGGGGATACAAAACCTTGGACTTAACGTCCGTCAGCTCCATGGACAAACTCTGCAACTGCTGAGCTAGCTGGGCTACTGGATCCATGGTGGCTGGGGAGAATCTTTAGTGTGGTCGGTGAAAATGTCACGCTGTTTCAGGATAGAGGTGGACCGGGGTCTATGCTGACCCTAAACTGGGGTCCTGACTAGTCCCTCTACCTGGAGGTACTGTTAATGGTACAGAGGTCCAGGCCGCCAGCGTAACCCTGTCTCCTGTAGATCCCTGACCACTGTAATCTAGTCCTGAGAAGGACCCTGATTACCACCAAAGGGAATGGGCAGGTCACAGCATTCATTCAGACCAGCAGAGCGGATAGTTTCTGAGAAGACTTAAGCTAAGAGTGCCTGTTGTGGTTTATCCTCTCCTCGCTTATTGTTTATCTCCTTAACCTTTTGTGTTCCCTCTGTAGTTGTAGTTTTGTATTAGAGGCAGTATTTACTTTACCCCTTGTCTGTCTCGTTTGTCTTATACTGTTTGTAAGCTGTGACCTGCCCATTCCCTGTGGTGGTAATCAGGGTCCTTCTCAGGACTAGATTACAGTGGTCAGGGATCTACAGGAGACAGGGTTACGCTGGCGGCCTGGACCTCTGTACCATTAACAGTACCTCCAGGTAGAGGGACTAGTCAGGACCCCAGTTTAGGGTCAGCATAGACCCCGGTCCACCTCTATCCTGAGACAGCGTGACACCAAGGCTACGGCTGCGGCAACCGCAAAGAAGCTGCTTGCGGAGGTGGTGTGCAGGTATGGAGTACCAGAGGTGATCGAAAGTGACAGAGGTACAATTTCACAGGTGAAATAATGAATGAAGTCTTGACCGCTCTAGGAATTCAACAAGCTTTCCACACCCCATATCATCCACAAAGCAGTGGAAAAGTAGAAAGACTAAATGGTACATTGAAGTTAAAAATCCAAAAGGCCATGGCTGAAACAGGGAAATCTTGGCCTGAATGTTTACCATTAGCCCTATACTCAGTAAGGTACACTCCAAATAGGAAAACTGGACTTTCTCCGTATGAAGTACTATTTGCCAAAGTGCCTAGCTTAGAATGTTTCTTTCCCCAAGCACTGGAAATGAGTAACCATGTATTAAGCTCATATGTAAGGGATTTGCATAAAAGACTTAAGAAAGTACATGATAATGTCTTCAGTTCTCTTCCAGATCCGAACCAGGATCCTGGGAGTCACAGCCTGCAGCCCGGAGACTGGGTAGTCATTAAAAGACACGTGAGAAAGAGTTTGGATCCGAGATTTGATGGACCTTTTCAAGTTCTACTGACGACAAGAACCGCAGTCAAGCTACAAGGCAAGGAAACTTGGATTCACGCATTGCATTGTAAGAAGATCCTTGGAGAGCCTCCAGAAGAGGAATGATGCTACTAATGACATTTGCTTGCATCCTTGCAGTAACGGATGCTTGGAACAGACTTAGCCGTGTAGATGGGGATGATAACAGGTTCATTAGACACCACTTAGCTTTAGTGGATGGACTGAAAGAACAAAACCAAACTGTTGCAAACTGTTGGATTTGTACACACGCGCCGGTGACATCCACCAGTCTACCATTTCTTGCAGTTCCAGTCTCGTGGGAAGAAATTAACTCTTGGGGTAACTGTTCAGACACATTAAGCAACAATGCCACTCAAAAACTTTGGAACACTACGGTAGGAATACCGGTAGTGGGTTGGACTGATTTTCCATGGTGGCAGGGAAACCTAACAGGACAGATAATTCCAAGACTGTATTTATCTTTTAAAGGTGGGGCCTGGGTACCCAGAAATAGAACTAGTATAACCTCTTTGGGAGAAATACCAACACAGGGGTTAAAGATAAGTTTTGGGGTCACTACAGGAAGCTTAGATGCTTTCAAACCCTCCCTATTAGAACGATACCTACACACTGATAAATGGAAAAATAATGTTTTCTTTGAGAATGGGAATAATGAAACTTGTGCTAACAAACCAGGTAACCTGATGTGTAATGAAGATGAAGAATATCAGAAGAACACGCCTACCTGCGGAGAACCTACCGCAGGATACTGCTCCCCACTAGGACAAAAGCCCGGATGGTGCATGATGAGTAATATTTCAAAGTATATAGATTTGGCACACCGATTAGTATTACAGCATTCAGCTATATGGAACCTTCCACCATCAATGTATTGAGTATGTGGGGACAAGGCATTTAAGTGGCTTCTAGTAGGAGTCACCGGGAAATGCACCCTAGCTAGATTGACACCAGCCACCTATCTCATCACTCCAGATAGATTAAATCCATTATCTATTCCAAAACATACACTACATAAACGATCTGCAGACAATAGACCTCGCCCAAATGGGAGACCACACATAGTGGAGATGGGGATAGCAAATAAATTTTTCAGTGCATTATTTATCTACCCTATGATAACTCAGACATGGGATAAGTTGGTAGAATCCACAGATTACCTAGATGATCAAATATGGGATATTTTAGATATCATGAATGGGTCCCTTGTAGTACAGAACCAGCTAATTATTGTTACTAACCAACATACCCTCGTGTTAGATTACCTGACTGCAGCTCAAGGAGGGATGTGCCAGATTATCGGACCTGCATGTTGTCATTATATTGATAATTCTAGTGTTTTAACCCTTAAACATAAGCTAGAGGATGTCATAAAGTTAAGGAAACAATATGATGAGGCAAATCTGAAGAATCAAGATTCATGGTGGGCAAATACTTTCTCCTTTCTTAACCCCGCAAATTGGTTCAAAGGCATAGGGGGATGGCTGACTGGGATAATACAAGCTGGCCTACAGGTTTTATTGATATGTCTTGCTATCTATTTAGTTTTTAAAATCTGTTTGATGTGTATTAAACGATGTACTAGGACACGGAGGAGGTATGAAGATGTGTATTGATCAAATGAAGGAACAAAAGGAGGGAATGTTAGAGCTAAATCAGCATCTCTTTTCAGAAGACCTTGGTTTCTGTCAGACAAGTTAATGCATACCAGAAGTCGAGATAAGATGTTCCTTCCTTTGAGGCAATACACCCCCCCCCGCTCGTCTGAGTTATGAAAAGACATCCTATACTGGGAGACAAGGGCAAGAATGGAGTTTTCGGTTAAAATCAGTATTCTACGTGTTTTAGTGATAAGTTGTGTAAACACCATATATGGTAATTCCGCTTCCTGCTTATGGGGTGTATATAAACCCCTTCGTTAGCAATAAAGAGTAGAGTTTTTGACGCATACTTTTGTCTGTGTCTTATTCTCTCTGGTACCACATTTCAAGGAGGAAAGGGTTAACGAGATAACAGTGACGACAGCCACATACATATTCTAGAATACCCAATGCGTTAGAATCGGGCCACCATCTAGTTATCTTTATAATCCCTGATCTCCATTGTCCCACTTTTTTTTCCCCAATGTGAAGCTTACTGTTTGCCACTTGGTTTTTTTTTGCCTTCCTCTGGATCAACATGTTAGGGCAGGTTAGGATAGGATATGGGTTGAAGTAGATGGACTTAAAGTCTTCCTTCAACCTTACTAACTATGTTACTATAGGGGAAAATATGTGTAAGTGGGTTAAGAACTGGCTCATGGATAGGAAACAAAGGGTGGTTATTAATGGAGCACACTCGGACTGGGTCATGGTTAGCAGTGGGGTACAACAGGGGTCAGTATTGGGGCCGCTTCTCTTTAACATATTTATTAATGACCTTGTAGGGGGCATACTGAGTAGTATTTCAATATTTGCAGATGACACTAAACTCTGCAGGGTAATAAATACCGAGGAGGACAATTTTATATTACAGGAGGATTTATGTAAACTAGAAGCATGGGCTGATAAATGTCAAATGAGCTTTAATGGGGATAAATGTAAGGTTATGCACTTGGGTAGAACAAACAAGATGTATAATTATGTGGTTAATTGTAAAACACTGGGCAAAATTGTCACTGAAAAAGACCTGGGTGTGTGGGTGGACGACAAACTCACATTTAGTGGCCAATGTCAGGTAGCTGCTGCCAAGGCAAATAAAATAATGGGATGCATTAAAGAGGCATAGATGCTCATGAGGAGAACATAATTTTACCTCTATACCAGTCACTGGTGCGACCACACTTAGAATACTGTGTACAGTTCTGATCTCCGGTGTATAAGAAAGATATAGCTGAACTGGAGCGGGTGCAGAGAAGAGCGACCAAGATTATTAGAGAACTGGGGGGTCTGCAATACCAGGACAGGTTATTACACTTGGGGTTATTTAGTTTGGAAAAACGAAGGCTTAGGGATGATCTTATTACAATGTACAAATATATGAGGGGACAGTACAAAGACCTTGCTAATGATCTTTTTACTCTTAGACCTGTGACGGGGACAAGGGGGCATCCTCTACGTCTGGAGGAAAGAAGGTTTAGTCATAATCACAGACGCAGATTCTTTACTGTAAGAGCAGTGAGACTATGGAACTCTCTGCCATCTAATGTTGTAATGAGTGATTCCCTACTAAAATTTAAGAATGGACTGAATGCCTTTCTTGAAAAGTATAATATTACAGGCTATATTCACTAGTTTCCTAGATATTGTGTTGATCCAGGGAGCTAGTCTGATTGCCGTATGTGGAGTTGGGAAGAAATTTTTTCCCCAATGTGAAGCTTACTGTTTGCCACTTGGGTTTTTTTTGCCTTCCTCTGGATCAACATGTTAGGGCATGTTAGGATAGGATATGGGTTGAACTAGATGGACTTAAAGTCTTCCTTCAACCTTAATAACTATGTTACTATGTTACTTCCCATTCCATTGCTGGTCACTGTTTACAACATCTCATCTAGAGTTGATAAATAGAAATTATATCTGTTGGCTGTGATTAAATGGAGCTGTCATGTGTTAATACAAAATTTCACCACTTCAGACTTTGTGAACAGAAACCAATGGGAGACCAAGATATTGCTAATACAGCAGCAAAGAATTATAAGAAAAGATAGGAGCCCTTTAACAGTTAACACCATAGGAAGGTACATTTACATTTTCTATAATGCCTAGATAACCCTTTTATTGAGGAGTGAAAATAAGGTATTCAAAGGGGAAAACTTACTAGAGAGTCTTTAAAGTGGTGTAATGATCAAAATAAACTGGAAGCATTCTTTAAGTTGAGGTAAGAAGCCTTTAAGCTCTGCCCAGGGTTTGCAAATTTCTAAATTTGGGTTTTCTATGACAACTTTAAAGATTCTTAAGATCGAGATGAAAAATCTCACCATGGAGCAATGCAACACCTTCAGAGTTTACACAAGCAAGAGGTTAATGTTAGGGGTCGAGTTCCCGCTTCTGCACAAGGGGAATCTCGAACCATTCCGGCTGCAGTCTCCCATTCGTCTCCAGCCGCAGTGGACTCTGCTCAGCTTAGACGTCGGTCCCAGCGTCTCGTCCAGTCTAACAGTGTGCAGAGGATTACTGCTGCACCTCCAGGCTCTGCTATTGTGGCCAGTACTGGTTAGCGGCGAGCAGACGTCTTTAGGACAAAGTCCTTGTTTTCCCCTTCTGAGCATGCTCAGGGTGAGATCTCTCATTGGAGATCAGGGGTCATATGCTCAGGTATTGCAGCAGCTCCTATTGGTCCGCCAGGAAGGTCCTGTGACTACTGGTGTTCTGGAACAGTTTCATTGGTCCTTGTTTCTGGCAGGTCCTGTAGCTGTTACTATAAAAGGGTGGCATGGCTGGGCCGCCATGCGCTAGTATCAATTGCATTATGTGCTTTACGCCAGTGTGATCATGCACGCATGTGGTTAGGGCTCGGCTTAAATAAGCCCCTAGAATACCGGCACCTCCGGTGAAGAGATTTGAGTGCAAGTGGTTAGGGCTTGGCTGAAATAAGCCCCTAGAATACCGGCTTCTCCGGTGAGGAGATTGCTTGATTGCGTTGCTGTCTGCGTGATCACGGACTGCTATCCGCACAGCAGTTATCTTTGTGTCCCTGTGGTATTAACAGGACACAGTCTTTTCTCAGCGGCTCTGTGACGCAACAGGGTTCGCTTTATAACGCTGGTTCAGCGCACTAGCGTTTTACTTTGCGGCTCACTGAAGCTAAGTGAGTTCGCACCTATCGCCATATAGCGCTGTGCCATTCCCGTTAGCGGCTCTGGGGATTAACAGAGTTCGCACTTACGGCCACAGCGTGCTACGACGTTTATTTTAGCGACTCTGCGGGATAGCAGAGTTCGCTACTTTCTCCATCTTACTAGCAGCGGGCTTCGCCTGCACGGTGGACCCGGGCTGCGAATGCACCTCTCTAATATATCTATTAGGTGAGTTCCGCAGACCCTAACAGTTAATCTGCTTTCTTTATTTACTAAAAAAGATTTTAAAAGTAATTACCAAAATTGACTACAATTTACAGACAGGTAGACAACAAGAAATAAGCACAAAAATACAAGCATGATATAATGAAAACATTAAACAATATATTACAGCCACTGTGTCTTGAATAAATACCCCATGCACTTGTCCACATTTTTTACATTACATTCATAAATGATATAGTATTCTAAATATTTTAAAAATATAATTCTGAAAATTGTCACGTACATTTGTATTTAACCCCTTAACCCCCAAGGTTGGTTTGCACGATAATGACCGGGCCAATTTTTACAATTCTGACCACTGTCTCTTTATGAGGTTATAACTCTGGAACGCTTCAATGGATTTTCGCGATTCTGAGATTGTTTTCTCGTGACATATTGTACTTCACGTTAGTGGTAAAAATTTATTCCATATAACTTGCGTTTATTTTTGAAAAAAACGCAAATATGGCGAAAATTTTGAAAATTTAGCAATTTACAAACTTTGAATTTTTATTCCCTTAAAACAGAGAAATATATCACACAAAATAGTTAAGAAATAACATTTCCCACATGTCTACTTTACATCAGCACAATTTTGGAACCAAATTTTTTTTTTCTTAGGAAATTATAAGGGTTAAAAGTTGACAAGCGATTTCTCATTTTTACAACAAAATTTACAAAGCCATTTTTTTTTAGGGACCACCTCATATTTGAAGTCAATTTAAGGGGTCTATATAACAGAAAATACCCAAAAGTGACACCATTCTAAAAACTGCACCCCTCAAGGTACTCAAAACCACATTCAAGAAGTTTATTAACCCTTCAGGTGCTTCACAGGAGCTGAAGCAACGTGGAAGGAAAAAATGAATATTTAACTTTTTAGCCACAAAAATGATCTATTACAAACTTTTTTTTATTTTCACAAGGGTAAAAGAAGCAAATGGACAGATAAAGTTGTTGTGCAATTTCTCCTGAGTACGCAAATAGCCAATATGTGGAGGAAAACCACTGTTTGGGCACACGGCAGAGCTCGTAAGGGAAGGAGCGCCGTTTGACTTTTTCAAACTAAAATTGGCTGGAATTGAGATTGGACGCCATGTCGTGTTTGGAGAGCCCCTGATGTGCTTAAACAGTGGAAACCCCCCACAAGTGACACCATTTTGGAAACTAGACCCCCTAAGGAACTTATCTAGATCTGTTGTGAGCACATTGAACCCCAAGTGTTTCACAAAAGTTTATAATGCCTGGGTCTGAAAAATAAAAAAAAGAATTTTCCACAAAAATGATTTTTTAGTCCCAAATTTTTGATTTTTCCCAAGGAAATTGGACCCCAAAAGTTGTTGTCCAATTTGTCCTGAGTACGCTGATAACCCATATGTGGGGGGGGAAACTGTTTGGGCGCACGACAGGGCTTGGAAAGGAAGTAGTTTTGGAATGCAGACGTTGATGGGGGTCATGTTCCGTTTGCAGTGCCCCAGATGTGCCTAAACAGTGGAAACCCCCCACAAGTGACCCCATTTTGGAAACTAGACCCCCTAAGTAGCTTATCTAGATCTTTGGTGAGCACTTTGAACCCCCAAGTGCTTCACACAAGTTTATAATGCCCGAGCATGAAAATAAAAAATCCTATTTTTTTTTCCACAAAAATTATCATTTAGTCACTAATTTTTATTTTCCCAAGAGTAACAGGAGAAATTGGACCACAAAAGTTGATGTCCAATTTGTCCTGAGTACGCTGATACCCCATATGTGGGGGGGAACCACTGTTTGGGCGCACAGCAGAGCTCGGAATGGAAGGAGCACCATTTGACTTTTTCCAAACAAAATTGGCTGGAATTGAGATTGGACGCCATGTTGCATTTGGAGAGCCCCTGATGTGCCTAAACAGTGGAAACCCCCCACAAGTGACCCCATTTGGGAAATTAGACTCCCTAAGGAACTTATCTAGATCTTTGGTGAGCAATTTGAACCCCAAAGTGCTTCACACAAGTTTATAACGTAGAGCCGTAAAATTAAAAAATCATATTTTTTCAACAAAAATGATCTTTTCACCCAATTTTTATTTTCCCAAGGGTAACAAGACTCCAAAAGTTATTGTGCAATTTGTCCTGAGTACGCTGATACCCCATATGTGGGGTAAACCACTGTTTAGGTGCATGGCAGAGTTTCGACTTTTTCAACACAGAATTGGCAGGATGCCATGTCGTGTTTGGAGAGCTCCTGATCTGCCTAAACAGTGGAAACCTCCAACAAATGACACTATTTTGGAAACTAGACCCCTCAAGGAACTTATCTAGATGTGTGGTGAGCACATTGAACCCCGAAGTGCTTCACAGAAGTTTATAACGTACAGCTGTAAAATAAAAATCTTTTTTTTTTTACAAAAATGATTTTTTCGTCTCCAATATTTTATTTTCACAAGGGTAACAGGAAAAATTGGACCCCAAAAGTTGTTGTCCAATTTGTCCTGAGTACGCTGATACCAATATGTGGGAGAAAACTACTGTATGGGAACACGTCAGGGCTCGGAAGGGAAGTAGTGACGTTTTGGATTGCAGACTTTAATTGAATGGTCTGGGGGTGTCATGTCGCATTTGGAGAGCCCCTGGTGCACCTAAACAGTGGAAACCCCCAAAAGTGACCCCATTTTGTAAAATAGACCCCACAAGGAACTTATCTAGATGTGTGGTGAGCACTTTGAACCCCGAAGTGCTTCACAGAAGTTTTTAACGTACAGCCGTAAAAATAAAAAATCTTTTTTTTTTTTACAAAAATGATTTTTTCGCCCCCAATATTTT
>JARQOD010000002.1:156001400-156036526 GCA_033576555.1 Oophaga sylvatica | reverse complement strand
GCCGAAAAAAAAGGTCCCGGTGGTTACAAAAGGGGAAACGCAAGGTTCCACTTCCAATGCGACCCCTGCCCAAAAAAAACCCGGCCTTGGTATGAAGGATTGTTTCAAATTGTCCCACACCCCCTCCTCTTTTTTACTTTCGGAAATTAGTTCCAAAAGGGGGGGCACATTTAGGAAGTTCCATGGGAGTTATTTTCCCAAAAATTATGTCATTGTGTTTTTTTTACGTTTTAGGAAACATGGGGGCCCCTTAAAAAGGGAACATGACGCCCACAGCTATTCCACGTCTGATTCCAAAACGTCAGATTCCCCTTTCTGAGCCTCGTTTGTGCCCCAAAATTTTTTTTCCCAAAAGGGGTACCAATTTACTAGGAAAAATTTGGACAAAAAACTTTTTTTGTCCAATTTCTCCTTTTACCCTTGGGAAATAAAAAATTGGGGATTTAAAAAACATTTTTTTTGTGGGAAAAAAGTGGATTTTTTATTTTCCCCCGGGTTATAAATTTTAGTGAAACACTTGGGGTTTTAAAGTTCCACACACCTAGATAATTTCCTTTGGGGGTCATTTTTCAAAAGGGGTAACTTGTGGGGTTTCCCCAACTGTTTGGACATCGGGGGCCTGCTAAGGGAAACGCCCGCGCCTTCCCCATCAAAGTCTGTTTCCAAAACGCATGTTCCCCTTGGCCCTGCCAGCCCAAATAGGGGGTTCCCCCCAAATTTTGGGGTTCGGGTCTAGGCAATTGGACATAACTTTTGTGGTCCAATTTCCCGTTCCCCTTGGGAAAAAATAAAAATTGGGGACTAAAAAATCATTTTTGTGGAAAAAAAAAATTTTTTTTTCACGCCAGGGCATTATAATTTTTGTAAAACCCTTTGGGGGGTTAAAAGTTCTCACCACACACAGATAAGTTCCTTAGGGGTTGTTTAAAAAAAGGGGGGCCATGTGGGGGGTTTCCCACTGTTACCCTCAGGGAATCCCAACGTGAATGGCGTCCGTTCTCAATTCCAGCCATTTTGGTTTTGGGTAAATGGGTCCTTCCTTTCGACCCCGTGGGGTTGCCCAACGGGTTCCCCCCCATATTGGGTTCGCAACTCGGGACAGTTGACAACAATTTTTTTGTGATCCAATTTTCTCTTCTTGGGAAAATAAAAATTTGGGGGACTAAAAATCTGCTTTTGAAAAAATAGATTTCTTTTTTCAGTCTACATTATAAATTGTGTGAAGCACTTGGGGGTTTTCAAAGTGCTCCCCACACTCTGATAATTTCCCTTAGGGGGTCTATTTTTAAAAATGGGGTCACAGTGGGGGGTTTTCCCACTTTTTAGACAAAAAGGGAATCCCAAAAGGCTTGGCGTGTTTAAATTTCCAGCCTTTTTGGGTTTGGAATAGTAAAGGGCCTTTTCCCTTTCGACCCCTGCGTGCGCCCAAAACAGGGTTCCCCCCACATATTGGGTATCAGCAAATTTTGGACAAGTTGGACAACAACTTTTGTGATCTAATTTCTCCCTTCCCCTTGGGGGAAAAAAAAAAATTGGGGACTAAAAATATGTTTTTGGAAAAAAAATATGATTTTTTTTTTCACGATCTACTTAAAACTTGCTAAAGAGGGGGGTTTTAAAAAGGGCCCTCACCAAAAATTTTAAAAATTTCCCTTAGGGGGTCTAGTTTCCAAAATGGGGTTTCCTTTGGGGGGGGTTTCCCTGTTTAGGAAATCAGGGAAATCTAAAACGCGACAGGGCGTCCAATTCAATTCCCGCCAATTTTGGGTTTTGGAAAAGTCAACGGATCCTTCCATTCAAAAGCCTCCCGGCACCCAAACATGTTTTTCCTCCTTAGGGGTTTCGGGTATCGGGAGAAATTGAAAAAAAACTTTATCAGTCCATTTTCTCCTTTTTTCCTTTGAAAATTAAAAAAAATGTTTGAAATAGATCATTTTTGTGTAAAAGTCAAATGTTCTTTTTTCCTTCCACATTGCTGCAGCTTTGTGAAGCCCCTAAAGGGTTTAATAAATTTTTGATTGTGGTTTTGAGTCCCTTTGAGGGGGAGTTTTTAAATGGTTACTTTTGGATTTTCTCCATATAGATTCAAAGTAAATTAAATTGGGTGGTCCAAAAAAAATGGCTTTGAAAATTTTGTTGTAAAATGAGAAATCGCTGGTCTATTTTTAAACCTATAACTTCCTAACAAATAAAAATTTTTTTCCCCCAAATTGCCCTGTTTAAAAAGTAACTGGAAAAATGTTTTTTTTTAAAAATGTTTTTTTTTTTTTTTTTTTTTTTTTTTTTTTGTGAATTTATTTCTCTTTTTTGGGGGAATAAAAATTCAAAGTTTGAAAATTGAAAATTTTAAAATTTTTTTCCCAAAATTTTTGCGTTTTTTTCAAAAAAAAACGAAAAGTTAATTGAAAAAATTTTTCCCACAAGGGAAAGTAAATATGTCACGAGAAAAATTCTAAAATCGCGAAAAAAATTTTTTTAAAAGCGTTCCAGATTATAAAAATAAAAGAGTGGTCAGATTTGTAAAATTTGGGCCCCGGTCATTAAAAGTGCAAACCACCCTTGGGGGTAAAGGGGGTTTTAATGTACCCTTTAAAGAAAAGGGCATAACAACCCTTCTCCTTCTGAAACCCTAGTCCAAAAATCCCTCACGAGCTCCCAAAAAGTGATTGGGGTTTAAAAGTAGTGATCCCTTTTTTGGCCCCTTTTTTTCACCATCCGGGGCCCCTGACGGCCCCCCGGGGCATTTTGCCGCGGCCGCATAAAAAAATGAGGGCCCCGTTGTTTTTTTTTGGCATTGACTTGCATTAGCGCCGGATGGGCCGCATGTCATGGTTGAAGGGGGTTTTGCCCGGAGGGGCGGATTGTACTTTCCCGGCGGCCCCGGACAAAACCGCATGTAACGTTTTTTTTTTTTGGGGAGGGTTTTGTTGTCCGGGCATCAAAAACCATCCGGAAAAAAAAACGCGGCGGGCATCCGGTTTTGTAAACGGCGCTGCGGCAAAATCCCGGGGGGCCCCCGTCGGGGACACCGGATTTTGGAAGGGGCCCTTTAAGGGCATCCCCTGATTGGTCACGGATGCGTTATGTGATGCGTTGATAATGGTGGGGGGCAGGCTTCCCCTTAAATGTTGTCTGTCCGTGGCGCAGCGCGTAATCATACTAAAATAGGCAGTGCTATGTGTGGACTTCCAAAATTGGGCTCCAGGCTTTAGCTTTGCTCTCCGGGAACTACGTGCAGAGTTTGCCGGCTAATTGCCAGGTCCTTCGGGAAAGGGGTTTAGCTTTGCTGGGAGGGCTTTTGTGGTGCGTCTTGCAACAATATGGGGGTCTATACCCCCTGACAGCTGTGGGGGGAACCTGGGAAACGCCTCCCCTAAGCAAAAAGAGTTGCCCCGCGGTCTACCCGGTGGTAGTAAGTACCCCTGGCGCTAATGCAGCATTTCCTAGCGGTGGCAGGTAGTTTCTGTGCATCAACAGGCTAAATCATACCAGTTTAAAAGAATAGTGCAAACCTAATATCTGGCAAGGGGCTTCTGTGCCATTAACAGGGCTACATCTACGCCAGTCGATGCAATCCCCCGGCTTTTAACGGGGGTTATGCAATTCTACATTCCTAGTGTGAAGTAAAAAAGGGCGAGTTTAATATTATATTTCGTTGTCTTTTTAAAATCATACCCAAAGGGTTTGACACAGTGATATAACTGCATCGGGCCCGTGTTTGGTTGCAATCAATTATTTAATAAAATTGTTCAACCGAGGCATACATATCTGACCCAGGGGTTGCGAACATGGCTGACTTCAGCAGCTACGTTAAAAAGGGCCAACTTAGGTCTTGGCGGGGGGCTCCCATGGGGTACTCACTGAGTAGCTACTCAAACGCCGCACAAAAACCATCTCATAAAAATGCTGCGACGCTCTAGAGTTTCATTACCCCCTTTTTACCCCCCCGTAAAATTTTTTTGGCAACAGCAATCCCGCAGGGGTTAATTAATTTCATTATTTCGGGTTCGCCAGGGCCCCCCCTTTTGCCGTCCATTAAAAAAATTTTTGCGGAGAACGGTTTGGGCTAAACCGCGAAATGGGGTTTTTGGGGGAAAAGGGTCGGTTGGCTTATAAAAAAGCTTACCCACCAGGGGTTTCCCAAATTTTTGGGGGAAAAGATTTAAGGACTCTTCCCAAAAAAAATAGTTTGTCGCAAAAAAAAAGTTGGGGCGGAGGTTTTAAAACCGGGGGTTTTCCAGTTGGCCCCTTCGTTTTTGGGCCCTATTTCCAAACCCGGGGGGTTCCTGACCCCAAACCCAAAAATTTATGGATAACCCCTGCTCGGAAATGGCCCCCTTTCCCCGCCCAAAAATTTTTGAGTCCCCCAGAAAAAAAGGGTTTCCCCAAACGGCAGGCAGGAACTGGGGGGTTTAAACCATTAGAGGGGGCGTGTTAGTTTTGGGGGCCCCCCCTTCAAATTAAAATGGGGTTTAACGTTGCTCTTTGAAGCAACTGCGGTTTTGACGGGTTTTGGGGGGGGCCCCGGGGGGATGGAATTTTTTTGGTAAAAACCCTTTTTGCCCAGAGACTCCCCTTTTAGGGTTACCCCCAAAACCCCAAAGACATTAAAGTATCAAAGGTTTTTGCTAGCCCAACCAAATAACCCCCCCGCCCATTCCCCCCCTTGTCTTTTCCCGGGTTCACCGGGGGTTTATTTTTTTCTCTTTTTCCCAGTGGGGGGGGGGGGTTTATTGGGCCCCTTTCCTGGTCGTTGTCACAACCCAAACAGTTTTCCCTATACGAAAGGGGTGTTGGCAGCAGTACTAAAACCTGTGGGCCCCGTGTTTTTTTTCCCAATCCTTTTTCAATAAATTTTTTAAAAACCCCCGAGGCAAAACAACTGAGCTCCATGAAAAGTTCACTGTTTTTAAAGTAATTTTAGACTTTAAAAGTGAGTTTAACTGTGTTTTTTTTTTATTATTTTTTTTTCAAAAAAAAAGGGGGCTGTGTTTTTTTTTTAAATTTTAAATATGGAAAAAAAAAAAAAAAAGGGAAACCCCCACGGGAAAACCGGGGGGTTTCTGGGGGACTTTGGGCTGGGGGCCCAAAGGGGCCACAACCCTAAAGGGGGTTGTCAAAAAACATTATTGTTGCTGGTCAAAAAATTATTATGAAAAATTTGGGGGCCCCTTCAGGCCCCAAAGTCCCCAAAATTTAAAAACCCAATTTTTTCTCTATTAATAAGCCCCCCAAAAATTAGGAAGTTATAAAAAAACCGATCTTCATAACGGGCAAAATTTTTTGGGGTTCTTTTGATCAAAATTTAAAATGTTGGTCCATTGAAAATTGATATCCTTTGCTTATTTTTTTTGATGTTTTTTAAAACGGGATGATAGTTTTTGTCGGGGCCCTTTTCATGTTGCGGGGGGTTTCATTGAAAAAAATAGACTAAAATAAGTAAACTGAAAATTTATGTGGTAAATTTTTTTAAGTTAGGCTTGTTGCATTCAAAAAAAGTTTTCCCCCCTTTAAGTTAGAACAAGCACAAACTTTTGGGGTTTTTAATTAAAAACAAAATTAAAAAATCATACCAACAAATAAAGGGGTCTAAATCCTTTTTTTGGGGGGCCCCCCCAAATTAAAAAAAAAAGGGTTTTTTTAATAAACACTTTAGGCTTATCCGGGGCATGCCCGAAAGAAAGGTTTAAATTTTTTTATGAAAAAAAAATTTTTTAAGAAACCCCTTTGAAAGACACAGCTTGGTTATGTGTTTTCCCGACCCCCCTTGGGGAAATTTTGGGGGGGTTTAGTTTTTTTCCTAAGAAAGAAACCGAAGAAAATTTTTTGGGGTAACCCTTTTTTTTAAAGACTTTTGTTAAAAATTTTTTGATTCCCCCCCAAAATCAAATCAAACCCCCAATTTTTAAATATCCCCCAATTGGCCAAAGGGCACATTGGTGACCTTTTGGGGGTTCCCATTTAAAACTTTAAATAAATTTTTTCCCATTTGTTTAAAAAAGTGTTTAAGTGGACCCCTTTCCATTTTATCAAAAAGTAAATCAAGCCAAATTTTGGAGGGCAGGTCGACATGAGGCGGAAAAGGGAAATTTCCCAAAAAATTTTTCTAAGATTTTCCAAAAAACCCTAAAAGGGGCCCCATTTTTGAGCAACCAAAAAAAAAAGGGGCACCCCTATAACGACGGAAAAAAAATATATCCCAAAAACCCCAAAGGGGGGACGTGCAATAAAGGGGGCTAAAAAACCCCCCCATAAAAAAATTTTTTCTTTAATGGAGAAAAATTTTCCCCCTTGGCACTCCCCCCTTAAAATTCTTTTAAAATTTTAAAAAGAAATTTTATTGTTAAAAATAAAAATGATGGCCCCTTTAAAAATTTTCTTCTGTTTTAAAAGCCCTGTTTTAGAGGGAAAAAAAATTGTAAAATTTTTTTTAACCCCTTAGGGGGGAAATTTTTTTTAAAAAGTGTATTCCACCCCTTAACATCTTGATAGAAAAAAATTTTGTTTTTGGGGAAAAAGTTCACGGGGTTTTATCAATAAATTTTGGGAGGAACCTCAAATAAATCAAAATTAAAAAAATATTTCTGTAGAAAGAGGTAAATTTAATGAAAAATTTTAAAGGGGAATAGTTTCCCCCCCCTGTATTAGGGGGACCCTGGGATTTTTAAACCTGTTTTTTTGGGGGAAAAAAAAAAAAGAGGGGGCTCAAAAGGGTGGAAAACAAAAAAAAATTTTTTTTTTTTTTTTGAATCCCCTAGTAAGCTTTTTAAATTAATTTTTTTTTTGGGGTTTTAAAAAATGGAAAAAAAAAAGGTTTCCTTTCCCAATTTTTTCAAAATTTTACTTTTTTTAAAGAATGCGCCCCCTTCAGAATACCCCCCCCCATTTTTGATTTTAATATCCCCCCCCCCTTGTCACCCACATTTGATAATAAAAAAATTTTCTTTTTTTGTTTTAAAAGGGGAAATTTAAAAATTTTTTTGTCTTTCACCGGGGAAAAAATTTTATTTTTTTTCCTAACCTTTTAAAAAAAAAAATTGGAAAATTTTTTTGAAAGAAGCTGCAAAAGTCTCGATAGTGAACCCTTTATGATGAAAAAGGGTTAAAATTTTTTGAAAAAAAAGTTCAAAAGAACTTGCAAAAAAAATACTTTTTTAAAGGGGGGGGTTTGGCCCGGGGGGCTATTTGGTAGTCGTGGATTTAAAAATTTTACCCCTTTTTCCCAAACAGAAAATGAAATTAAACCCCTGGCTTTCGAAAGAACTCTTTAAAAAACCCAAAAATTTAAAAAAAAAAACTTTTAAGGGGGGAAAATTTTTTGGGAAAAAAAGAGAGATCACGTTCCAGAAGAAAAATTTTCATAAGGTTTTTTTTATTTGGATTTTTTAAAATTTTCCCGGTTTTCTCGAAAAAAAAACCCGGGGAACAAGGATTTTTTAAAAGCTTTTTTTTCTTCTTGGGTTGCTTTTAATTTCCAGAGATTTTTGGGGTCCTTTAAAACAAACCCTTGAAACCCCGTTTTATTTTTTTTTTTTTGGATTTCGGGGGGTTACTCAAAAAAAGGGAAAAATTTTTTTGAGCCCTTTAAAAAATTTTAAAACCCCGGGGGGTTTAAAAAAGGGGTTTCATTTCCCCGGGGGAATTTCCCCTAGGGAAAGAGGGTACAAAAAAAGGGAAAAAAATGACTTTGAATAGCACCCCCATTTTAAGGGGGGTTTTTAAGGGGAAAGGGATCCTAAAGATGAAATAATGGGGGGAATACCCAATTTTTCCCCTTTTTAAAAAAAGTAGAATCAGTGAAGAAGTTGTTGGCCCTTTTTAAATTTTGGGGGAAAGGGGACCAGAGGAAATTTAAAAGGGGGGAAAATCAGCCATGCAGAAGTGGGAAAAAAACAATTCCCGGGAAAGAAAGAGAAGTTGTCAAGTTGATGGCTCTTATTTTGGTAGTTTTTAAAAAAGAGAAAATTGTTTAGGGGAAAAATTTCCCCCTCCCCCCAAAAACATTTTAAATTTATAAAAAAAAACCTTTTTAAACCCCCAAATGAAGGGGTTGAAGCCGTGGTAAAAAAAGGGGAATGAGGGGGGTTTTGAGCCCCCCATTTGGGAAAAATTTTGGACTTAGCAAAAAAGTCCCCCCTTTGTATTGAGGGTTTAAAAACACCCAGTAAATTTTGAAATACAGTCTTTTCACTTGGGGACTCATAAACCCCTTTAAGGTCTTTTTTTTTCCCAAAAATTTATCCCTTTTTTTATTTTTTTTTAAAAAAAAAAAAGGGGCCCTCTTTTTGAACCTCTGAGCTTGGGGTTTATTTCCATTCGTGAAATTTTAAATTTTTGAAAGCTAACGGGTTTTGGGGTTTGGTTCGAAAGTTGCGTAAAAAACCCCCTTTTTTGGGTTTTATAGTTAAAATTTTCCCCCCTTTTTTTACCCCAAAAAAAGTTGTATTTTTTTTTTTCCCTTCACCCAAAATTTTTTTAAAAATTGAGCCAAAAATTAGACAAATTTTTAAAATTCAAAAGAAAAAGAATAGGGCCAAAAATTTATTAAAAGGGGGAAAAAATCTTCTAAGCTTTTCTCCAGACAAACCCCTTTTTCTTTTCAAAGGCCCATCTTGCCATAGAAAAATGATAGAAAAACTTTTCCCCAAATTTTGAAAAAAAAGGACCCTGGGAAAATGGGTTTTTTGAGCAATCTAAAATTGAGCTTTTCCCCCCCGTGTTTTTCTTTTTAGGAAAATAGCTTAAGGGGGTTTTGTATCCTATTTTTTGCTCTTTTTTTAAAATTCCAAAAAAAAAATCAAAAAGGGTATTTTTTACATTGGGGTTTTATCGCGCAGCGCATCGTGCGTACGGTCGCTGCGAATTTTTCCCCATCTTTTCATGGGGGGCGGGTCTGGGCGTTGACGCTTTTCATCTCGTTTGTCGTGGCTCCCAAATTTTCCGGGGTTTTCCCCCCATCCGAAAAGAGCTACATGTTTTTTTTTTTTTCCCCCCAAACCCCTTTAAAAAAACCGGGGGGTATGAAAAAGGCAAGAAAAATTTAAAAATTTCCCGTCTTGGGGGCGCGTTTTTGTGGGGTAACGGCTTTTGGGGCCCCGGATTTTTGGGGTAAAAAAAGTCCACATTTTTTTTAAAACCCCCCCCTAAACCAAGCAAAATTTTTTTTGGGAGGAATGTGATATAAAAAAAGGTGATAGGGGGCAGGGAAAAGTGTTTTAAAAACGATTGTTTGGGGAAAGAAGGTAAGACAAAAGATGATAGGATGTTAGGGCAGGGATGTTAGAGCAGAGATGTAGAAAAAGATGTTGGGACAGAGATGTGAAGAAAAGGGGGCGATGTAGAGCAGAGATGATAGGTTTG
Source organism: Oophaga sylvatica (assembly GCA_033576555.1). Classification (NCBI taxonomy): domain Eukaryota; kingdom Metazoa; phylum Chordata; class Amphibia; order Anura; family Dendrobatidae; genus Oophaga; species Oophaga sylvatica. The sequence goes on along the minus strand of JARQOD010000002.1, from coordinate 156,027,166 downwards.
ATAGAGACAAAGGAAAAAGACAGAGACGATAGAAAAGATGAAAAGGGGCAGAATGTTTGAGATGTTAGGAAAGAGGGGAAGGGCAGATATAGGCCAGTGATAGAGCAGTTTTGAAAATTAAAAGGGAGACAGTATAGGGACAAGATGATAAGATCTAGAGAAAAGAGATGAGAACGGTTTGATAGAGACAGAGATGATGGAAATTGCCCGGGGGGGCCCCATAAAAAAAAAAAAAAAAAAACGCCCCAAAATTTTCAAAAAGGGTGTTTTTGATACAATGGCCAAACCCTTTTTTTTTTGGAAATGCGCACGCTTATAAAAAATATGAGGTTTAAAATTTTTGAGCTTTTTTTTTAAGGGTTTTGGGAATCCCTTTAAATTTTAAAAAAATTCCTTTAAAACAAAATTTAAAAAAAAAATTTGCCAAAAAAGTCACTAAATGGGAATAAAAAAATTTTTTTCCCCCTGGGAAAAAAACGGGTTTTTTAAATAATGGACAATTTATCCTTCATGAAGTGATAAAAAATTTTTAAAAAAAAGGATTAGGGTTTGTTTTAAAAATTTGGGGGGTTTCCCCAAAAGGCGCCGCCCGGGGGGAAAGTTTTCCCCTTGGGGCAGCCCAAATTTAGTATGCAAAAAAAAGAGAAAGGGCCCCAGAAAAAAACCCTGGTGGTCAAAGGGGTTTTGCATCTGAAGGGCCCAAAGGGCCCAAAAAAAAATAAGGGGTCTTTTAAACCCCTTTCCCTTAACCCCCGGGGCTTGATGAGTATATAAAAAACCCTGACATCAACCCCACAATTTCCCCCCTTCCCACGGCACTAGGGTTTGGGGTAAAAGGAGGCTGGGTCCCGTTTTGAGGGCCCTTTTTGTTTTTGCCATTTCTGGGGCAGTGAACTTTTTTTTTAAAAAATGGGGGGGGGGTCCTGGGAAAATTTAATATCACCCCGCAGTTTGTTAAAAGCCTTTGGGGTTTTTTTTAATTTAGTGGGCCCTTTTCTTTTTTTTTAGGGATTCCCCCATAAAACCAAAAAGGGGTAAGAAAAACCATGTGAACTGTATTATACCCCGGAAAAAATTTTTTGGCCCTTCCCAAATTTTTACATTAGCCATCCCATCGGTTTTTCCTCTACACTTAAAAAAATTAGGGGGGGCCTCATGCTTTTTTTTCTTTTTTTTTATTTATTTTTTGAAGGGGAAGGGTTCATCATAGAATTTTTTCCCTTTTTTGCTTTGAAAAAGCCGTGCTAGACTGAAAACGCCCAGGCCCCCTTACTCGCATTTCGGTTTAAAAAGTCGGCAGTTGATTTTTGGAGCCCCGGTGGCGGGGGAAATCGGTTTTAGTTTTCAACCCTTTTTGGGTTTTTCGTACTAAATTTCCCCCAAAGTTGGGGGCCCGGGAACACCCTGAAAAAATTTGGGGGAAATTTTTAAGGTTTTGGATTTTTAAAAAACCGGAACCCCGAAGGCTGTGTAAAAAAGGTTTTTCCTTTGGTGTGTTTTTTTCTGTACTTTTTTAAAAAAAAAAAATAAAAAATAAAAAAAAAAGTGGGGGTTTCCCCCCCCTTTTTTTAATAAGCAGAAAAGGGAAAAAAATAAGGCGTGGGGATGTTAATATTTTTGGGAGCCAAAAATTCCCTTTCTCGTGAGCCGGGGGAATGGGGGAAACCCTTTTATACCCCGGGTTTTCGCTGTAAAATTTTACCCCCTGTAATCCCGGGTTTGTTGATGTATGCAGTTGTTAGCATGGAAAAAAAAAAATTTTTTTTGGGCCCCCCCTTTCTCAATGGGGGGTTTTTTGGGTTTTTGGGGTTTGGGGTACCGTTCTTCCCCAAAACCCAAAAAACTTTTTTTAGATGTTGGCCAATCCAAAAACCCAAAATTTTTTCAGGGGTTAGCCCCACATTCACTACCACTGTTTTATACTCCCCTTACTTTCCCTTCTTTTTGAAAAACAGCCGGATTTTAATTTTTAAAATTTTTTTTTTTGAAAAAAAACGAGTCCGAAAATCCCTGGGTTTTTCCCTAAACACTATTTGGTAAAATTTTTTTTTGGGCCAGTCGTTCCCCTTCCCAAAGGGGGAGTTTTTGTTTTCCCAAAAAAATTTTTTTGGGGCCCTTTTAAAAGGGGAAAAGATCCCTCCCATTCTTTTTACAAAAAATCTGTGCTCTTAGTGCAGGAACATGACTTTTTTTTGCCCCCCAAAGTCCACGTCTTAGAAAAAAAAAAAATGGCACTAAACTTAAGGGTGAACGAATTTTTCAGTTTTTTTTTCAGTAAAGGGGTTAAAAACTTTTTTGGGCCTTTTTTCCCAAACGGACCTTCTTTAAATTGGGGAAGGGAAAAGTAAGAGTTAAAAATTAAAAAAAAAAACTTAAAAAACTATAATACAATTAAAAAAAAAAATATACACACTTTTTAGGATAAGACCCCAAAAATTTAGACAAAAAGGATAAAAAGGGAAATAAAAAAAAAATTTTTTTTTTAAAATAAAAATTTTTAAATAAAAATTTGAAAAAAAAGGTTTCCCAAAAAAAACCTCCCCTGCGTGAAAGATATTCTGAAAAGTTTTTGTAGGCCTCAGGTTTATTTGCCTAAACCCCTTTTACTTCATTTTTTTCTATTTAGTAAAAACCCTTTTTGGGGGGCTCTATCCAGTAGGGAAAAAGTATATTTTCTTGTTTTTTAAATTTTTTTTTTAGGGGTTTTTTATATTTTTTTTATTTTTAATTTTCAACTTTATTTTTTTTTTTGCCGAAATTTGTTTAAAGGGGCCCAAATTTTGGGGGGACCAAAACGCCCCCAACCCTTTTTTTTTAAACCCTTGCCCCAAAAAAACAAAAAAATTTTCGTTCAAAATTTTAATTTTGGGCCCGGGTTTTTCTTTTCTTTTGCTTTTTGGGTTTTGGGAAACCCCCTTTTCCGGGCCCCAAACGGGGGGGCCCCCCCAATTATTTTTTTTCCCCCTGAAACAGTTTTCCCCCCCAAGGGGCCCAAAAACTAAAAGGGCCCCCTTTTAAAAAAATTAAAAATTTTTTAAAAAATCCCCCCAAAAATTTTCCCCCAAAAAACCATTAAAAAAAAAAAAAAACCCCCCCGGGGGCATGTTTCCCCCGGACCCCTCAGGCGCCATTTCCAGTCTTGCTTTTGGATGTTCGGGGGGGCGGTGAAGGGTTTGAATTTGAGAAAAGGTTTTTCCTCTGGGGTTTTAAAGCGATGTGGTCTGCCAGTAAAATTGGGGAGGGAAATCAGGTTTTCTGAGGGTCTTATATAAGGGGTCCCCCTTCCCCAGGGTTCCGGTTATCAATTGTTCGGTTTAAATCCTTTATTCCTTTTTCCTTGTACCTCTTTCGTGTTGCACCCCTTAACGAAAAAATTTTTTCTTCTTTTTTTTTTGTTCATTTTTTGTTTTTTGCCCCCCTTCTGTGGGGCCTTCGGGTCCCCCCGGGGGCTTTTCCCTCTCTTTTTGTTAGCCACTGGTTTGTTTTTTGTTTTTTCCCATTTTTTCGGGGTGTTTTTTTGTTTTTGTTAACCAAAATAATTTTTGGGGAAAGGGGGGTTTTTTAGGTTTTTTTTAAATTAGAAGTTGGTTTTTTTGGGTTTTGGGTTGCATAAACCCTTCCTGCCTTTTTTTTTTAAAAGTTTGGGCCCCACGTTTGCTCTATTTTTTTCTTTCGGGTTTCTTTTTATTTTGTTAACAGTTTCTTTTGGGGGGCTTTCTATTATTTTTGGGGTTCTGCCCGGGGAAATAGCTTTCCAAAATTTCTATTTTTGGTGTATTTATTTTCGGGGTACGAGGCTCGGGGCCCAACGTAGGAAGTCCCGGTGCCTTTTTTGTGGTGGTTAGTCGGTCCCAAACCCAAAGTTCCCAAAATGCTTGGGATTGCCTTTTTTACCTGCAATTCATACCGAAACAAACAGTATCCCGGCCAAAAAATTTTAAAAATTGTAGGTATCACAAAGGGAAAAATATGTGAAAGAAAAAAAGTTTGTCGGTTTTGTCAGGATTTTTTTTTTTGTTGTTTTTTTTTTCCCTTCTGTATTGGGTGCTGGGAGGACTTTTTCCCAATGGGTTTGCCTTGTCTGGCGGGGGATCGTTCCATGGGTTCAAGTATTGTGATATTTTTTTGGTTCCTTTGTGGAACCTAGGTCCCCAGCCAGATTTGTTTTTAGGGGATCGAGCTAAGTTTCAGTTTTCAAAAAAAATAAAAAATTGTTTTTTGCCAAAATTTTCTAACCTCGGGAACGCAGGAGCGGTTTTTAAATTTCATCCTTTCTGCGCGGCTTCCTCAGTTGGGGGCTTTTCCCTGACCCTGGGGACCTGTTTTGAGTGTTTTGATGCTTTTTTCAGGCTTTGGGGTTATTGACGATGAGCCAAAAGTCACTGATAAAACTAAAAACCTTTTGGTTTTAAAAAGGGGGGCCCTTATGACGCATTTAATTTAAGATTCCGTAGGTGGGCAGTCGCCAAAGGGGAAAGACGACGTTTGGGGAGCCCTTTTGGAAAAGGGGCTGTCAGAAATGTAAAGGGGGGTTTGGTGGGTTCCCCCCCCCTTGGTTCAATGATTCTATGTCATTAGCGTTAAATTGACGACGTTTGCGTGAGCGGGAAGTAGCGGGGAAGGTGTTGCCTTTTTGCCAGCTTCTGAACCCGCAGTGTGATAGAGTGGTGTCTGGGGCACGGTCTGAGTTTCGAAAAAGGGAATGGGTTATGTTTCTACTGTGGTATGTTTTGCATTCAGTTCCCCCCCGCGGAAAAGCGTTTTGCACGTCATTTTTTTTGGGGGGTGTTCAACTAGGGTTTTTTTTTAAAATGTCACTCTGAATGCTCTCTGTCCTCTTTTCGTCGGCTTTTGATTTGGAGGTATTAACCTGGGGGTTTGATTTTGTAAACTTTGGGGGGTTTCCCTTGATACCCAACAAAATTTTTTCCCCCCCTCTGGGGATCGATTCTCCCCTTTGGCTGAGAATAAACCCCATTTTTTACCAGGTGATAATGGGGTTGAACCGATCAAGGAATCTGAAAAATTTTTTGGTTCTGTAAACTGCATGGAATTATCGTGGGGGGTTTCCCCTTTGGGTTTTACAGTCTCAAAATTTTTTTTGGTTTTGGAAACTGTGTCTGTAACCAGTTGGGGCTGCAATGTTTTAAAAACACTCCTGTTTTTTCTGCCTCTCCCCGGCCAGGATTTCCCCTGTTTTTTTATTGATTTTTCTGATGTTTTAGCGAAAGTAAATCTGCATTCTTGCCTCCCCTGGTAGACTGCGTTTTTGAATTGGGGGGTATAAATTCCCTAAAGGTCGCCTTTTTAACTTGTCTGTACCAAAAACATGAGCTTGGGGTTTATATAAGGAATTTGGGGGAAAAAGGGCATATAGACCCCCCTCTTCACCCTTAGGTCCGGTTTTTTTTTTTGGGCCAAAAAAGTTGGTTCATTAAGGCCGTTTTTTGATTATCGTCTCTTGAACAAATACTGTAAATACAATCCCGTTACCTTGATTTTGACCTTTTTCCCCAGGGTGAAAAACGCTACTTGGTTTCCAATTTTACTAGGGGGGCGTAAACCTTATTCGTTTAAAGCACGGGGATAAAGGAAGACGGCTTAATACCCTGAAGGGTTTTTTGAGTCTGTGATGCCTTTGGGCCCTAATGCCCTTCCTTTCCAGTCCTTCAAAAATGACATTTTGGGATTTTGGGAAAATTTTTGATTTTTTATTTGGATGTTTTCTTGATTTTTTTAATGCTGGGCTCTCATTGAAACATGTTCAAACTTTTTTCCAGATTTTGAGAGAGAATGTTTTGTAGGAAGGGATCAAAGTGTCTTTTGGCGTACAAGGATCTCTTTTTGGGGGTTTTTTTTTTTCCCCCTTTGTTATTAAATGGACCGGGTAAGGGGTTGGGGCCATCTGTGATTGGGCCAACCTATTATTAAGTTTTTCAAATTTTTGGGTTTTAAATTTTTTTATCGAAAATTTTTTTGGAATTTCGGGGTTTTTTTTAAAACCCTTTTTAATTTTTTGGACCCAAAAAGGGGGTCTGGGGGAAAAATTGGCCTCCTGGGCAGTCTCGATTTGGGGCTTAAGAGAGATTCCTTCTGCTCCTGTTTACGGCACCCCTATTTTCTCTCCTTTCGGGGGGTTTTGATGCCTAAAAAATTGGGGGGCCCCTTTTGCAAAAGATCCCCTCAAAAGTAACCTTGTTTTTTTCTTAAAAAATTTTCTCCTACTGAACGTAATTATGACGGGGGAAAATCGGGAGTTATGGCCAAAAAGTGGGTTTGAGATGGAGCTTGCTGGGGGAGCCAAACTCGGTGGTGGTCCTTACGGACCAAAAAAATTTGGGGTCTTGGGGAATCCCCAAGCGACTCATCCTAAAGGGGCCGGGGGCCCTTGTTTTTTCCACTTTTTTATTTTGGGTTTTCCCCCTTTTTCCCGGGGCACTAAGAATTTTAAAGGGGGGATCCCTTCGGAAGTTTCCTTGGGGACTCTCCTGTTTTATTGATCCTTCTGTTATTTTGAAAGGGTGTAGTTTTTCCCCCCATTCGCCCATTTGGCTGGCTTGGGGGGTTTTTGGGGAGGATGGCCCCCGGCGTGCCTGTTGGAAAATTTTTGTCCCGGACCAGGGAAAAAAAGGGGTTTTTTTTGGATTCTTTTTTCCGCATTGGGGGCCCCGGGAATTTTTTTGGGACCAGAGACTTGGTTTCGGTCCTTTTGGGGCCACCCTTTCTCTGAGTAGGGATTTGTGCAGTCCTGCGGGCTTGCTCTGCTCCAAGCCTTGCTCTCGCTCAGTGGTTTGTTTATGCCTTGCCTGTCCCCCAAAAGGGTGGCCCATACTCTTTTGGGTTTCATTTCCCACCCCTTTTCCAGAGAATGACCCCCTCGGGAATTTGTGATTTTTCCCAAAAGAAATTTGCATTCCTAATTTTCCCTTTCCCCCTTGAATTGGGGTTTTCCCCTTTGCACGGGGTTTTTTCAGGGGTTCCTGAGAAATTGTGTTGACAGAGGGTCCGTTTGTTTCCGATTTTGGAGGATTTTTGTTCAAAAATGGGTGTTAATTGTCTTTCCCTCGGATTTCATCCTCAGACCAATGGTAAAATGGAAAACAAACAGACTTGGGACTTATCAAGATGTTTGTGTCTGCTGTCGGATGACTGGGTTCTTTTTTGCCTTTGCTGAGTTTGTTTAAAAAATGGGTAGCCTGCCATTTTATGTCTCCGTTTTCTGAATTTTTGGGTTTTTACCCTCGTTTTTTTTTAGGCGGGGGCTTCTGTCTGCCCCGGTTTTGCTCTGTTGGGGAGCTTTTCAACAAATTTGGGACCGGTTGGAGGGTTGTCCCCTTCAAGAAGGCCCCCGCGGTTTTGCAAGGCATGGACTGTGGCCCCCGGTTTTTAAGGGGGGGACTTGGTCGGGGGTTTTCCTCAAAGAATATTCCTTTAGGTAGCATTCCAAATTTTTAACCCCGGTTCATTGGACCTTAAAAGATCAGGAGATTTTTAACCGGGTTTTTTTTCGTTTGCTTTTCCCGGGACTTTTTTGATCCAAACTGTTCCACAAGTCCTTGTTGAAGAGGTTTGTTGGCCAGTGGTTCCCGCGCTGTGCCCCTGACCCTGTTTTGGTTTTGGGGGATTGGAGTATGGGGTTGGAAAATATTAGATTCCGTTTTTCTAGGGAAAAACCCCGTATTTGTTAAATGGAGGGTTATGGTCAGGAAACAATTTTTGGGGGTTTGTTCGGACTCCAGCGGGAGACTCCGTGGTATCATAAAAACCACCCACCGACTGGTTGCTCAAAAGGGTTGGGGGACCCCTCCTAAGGGGGGGGACTGTTTTAAGGGTTTGAGATGAGTTTGAGCAGAGGTTCCCCCGGGGGGTTTCAAGCGGTGCTGGTTTCCCCTGAAAATTTGAGGGGGGAATCGGGGTTTTTCTGACTGGTCTTATTGGGGGTACCTTCCCATCAGGGTTGCCGGTGATCAATTGTTCTGTCTGAATCCTTCATTCCTGTTTCCTGTAGCCTGCTGTGTCGTGTCTGCATCTCCTGCTATCAGATAAGACATTTTCTTATTTTTGTTTTTGTGCTATTTTTTTGCATTTTGTCCTGCACTTCTGTGGGGGCCTTCAGGGTCCCCTCCGGGGCTTTTGCCCTCTCAGTTTAGTTCAGCCACTGATGTTTTACTTTTGCTTTTTCCAGTTTTTTCAGTGGCTGCTGTTTTGATTTTGTTACACCAGAGAACTAATTTAGGTGGAAGAGGTCGTGTGATCTCAGGTATTTTTGAAATTAGCAGAGTTGGTGCTTTTCAGGGTTTTCTGGGATTGCAGTAAGTACCCTTCCGTCCTTTTCTATTTAGATAGTTTGGGCCCCAGCGTTTGCTCATACTATTTTCTTTCTGTGTCAGTATTTCATCTTGTCTAACAGTCATTACATGTTTGGGGCTTTCTATTTATCTTTGGGGTTCTGCTCCGGGGCAGATAGCTTTCCTATTTCTATCTTTAGGTGTAGTTAGTTTCTCAGGCTGTGACGAGGCGTCTAGGACCAACGTAGGAACGCTCCACGGCTGCCTCTAGTTGTGGTGGTTAGTCAGGGTACTGCAATCTCATAGATTCCAACTGCTCTGGTGTATTCCTTTTTTACCTGCACTCCTCAGCTACCGAAACATAACAGGGCGCACAGACGTGACATCATCGTGCTCTCTGACTGAATGTCACTGTCAGGAAATGCGGAAGATGTCACAGCGGTGGAGCAGGGAGAGTTTAAGTATTGCAAGTGCTGGGACACTGAGCTAGCAGGGGGGGCACATTTGTGGGTGCTGGGAACTGGCACAGGGCCCCTCATAATATGCCGGTGTCTCTGACAGCGAGTGGCCCCCCCCGCCTGGGGTACAGCCCAGTTAGGGAGGTGGAAAAACTGGCATATGTTGAGGTGTAGGCTGGACGTTCAGCATCAGCAAATGGAGGAATTGGAGAAGTCGGAGGAAGGGAGGACAAAGCGAGCCATTTTGCTGGCAACCTATGTGTCATCAGGGGAAGGTGGTACAAAATCCTTTGAAACTCAGGCATGGTTCATTTTAATGAAGGTGAGATCACCTACATTATGGGTCAACAGCCGGGTCCTTCTTTCTGTCAGGATTGATCCAGCAGCACTGAAGACTCTTTCTGATAGCACACTACCAGCAGGGCAAGCGAGCTCCTGTAAGCCATATAGTGCCAATTCAGGCCAGGTGTCCAGTTTACGGGCCCAGTAGTCAGAGGGGAATGAACTGTGAGGGAGAACATCGATAGGGGAGGAGAGGTAATTTTGAACCATAGTTGACAACTGTTGTCTCCTGTCTGTTGCAATCGATTCAGTATTACCAGTCGTGTGAGCTTTACTCGAGAAATTAGACCACAACATGGTCATGAAACCCTGTCTCCAACGCCACTTCGGCTGTGTGCACCACAAACTACCTTCCATTTGGCCCAGTACGGCTCGTGGAAGAACCTGCACCCGCTGCTGTGTGCTGGGAATGCCTCTAACAAATGGTTTAACAGAGTTGCTTGTTTGTTCGCCAATTTAGCGCTAGGTTGTCCTGAGGCATGACGTTCTGTAATTTGCATTTATCACGTGGATCGAGGATCCTGGTCAACCAGTAGTCATAATCCTTCACAACTTTGCAATGCGGGGGTCCCTTTTTAGGATCCGCAAGACATAATTGCACATGTGGGCCAATGTTCCAGGTGTCAATGATGCACTGCCAGTGGTGGGTGAAGGAGCACTTTCTGCCAAATCCACATCCTCCATTCACGCACAAACCCTGTACCTGACCTTGGCAAGCCAACATTTTCTCTTGCCCCCTGAAAAGCATCATCCTCCCCAAAATAATCATCCCCTCATTCTCCTCTCTTCCTCTTCTTCCTCCACCTCGTTCAGGACAGTTCTCTGAGCAGACAATGCCTGACTGTCATGAAGGCTTCCCTCCTCCTCCTCCGCTGCAGACGCCTGATCCTTAATGTGCGTCAAAGTTGCATGAGCAGACGCATAAGTGGGATGCTCATGCTTATGATGGCGTCATTTGCGCTTACCAGCCGTGTGCATTCCTCAAAACACTGAAGGACTTTACAGAGGCCTTTCAGCTTTGACCACTGCAACACCCGACAACTTCATGTCCGCCCTCAAACTGCCTGCCCGTGGATCCTCCCACAATGCATTACAGCCTGCCACTGTTCGCACAGCCTCTCAACCATGTGCATGTTGGAGTTCCACCTTGTTGCAACGTCTATGATTAGGCGGTGCTTGGGGAGGTTGAGAGATCGCTGCAGCCTTTGCATACGACTGGAGTCTACGGGCGAGCGACAAATGTGAGAACACAGTCTTCGCACCATATGGAGCAGGGCTGGTAACTTTGGATAATTATTTATGAAGCACTGCATAAGCAGGTTCAACATGTGAGCCAGGCAAGGTATGTGTCTGAGTTTTGCCAGGGCTATGGCCATCACAAAATTATGGCCGTTATCACTGACTACCTTGCCTGGCTCAAGATGTAGACTGCCAGCCATGACTCAGTTTCTCGCTGCAAGTAGTCGGCCAGTACCTCCGCGGTATGTCTGTTGTCGCCCAAAGACATCATCTTTAAAACAGCCTGCTGACGCTTACCACTAGCTGATCGATAGTGAGACACCTCGTGTGCAACACTGGCAGCTGCGGATGGAGTGCTCGTGCGACTGCACTCTGTCGACAAGCTTTTGCTTCTGGAGGAGGAAGGTCGAACGCCTACAGCCAACTGTTGCCTACACCGTGGGCTAGGCAGCACTGTCCCACCGCCGCTGTCCCCTGTGGACCCTGCATCCACCACATTAACCCAGTGATGGACACGTAAGGGCCCTGGCCATGCCTATTGGGCCATGCATCTGTTGTGAGGTGCACCTTTCACTTACTGATTGTTTGAGTGCATGGACAATGTGGTCTTTCACATGCAGGTGGATGGCAGGTCTTAGGCATCGGGCGACGGCGGGATCCGAACCTGGATCCGAGGAATCTGTGGTTCCCATCCAGACTCAGCCGAGGCAGATGCTTGTCAGCTTCGCTGTCATTCCCAACATCTAGCCAATACCCGAGAGGCACAAGTAATTTCTTGGGTCTTTGTTCATAGTAGCCTTAAACCTAGGTTACAGAACAGGAAAAAGGCTGTTGTAAGCCTAATTCCAGAAATGCCTGCACTGAGCATGTCCGTGACATGGCAAGCCATGATTGGTGGTTAATGTCAGCTGATCCTCTGACCTGGCACCGCCTGATTGGTCACGGATGATGTCACCGATGATGCGATTGATGAGATGGCTGGGGCGGAGCTTAGACCTTAAATAGTTTGTCTGTCCGCGGCGTGGTCAGATCATACAAATTTATAGGCAGTGCTCTTGTGTGGACGTGCCAGAATCTGGGCTCCACGTGCTCTCTAGCTTTGCTCTCCGGACCTGCCTATGCCAGAGTACGCTCGGCTAATTAGCACAGATCCTTTAGGCAGGTTTAGCTTATGCCAGGCAGGTAGTCAATGTGGCACAGTCTTGCTACGATTATAGGGTAGCCATACACCCTGAGCAGACTGCGGTGTGCATAACCTGTAGCTAACGTGCGCCAGTCTTGCTACGAATATAAGGTAGCTATACACCCTGAGCAGACTGCGGGGCGCGTAACCTGGGCATCGCCTGCCAAGCTGAACAGAGAGTTTCAGTCCGGTCTCACGCCAACTGGTAGCACGTACGCCTGGCGTTAGTCGCACGCACTTCCTAACGGCTGACACGTAGCTTCTGTGCAGTCAACAGGGCTATGTCTATACCAGCTTGCAGCACATAGTGCAAACCTAATATCTGGCAAGTGGCTTCTGTGCCATTAAGGGCCTGTGCACACGTTGCGTTTTTTTTTGCTGCGGAAACCGCTGCAGAACCGCACGCCATGTACAGTACAATGTTAATGAAGGGAAAAAAAAAAAAGCTGTGCACACGCTGCGGAATTTTCCACGCGGATTGGGTGCGGTTTCAAAACCGCAGCATTTCAATTCCTTGTGCGGATTCCGCTGCGGTTTTACACCTATTCCATTATAGGTGTAAAACCGCAGGGCAATTCCGCACTAAAAACCGCACCAAAACTGCAGTAAATCCGTGCTAAAACCGCAGTGCGGTTTACCTGCGGTTTTTAGCAAGATCGGCGCGGAAAAAAACGTAAGTGAATCGGCAACGTGTGCACGGGGCCTAACAGAGCTACATCTACGCCAGTCGATAGCACATCTCCCTGATGTTAACGGAGATAGTGTCAATTCTCCATCTCCCCTAGTGTGATGTAACACAGGTGAGATCTAATGTTAGATTTCTGTTGTCAGTTTGACCCTCATACTCTAGGGGTGTTCGGCAGCAGTGACTATAAACTGCATCACGGACCCCGTGTTTGGATGCAATTCATTATACAATAAAGTTGTTGCAACCGAGCGCATAACAGCAGGGATGACATTTTTAGAAAAGAAGTGCTTACTGGGACAACGTAAGCCATTAGCTCTCGGAACGCTGGGCTTTCAACCAAATGGAAGGGCATCATCTCTAATGAGATCAGTTTGGCAATGTAGGCGTTCAAAGCCAGTGAGGTTTTGTAGTCAGTCCACGCTTGCAAGTGCATGGTGTTTAAATGTCTAAGCATGCAACTGGTATTCAATTTTCAGAGATTTTTCCCTCGGCTAAATGTCCTTCAGCACTTCTTACAGATAACCTTTTCCTCATCAAAAGGATTTTGGTCAAAAAAGTGCCACACTGCACTCTTCCTATTATGGGATAAATTTTCAGGGCTTGCACACTGTGCTAATTTGACCATCTGGCCAAGCTGTCCTGCAACTCTTTTTGTTTTTTAACATGTTTTTGGACTGCTAAGGGCTGCCAGATAACCACAGCTGCGATGTGGATGTCTGCTGCGGATCCTCCTCCTCTTCTGAGCTATTGCCAGCAGCACCCTCTTCCCCCAATGGATGCCAATCTGGGTCAATGACTGGGTCATCTATGACCTCCTCTTCAATTTCATCTGCACCTTCCTTTGTGTCACCGTATAAGGTGCTAGAGTATGCGGGAATGGACACCTGAGTTTCATCAGGGTCAGATTCTGGCTCAGTAGACTGCGAGGGCAATGTAGTGCTCTGGGTGAATGTACCAGCCTAATCAGATAGCAGTGGCTGTTCATCAGTGCACTCCATGTCATATTCATCTTGGACTGGGGAATTCAGGATTTGACTTGATAACCCAGGCATGGTATGTGAAAAGAACTCCATGGAGTAATCTGAAGTGTGGCCTGCCGCATCCTTCACTTTTGGTGGGGGTAAAGGACAAAGGAAAGGTGTCATTCCAGACCAGGAGCCTGAACTGACGACTCAGTGCTTGCATTTTTTGAAAGTTCAGAAGAGGAGGCGATAGAGCTGGAGGCTGTTTCGGCAATGTAAGCCAAAACCTGTTCGTGATGCTCGGCTTTAAAAGCGGTTTACCTACTCCCAGAAAAGGGAGCCTTCCAGGCTTTCTGGAGCCAGACAATGATGCAGGCTCAACACCTCCTGCCTTAGGTGCTATTGGGCTTTTGGCACTACCAGTCGATGCACCACCACCACCATCAGTACCAGCTGCCCCCCCGCCCACGTAAGCAGGCTCTTCCACCATATTTCCTCATGTTTGGTAAAATGTACCAAAAATACCAGCAGTTTTATGGTACTGTATCAGAAGAGTACAGCTGTATACGGTGTAGGGGAAACGTTAAATCTCCGTATAGAATTCCGGAGTCACACACAGAGGCTCACTCAGTATGGATTAGACCAGAATACAAAAAAGCAGAAAAAACGGTACTGTATCTGAAGCGTACAGCTGTATACCACCACCACCACCACCATCATTCCCAGCTGACCCCCCCACCCACGTCCGCGGCCTTTTCCACCATACTTCCTCATGTATGGGAAAATGTACCAAAAATACCAGCAGATATATGGTACTGTATGTGGAGCATACCTCTGTATATGGCGTAGTGAAATTTAAATCTCCGTATATATTTCTGCAGTCACACACAGACGCTCACTCAGTATGGATTTGACCGTAATACAAAGAGCAGATATACGGTACAGTCTCAGAAGCCTACAGCTGTATACGGTGTAGGGGAAAATTGCAATCTCTGTATATATTTCCGGAGTCAACACAGATAGTCAGCATGTATTTGTCCGTGATACCAGCCGGTACACGGTAGTGTGTGAGGAGCGTACAGATCTATACGGTGTGGGAAAAAATGAACGATTGGTAAGTGTGCAGAAAAAAAAAGAATAAAAGCATTAGTGCTGTGTAAAAAGCAGTCTGCACAGCAGTGTACACAAGCACAGAAGAACTTCTCTTTCCAGCCCTAACTCTCTCCCTACTGATAATCAGCGTCAGCAACCTCTCCCTACTGTTAAGATCGGCAGAAGTAAAATGGAGGTCGGTGCTCAGGGCTTTTATAGACACTATGATGCCCCCCAAAGCAAGCCAATCACTGCAATGCCCTTCTCTAAGATGGTGGTGGACGCTGCACATGCCATCTCATTGCCCACAGTGTACGTCCTTGCTCATTGGCTGAAAAAAGGTGCCTGCAAGCATTATGGGAAAACCGACTTGGGCGCTGGGGGCGACGACCCCATTACAGACTGCACGCTATGGTCGGGTTTCGGCCAACGAAACCCGACTTTGTTATGATCTGCTACAAGCACTAAGGAAAGGTGGGAATTCTGTCCCTACAATAGGACTGAGCTGGATCCCTACGATGTAACGGGGAACCTGATCCTGCGACCAGACCCGATAAAGTCCTCAGCTAGTCTGAACGAAGACCTATAGTTGCGAGGGAGGAATCCCTACCCTACAAGATCTAGGGACTGGGTGAAAAGGTGGACACCTCCTAACAGAAATTGTAGCAGGGAAAATAAAACAGAAAACAAATACTAAGAGATCCTAAGATCAAGCAAAACTGACAGAGTAAGGCACCTAAGCACCCGGCTAGCTTAAGCGTAGATAATACAATGAAGTCCAGCAAAGCCAGAAGGGCGGAGCCAGACTAAATAGGGAAAAAAGGTCATGTGACAGCAAACTGAAACAAAATCTGACAAGAGGGTTATAACAGTACCCTCCCTTCAAAGAGGATCCTCCGGATCCCCTATGACTTAGGCTTATCTGGAAATCTCTTGTGAAACGCTCTGACAAGTCTAGACGCAGAAACATATCCGCCCTCACCCATGAGTTCATCCTCGGGTCCATAATCCTTCCAAGCGACGAGGTACTGCAAACCCCCTCTATACCGTCTAGAATTTAGGATGCGGGAAATCTCATATTGCCCGTCCTCCACCACCAGGGGAACAGTGGCCGAGACGTCTCCATCTGAGACCTCAGCTTTTTTCAAGAGAGAAACATGAAACACCGGATTAATCTTCCAGGAGGTAGGAAGCTCCAACTTAACAGCAGATTGGTTAATAACCTGAAGCACCTTAAAGGGCCCTACAAACTTGGGACCCAATTTCTTAGACGGAATCCTCAAGCGCAGATTCTTAGAGGACAACCAAACCATGTCACCAATAGCAAACAAAACCTCTTGTCGTTTTCTATCAAAATACACTTTGGATCTTTTGTTAGCCTCCTGAAGATTACCACGCACATCAGTCCAAACTCTCTCCAAAACACCAGAAAAATTCTCCTCTTCAGGTACAGCCGATCCCAACTTGGAAAATGACCCAAATGACGGATGTCTCCCAGAACAACAAAAAAAAGGCGAACAACCAGCAGAAGCGGATGTATGGTTGTTAAGAGCAAACTCAGCAAGTGGCAGAAACTCAGACCACCCCTCTTGATTATCAGTCACAAAACAACGCAAAAACTGCTCAACATCCTGGTTTTTCCTTTCTGTCTGGCCATTAGACTCAGGATGATATCCGGATGAAAACGACAAATGAACTCCCAACCTGTCACAAAAGGCGCGCCAAAAACGAGCCACAAACTGAGGTCCCCTATCAGAAACAATGTCAGTAGGAACACCATGTAGTCTGACTATTTCCTTGACAAAGGCCTTAGCGAGAGTCTTAGCGCAGGGCAGTTTGATGAAAGGAACCAAGTGACACATCTTGCTAAAACGGTCCACGACCACCCAGATGACAGTGAAACCCTCAGAGGGGGGAAGGTCAGTAATAAAGTCCATAGCCAAATGTGTCCAAGGTGCACTAGGAACATCCAGAGGGCAAAGCAACCCCGCAGCAGGAGTATGAGAAGACTTAGATCTAGCACACACAGTGCATTGACGTACCCACTTAATCACTTCCTTCTGCCATCCTGGCCACCAAAAACTGCGACCCACAAGTCTCTTGGTCTCAGAGATTCCAGGATGACCTGCCAAGCGAGAGTCATGACATTCAACAAACAAATCTCTCCTCAGGGAACCAGGCACAAACAACCTCCCATGAGGCGTGTTAGATGGGGCATTCTCCTGTGCTTTAAGAATCTCATCTTCCAACACGGAGTCCAAAACAGCAATAACAACCCCCTCTTGCAAGATGTTTTCCTCCTCCTCCTCAGTACCCACCATAGGAAAAAAGCTGCGAGACAAAGCATCAGCTTTAACATTTTTAGTACCTGGGATGTAAGTAACGGTAAAATTAAACCGTGAGAAAAACAGTGCCCACCTAGCCTGACGGGCATTCAAGCGTTTGGCAGCATCAAGGTAGATCAGATTTTTATGATCGGTGAAGACTTGAATGGGAAATTCCGCTCCCTCCAAAAAATGACGCCAGTGTTCAAATGCGAGTTTAATTGCCAACAATTCCCGATTACCGATATCATAATTTAGTTCACACTCAGAAAATTTCTTTGAAAAAAAAGCACATGGATGTACTCCATCCGTCTTTGCCTGAGACAACACTGCGCCGACCCCCACAGAAGAAGCATCAACCTCAACCAAAAATGGTTTAGTCACATCAGGCTGCGTAAGGATGGGAGCAGAGCTGAACCTCTCCTTTAGCAACACAAAAGCCTCAATGGCCTCAGTAGTCCACTGAACCGCATCAGCACCTTTCCTGGTGAGATCGGTCAGAGGTTTGGCAATCACAGAAAAATCTTTTATGAATTTTCTATAATAATTGGCGAACCCCAAAAACCTCTGTATTGATTTCACACCAATAGGTCTAGGCCAATCCTGCACAGCTTGCACTTTCACTGGGTCCATCTCAAAACCTTCACTGGAGACAATGTAGCCCAAAAAACTAAGTCTCTGTACAGCGAACTCACATTTTTCTAGTTTGGCAAAAAGTGAATTATCACTCAGTAACTGTAATACTTCACGACACTCCTCCAATGAGACTCCAGATCCGGTGAATAAATCAAAATGTCATCCAAATACACAACCAGACTTCTGCCGATCAAAGGTCTAAGGATGTCATTAATAAGATTCTGAAAAAAATGCCGGAGCACTGAAAAGTCCAAAGGGCATGACCAGATTCTCAAAATGACCCAGTGGAGTGTTAAACGCAGTCTTCCATTCATCCCCCTCCTTCATGCGCAACAAATTGTATGCCCCTCGAAGATCAATTTTAGAGAACCACTTGGCCCCCACTAACTGGTTAAACAAATCAGGAATCAATGGCAGTGGGTAAGGATTGCGTACAGTAATCTTATTAATCTCACGAAAGTCTAGACAAGGCCGTAAACCGCCGTCCTTTTTTTTAACAAAAAAAAATCCAACCGCCACAGGAGATTTGGAAGGCCTAATGTGACCGGCGGCCAAGCTTGTCTGTATGTATTCCTCCAAAGCCTTTCTCTCAGGAATAGTCAAATTAAATAAATGACTTTTAGGAAGAGTCGCTCCAGGGACAAATTCAATTGCACAATCATAATCTCTATGAGGAGGCAATACCTGCGATTCCTTATCAGAAAAAACTTTCCAAAAATCCTGAATAGGTACAGGTAACTCCCCCTTAACTACAGCAGCAATACGCCCGTTACAACACTTGTCATAACAATTGGGACTCCAGGACTTAATTTCATTGGTAGACCAATCCAGTACTGGATTGTGCAATTTTAACCAGGGTAACCCCAAAATCACCGGTGAGGGCAAATTATTCAAAACTACCAAATCCAAATTCTCTTGATGAACACCATTAATAGTAAGAGGAAATTCACAGATATGGTGAGTAACATTTTTCAAGTGAGAACCATCAACAGACACCACATTAATAGGGGAAGACAGAAGTTTGGGTTTTAATTTTAGTTTTTCCAAAAATTTCCCATCAATCACATTGAGAGTTGAACCACAATCCACAAATACCCGAAACTCCATTAATTCCTCCTCACCAGCAGTGGTAGCAGAAAGAAAGACACCTTTATTGTTTAAACAAGCTATACGGGCGAAACTGACCTCATTTTTTTTTTCTCTTTATTCATTCGAAGCGCACAGTTCTTAATGAAATGCTCAGATTTACCACAATAGAAACACAAGCCCTTAGCAAATCTGCGTTCTTTTTCCCGAGAGTGAGGTGTCATAGCTCCAATTTCCATCGGCTCTGCAATGTCAGTACATTCCTTCTCCAAACTTGGAGCTGACAAGGCAGATTTACTCTCATTAACCCTTGCACGCAGTCTCCTATCCACCCATATGGCTAATTGCATAGCCTCTTGCAAGTTACCAGGTATAGGATAAGCAATCAGCAAATCTTTAACCCTTTCACTTAACTCTGCAAGAAATAAACTTTTCAAAGCTGAATCGTTCCAGCCCACCTGTGTGGACCACATTCGGAAGTGAGTACAATATTTTTCCACATTACCTGATCCCTGTCTCAAACGTCTCAATTCTGTCTCAGCTGATGAAACACGATCCGGATCGTCATATAACAACCCCAAAGCAGAAAAAAAACTATCCACAGATCTAAAGCATGGATCACTAGGCTGCAGAGAAAAGGCCCAGTCCTGAGGTTCTTTGCGCAAAAGTGACATTATGAACCCTATGCGCTGTGATTCATCACCAGAGGATCTGGGTCTCAAACGGAAATACAGCAAGCAAGCATTTTTAAAAGAAAAAAAATCTTGTTGTTCACCAAAAAATAAATCAGGCAAACGTACCTTTGGCTCCACGAAATGTGCTCCAGAACAACTACTCACGTGTTGCTGGATTTCAGCCACCTCCAGAGAGAGACCCTGCAGGCGTTCAGCCAAATCCCGAACCGACACCATGATGGAAAACAGAAAATCTTTCCTTAGAGATTTTTTTTTTTTTTTTGGGCTGGACTTACTGTTATGATCTGCTACAAGCACTAAGGAAAGGTGGGAATTCTGTCCCTACAATAGGACTGAGCTGGATCACTACGATGTAACGGGGAACCTGATCCTGCGACCAGACCCGATAAAGTCCTCAGCTAGTCTGAACGAAGACCTATAGTTGCGAGGGAGGAATCCCTACAAGATCTAGGGACTGGGTGAAAAGGTGGACACCTCCTAACAGAAATTGTAGCAGGGAAAATAAAACAGAAAACAAATACTAAGAGATCCTAAGATCAAGCAAAATTGACAGAGTAAGGCACCTAAGCACCCGGCTAGCTTAAGAGTAGATAATACAATGAAGTCCAGCAAAGCCAGAAGGGCGGAGCCAGACTAAATAGGGAAAAAAGGTCATGTGACAGCAAACTGAAACAAAATCTGACAAGAGGGTTATAACAGACTTTGGCGAAAGTCGGGACTTTTGAATCTGACCGACCTGTTTCGCTCAACTCTAGCAAAGATACGACACCACAGCCAGAACAGATGGTGATGCCTCTGCAGCAGGATGTCAAAACTGTTTACACAGGCAGGCGACTTGAGTATATTCCATGGATTCTTAATTTTACAAACAGTAAACCTCTGGCAGATCCTACATGATGGATTATTTTTGTACAGCTTGCTAAAAATTTGCCTTAGCTTCTATATCTATCAATGAACATATTGCTGTCCGCAGATCACAAAACAGAGATAATTTCTATACAACTTATAAAAAATTGCGCTTTTTCCATTAAGCAAACTGGAAACCTCTGAATATCCCCTAAACTTGGATAATTTTTGTACCGCCTTTAGTAAAAAGCTACGTACTCTTCCTTATGTAAATTTTGTGTATAAACATCTACAAGCCAAGAATGTGTGCTGAAAAAGCGATCGATTTTTAAACTGTTTTTACAATAAAAAAACAAAACTAAAAAGTCTGCTACTGTGGTATGCTGTTAATCAGGCTGACGGTTACCCGCAGTTAACATCTGTCTATGTGAAGTGGTCCACAAGTACATCCTAAGGCTGTGTTTGCGTTAAATAGTTCTAGAGTGGTTTCATATAGCACTAGTAGACCTTAAAGTGTTACACATCTTTTTGGGATAATTAAAGACCTAGTAGTAATGGTTTTTCGATATGAATCAATTCTTAGAGAATTGAAGCTTTTATTAAAATTTGTCGAACCCAATGAATTTAAATTTCAAAATCTTTGTTTATCAATAATAAAGCTAATTGCTTTAAAAATAATAAGCTACCAAAAATTCTCATATTCTATATGTTTAGAAGAATCATTTCAAAATGATATACTAAAATTATTTTGTGCAATATGAGTGTTATTTTTGTCTTAGAAAAATGGACTTCCAGCTAACCGTTAACTTGTCCCTATAACCGGAGCATGGAGACGCTTTGTTAGCGTGGACAACAGCTGAGAAGTGAGGGTGATCCAGCACATGGGCAAACAGTATGTCAGAACTAAGGGTGCAGAGACACCTGAACTAGATGATACTGAAGATTATTCTTACCTACTGCATCGACGTACTATCCCGTCCATGTTACCTGGGCCCGTATGACCATGGACAGGATAGTACGTCCCAGCGATCGGACGCGCTCCCGGGGGGAGCGCAGCCGATTGCGGCCGGTGTCAGCTGATTATCACAGCTGACACCCGGCACTATGTGTCAGGAGCAGTCACGGACCGCTCCCGGCACATTAACCCCTTGCACACCGCGATCAAACATGATCGCGCTGTTCCGAGGGTCCGTCCTCCCTCCAGGTTCCCGGATCCAAGATGGCGCCGGGGTCCTGCAGGGAGGCGGCTTCCTCAGTGCCTGCTGAGAACAGGCACTGAGAAGCCTGCAGCGATGCCAGAGCGATCGCTGGTGTGACAGAGTGCTGTGCACACTGTCACACCAGCGATCTGCTAAAATACAGTGATGTCCCACCCTGGGACAAAGTAAAAAAGTTAAAAAAAATAATAAAAATTGTTTAAAAAAATCGTAAAAAAAAAAAATATATATTCCCCAATAAATTCATTTTTTCCTGTAAATAAAAAAACAAAAACAATAAAAGTACACATATTTGGTATTGCCGTGTCCGTAACGACACCCCCTATAAAACTGTCCCACTAGTTAACCCCTTTAGTGAACCCCTTAAAAAAAAAAAAAAACTAAGCAAAAAATCAATGCTTTATCATCATACCGCCGAACATAAAGTGGAATAACACGCAATCAAAAAGACGGATATAAATAAACATGGTACCGCTGAAAACGTCATCTTGTCCCGCAAAAAAAGAAGCCACCATACAGCATCATCAACGAAAAAATAAAAAAGTTATAGCTCGCAGAATAAAGCGATGCAAAAATAATAATTTTTTATATAAAATTGGTTTTATTCTATAAAAGCGCCAAAACTAGAGTTGAGCGATACTTTCCGATATCCAAAAGTATCTGAATCGGAATGGTATCGCCGATACCCAAAAAATATCGGCGATACCCGATACCGATACCGGAAATCCAATATAAGTCTATGGGAACAAAATATCGGAATTAAAAAAAACCCATTCTTGCCTTGTTGGTTAATTGTACATGAAGGAAAACAACAAAGAGTAATGTAGAATGTATTGGGGAAGGTTGAGGAGACATTAAAGGCATAGATGTTTAACCCAATCAAATGGAATAGCATAAATATTTTTTTTTTTAAAGATGTTCGGATTGACGAAGAAATTGACAATGTTGTTAACACTTTTTCTATTTTGGCAAATATGTATATTTCACAACTTCCATGCTCTTCACCTTTTTAACTTTTGACACACGTTCTCCTTCATAATCTTCAGCAGCATCATCTTTTTCATCAAATTATTCTTCATCTTCACCTTCTTTATCTTCTTCTTAAACTTCTTGCTATTCATCTTTTTGTTAACATGACTCATATTCTTCTTATTAAACTATTATTCTTCTTCATATTGTACTTCATCTTCTTCATCATATTCTTATTTGTGACAGAGATTCCTGTACTTGTAATCTGTCAAAGTATGAATTTTTCATCCTTCCGTTCTTGCTGTCACAAAAGATTTAAATTACAACAGTATTTGTCCGTGTTCAGTTTAGCCTGCAGCAGCAGGCATTTTCCAGGGGCACCACGAGGAGGAACGGACTCACCCCCATACACTGCTTAGTCTTCTTCTGCTTATAATTTAGAGCATATATTTTGCTCTTCATTTTGGTCTTATACTTCATGTTCTTCTGCTTTTTGATCTTCTGCTTATTGTTGTTAAGTCTCTTCTTCTGTATCTTGTAGTTTATCCTAACCTTCTTAGTCCTGTTGGGTAATCTTTTATTTCTTCTTTGTGATGGTGTTTAGGCTGGTTGGCTTGATGCTCGTCGTCCTTGTGGTCGTCATCTTCTTCGGGGTGGTCATCAGGGTCGTCGTCTTCATTGTTGGAGATCCAGAGTGATTACCCAAAAAAAATTTAAAAAATCTTCAATTTGTAAATGTAGCAGAAGGTACAAGAGCCAATGCAAGTAACGAGGACCAGCTGACTGTGCTGGAACCCGGAGGGGCAGCAGAAGGAAAAGAGCCAATGGCAAAACCGAGGACCAGCTGACGTTACTGGGACACGGTTACTAAGCAGGAGGTACCTGTGCTCCAAAGCACTACCAAGGACCAGCAGACGTTGCTGTAACTCGGATACCGAGATGGAGGCACCTAGGCCAAAGGCACTGCGGAGAACCAGCTGACGGTACTGGAACCTGGAGGGGCAGCAGAAGGAAAACAGCCAATGGCACAACCGAGGACCAGCTGACGTTACTGGGACACGGTTACTAAGCAGGAGGTACCTGTGCTCCAAAGCACTACCAAGGACCAGCAGACGTTGCTGGAACTCGGATACCGAGATGGAGGCACCTAGACCAAAGGCACTGCGGAGAACCAGCTGACGGTACTGGAACCCGGAGGGGCAGCAGAAGGAAAAGAGCCAATGGCACAACCGAGGGCCAGCTGACGTTACTGGGACACGGTTACTAATCAGGAGGTACCTGTGCACCAAAGCACTACCAAGGACCAGCAGACGTTGCTGGAACTCGGATACCGAGATGGAGGCACCTAGGCCTAAGGCACTGCGGAGAACCAGCTGACGGTACTGGAACCCGGAGGGGCAGCAGAAGGAAAAGAGCCAATGGCACAACCGAGGACCAGCTGACGTTACTGGGACACGGTTACTAAGCAGGAGGTACCTGTGCTCCAAAGCACTACCAAGGACCAGCAGACGTTGCTGGAACTCGGATACCGAGATGGAGGCACCTAGGCCAAAGGCACTGCGGAGAACCAGCTGACGGTACTGGAACCCGGAGGGGCAGCAGAAGGAAAAGAGCCAATGGCACAACCGAGGACCAGCTGACGTTACTGGGACACGGTTACTAAGCATGAGGTACCTGTGCTCCAAAGCACTACCAAGGACCAGCAGAGGTTGCTGGAACTCGGATACCGAGATGGAGGCACCTAGGCCAAAGGCACTGCGGAGAACCAGCTGACGGTACTGGAACCCGGACGGGTAGCAGAAGGTACCCATGGAAATTTAAGTTGACAGGCCGCAAGCCGGCCACAGTTACCGAATCCCAAAGTACTACAGTGGGTGATTGTCCTATTGTCACAACGGAAACAGCCTTTATTTGCATATCCCGCAGCACACATAGGAAGCACCTAAACTCCAGGCACCATAGAGTCGGCTAACCCGACCGCAACACGACAGGACAACTTATTGGAGGCTAAGTGACGTTTACACTGACAGGAAACAGATGGCGTGCTGTAACCAGTCTGGGCATGAGTGAGTACCCGTGCCAATGACACTTCCGAGCAACAACTGTCGGTGTTGGAGCCCAGGGATGAGAAGAGAACCGGTTGGAGGCAGCAGGACTTTTTGCCGTTCACACAGCAGGGGAACAGCTGACATTACTGAACCCCAGTAACACAGGAGCAAGTGTTGACTGTGCTAACAGCACTTCCGAGCAACAACTGGCGGTGTTGGAGCCCAGGGATGAGAAGAGAACAGGGTGGAGGCAGCAGGACTTTTTGCCGTTCACACAGCAGGGGAAAAGCTGACATTACTGAACCCTAGTAACACAGGAGCAAGTGTTGACTGTGCTAACAGCACTTCCGAGCAACAACTGGCAGTGTTGGAGCCCAGCGATGAGAAGAGAACCGGTTGGAGGCAGCAGGCCTTTTTGCCGTTCACACAGCAGGGGAACAGCTGACATTACTGAACCCCAGTAACACAGGAGCAAGTGTTGACTGTGCTAACAGCACTTCCGAGCAACAACTGGCGGTGTTGGAGCCCAGGGATGAGAAGAGAACAAGGTGGAGGCAGCAGGACTTTTTTCCGTTCACACAGCAGGGGAACAGCTGACATTACTGAACCCCAGTAACACAGGAGCAAGTGTTGACTGTGCTAACAGCACGTCCGAGCAACAACTGGCGGTGTTAGAGCCCAGGGATGAGAAGAGAACAGGGTGGAGGCAGCAGGACTTTTTGCCGTTCACACAGCAGGGGAACAGCTGACATTACTGAACCCCAGTAACACAGGAGCAAGTGTTGACTGTGCTAACAGCACTTCCGAGCAACAACTGGCGGTGTTGGAGCCCAGTGATGAGAAGAGAACAGGGTGGAGGCAGCAGGACTTTTTGCCGTTCACACAGCAGGGGAACAGCTGACATTACTGAACCCCAGTAACACAGGAGCAAGTGTTGACTGTGCTAACAGCACTTCCGAGCAACAACTGGCGGTGTTGGAGCCCAGGGATGAGAAGAGAACCGGTTGGAGGCAGCAGGACTTTTTGCCGTTCACACAGCAGGGGAACAGCTGACATTACTGAACCCCAGTAACACAGGAGCAAGTGTTGACTGTGCTAACAGCACTTCCGAGCAACAACTGGCGGTGTTGGAGCCCAGGGATGAGAAGAGAACAGGGTGGAGGCAGCAGGACTTTTTGCCATTCACACAGCAGGGGAACAGCTGACATTACTGAACCCCAGTAACACAGGAGCAAGTGTTGACTGTGCTAACAGCACTTACGAGCAACAACTGGCGGTGTTGGAGCCCAGGGATGAGAAGAGAACAGGGTGGAGGCAGCAGGACTTTTTGCCATTCACACAGCATGGGAACAGCTGACATTACTGAACCCCAGTAACACAGGAGCAAGTGTTGACTGTGCTAACAGCACTTCCGAGCAACAACTGGCGGTGTTGGAGCCCAGGGTCAAGGAGGATGTTTAAATACTAGATCAAGTATTTTCCTTGTTACGTGTCAATTAAAAATGTCTATACTCCAAACAAGAGAAATATAACCTTTAGTACCATAAGATGATGATTTTACTTTAAAAAATATATGTAAATTAATAATTGACAAACATAAACGCATACATTAACATGTTGAAAAGCAATGCAAACCATAATAAAAATAGGTTAAATAATCTGCTATACGGTTTTAAATAAAAGCATACAAGTA
>JARQOD010000002.1:155972391-156001300 GCA_033576555.1 Oophaga sylvatica | reverse complement strand
AGCAGAACAAATTAAAGAAATAATTTTTGCAGAAAAATACAGGATTTTTTAAAAATAAAATTTTGGCAGAAATGGGTTAAAAGAAAATTTTAAATAAAAAAAAGGAAAATTGAACCCGGGGTACCAAGGGAAAAAGAAGATAAAAAGGAAAATTAAAAATTTTAAAAAAAATTGGGCGGGTTATAAAGAAAAAAATTTTTAAACGGGGAAATAACCGGGGTTGTTGGTTAACCCCTTTTTAAAAATTAAAAAAAAGGGGTTTTTTAATTTTTTCGCCCAAATGAACACCCCAAAAAAAAAAATTTGGGGGGTTTTCCAAAAGGGGAAACCACCAAGTTTAAAAAACCCCCCAAAAATTTCCTTTATTTTTTTTTTTCCCAGAAATTAACCAACCGGCAAAAAAGGGGGAAAATTTCTTTTTTTGGTTAAAAAAAGTCCCTTTTTTGGAACCCCCCAAAACCATGGGTAAAACGATTTTTGGGTGATATGGCCGATACCTTTCCACCACTTTGGGGAAACAAAATTTTGCCCCTTTTAAACTCATGACCGCCCCCCAAAGACACCACCCCTATCACACTGCATGGGTTCAAAAAGCGGTTTTAAAAAGGAAAACACCATTCCCGTACTTCCCGCCCCACGCAAAGTCGGCCCAATTTGAATCGCTAATGACATAGAATCTTTGGGAGACCAAGGGGACGGGGGAATCCCACCAAAACCCATCCTTTACATTTTTGACAGCCCCTTGGAAAAGGGCTGCCAAAGCGCCCGTCTTTCCCATTTGGTCGGATTTGCCCACCTACGGAATCTCGCCCGTATAACTCGCGTCATAAGGCCCCTGATTTAATGCCAAAAGGCTTTTTCAGTTTGATCAGTGACTTTAGGCTCATCGTCAAAAACCCCCAAACCCCTAAAAAAATTTGCATCAAAACACTAAAAAACAGGATCCCCAGGTGTCGGGGAAAAACCCCAATCCTGGGGAAACCCCCGCGCAGGAAGGGGATGAAAATTTAAACCCTGCTCGCTGCGTTCCCTGGGGGACTTAAAATTTTAAGGCAAAAAACAATTTACAATTATTTTTGAAATTCTGAAACTTAGCTCGATCCCCTAAAAACAAATCTGGCATGGGGATCCTAGGTTCCACAACAGGCAACCTAGCAAGATATGCAGCAATACTCTGAACCTCAGTGGCAAGCTGATCCACACGGCCAGACAACTGTGCAAACTCCATTGGGAGAAAAGATCCTCCCCAGCACCCAGAGATACAGAAGGAAAAAAATGCAACAAACAGAAAAATATCTCTGACAACTCTGACAACCTTTTTTTCTTTCACAATATTTTTTCCCTTCTGTGAGTACCATACAATTTTTCAATTTTTTGGCCGGTGATACTGTTATGTTTCGGTAGCTGAGAGTGCAGGTAAAAAAGGCAATACACCAGAGCAGTTGGAATCTATGAGATTGCAGTACCCTGACTAACCACCACAACTAGAGGCAGCCGTGGAGCGTTCCTACGTTGGTCCTAGACGCCTCGTCACAGCCTGAGAAACTAACTACACCTAAAGATAGAAATAGGAAAGCTATCTGCCCCGGAGCAGAACCCCAAAGATAATAGAAAGCCCCCAAACATGTAATGACTGTTAGACAAGATGAAATACTGACACAGAAAGAAAATAGTATGAGCAAACGCTGGGGCCCAAACTATCTAAATAGAAAAGGACAGGAAGGGTACTTACTGCAATCCCAGAAAACCCTGAAAAGCACCAACTCTACTAATTTCAAAAATACCTGAGATCACACGACCTCTTCCACCTAAATTAGTTCTCTGGTGTAACAAAATCAAAACAGCAGCCACTGAAAAAACTGGAAAAAGCAAAAGTACAAACATCAGTGGCTGAACTAAACTGAGAGGGCAAAAAGCCCCCGGAGGGGACCCTGAAGGCCCCCACAGAAGTGCAGGACAAAATGCAAAAATATAGACAAACACAAAAGAAGAAAATGTCTTATCTGTAGCAGGAGATGCAGACACGACACAGCAGGCTACAAGGGAAACTGGAAAAAGGATTCAGACCAGAACAATTGATAACCGGCAACCCTGATGGGAAGGTGACTCCCTTATATAAGACCAGTCAGTAACACCTGATTCCCAGTCCTCACAATCTTCACTGGACAGACCAGCATCGCTTGTACCACCAGAGGAAGCCTCTGCTCAGAACTCATCTCAAACCCATTCACAACAGCGCCCTCTGCCTGAACAGTCCAAGTGCAGAGAGCTGGAAGATGGCGACGCTGAGGAGTCCAGAGTAGAGCAGTGCCCAGCGAGGAGAGGTATTTCATTTTTTTTAATGGTTGGAGCAATATATGGGGAGCATTATACACTGGAGAATTTTATATATGGGGCCCATCATAGTTCTTGCTCCATGTGTCTACAGCACTGTGCAGAGACAATATATCGTAGCACTACTGTGAAGGTGCCCAGGTAGGGTCCAACCCAATATGCTATAGAAAAGAAAACCTGGCACTCAACTTAATGATGAACGAATTTTTCAGTTTTATTGCAGTCAAGGTATAAACATAGGATGGAGACGTTTCGGTCCCAACATGGACCTTCATCAATCTGACGGCAATGAAAAGTAAGAGTTGAAAATTAAAAATAAAAAACTATAAAAAACTATAATACAATCTATATACAAGAAAATATACATACACATACTGGATAGAGACCCCATAAGTGTATTGACTAAATAGATCAAAATGAAGTGAAAGGCTTTAGGCAAATAAACCTGAGTGCCTACAGAATATCTTTACAGAATATCTTTCTACAAGCAGTCGGGTAGGTTTTTTGGAACCATTATTTTCAAATTGTTATTTTCAAATTATTATTTGACCAAAAAAATTTTTTTTCACTTCATTTTGATCTATTTAGTCAATAAACTTATGGGGTCTCTATCCAGTATGTGTGTGTATATTTTCTTGTATATAGATTGTATTATAGTTTTTTATAGTTTTTTATTTTTAATTTTCAACTCTTACTTTTCATTGCCGTCAGATTGATGAAGGTCCATGTTGGGACCAAAAGTCTCCATCCTATGTTTATACCTTGACTGCAATAAAACTGAAAAATTCGTTCATCATTAAGTTGAGTGCCAGGTTTTCTTTTCTACAGCACTGTGGACTTTGGAGGTCGAAAGCAAGTCATGTTCCTGCACATAAGAGCACAGATTTTCTGTAAAAATGAATGGTATGGGTATCTTTCTGCCAGGTTGAATGGACACCAAAATTTCTTGGTAGACAATCAGCTACCCTTGGTGATGTGGAAGCGACTGTACCACAAATAACTTGACCAAATAGTAGTTTAGATGGAACTCGAGCGGATGTCTGAGATCATACGCTTACTTTCTCAAAACACAATTAAGAATTATTATCTGGTCATGTTACTTCAAATAAGAAGGAAGAGTAATGGGAGTATAAAAGCAGTGGTAGTGAATAGTGATGGGCTAACCCATGAATATTTGGGTCTGGCAGGTTCGGCCACACATCTAAAAAAAGTTTGGTTTGGGTAGCAGAACGGTACCCAAACCCAAACCCTAACTCCATCCCATTCAGATGAAAGGGGGCTCAAACATTCATTATTTGCCATGCTATCATCTGCATGACATCACAGCAAACCAGGGATCTGATCAGCGGTAATATCTTTACAGCTGTAACCGGCGGTATAAAGGTTACTGCCATTCCCAGGCATCAGCTGATGAAAGGGTATTATTGGCTCCTTCACAGAATATTAACATCAGCCCACAGCCGTCAGTTTTCCCTTTGCTGCTTATGAAAATTAAGGGGGAACCCTCACTGTTTTTATTATTTATATTTTTATTTATTAAGAAGTACAGTAAAATACACACCTAAGGTAACCTTATTACACAGCCTTCAGGTGTTCCAGCAGTTGAAAACTCCAGTAACCTTAAAATGTCCCTCAAAGTTTCTCAGGATGTTTCCAGGCCTCACAACTGTCAGGAGATTCAGTGACTGTAAACCAAAGTGATCTGAAAAGCTACCTGAGTTCACGCCACCGGGTCTCACAATAGCTCAACTGCCAGACTGTTGAAAGCCAGACTGCAGAGTATTGGACTCATGGGCGTTCATCAGTCTAGCACTGGCATTTGCAAAGCAAGAGAAACAGATTCTATGATGAGACCTTACCGTTCATGTTAATAAAGTAAAAAAATAGAAACAAACGCATGAGGTCCCCCATAATTTTCATAAGTGTCAGAGGAAAAGCCGATGGATGATGGCTAATGTAAATATTCTGGGAAGGAGCCAATAAAGGTTTCCAGGCTATTAATATCAGTTCACAGCTGTTTGCTTAGCCTTTACTGGTTATTATAGGTGAGATCCCTCCAAAAAATGACATGTAGTCCCCACTATATTCAAAAACCAGCAAAGGCTATGTAGACAGCTGCGGGATGATATTAATTTCCTAGGATCCCCTACCATATTTTAAAAAAAACAGCTCTCAGCTGCCCCAGAAATGGCAAATCAATAAGAGCCATCAAATCTGGCACCTAGCCTCACTCTTACCACAAGCCCTAGTGCAGTGGCAAGTGGGGTAATAGTTGTGGGGTTGATGTCAGCTTTGTATGATAGCTGACATCAAGCCCAGGGATTAGTAATGGAGAAGTGTCTATAAGACACCTTGAGGTTAGTGGCCTCTTGGCCCATTCAGATGCAAAGTCCCCTAGACCACCAGGTTCTTCTCATGTGTGCTCCTTGTCTCTTTTTCTTTGCATACTATTGAGGCTGCACCAGCATGGGATATCTTTTCCTGGGACGACGCCTTGGAGACCTGCATCTTTCTACACACCATAATACTTTTACAATCAAGTGTTCATCAGCTTCATGATGGATATGATTGTCCATTATTAAATACTCAGTTTGCTTCTTCTATGGGAAAATTTGTGATTCCTATTGCATGTGACTTTATCTGGCAATTTTTATATTACGTTAGTAATGGAATTTTTTAAATCTAATGCATCAAACGCATTAAAAAACGCATGCAAACGCTTGTAAACGCTGCTATATTTAGTCGCATAAGCGTGCGCATTGCGACAAAAAAAGCGTTTGGACGCGATTGTATGCAATTTCACGCGTTTTTGAATGTGTGTGCGTTTTTTTTGCCGCATGGGTTGTCTACGTGTCACATTTCTATCATCTCTGTCTCTATCATCTCTGTCTCTCATCTCTGTCTCTATGATCTCTATCATCTCTGTCTCTATCATCTCTACTCTATCATTCGGTCTCTATCATCTGTCTCTTCATTATCATATCTGCTCTATCATCTGTCTCTATCATCTGTCTTCATCTCTGTCTCTCATCCTATCATCTCTGTCTCTATCGTCTCTGTCTCTATCATCTCTGTCTCTATCATCTCTATCATCTCTGTCTCTATCATCTGTCTCTATCATCTCTATCATCTCTGTCTCTATCATCTGTCTCTATCATCTCTGTCTCTATCATCTCTGTCCCTATCATCTCTATCATCTCTGTCTCTATCATCTGTCTCTATCACCTATCATATCTGTCTCTATCATCTATCATCTCTGTCTCTATCACCTTCTTTATATCTACACTCCTCACAAACATTGTTGCTTGTGTAGGGGGTGGTTTAAACAAGTGTGTAGACATTATTTACTCAAAAATCGCGTGCGCACAAAAGCACTGATGAGCGCACAGACAGCGCACCCATAGACTGTAATGTTATTAATTTGCTCATAGCATGCGCATACGCGCACGCGTTTTTTTAAAGTGGTTGGGCGGAAAAAAAATGCAACATGTAGCGTCTAGCGCGTATGGGCGCACACCTGGAAAATGTGCAGCGCACGACAAACGCAGATGAACACGTGCAAGCGCTAGACCCTGCGCCCGCCATGTTAAAGATAGGGGAACATTGCGCATGCGACCGATAGCGCACGATGCGCTGCGCGATAAAACGCAAGTGTGAAAGTAGCCTTAGATCTATTTTTGGAATATAAGAATAAGAGCAAAATATAGATTACTAACCACCTTGATGCTATGTTCCTGAAACGTTATATCACTGAGGGAATAGCATCAAGTGGTCTGAGATTGTCTCAAAAATCCTCATTTCCACAGGATCCTATTTTTACTAAAGTATGGGACAGTTTCTCTATCAGTTGTTCTATGGGCATGATGGACCTTCTGATAAAGAAAAGGATTTGTCTGGCAGAGAAAGCTCTAGAAGATTTGGCTTCCTTTTGAAGTAATTTTGAGCCATATTCATTCTCTTTAGAATTTAAGAATTTGATCTGAATCTTTGGCTCAGATTAAATAAATTTGAGGATGAGATGGTAAAGAAAAAAGTAGCAAAATTTTTGCGGGATAAAAAGGATGGAATTTCATCTGATGAACCAATGGAGGTTGGTACGCAACTTTCTGTAACCACATCCATTGATACTCCGTTAGCTTCTCAAATTAATATTACACGAATGGAAATAGAACCCCAAGTACTCAGAGGTTCAAAAGAGTCCCTTGCTTTTTTAAAAACTAATAAACAAAAGGTATATTATGAGCAACATAAAAAGACTCTTATCAAGGGTTCAGTGAGTCCTCAAGTGAAAAGATCTGTATTTCAAGATTCACTGGGTGTTGAAACCATCACTACTAAGGGTCCACTTTTACTGCATAAGTCCAATTCTCCACAAATGGGGTCTACAACATCCCTCTCATCATGTCCTTCTGTTACCACGGCTTCAACCAGTTCATTAGGGGTTAATGAGTTTCATCATACTTCATATGTTTTTGGGGTAGGGAATTCACCTCTAAACAATTTACTCTTTATCACTTCTACTCAAAATAATGAGTCCATCAACTTGAGCAACTTCTCTTTCTTACAGGCAATTGTCTGTTCTTCTCCACTTCTGACATGGCTGATTTGACTCCATTCAATTTACCTCTGGTCCTTCCCACTGAAGGTAATAATGGGCCAACAACTTCTATCACTGATTCTACTTTGGTTGCTACATTGGAAACATTGGATAGTTCCCCTCATTATACATCTTTAGGATCCCTTCCTTTAAACTCCCCAATTATAGTGGCTGGTGCTCATTCTACGTCATCTTCCTCTCTTGATTTGATACCATCTTCACAGGTATTGGGATTCCCCGGTAGAAGTGAAATCCTTGTCTATACCCCCGAGTATTATTTTAAAGGACTCAAAAATTTCTCAGTTTTTTCGAGTAGCCCCAGAGCATCATCCGAAAATAAAAAGATAAAACGAGGTTGCAAGGGTAGTGGTAGAGGTACCCCAAAACTCTCTGCTGATTACAGACACCATATTGAAGAGAACAAAAGCAGATTAAATATATCCTTAGTTCCTGGTTCTTTTTCTGAGAATAACACTGGGATCTTTAACATCTCTGATTATGAATAAACCAGTGATGAAATTTCTCTTCTGGAACGTGATCTCTCTTTTTGCCCTAAATCTTCCTTAATGTTTTTAGTTTGAATTTGGATTTTAATGAGTTCTTTCGAAAGCTCACGGTTCAATTACATTTTCTGTTGGAAGAAAGGAGTAAATCTTCAAATCCAGCGACTACCATTAATAGTATCCCGGCCAATCCCACCCTTAAAGAAGATGATTTTTTTTGCATGTTCTTTTGAACTGTTCTTCAAATAAATTTTATCCTTTACATCATAAAGGTTCACATATCGAGACGATTCAGCAGCTTCTTCTCAAAGAAATTCGATCTTTTTCACAGGTGAGGAAAAAATATAATTTATATCCTGGTGAAAGACAAACAATTAATTCCCTTAGAGCAAATAAAGATATTATTATATTATCAAATGTGCTGACAAGGGGGGTGGGATAGTAGTCATGAATAGGGGGTGGTATCTCAGTGAAGGGAGGCGCATTCTTAAAGATTGTAAATATTATGAAAAATTGGAAAGTGATCCTTCTATTTCCATTTTTTAAAACATAATGAGTTAATTAAAGATGCTTACATGAGGGGGATTCTAAGTAAAAAAGAGAAAAAGTATTTAGATATTCCACGCCTTCGAGTCCCGATCTTTTATTTTCTCCCGAAAATGCACGAGGATGTCAAAAATCCCACTGGTCGTCCCATAATATCAGGGGTGGAATCTATTACCTGTAACTTGTCTCATTACATTGACCTCTTTCTACAGAAATATGTTCTTAAGTTAGACTCTTATTTGAGGGATTCATCCCAATTGATTAGATAACATCTCCGTGAACTTTTTCCAATATCTAATTGATTCTATCAATGGATGTTAATGGATGGTAATACACTTTATAATAACATTCCCCATAATCTTGGGTTGTAAGCAATTGATCATTTTTTATCATCTGAAGACATGATGCTTATAATACAGAAGAATTTTCTGAAGGCAGCCATCATGTTCATTTTGAACAATAATGTATTTACTTTTGAAAGTTCTGTATACTGCCAGATTAAGGGCAGTGCGATGGGGATGAGATTTGTCTCCAGTTATGCTAATTTGTTTATGGGGGTTTTTGAGTCCGTCTTCATTGCACAGTCCCCCTGGCTTTTGGTCATATAGTTCTTTACCGTCGTTATATGGATGACCTTGTCTTCATTTGGTCTGGCTCAAGAAATGAGGCCCTTGAGTTTGTTGATGCTCTTAGTCAAAATTCTTGGGGACTCTCCTTTACCGCCTCTATGTCTGACACTGCCCTCCAATATTTGGACTTGATGGTACGTTTCGATAGAATGGTAGGCTGTCCACTTCAACACATTTTAAGCATGTGGATATTAATAGTTATTTATGTTTTAATAGTGGACACCTCCCTAAATGGATCACCAATGTGCCTTATGGCCAATACTGGAGGATATGTAAAAATTGGACGGTTGATTCTGATTTTATGGGAGAATCAAAAATTTTGAACAAATGTCTTTAACAGAAGGGTTACCCCAAAAAATTGCTTCGTGATGCATTTCTTAGGACAAAATCTATCTCCCAAGAATTCCCAAGTGGAGTCTGGTGACTACACATAACCAATGTCATGTGTCTATTCAAAGGTTGCTTAACAAATTTTTGTTCATATTAAAAGGTTATCCTGTTCTTTCTGGGCATGTCCTGGATAAGCCTAAAGTGATTTATAGAAGAAACCGCATTTTACGTAACTTGGTGGCACCAAGTAATAAGGCATTCAGACCTCTTTATTTGTTGGTGAGTGATGTTCTTAATTTGGGTGTTTTTCATGTAAAACCCCTAAATGTTTGTGCTGCTGTTCTATCTTGAATGGGGTGAAAACTTTTGTATTGAATGCAACAAGCACTAACTATACTACTAATTACCAGATGATTGTCAGTCGACTTATGTAGTCTATTTATTGCAATGTACCTGCTCCTGCAACATGTAGGCCGCACGACACAAACTATGCATGCCCGTCTCAATAAACATCATCATAAAATAAGCAATGGATATCAATTACATAGTGGACCAAGGCATTTTAGAGTTGTGCATCAGAAAGATCCCAAATATTTCAGTCTCGTTATGATAGATCAGGTTGCTGATAATCTTCCTAATCGTTTGGGGAGTCTTATTAATAGAGAAAGCTATTGGATTTTTAAATTGGGCACTTTGGTGCCTGAAGGCCTAAATTTGACTATAGATAATGTTATTGACCAGCAATCAATACTGTGTTATTAGTTGACAACCCCTTGAGGTTAGTGGCCCCTTGGCCCATTCAGCCGCAAAGTCCCCTAGACCACCAGGCTCTTCTCATGTGCGCTCCTTGTCTTTTTTTCTTTCCATACTTTTAATTGAAATAATAACACAGACTCCTTTATTTGAAATAATAATAATAATAAAAAAGCACAGTTATACTCACTTTGATGTCTAATTCACTTAACTACAGTGAACTTTCTCATAGGAGCTCAGTTGTTATGCGCTCGGTTGCAACAACTTTATTGAATAATGGATTGGAAACGAACATGGGGTCCGCGATGCAGTTATAGTCACTGCTGCCGAACACCCCTTGCGTATGAGGGTAAAACTGTGTGGATTGTGACAACGTAGCCATGGAAGGCCTAATAACACCTCATCCGATCCACTGGGAATAATGAGAAAAGAAATATCCTCCCGGTGACCCTGAGGAAATGACAGAGAGAGGGGAATCGACTGGTGGGTGATTTGCGTGTCTAGCAATGAACCTTTGACTACTTTAATGTTCATTGGTTTGGGCAGTAACTCCATAGGAATGGCATGTCTCTGGGCAAAGGTTAACGACAAAAATTGCCATCTGCCCCGGAGTCCACCCACGCCTTGTCAGAAACCGCAGTTGCTTCAAAGAGCAACGTTACCTCATATATTAATTTGAAGGTAGGGGTCCCTGAATCTAACACGCCTCCTCTAAT
Organism: Oophaga sylvatica; assembly: GCA_033576555.1. Lineage (NCBI taxonomy): Eukaryota > Metazoa > Chordata > Amphibia > Anura > Dendrobatidae > Oophaga > Oophaga sylvatica. Next base: position 155,990,892 of record JARQOD010000002.1, on the reverse strand, counting down.
GGTGGTTATACACCCTAGTTCCTGCCTGCCTGCTTGGAACCCTTTTTACTGGGGTACTCAAAGAGATGTGTTGGACGGGAACGAGGGGACATTTCCGAGTCAGGGATATATCCATAGGCTCAGGTTCCGTGTCAGGAACCACGGGTTCGGAAATAGGTCTAGAAAACGAAGGTGCCAACTGGAACCGAGGTTTAGAGACCTCCAGCTCCAACTTGCTTTCTGCATGACGTAAATCTATTCAGTTGGCAAGAGTCATTAACTCTTCCAGAAAAGTTGGAATCTCCCTGGTGGGTAGAGCTTCTTTTATATGCCAAGCCAGACCCTTCCAGAACACCACGATTAGCGACGGTTCAGACCAATCCAGTTCTGCCGCTAATGTTCTGAACTGGACGGCATAGTGACTGGCCGTGGTCGAACCCTGTACTAATGTAAAAAGCTTAAGAGCCGTATCATGTGTAACCTGAGGACCGAGGAACACACTTTTTAGGGTTCTAAGCCACTAGCATTAGCCACTAGCCAGGGTTCATTAGCCACTACCGGATCCTTCTGTTCCCACAGAGGAGTAGCCCACTCCAAGGCTTTGCGGGAAAGTAATGATATGACAAAACCCACTTTAGCCCTTTCGGAGGGGAAACATGCCTCCATCATTTCTAACTGAATGGAGCATAAATTAATTAACCCTCTGCAGGATCTGCTGTTGCCAGAAAATTTTTACGGGAGGTCAAAACGGGGTAATGAAACTCTAGCAGCTGTCGCAGCATTATTTATGAGACTGGCTGCTTGTGCGGCTGCTTGAGTAGCTACTGCAGTGAGATCAGCCATCGGAGCGGCCTGCTCCAGAGACCTAAGTCTGGCCTCTAGTTGAACGTAGCTGCTGAATGTCAGCCATGTTCGGCTAGACCCTGGCGTCAGATACTGTTATGCGCTCGGTTGCAACAACTTTATTGAATAATTGATTGCAACCGAACACGTGGTCCGCGATGCAGTTATAGTCACTGCTGTCAAACAGCCCTTGGTATGAGGTTAAAACTGACAACAGAAATATAATATTAGATCTCGCCAGTGTTACTTCACACTAGGGGAGATGTAGAATTGACACTATCTCCGTTAACGTCACGGGAGATGTGCTATCGACTGGCGTAGATGTAGCCCTGTTAATGGCACAGAAGCCACTTGCCAGATATTAGGTTTGCACTATGTGCTTCAAGCTGGTATAGATGTAGCCCTGTTGACTGCACAGAAGCTACCTGCCAGCCGCTAGGAAGTGCGTGCGATTAGCGCCAGGCGTACGTACTACCAGCCGGCGTGAGACCGGACTGAGCAACTCTATGTTCAGCTTGGCAGGCGATGCCCAGGTTACGCGCCCCACAGTCTGCTCAGGGTGTATAGCTACCCTATATTTGTAGCAAGACTGCACCACATTAGCTACCTGCCTAGCATAAGCTAAACCTTCCTGAAGGACCTGTGCTAATTAGCCGAGCAAACTCTGGCATCGGCAGTTCCCGGAGAGCAAAGCTAGAGAGCACGTGGAGCCCAGATTCTGGTATGTCCACACATGAGCACTGCCTATTTTAGTATGATCTGACTGCACTGCGCCACGGACAGACAAGCTATTTAAGGGCTAAGCTCTGCCCCCAGCCATCTCATCAATCGCATCATCGATAACGTCATCCGTGACCAATCAGGTGATGCCAGGTAAGGCCTCTTTCACACATCCGGTGTGCGCCTGACGGCGCCCCCGGCATTTTGCCGCAGCGCCGCATCACAAAACCGGATGCGCCGCCTGCGTTTTTTTGCCGGATGGTTTTTGATGCCCGGAGACAACAGAAACCATCCGGCAAAAACAAAAAACGTTACATGCTGCGTTTTGTCCGGCCGCCGGAATGTACAATTCCGCCGCATCCGGACAAAACCGCATACAACGCACTGACATGCGGCGCCATCCGGCGCTAATGCAAGTCAATGCCAAAAAAAACACAAGCGGCGCATCAGGTTTTGTGATGCGGCGCTGCGGCAAAATGCCGGGGGCGCCGTCAGGCGCACACCGGATGTGTGAAAGAGGCCTAAGAGGATCAGCTGACATTAACCACGAATCACGGTTCGGCATGCTCAGTGCAGGCATTTCTGGACTTAGGTTACAGAAGGAGACAGGGTTGTTATAGCCTTTGCTTAAGGCTACTATTAACCCCTTCACCCCCAAGGGTGGTTTGCACGTTAATGACCGGGCCAATTTTTACAATTCTGACCACTCTCTTTATGAGGTTATAACTCTGGAACGCTTCAACGTATCTTCGCGATTTTGAGAATGTTTTCTCGTGACATATTGTACTTCACGTTAGTGGTAAAATTTATTCAATGTAACTTGCGTTTATTTTTGAAAAAAACGCAAATGTGGCAAAAATTTTGAAAATTTTGCAATTTTCAAACTTTGAATTTTTATTCCCTTAAAACAGAGAAATATGTCACACAAACTAGTTAATAAATAACATTTGTCACATGTCTACTTTACATCAGGACAATTTTGGAAACAAAATTTTTATTTGTTAGGAAGTTATAAGGGTTAAAAGTAGACCAGCGATTTCTCATTTTTACAACAAAATTTACAAAGCCATTTTTTTTAGGGACCACCTCACATTTGAAGTCACTTTGAGGGATCTATATGGTAGAAAATGCCCAAAAGTGACACCATTCTAAAAACTGCACCCCTCAAGGTACTCAAAACCACAATCAAGAAGTTTATTAACCCTTCAGGTGCTTCACAAGAGCTGCAGCAATGTGGAAGGAAAAAATGAACATTTGACTTTTTAGTCACAAAAATGATCTATTACAAACATTTTTTTTTAATTTCACAAGGGAAAAAGGAGAAAATGGACTGATAAAGTTGTTTTGCAATTTCTCCTGAGTACGCCGATACCCCAAATGTGAGGGAAAATCACTGTTTGGGTGCACGGCAGGGCTTGGAATGGAAGGAGTGCCGTTTGACTTTTCCAAACCAAAATTGGCGGGAATTGAGATTGGACGCCATGTCGCGTTTGGAGATTCCCTGATGTGCCTAAACAGTGGAAACCCCCCACATATGACCCCATTTTGGAAACTAGACCCCCTAAGGAACTTATCTACATGTGTGGTGAGCACTTTGAACCCCCAAGTGCTTCACGCAAGTTTATAAGGTAGAGTCGTGAAGAAAAAAATCATATTTTTTCCAAAAGCATGATGTTTTAGTCCCCAATTTGTTATTTTCCCAAGGGTATGAGGAGAAATTAGATCACAAAAGTTGTTGTCCAACTTGTCCTGAGTATGCTGATACCCAATATGTGGGGGTGAACCACTGTTTGGGCGCACGGCAGAGCTCGAAAGGGAAGAAGCGCCATTTGACTATTCCAAACCAAAGTTGGCTGGAATTGAGAACGGACGCCATGTCGCGTTTGGAGATTCCCTTATGTGTCTAAACAGTGGAAACCCCCCACATGTGACCCCATTTTAGAAACTAGACCCCCTAAGGAACTTATCTAGATGTGTGGTGAGCACTTTGAACCACCAAGTGCTTCACACAAGTTTATAATGTAGAACCGTGAAGAAAAGAAATCATATTTTTTCCAAAAGCATGATGTTTTAGTCCCCAATTTGATATTTTCCCAAGGGTAAGAGGAGAAATTGGATCACAAAAGTTGTTGTCTAACTTGTCCTGAGTATGCTGATACCCAATATGTGAGGGGGAACCACTGTTTGGGCACACAGCAGGGCTCGAAATGGAAGGAGCGCCATTTGACTTTTCCAAACCAAAATTGGCTGGAATTGAGAACGGACGCCATGTCACGTTTGGAGATTCCCTGATGTGCCTAAACAGTGGAAACCCCCCACATGTGACCCCCTTTTGGAAACTAGACCCCCTAAGGAACTTATCTATGTGTGTGGTGAGAACTTTGAACCCCCCAAGTGTTTCACTAAAGTTTATAATGCCCTGGCGTGAAAAAAAAAATATTTTTTTTTTCCACAAAAATGATTTTTAGTCCCCAATTTTTTATTTTCCCAAGGGTAACAGGAGAAATTGGACCACAAAAGTTATTGTCCAATTTGTCCTGAGTACGCTGATACCCAATATGTTGGGGGGAACCACTATTTGGGCGCATGGCAGGGCTCAGAAGGGAAGCAGTGACGTTTTGGAATGCAGACTTTGATGGAATGGTCTGCGGGCGTCATGTTCCGTTAGCAGAGCCCCTGATGTGCCTAAACAGTGGAAACCCCCACAAGTGACCCCATTTTGTAAACTAGACCCCCTAAGGAACTTATCTAGGTGTGTGGTGAGAACTTTAAACCCCCAAGTGTTTCACTAAAATTTATAATGCCCTGGTGTGAAAATAAAAAATCCTACTTTTATCCTCACAAAAATGATGTTTTAGTCCCCAATTTTTTATTTTCCCAAGGGTAAGAGGAGAAATTGGACACCAAAAGTTGTTGTCCAATTTGTCCTGAGTAAATTGGTACCCCTTATGTGGGAAAAAACTGTTTGGGCACAAGTCGAGGCTCAGAAGGGAAGTCGTGACGTTTTGGAATGCAGACTGATGGAATAGTCTGTGGGCGTCATGTTCCGTTTTCAGAGCCCCTGATGTGCCTAAACAGTAAAAAAAACACAATGACATAATTTTGGAAAGTAGACTCCCATGGAACTTCTCTAAATGTGCCCCCCTTCTGGAACTAATCTTTCCTGTAAAGTAAATTAGTAGTGCATGGAGGTGTGGTACAATTTGAAACAATCCTTCATACACAGGCCAGGTTTTTCGGGGCAGGTGTCGCATTGGTAAGTGGTATCCTTGCGTATTCCCCTTTTGTAACACACTCGGCACCTTTTTTGCGGCTTACCTTTTTTTCCAGTTGGCGGGACCACCCCCGGGAAATGCTGACCTGGTATGATACGAGCACCTTCAGTTCCGGAAGTAATGGGGCCTGCTCTTTCCTGAGCGCCAAACATCAGGGCCTTAACCACTACCTCCTGAAACTGAAGGTACATCGTATCGCTGTTGCATGCACATCGTGACAGCAGGAAAGCGTTGAGCATTGCCATTTGGACGATGTGCACGGACAGCTTTTTGTACCACACCTTGGCCTTTCTCAAAGCACTGTATGGTTGGAGAAGTTGATCAGAGAGATCAACACCCCCCATGTATTTATTGTACCCCAGTACACAGTCCGGTTTGCAGACCTGTGTAGAGGTACCCCGTACAGTGCTGAGGGCGCTGCCATCACCATGTATGGTGGTCAAGAGAAGGGCATCCCTCTTGTCCTTGTACTTGACCACCAACTGGTGGTCGCTACATTGGGCTCTGCTCTCACCCTTTCTGAGTATCTGCCCAAGTAGCATCTTCGGGAGGCCTCTCTGATTATTGTCAGACAGTACAGCAGGCTGCGGTACCTCGCGCAGAGAGGGATTTGTAGAGTGGGACGCTGGGCAGGTACTGGCAGAATCCGAGCCGTCCCTTAAAATGAACCAAGGACTCATCCACGCAGATGTCCCTTTGGGACACGTACACTACAGCAAACTTTTTGCTGAAGTGTTCGATGACCGGCCGAACTTTGAACAGACGGTCAAAGTTGGGGTCATCTTGTGGGGGACACTGTGCATTATCATTATAATGCAGGAATTTGTGGATGGCCTCAAAACGCGTCCTGGCAATGACCATTCGGAACAGTGGAGTGTTGTATAAAATATCAACACTCCAATATTGCCGAAGTTCTGGCTTCTTCAGGATCCCCATATGGAGGACCAGGCCCCAAAACTGCATCATTTCACCTGTGTCTACAGGAGACCAGTTGGAAAATAATGACACGGGGTTTTGCGCCAAAAATTGACGAGCGTACAAATTAGTTTGCTCCACCACGAGGTTAATAAAATGAAGAATCTGAAAAGTATAGAAATGTGGGATCCTCTCCCTCGCTATCAGTGTCGGAGGCAAGGAAAGCGTATGCCTCCTCCAATGAAGAACGTGAGAGCGGGACATTTTTTTTTGTGAATGTGGTTCTTTGTGTGTACTTTGTTTATAACTATGTGTGTGGGGGGGGGGGAAGGTGGTTGGTGCAAACTATTCTGAAAGGAAAAAGCTAAAAGAAAAGAAAGCGAATAGGGAAAAAAAATGCCTGTGAAAAAAAGTCTAAACCAGCAGGCACAAGCTCTGATAAGTGACTGGTGTCATTTATCAAAGTTCCGTGGCTGCTGGATGTGCGCACGGGAGTGGTGGAAAGTGGGGTGAAAAAAAAAAACGGCAGGCACGAGCTCTGATAAGTGACCGGTGTCACTTGTCAAAGTTCCGCGGCTGCTGGAAGTGCGCACGGGAGTGACAGAAAGGGGAATGAAAAAAAAAAACGGCAGGCACGAGCTCTGATAAGTGATTGGTGTCATTTATCAAAGTTCCGCGGCTGCTGGATGTGCGCACGGGAGTGGCGGAAAGTGGGGTGAAAAAAAAAATGGCAGGCACGAGGGGGGTGCAAAAGAAAAACGAGCACGAGTGTTGATGGTGAACTGCGTCACAAATCAACGCTCGGCGGCTGCTAAATGTGCGCAGAGGCAGCGCAAAGGGGGGTAAAAAGAGGGGGAAAGGGAAGGAGGAGGGTGTAATGGGGGGATTGGGATGGATCGGGCAGGGATCGGGGCTCAAAAACTCACGTTTGTAGTCTCTTCTTTCTTCTCTCTTCTTTTCTTTCTTTCTTCAGCAGGAGTTGTGGTGTCACAGGCTACTGTGGCACCACAAGGCCCAGCACAGGAGGAGATCTGGCGTGTGACCACTCTCCAGGAATCCTCAGCAAGTGTGAGGACCCCTGCAGTGCAGTCACACAGGTCAGATCCAGTTTGCAGACAGGTCATAGAGCGGTCACATCGCTGCTGTGACCTGTCATTGGTGGGATCGATGATCACATCAATCCCACCAATCAGAGGAGACCCTCGTTTTGCCGGTTGCTAGGCACAGGCCTAGTAATCAGAGCTCACTGCTCCGATTCCTAGGCAGGTCACCGGCAGGTCAACAATCAGGGCACAGAGCAGTCACACCGCTGCTGTGCCCTGTGATTTGCGCGATCGACGATGACATCGATCACGCCAATCAGCAGTTGCAGGCCCAGCTGGGCCTGTCCTAGGCTCCGGCCTAGGATCGGTGCTATTACTGCGCCGATCCAGGCAGGTACAGGCAGGGCACAGCGCGGATACACCGTGGCTGTGCCCTGTGATTGGCACGATCGATGTGATCGGCGATCGCGCCAATCCGGGGGGGTCTGGACGTTACTATTCGCTGCTGAAGCGATTACGCTCCTGTGTCAGTGTGAGACAACAGGCAGGGAGAAAGTTCACTGGAGTCAAAGTGAATTTATTGGGATCGTCACGGGACAGTATGGATTACCTTCAAGTTGGTCAGGTGAGGGATATAGATATAGTCTAATAAATGTGCCTTTTCTGAGGCAACTGCACGCTGCTATATCTCTAAATCTAGGATGGGGGACAATATCCATGACCCTTACCAGTCTGAGAATACCAGCCCCCTACTGTTTGCTTTAGCCTGGCTGGTTTCAAAAAATGGAGGGGACCCCATGACATTTTTTTAATATTTTTTTCAAATAATTAAAAAATATGGCATGGAACCCCTCTATTCTTGATAACCAGCCATAATAAAGCTGAAAGCTGATGGTTGAGCCCCCAGCATTCAGTTTGGCTTGCTGGTTATCAAAAATTGAAGCGACCCCAAGTCATTTTTTAATTTATTTAATTGTAGCGCACAGGCGCCGGCTGAGGAATATTCCCATTAGAGGCGCCTGCTCTTGCTGTTTTCAGTGACATCAGTCGTAGGCTGATGAGAATAGTACTGTCATCTGACAGTGTGGGAACCGCAGCTCTCTAACCGGTGGTAATGATCTTACTGACGATCAGAGCCGCCGGTGTTTCTTGTGCTGTCATGCAGATGACAGCTTGGGGACCAACACCCAATATTTGTGGTGCCATACCCAAACAGTAATATGGACTTCCTGCAGAAGTCCATGCTTGGGATCCGTGCATGAACACTATTTGTTCAATACGGACCCCGAAGTTTATTGTTAGGGTTCACCCATCCCTATTGGTGAATGATGATAATGGTGATTAGGACCCTGACCAGGTATTATTTAATTCCTCCACCAATAGCACATTTGGCATAACATATTTCAGAGCCGACCATACAAGAGGCAGATTTTGCTCTGGAGGATTTTACAGCCACATGTGGTCTCCTCTGTACATTGCCAGTGCCAACACTCTCCTCTCCTGATTACATAACTTCCATAGCACCATGAACAGGTTTCTAGAATCATCGTCATCACCCTTGACTTTACTTATAGTTGTCTTTGTATGAAAAGTGTTCTGAGCTCCTTGTCCTGTGCCTGATTCCTTCATCCCTTCATTCCATTAAATATTATAAGGAGAAAGAGGTAGACAGTGCAGAATATTGACTTTACTGATAGTTTCACTGTCAGATGTAACATTATCCTGCTGTGACTGAAATGACTAGTATGCCATATATTCCATTACGCACTCCTCTCCACTAATACATTAAGTAGAGTCAAAGCAGTCTAGTTGTGACCTACATTGGTATTACACCTGATGGGACAGAGCAGCTGCTGCTAGTGACTTCCACATTTCTAGAATGTGGTATGGGGTGCTTTTCCTCTCAATCTACCACATCTACTGCCAGTGGTACTTTTTCATGCAATATTCATTTTGTACCCAAATATAGAGGTTACAGAATCAACAGAAATGCCAGATAGGGTGCATGCAACAGCCTAAATGAACAACAGCACACTCATACTATTGATGTTGAGGGTAAAGCAAGCTAAATTAAGTTAAATGCATCTATTTAGTATAATTTCTTTTTAGATATTTTACTGAGTGAATCAAATTCCTCTAGCTAAAAAGGATGAGGTAACAACAAATTCCAGGTATATTCATGTCTTACAAATGTGGAAACAGCACACATTATATTTCTGGTTGTATTATTGCCAAACTGGTAAATTGTTATTCAAAAACTAAACTGAGTGTAATTTTTAATCATATTTATTTATAACACTATTCTGTCATTAATTTTCTTTACAGCTCACAAATACATTCTGCTTTGTGTTGGTATATCATAAAATCCAATTAGGTTTGTAGGTGTAATGCAAAAAAACGTGGAAAAGTTCAGTGCATTAATATTTTTTCAAGACACTGTATACATTTACGTATCTGCAGCATATTCTGTATATGTCTAGAAAGATATATATTTATTCTTTTCTTTTTTTGTATTGTAATTTTACATGCATAATATCCAGAGACACACCACAGATCTGATTTAATCTGGTGAAACAATGTCATTTTGATTAAAAAGCACTTCTGGATGTATCAAAAATTTCTCATGATGCTATGAATCATTAAATATATTGCAATTGTAATTCTGTAGCTATTTTGCTTTATTAAATGAAACAAGCAATAGAATGATCCTGAGAAGTAACGAGTACAGACAGACAAGGTGAATTCATCAGATGGTAACAGGGGTGATGCTAAGAAGAGTAGACAGTTGTCCTTTTGACTGTATCATTCTAAATGTTTTGGAAAGTTAATAAAAATAGAATCAATGAGAAGTATCCATCCTTTCATTTGCCACACCAAATGATTTTCAGTGTAAGTAAGTATCTGAAAATATACAGTGCCTTGGAAAAATATTCATAACCTGTGAACTTTTTCACATTTTTTTTAGACTATGTCCACAAACTCCAATGTATTTCATTAGGATTTTGTGCTATGCCAACAAAAAATAGTAAGTATTTGTGAAGTTTAAGAAATGATACATGATTTTTTCTTTAAACATAAATCTTAAAATTGTGACATGATTTTTTTTCAGCCCCCTGTAGTCTGATACCTATAAATAAAATCCTGAGTATCCAGAAGTCAAATAATTAGTAAATTGAATTCTTATCTGTGCAATTTATTCTCAGTATTATTACAGCTGTTCTGTGAAGGCTTATTTGCCATGCAATGCTACTCTAGGATATTGTAAAATGCTATGTGTGGCAGAAAACAAACACTTCAAGCACCTTAAAAACACCATCCCCACAGTCAAACATGGAAGTGGCAGCATCATGCTGTGGGGATGCTTTTGTTCAGCAGAGACAGAGAAGCTGGTTAGAGTTGATAGGTAGCTGGATTGAACTAAATACAGGGCAATCCAGGAAGAAAACTGGTTAGAGGCAGTATTGAGACCTAAAAAAAAATAGTGAATGAAAAATAGATGTGCAAAGCTTTCAGAGATATAGCCCAAAAGACTTGCAGCAGTTATTGCAGTGAAAGGCGGTCCTATAAAGTATTGATTCAGGGAGGTTAACCCCTTACTGCCATCCGACGTACTATCCCGTCCATGGTACCTGGGCCCGTATGACCATGGACGGGATAGTACGTCCCAGCGATCGGACGCGCTCCCAGGGGGAGCGCAGCCGATCGCGGCCGGGTGTCAGCTGATTATCACAGCTGACACCCGGCACTATGTGTCAGGAGCGGTCACGGACCACTCCCGGCAAATTAACCCCTAGCACACCGCAATCAAACATGATCGCGGTGTACTGGGGGCACAGGGGAGGATCGCGCAGGGTGGGGGCACCCTGCGCGCTCCCCTGAGACCCACAGAGCAGCGCGATGTGTCGCGCTGTTCCGAGGGTCCGTCCTCCCTCCAGGTCCCCGGATCCAAGATGGCGCCGGGGTCCTGCAGGGAGGCGGCTTCCTCGGTGCCTGCTGAGAGCAGGCACTGAGAAGCCTTCAGCGATGCCAGAGCGAACGCTGGTGTGACAGAGTGCTGTGCACACTGTCACACCAGCGATCTGCTAAAATACAGTGATGTCCCACCCTTGGACAAAGTAAAAAAGTTAAAAAAATAAAAATTGTTTAAAAAAATCATAAAAAAAAAATATTCCCCAATAAATTCATTTTTTCCTGTAAATAAAAAAACAAAAACAATAAAAGTACACATATTTGGTATTGCCGCGTCCGTAACAACCCCCCCTATAAAACTGTCCCACTAGTTAACCCCTTTAGTGAACCTCTTAAAAAAAATAAAAAAAAAACAAAGCAAAAAATCAATGCTTTATCATCATACCGCCGAACAAAAAGTGGAATAACACGCGATCAAAAAGACGGATATAAATAAACATGGTACCGCTGAAAATGTCATCTTGTCCCGCAAAAAACGAGCTGCAATATAGCATCATCAATGAAAAAATAAAAAAGTTATAGCTCGCAGAATAAAGCGATGCTAAAATAATAATTTTTTATATAAAATTGGTTTTATTCTATAAAAGCGCCAAAACATAAAAAAATGATATAAATGAGGTATCGCCGTAATCGTACTGACCCGAAGAATAAAACTGCTTTATCAATTTTACCACACGCGGAACGGTATAAACGCCTCCCCCAAAAGAAATTCATGAATTGCTGATTTTTGTTCATTCTAACCTCCCAAAAATCGAAATAAAAAGCGATCAAAAAACGTCACGTGCTCAAATATGGTACCAATAAAAACGTCACCTCGTCCCGCAAAAAATAAGACCTCACATAACTCTGTGGGCCAAAATATGCAAAAATTATACCTCTCAAAATGTGATCATGCAAAAACTATTTTTTGCAATAAAAAGCGTCTTTTAGCGTGACAGCTGCCAATCATAAAAACCCGCTATAAATAGTAAATCAAACCACCCTTTATCACCCCCTTAGTTAGGGAAAAATAAGAAAATGAAAAAAAAGTATTTATTTCCATTTTCCCATTAGGTTAGGGTTGCGGCTAAAGTTAGGGTTAGGGTTGGCGCTAAAGTTAGGATTAGGGTTAGGGTTGGGATTAGGGTTATGGGTGTGTTAGGGTTAGGTTTGTGGTTAGGGTTGGGACTAGGGTTAGGGGTGTGTTGGGGTTAGGGTTGGAGTTAGAATTGGGGGGTTTCCGCTGTTTAGGCACATCAGGGGCTCTCCAAATGTGACATGGCGTCTGATCTCAATTCCAGCCAATTCTGCATTGAAAAAGTCAAACAGTGCTCCTTCACTTCTGAGCTCTGCCATGCGCCCAAACAGTAGTTTACCCCCACATATGGGGTATCAGTGTACTCTGGACCCCAAGAGTTATTGTGTAATTTGTCCTATTTCTTCTGTTACCCTTGGGAAAATAAAAAACTGGGGGTAAAAATATCATTTTTTAAAAAAAAATATATTTTTTGTTTTTACGACTGTACGTTATAAACTTCTGTGAAGCACTTGGGGCTTCATAGCGCTCACCACACATCTAGATAAGTTCCTTGTGGGGTCTATTTTCCAAAATGGGGTCACTTGTGGGGGGTTTCCACTGTTTAGGCGCATCAGGGGCTCTCCAAATGCGACATGACGCCCCCAGACCATTCCATCAAAGTCTGCAATCCAAAACGTCACTACTTCCCTTCCGAGCCCCAACGTGTACCCATACAGTAGTTTTCTCCCACATATTGGGTATCAGCGTACTCATGACAAATTGGAGAACAACTTTTGGGGTCCAATTTCTCCTGTTACCCTTGTGAAAATAAAATATTGGGGGCGAAAAAATCATTTTTGTAAAAAAAAAAAAAATTTTTTATTTTTACGGCTGTACGTTAAAAACTTCTGTGAAGCACTTCGGGGTTCAAAGTGCTCACCACACATCTAGATAAGTTCCTTGTGGGGTCTATTTTACAAAATGGGGTCACTTTTGGGGGGTTTCCACTGTTTAGGTGCACCAGGGGCTCTCCAAATGCGACATGACACCCCCAGACCATTCAATCAAAGTCTGCAATCCAAAACGTCACTACTTCCCTTCCGAGCCCTGACGTGTTCCCATACAGTAGTTTTCTCCCACATATTGGTATCAGCGTACTCAGGACAAATTGGACAACAACTTTTGGGGTCCAATTTTTCCTGTTACCCTTGTGAAAATAAAATATTGGAGACGAAAAAATCATTTTTGTAAAAAAAAAAAGATTTTTATTTTACAGCTGTACGTTATAAACTTCTGTGAAGCACTTCGGGGTTCAATGTGCTCACCACACATCTAGATAAGTTCCTTGAGGGGTCTAGTTTCCAAAATAGTGTCATTTGTTGGAGGTTTCCACTGTTTAGGCAGATCAGGAGCTCTCCAAACACGACATGGCATCCTGCCAATTCTGTGTTGAAAAAGTCGAACGCGCTCCTTCCTTCCAACTCTGCCATGCACCTAAACAGTGGTTTACCCCACATATGGGGTATCAGCGTACTCAGGACAAATTGCACAATAACTTTTGGAGTCTTGTTACCCTTGGGAAAATAAAAATTGGGGTGAAAAGATCATTTTTGTTGAAAAAATATGATTTTTTAATTTTACGGCTCTACGTTATAAACTTGTGTGAAGCACTTTGGGGTTCAAATTGCTCACCAAAGATCTAGATAAGTTCCTTAGGGAGTCTAATTTCCCAAATGGGGTCACTTGTGGGGGGTTTCCACTGTTTAGGCACATCAGGGGCTCTCCAAATGCAACATGGCGTCCAATCTCAATTCCAGCCAATTTTGTTTGGAAAAAGTCAAATGGTGCTCCTTCCATTCCGAGCTCTGCTGTGCGCCCAAACAGTGGTTCCCCCCCACATATGGGGTATCAGCGTACTCAGGACAAATTGGACATCAACTTTTGTGGTCCAATTTCTCCTGTTACTCTTGGGAAAATAAAAATTAGTGACTAAATGATAATTTTTGTGGAAAAAAAAATAGGATTTTTTATTTTCATGCTCGGGCATTATAAACTTGTGTGAAGCACTTGGGGGTTCAAAGTGCTCACCAAAGATCTAGATAAGCTACTTAGGGGGTCTAGTTTCCAAAATGGGGTCACTTGTGGGGGGTTTCCACTGTTTAGGCACATCTGGGGCACTGCAAACGGAACATGACCCCCATCAACGTCTGCATTCCAAAACTACTTCCTTTCCAAGCCCTGTCGTGCGCCCAAACAGTTTCCCCCCCCACATATGGGTTATCAGCGTACTCAGGACAAATTGGACAACAACTTTTGGGGTCCAATTTCCTTGGGAAAAATCAAAAATTTGGGACTAAAAAATCATTTTTGTGGAAAATTCTTTTTTTTATTTTTCAGACCCAGGCATTATAAACTTTTGTGAAACACTTGGGGGTTCAATGTGCTCACAACAGATCTAGATAAGTTCCTTAGGGGGTCTAGTTTCCAAAATGGTGTCACTTGTGGGGGGTTTCCACTGTTTAAGCACATCAGGGGCTCTCCAAACACGACATGGCGTCCAATCTCAATTCCAGCCAATTTTAGTTTGAAAAAGTCAAACGGCGCTCCTTCCCTTACGAGCTCTGCCGTGTGCCCAAACAGTGGTTTTCCTCCACATATTGGCTATTTGCGTACTCAGGAGAAATTGCACAACAACTTTATCTGTCCATTTGCTTCTTTTACCCTTGTGAAAATAAAAAAAAGTTTGTAATAGATCATTTTTGTGGCTAAAAAGTTAAATATTCATTTTTTCCTTCCACGTTGCTTCAGCTCCTGTGAAGCACCTGAAGGGTTAATAAACTTCTTGAATGTGGTTTTGAGTACCTTGAGGGGTGCAGTTTTTAGAATGGTGTCACTTTTGGGTATTTTCTGTTATATAGACCCCTTAAATTGACTTCAAATATGAGGTGGTCCCTAAAAAAAATGGCTTTGTAAATTTTGTTGTAAAAATGAGAAATCGCTTGTCAACTTTTAACCCTTATAATTTCCTAAGAAAAAAAAAATTTGGTTCCAAAATTGTGCTGATGTAAAGTAGACATGTGGGAAATGTTATTTCTTAACTATTTTGTGTGACATATTTCTCTGTTTTAAGGGAATAAAAATTCAAAGTTTGTAAATTGCTAAATTTTCAAAATTTTCGCCATATTTGCGTTTTTTTCAAAAATAAACGCAAGTTATATGGAAGAAATTTTTACCACTAACGTGAAGTACAATATGTCACGAGAAAACAATCTCAGAATCGCGAAAATCCATTGAAGCGTTCCAGAGTTATAACCTCATAAAGAGACAGTGGTCAGAATTGTAAAAATTGGCCCGGTCATTATCGTGCAAACCAACCTTGGGGGTTAAGGGGTTAAATACAAATGTACGTGACAATTTTCAGAATTATATTTTTAAAATATTTAGAATACTATATCATTTATGAATGTAATGTAAAAAATGTGGACAAGTGCATGGGGTATTTATTCAAGACACAGTGGCTGTAATATATTGTTTAATGTTTTCATTATATCATGCTTGTATTTTTGTGCTTATTTCTTGTTGTCTACCTGTCTGTAAATTGTAGTCAATTTTGGTAATTACTTTTAAAATCTTTTTTAGTAAATAAAGAAAGCAGATTAACTGTTAGGGTCTGCGGAACTCACCTAATAGATATATTAGAGAGGTGCATTCGCAGCCCGGGGTCCACCGTGCAGGCGAAGCCCGCTGCTAGTAAGATGGAGAAAGTAGCGAACTCTGCTATCCCGCAGAGTCGCTAAAATAAACGTCGTAGCACGCTGTGGCCGTAAGTGCGAACTCTGTTAATCCCCAGAGCCGCTAACGGGAATGGCACAGCGCTATATGGCGATAGGTGCGAACTCACTTAGCTTCAGTGAGCCGCAAAGTAAAACGCTAGTGCGCTGAACCAGCGTTATAAAGCGAACCCTGTTGCGTCACAGAGCCGCTGAGAAAAGACTGTGTCCTGTTAATACCACAGGGACACAAAGATAACTGCTGTGCGGATAGCAGTCCATGATCACGCAGACAGCAACGCAATCAAGCAATCTCCTCACCGGAGAAGCCGGTATTCTAGGGGCTTATTTCAGCCAAGCCCTAACCACTTGCACTCAAATCTCTTCACCGGAGGTGCCGGTATTCTAGGGGCTTATTTAAGCCGAGCCCTAACCACATGCGTGCATGATCACACTGGCGCAAAGCACATAATGCAATTGATACTAGCGCATGGCGGCCCAGCCATGCCACCCTTTTATAGTAACAGCTACAGGACCTGCCAGAAACAAGGACCAATGAAACTGTTCCAGAACACCAGTAGTCACAGGACCTTCCTGGCGGACCAATAGGAGCTGCTGCAATACCTGAGCATATGACCCCTGATCTCCAATGAGAGATCTCACCCTGAGCATGCTCAGAAGGGGAAAACAAGGACTTTGTCCTAAAGACGTCTGCTCGCCGCTAACCAGTACTGGCCACAATAGCAGAGCCTGGAGGTGCAGCAGTAATCCTCTGCACACTGTTAGACTGGACGAGACGCTGGGACCGACGTCTAAGCTGAGCAGAGTCCACTGCGGCTGGAGACGAATGGGAGACTGCAGCCGGAATGGTTCGAGATTCCCCTTGTGCAGAAGCGGGAACTCGACCCCTAACATTAACCTCTTGCTTGTGTAAACTCTGAAGGTGTTGCATTGCTCCATGGTGAGATTTTTCATCTCGATCTTAAGAATCTTTAAAGTTGTCATAGAAAACCCAAATTTAGAAATTTGCAAACCCTGGGCAGAGCTTAAAGGCTTCTTACCTCAACTTAAAGAATGCTTCCAGTTTATTTTGATCATTACACCACTTTAAAGACTCTCTAGTAAGTTTTCCCCTTTGAATACCTTATTTTCACTCCTCAATAAAAGGGTTATCTAGGCATTATAGAAAATGTAAATGTACCTTCCTATGGTGTTAACTGTTAAAGGGCTCCTATCTTTTCTTATAATTCTTTGCTGCTGTATTAGCAATATCTTGGTCTCCCATTGGTTTCTGTTCACAAAGTCTGAAGTGGTGAAATTTTGTATTAACACATGACAGCTCCATTTAATCACAGCCAACAGATATAATTTCTATTTATCAACTCTAGATGAGATGTTGTAAACAGTGACCAGCAATGGAATGGGAAGTAACATAGTAACATAGTTATTAAGGTTGAAGGAAGACTTTAAGTCCATCTAGTTCAACCCATATCCTATCCTAACATGCCCTAACATGTTGATCCAGAGGAAGGCAAAAAAAACCCAAGTGGCAAACAGTAAGCTTCACATTGGGGAAAAAATTTCTTCCCAACTCCACATACGGCAATCAGACTAGCTCCCTGGATCAACACAATATCTAGGAAACTAGTGAATATAGCCTGTAATATTATACTTTTCAAGAAAGGCATTCAGTCCATTCTTAAATTTTAGTAGGGAATCACTCATTACAACATTAGATGGCAGAGAGTTCCATAGTCTCACTGCTCTTACAGTAAAGAATCTGCGTCTGTGATTATGACTAAACCTTCTTTCCTCCAGACGTAGAGGATGCCCCCTTGTCCCCGTCACAGGTCTAAGAGTAAAAAGATCATTAGCAAGGTCTTTGTACTGTCCCCTCATATATTTATACATTGTAATAAGATCATCCCTAAGCCTTCGTTTTTCCAAACTAAATAACCCCAAGTGTAATAACCTGTCCTGGTATTGCAGACCCCCCAGTTCTCTAATAATCTTGGTCGCTCTTCTCTGCACCCGCTCCAGTTCAGCTATATCTTTCTTATACACCGGAGATCAGAACTGTACACAGTATTCTAAGTGTGGTCGCACCAGTGACTGGTATAGAGGTAAAATTATGTTCTCCTCATGAGCATCTATGCCTCTTTTAATGCATCCCATTATTTTATTTGCCTTGGCAGCAGCTACCTGACATTGGCCACTAAATGTGAGTTTGTCGTCCACCCACACACCCAGGTCTTTTTCAGTGACAATTTTGCCCAGTGTTTTACAATTAACCACATAATTATTTCATCTTGTTTGTTCTACCCAAGTGCATAACCTTACATTTATCCCCATTAAAGCTCATTTGACATTTATCAGCCCATGCTTCTAGTTTACATAAATCCTCCTGTAATATAAAATTGTCCTCCTCGGTATTTATTACCCTGCAGAGTTTAGTGTCATCTGCAAATATTGAAATACTACTCAGTATGCCCCCTACAAGGTCATTAATAAATATGTTAAAGAGAAGCGGCCCCAATACTGACCCTGTTGTACCCCACTGCTAACCATGACCCAGTCCGAGTGTGCTCCATTAATAACCACCCTTTGTTTCCTATCCATGAGCCAGTTCTTAACCCACTTACACATATTTTCCCCTATAGTAACATAGTTAGTAAGGTTGAAGGAAGACTTTAAGTCCATCTACTTCAACCCATATCCTATCCTAACCTGCCCTAACATGTTGATCCAGAGGAAGGCAAAAAAAAACCAAGTGGCAAACAGTAAGCTTCACATTGGGGAAAAAAAGTGGGACAATGGAGATCAGGGATTATAAAGATAACTAGATGGTGGCCCGATTCTAACGCATTGGGTATTCTAGAATATGTATGTGGCTGTCGTCACTGTTATCTCGTTAACCCTTTCCTCCTTGAAATGTGGTACCAGAGAGAATAAGACACAGACAAAAGTATGCGTCAAAAACTCTACTCTTT
>JARQOD010000002.1:155919313-155972291 GCA_033576555.1 Oophaga sylvatica | reverse complement strand
AGATTCTCCTGTCACTTAGACAATTCTGTCACCAAGACTGTCACCAAGACAATTCCGTCACTTAGACAATGGGCCACAAAGGTTTCTGAACCATTCCACTGCTCGCTTTCCAGGATTTGTACGCCAACCAAATAAACAATCCGATCACACCAACACCAAGACAAAACCACACCACAATCATCGGATCCATACTGTCATTTTTCAAAGGAGGAAAAGCATGACTGACAATTAATCTGAAGGTCTACTGGTTCAAAGGGACCTGAGCCAGGAGCACCTGTGAATTACCTGGAAAGCCGACTGCTCGGGGAGGAGGGAGTCCACTATACAGTGATATAGATTTTAGGTAGAATATAATAAGTATTCTTACCTCAGCGCTGTATGTATATCACCAACAGAGAGCTCCGTTCATCCCACGTCTCTGGATCGGTCGGACTTTCTCAGAGTAGAAAAACTCAGGTCCCTGTTCGGGCGCCAGGCTGTTGTCACTGTTATCTCGTTAACCCTTTCCTCCTTGAAATGTGGTACCAGAGAGAATAAGACACAGACAAAAGTATGTGTCAAAAACTCTACTCTTTATTGCTAACGAAGGGGTTTATATACACCCATAAGCAGGAAGCGGAATTACCATATATGGTGTTTACACAACTTATCACTAAAACACGTAGAATACTGATTTTAACCGAAAACTCCATTCTTTCCCTTGTCTCCCAGTACAGGATGTCTTTTCATAACTCAGACGAGCGGGGGGGTGGTGTATTGCCTCAAAAGAAGGAACATCTTATCTCGACTTCTGGTATGCATCAACTTGTCTGACAGAAACAAAGGTCTTCTGAAAAGAAATGCTGATTTAGCTCTAACATAGTTTATTTATGAAGATTTAAGAATAATGCAATGAATACACAGGATTTTCCGGGTAAAATATATACATTATAATTAAATGTTATTGCTTATAGAACTGCTCTCTAACACAGGTTCTGTGACGTTGCAAAGGCCACGGTCGGGTATCCAAGGGGCGTGCCCGCACCACTCCCCCAGCAACACCCACATCCAATCCAGAGGCAGCTGAGCAGAGATGTCGTGACCAATTAGCAACGCGGGATTTCCATTACAGACAGACAGAATTAGACGATTATGTAGTAGATATCAGCCACTATACACTAAGAAGTTTTTAGTATATTATTTATGGCTCACCCTCAAAGAAATCATGCCAATCAGCAGCCTAAAAGAGTCATGGTTAGTGTTGAGTGATACGATACTGCAAGTATCGGGTATCGGCCGATATTAGCTCTATCGGCCTTTCGATAATTTGTTTCGATATTTTCCATATATCGTATACCGGAATCGGAAGTTCCCATAATTCTTTGAGAGGCAATGTGATTTTAGTCAGCCAATGAGGAATCCTAAGAAGTGTGGGCACATCCTGTACTGCTGCGGTCATGTTAACTAATGGCATGGCTGTGATTGGATGCTGAAATGATGTCAGAATGCACTATAAAAGGCGCCGCCGCCATTTTAGCGTCACTGTGCTGTGAATTCAGTAAGGGACAGAACGCTACTGTGCTGACTCTGAGGGACAGTTAGAGATTGCGATTTAGTGTACTGTGCTGTAGGCAGGCTAGCACCAACCGCTGTGTAAAGCTTCCTTTTGCCTGCAGTGTTGTTTTAACAGCTCTGCAAGGTGTGTGTGAGTGCAGGTGACGCTGCAGTTTGCTCTGTATGCAACGCTGTCTGTAGGCATCTGCACGTGTCACTCACAGACTCTTTTTTTTATTTTCTTCAGTCAGTGTATAAAAGGCGCCGCCGCCATTTTAGCGTCACTGTGCTGTGAATTCAGTAAGGGACAGAACGCTGCTGTGCTGGCTCTGAGGGACAGTTAGAGATTGCGATTTACTGTACTGTGCTGTAGGCAGGCTATCACCAACCGCTGTGTAAAGCTTCCTTTTGCCTGCAGTGTTGTTTTAACAGCTCTGCAAGGTGTGTGTGAGTGCAGGTGACGCTGCAGTTTGCTCTGCATGCAACGCTGTCTGTAGGCATCTGCACGTGTCACTCACAGACTCTTTTTTTTTTTTCTAGTGTAATTCTTGCTGCTCCATGCAATTTAACTATTAGTGTGACGCGCTTCCATCCGTATCCAATACATTGGTTGCAAACACTATAGAAGTAGACAAAGGAGTAGCCTTTCACAGATTGTGAACAGTTGTGTTTCAGTGTTCACTTCAGTCTCTGCGTAATAACCACACTTAGGCCTTATAACTTTTCTGACTTTCTTTATCAATCTACCAAGATGAAGAAGGCAGGGAGTAAGGCACGTGGTCGTGGCCGTGGAGTTTCAGCAGGTAGAGGACGTGGGGATTCTGTGGCTGCTGCCGCACCCAGTGACACAGCATCCACCAGTTTTCCCCGTCAGCGTTCCTTTATGCGCACTTTGGTAGGAGCTCAGCGTACCCCCCTGCTGCGGGAAGAACAAATTGAAGCCGTTGTTGGTTGGATGGCAGCCAATGCATCGACTTCAATTCCTTCCACCTCCTCTCAGGAACACAGCACTGTTGAACAACCATCTGTCTCTTCACCGCCTGCCAAATTGCCCAGGCAGTCAGAGAGTTCTGAACTGGAGCCAGCTGAGTCTCTGCTTCTGTTCTCAGAATCTGTTGGCTTGCAAACAGGGGCCCAGCCAAGCAGCATTCTGGAATGTGAAGAAGAGGCAGTATGCAGTGATGCGCAACAGCTGTGTCTCTCTGAATGTGAAGAGGCGGGTGAGCCAGTGCCGATGGTCAGCACACCGCAGAACGCATCTGATGATGATGAGACTCAGTTGCCATTTTCTGTTGAGCATGGTGCTGGCCAGACCACCCAACAGCAGCAGGTGTTGGAAGAGGGTACTGGAGATGATGAAGTCCGAGACCCAACATGGCGTGAGCAGCAGGAAGGTGGTGGGAGCAGCTCTGAGGAAGAGATTGGCCCAACGGTACAAAGAGGAGGGAGAGGTAGGCTGCAGACTCGCTTGCATGTAGCCTCCAGTTTGGCACCTGTTGGGAGCAGTTGTGTTAGAAATGTCAAAATTGGCGCTCCCATGACTTGCACTGCGTGGTCCTTTTTTGACAGAGTTGTAGATGATATTTGCTATGTTCAATGCAAGCTGTGTAAGCAAAAAGTTAAAAGAGGTAAAAATATCAGTAACCTGAATACCACAAATATGTGGAAACATGTACGGACAAAGCACGTAGCTGAGTTACAAAGACACACTGGAGATGTAGGCCAACCTTGAGCAGCACCTACATCTTCAGGTCGTGTTGGAGCCTCTTACTCCAGCTCACACACAGCTGGTTCGGCTTCCTCACAGGATTGGCATGGAAGAACCTCTTTCACTGTTGTCCAGAGACCCAGTGTTATTGCACCCACAGCTGCAAGTTCCCTGTCATCCTCACACTCCCAGGCCACAAAACAGCCATCGGTAGCACAGGCATGGGATAAAAGACGGCCATACTCGGCAAACCATCCACGAGCACAGGCTCTGAATGCTGGCATTGCAAAACTCCTGTCCCTTGAAATGCTGTCATTCAGGCTGGTGGAGACTGACAGTTTCAGGAACTTTATGGCATTGGCAGTCCCACAATATAATGTGCCAAGCCGATTTTATTTCAGCAGGCAAGCCGTCACTGCTCTGCAAAAACATGTCGAGGGAAACATTAAACATGCGCTACTAAACGCCGTCAGTAGCAGGGTCCACCTGACCACCGATGCGTGGACCAGTACCCATGGCCAGGGACGATACCTTTCCCTCACTGCCCATTGGGTCAATGTTGTGGAGCCGGGTACAGATCTTGCCAGTGGCGCTGTACGTGTTCTGCCAACTCCAAGGATTGCAGGAATCCAGTCTGTACACATTGATTCCTCCTCCTACTCCAGTTCCTCAGAATCATCGCTGCACGAGCCGTCACGGTATACCTCCACATGGACCCGTGAACGCTTACCTGTTGCGACCGATATGAGCACAGCCGTGGCCAAACGTCACCAGGCTATCCTGAAATTAATTCCCATGGGAAATCGAAGCCACACAGCGCAGGAGCTCTGGGATGCCATCAAGCAGGAGAGCGACGTGTGGTTTTTGTCAGCTAATCTCCAGCCAGGCTTGGTAGTGTGTGACAATGGCCGAAATCTGGTGGCAGCTCTGGGCCTTGGCAACCTCACTCACATACCATGTCTGGCACATGTGCTCAACTTGGTCGTGCAGAGTTTTTTGAGGGACTATCCGGATCTTGATGCACTGCTGCACAAGGTCCGCCTAGAGTGCGCTCACTTGCGACGTTCCAGCATGGCCAGATCGCGCATTGCAGCTCTGCAAGTCAGATTTCGCCTTCCTGAACATCGCATCATATGTGATGTACCCACCAGGTGGAATTCCACGTTACATATGTTGGAGCGGTTGTGTGAACAGCAGCCAGCAGTAATGGAGTATCAGCTGCAACAGGCGCAATCAACTCGCAATTTCCGCCGTTCACACTTCACCACTACTGAGTGGGCCTCTATGAAGGACATCTGTGACGTTTTGCGTGCGTTTGATGTCTCAACGCGGATGGCGAGTGCAGATGATGCACTAGTCAGCATGACTGTCCCCCTTATCTGCCTGCTTCAGAAATCACTGAAAGCACTAAAGGAAGAGGTTTTGGAAGAGGTGGATGAGGAGTCACAAATTAAAATACCTTCAGGACAGTCAGCGCACCGTGGTTCCTCACAAAGGGCTGGGCAGGGCTCACTTTGTGAGGAGAATGAGGAGGAGGAGTCAATGGAGGAGGAAGAAATCCCTACAGAGGGAGGTACACAACGCTGTAGTCAGTATGTAGAGCGAGGGTGGGGTGATGCAGAGGAGGCAGAGAAGACGCTTCTTCCAGAGGACAGCTTTTGTTGGCCAGTTGGGAGTCTGCAGCACATGGTTGATTTCATGCTTCATTGCCTGAGAAACGACCGCCGCATCGCCCACATTCTCACCACGTCAGATTATTGGGTGTACACCCTCCTAGACCCTCGATACCGGGACAACTTACAAACCCTCATCACACCGGTGAACCGGGACCGTAAAATGCAGGAGTACCAAGACACACTGGTGCAATCCATACTGTTGTACATTCCAGCCGAGAGAGCTGCTGCTGCTACTGCTTTACAAAGCAGCTCTGTGCGTCGAGGCAATGTAGACACCTCTACAACAAGAGGGAGCAGAAGCAGCGCCTCTGCACAGGGCAAGAGCTGTATGTTAGAAATGTGGCGAAGTTTTGTGACAGCGCCAGCAAGGTCTACACCATCCGAGACGGCTCCAGTCACCAGGAAGAAACGTTTCCGTAAAATGGTGACAGACTACTTGGCTTTCCCTCTAAGTGTACTCCCAGATGCCTCTTCCCCTTTCAAATTTTGGGTCTCTAAGTTGGATACATGGCCAGAGCTTAGCCAGTATGCATTGGAGGTGCTGGCTTGCCCTGCTGCCAGTGTATTATCTGAGCGCGTCTTTAGTGCTGCAGGTGGTGTAGTAACAGACCGTCGCATGCGACTATCCTCAGAGAATGTAGACCGGCTTACTTTTCTGAAAATGAACAAGGCATGGATCTCACCTGAATTTGCCTGTCCGTTTTCAGATTAAATAACTGTTTGGCAACGTTTTCCATGTCTCCTGTTATGTTCATCTTTCTACCACCTGAACTCTACTCCCTGGGCTACAACACCGCCATTTGTTGCTCGGAAGTAATTGGCAGGGTACTGACTCCTGGCCAGCCTGGTTACAGCACGACAGCTGTTTCCTGGCAGTGTGAACGTCAATTATCCTCCAATAAGTTGTGCTGTCGTGTTGCATTCGGGTTAGCCGACTCTATGGTGCCTGCAGTTTACGTGATTTCTATGTGTGCTGTGGATATGTAAATAAAGGCTGTTTCCATTGTGACAATAGGACAAGCACCCACTGTAGGACTGTGTGATTCGGTAACTGCGGACGGCTTGCGTCCTGTCAACTTACATTTTCATGGTGCGTTCTGCTACCCGTCCGGGGTCCAGTACCGTCAACTGGTTCTCCCCAGTGCCTTTGTCCTAGGTGCCTCCATCTCCGTATCCGAGTTCCAGCAACGTCTGCTGGTCCTTGGTAGTGCTTTGGAGCACAGGTACCTCCTGCTTAGTAACCGTGTCACAGTAACGTCAGCTGGTACTCGTTGTGACATTGCCTCTTTTCCTTCTGCTACCCGTCCGGGGTCCAGAACCGTCAACTGGTTCTCCCCAGTGCCTTTGGCCTAGGTGCCTCCATCTCCGTATCCGAGTTCCAGCAACGTCTGCTGGTCCTTGGTAGTGCTTTGGAGCACAGGTACCTCCTGCTTAGTAACCGTGTCACAGTAACGTCAGCTGGTACTCGGTTGTGACATTGCCTCTTTTTCCTTGCTACCCGTCCGGGGTCCAGAACCGTCAACTGGTTCTCCCAGTGCCTTTGGCCTAGGTGCCTCCATCTCCGTATCCGAGTTCCAGCAACGTCTGCTGGTCCTTGGTAGTGCTTTGGAGCACAGGTACCTCCTGCTTAGTAACCGTGTCACAGTAACGTCAGCTGGTACTCGTTGTGACATTGCCTCTTTTCCTTCTGCTACCCGTCCGGGTCCAGAACCGTCAACTGGTTCTCCCAGTGCCTTTGGCCTAGGTGCCTCCATCTCCGTATCCGAGATCCAGCAACGTCTGCTGGTCCTTGGTAGTGCTTTGGAGCACAGGTACCTCCTGCTTAGTAACCGTGTCACAGTAACGTCAGCTGGTACTCGGTTGTGACATTGCCTCTTTTCCTTCTGCTACCCGTCCGGGGTCCAGAACCGTCAACTGGTTCTCCCCAGTGCCTTTGGCCTAGGTGCCTCCATCTCCGTATCCGAGTTCCAGCAACGTCTGCTGGTCCTTGGTAGTGCTTTGGAGCACAGGTACCTCCTGCTTAGTAACCGTGTCACAGTAACGTCAGCTGGTACTCGGTTGTGACATTGCCTCTTTTCCTTCTGCTACCCGTCCGGGTTCCAGCACAGTCAGCTGGTCCTCGTTACTTCCATTGTCTCTTGCTCCATGTCATACCCGTCAGGGTTCCAGTAACGTCAGCTGGTTCTCGGAAATTAGACGACCTTAAAGACCACCCAGAAGAAGATGATGACAACAAGGACGACAATCAGGAAGCCAACCAGCCTGAACACCATCACAAAGAAAAAATAAAAGATTACCCAGAAGAAGATCACCAACAGGACAAAGAAGGTTAAGACAAACTACAAGATACAGAACAAGAGACAGAAGAACAATAAGCAGAAGATCAAAAAGCAGAAGAACATGAAGTATAAGACCAAAATGAAGAGCAAAATATATGCTCTAAATTCTAAGCAGAAGAAGACTAAGCAGTGTATGGGGGTGAGTCCGTTCCTCCTCGTGGTGCCCCTGGAAAATGCCTGTTGCTGCAGGCTAAACTGAACACGGACAAATACTGTTGTAATTTAAATCTTTTGTGACAGCAAGAACGGAAGGATGAACAATTCATACTTTTACAGATTACAAGTACAGGAATCTCTGTCACAAATAAGAATATGATGAAGAAGATGAAGAGGAAGAAGATGAAGAATTTGAATATGAAGAAGATTAATTAGTTTAATAATAACAATATGAGTAATGTAAACAAAAACATGAATAGCAAGAAGTTTAAGAAGAAGATTAAGAAGGTGAAGATGAAGAATAATTTGATGAGAAAGATGATGATGCTGATGAAGATTATGAAGGAGAAAGTGTGGCACTGGCAAAAGTTAAAAAGGTGAAGAGCATGGAAGTTGTGAAACATACATATTTGCCAAAATAGAAAAAAGGTTAACAACATTGTCAATTTGTTAGTCAATGCAAACGTATTTAAAAAAATATATATATTAATGCTATTCCAATGCATTGGGTTAAACATGTATGCCTTTATTGTCTCCTCAACCTCCCCCAATACATTCTACATTACTCTTTGTTGTTTTCCTTCATGTACAATTAACCAACAAGGCAAGAATGTTTTTTTTTAATGTCGATATTTTGTTCCCATAGACTTACATGGGACTTCCGCTATCGGAATCGGATATCGGCGATATTTAGTGATATCGGCGACTGCATTCCGATCCGATATTTTCCGATACCAAGCAGTATCGCTCAACACTAGTCATGGTCCTCACCACTAGTCACAGGTCCAATCTTTAGTGGCTGTGGTTGGTACTGAGCTGCAATACCATGCACAGCTAATACTAAATTATAGATATATCAAGCATATAATTAAGTGGAATTGTTCACTAAATTGCAACCGGTATTTTAGTCAGCTTGAACACTAAAGGATGATAGCACAAATATAGGCCATTCATATTCTAGTACTTAAAATCCCCTTTAACACCTTCACCTGAAAGCTTGTTTTCACCTTCCTGACCAGGCTAAATTTTACAATTCTGACCAGTGTTACTCTATGTGGGCAAACCCAAACAGTAAAGTAGGTGTACGGTATGGACCCCAAACACGGAAATCTGTTACTGTTCGGATTTGGCACCTTGAACATCGGGTGAAACACTGACGGCTCTGATAAGCAGTATGATTAACACCGCTGGTCAGAGCACCAGCAGCTGTGACCAGTGGTAAAAAGTTTACCTCTAGTCACAGAGGAGTCGGCTGATGCGAATACTACTCTCATCAGCGTACGCCTGCTGTTGCTAATAACAGCAAGAGCAGGTGCCACTGCTGGGTGTATTAATCAGTCAACGCCTGCACTATAAATAAATAAATAATAAAAAAAATTACATGGAGTCTGTTCTATTTTTGATAACCAGCATGGCAAAACTGACTGCTGCGGGCTGCAACCCTCAGCTGTCAGCTTTATCATGACTGCTTATCAAGGATAGAGGGGACCTCACACCATTTTTTTAAATAATTCATATAAATAATTTAATAAATTGGGTGGGGTTCCCCCCTTAACAACCAGCCAAGCTAAAACAGACAGCTGGGGACTGGTATTCTCAGGTTAGTAAGGGGCCATGGGTATTGGACCCCCAAGCCTAAAAATAGCAGCCCTGTAAAAAAAGAAAAATAATAAAAAAACATATTCCTCATGTGCCCAAAGTGCAGCTAATCCATACTGTCCCACGATGATTCAAATGATTTAGAGAGCTCTCACTTCCAGCCGGCACACACTGAAAGGAGGATAATTGCTCCAGTGTCATTCGCTGAGGTCCTTGTGAGAAAGTTCACTGAAGTTCATAACTGAACCTCGGTGAACTCCTCACTTCAACTAACTGCGTGAGAAAGCTCTCATGTATCGGTGAGAATCGCCATGGGACAGTATGGATTAGCTGCACTTCAGACAGATGAAAAACATGGTTGTTTATTATTTTTTTATAGGAGACATGAGCATTTGTGAATTAGGCAAAAGGTAAGTATTTTTGCTGTTTATTTTTTTCTGTTTTTTTTACAGGGTACAAGGGCTTGAATGTAATGGGAGTAAAGTGAGTATAACTTTATTTTTAAATACATTTATAAAATGGTGCGGATTTTTATTTCAAATAGGGACTATATTCTGGGTGTTTTTTATTTGCACTCTAACCATGGGGTTAGTAATGTATAAGCATTACTAACCTGTGGGCTTGATGTCACCTGACAATACAAAGGTAACATCAATCCCACAAATAATAACCCCACTTGCCACTGCCACAGGTCAAATAAAAAGAGCGACAGAATTGGGGCATCTAATAGATACACCTTTTCTGGGGTGGTTTTGGGCTGCTATTTTTAGGCTGGGGGGCAATATCTATGGTCCCTTACCAGCCTGAGAATACTAGCTTGGCTGGTTGTCAAAATGAGGGGACCCCACATTGTTTTCTTTTATAATTTTATAAGTAATTTAAAAAATTTGGCCTTAAGACTCCTCTATTATTGATAACCAGCCATGATAAAGCTTGATTGGCCGCTTATGAAAAAAGAACAGACCCCACATTATTTTAAAAAAAATGTATTTATTTATAGTGCTGGCACCAGCTGGTGAATTCTCATTGTGCTTGCTCTCATTGTTCTTAGTGACAGCAGGTGTAGGCTGATAGGAGTAGTACTCACATCAGCTGATGCCTCTTTGACTGATGGTAAACTTTTTATCACCGGCCACAGCTGCTGGCATCTGACAGCGTGTGAACTGCAGCTCTTTGACCACCAGTAATAATCTTGGTCAGAGGCCGTGTTTGCCCCTCTGTCATGAAGATGACAGAGTGGCAAATAACAGATTTATTGAATGGGGTCCAGGTTAGGGATTAGGTACGGCTCTGACACCCAAACCAAAGTTTTTTTAAATGTTCGGCCAGATCCAGTTGATCGTCCATCATTAGTAGTAACTCTGGAACACTTCAATGGATCCCACAAATTCTGAGACAGTTTTGTTGAGAAATATTGTACTTCATGATAGTAATTTTTTTCTATATGACTTACATTTATTTGTCAACATTTCAGAAATTTGTTGAAAATGTGGAAAATTTTGCAATTTTCAAACTTTTAATTTTAAGCCCTTAAATCAGAGAGTCATGTCACACAAAATAATGAATTAATAAATAATATTTCACACATGTCTACTTTACATTAGCTCACTTTTTGAAACATGATTTGCTTTTGTTAGGAAGTTATAAGGGTTAAAAGATGACCAGCAATTTCTCATTCAAACAAAAGTTACAAAACCATTTTTTAAAGACTACATCACATTTGAAGTGACTTTGAAAGGTCTAAATGACAGGAAATACATAAAAGTGACACCATTTTAAAAACTGCCAATCTCAAAATGTTCTAAACAACATTCAAGAAGTTTATTAACTTTTCAGGTGCTTCATAGGAATTAATGGAATGTGGATTGAAAAAATTAGCATTTAACTTTTCTTCACAAAAATTTTACTTTAGACCTCTTTTATTTTTGCAAAGGTAAAAGGAAAAAAAGGAACCCAAAATTTGTTGTGCAATTTCTATTGTACATGCTGATACCCTATATTTGGGGATAAAACCACTAATTAGGCACACGGCAGGGCTCGGAAAGGAGGGATCACCATTTGACTTTTTGAATGTAAAATTTGCTGGAGTAATTTGCGGACACCATATTGCGCTTTGGGAGCTCCTGATGTGCCTAAACAGTGAAAATCGCTCACAAGTGATACCATTTTGGAAATAAGACCCCTCAAGGAATTTATCTAGATGTGTGGTGATAACTTTGACACCTCAAATACTTTACAGAAGTTTATAATATTGAGCTGTGAAAATAAAAAAATCACATTTTTCCCACAAAAATATTTTTTGGCTCAGCTTTTTCACAAAGGTAATTGGAGAAATTGCTTAAATAAAATTTGTTTTTCAATTTCTCCTGAGTACATTGATGCCTTATATGTTGGCGAAAACTACTGTTTTGTTGCACGACAGGGCTCGTAAGGAAAAAAGTGTGTTAAGAACAAACTCACAACATTTCACAGGCATCTCCATGTAGGAGGAAGAGCTTTAAATAATATGTGACCCCCCGCTATTAGCTGGGGACAGTTCAGAGAAATGTGCGTGGCCCCTTTAAGAAAGAGGAAGTGTGCAAATGCATCCTAAGCACAGTGCCTGAAGACCTGCTGGGAGGGCACGCACCCCGGGCAGGAGCAGACCCAAGGAGAAACAGGATGGGAGCTTCGGTGGTGAGTTTGCTGGTGTCTCTGCCGGGAGAGAAAGACTGCAGGAAGAGATGCAGGCACTACACCTTGTAGTTTGTTTGTGCACTCTAGTGGGTTGGGTCCTCTATCTTCTCTTGTACCAGCCGGTGACCCCTTTTCAAATGTAAAGCGCCATGGAATAAATGGTGCAAGAATAATAAATTATAATAATAATAATTATACTACTTGTTCTCTGGGTCAATTGATACCACTTTGTTGTATGCCCATTATTTTTTAAAATTTGAAGACTCTTAATTGAGTCTCCATCTGCTGGGTTGGCTGTAGTGGAAGAGGTGTCGGTCCCATTATACTAGTTATACTATAGTCAAATTGATGCCACTTTGTTGCTGTGAGGCCCTAATTTTTGAAAGTTTGAAGACTCGTAATTGGGTCTTCATCTTTTCGGTTGGCTGTATTGAAAGAAATGATGGTCCCCATTATACTATTTCTACTCTGGTGAAATTGATGCCACTTTGATGGCATCTGCCCCTAATTTTTGGAAATGTGGAGACTCCTGATTGGGTCTCTGTAGCGCTCGCAGGTCCCCGGGCACTATGCTTAGGGCGCATGTGCATTCCTTTCCTCTTAAAGGGACCGCACGTATCACCCAAAGGTGTCCCAAGCCAATATCTGGGCGACACCTTCTAGTTAAGGCTCCTCCTCCAATATGGAGGTGCCTGAGCAATATTGCTAGTTTGCCTTGCATGACTGTTAGTTGTCAGGTTCCCCAGGTTCGCCCGTCTGCTTGTCTACCGTGTACCATCTGCTTGTACCTGTCTGCTTTTTGTCCATCAGCTGCTCCAGCCTGCACCTGCTAGTGGTCCTGTGTCTAACACCCGGTCCAGCCCGCACCTGCCAGTGCCCATCTGTTCAACACCCTGTCCAGTATGCACCGACCAGTGATCCTCTGTCTAAAACTCGGTCAAACTTGCACCTGCCAGTTCCTATCTGTTCAAAACCTGGTCCAGCCTGCACTTAACAGGCCTCCTTTGTCCAACACCTGGTCCAGCCTACACGTGCCATGGCCTGTCTAACACCTGGTCCAGTCCGCACCTGCCAGTGCTCTCTTGTTCCTCAGCCGGTCCAGCCTGTACCTGCCAGTGCTCAACTGGGTAACAAGCAGTCCAGTCTGCACCGTCTGGTGCTCTTCTGTTCCTCTGCCAGTTCCATCTACACTTGTGGTTTTAGTGTCCCTTCAGTGCCTGCCTGCATTCTTCATCTCTCCTTCATGCCTTACCAGCCTACACGCTCTAGGGGGTCAGCTGCCAACCTCTTTGGTTCAGCCCTGGAGTACCACCTGGTGACACCTCCTTGTCCCTCCTTGGGTCGCAATGTTGCCTGCTGTCACTTATCCGAAGTTGGATTTGGCAGGCCACCTAGTTATGCCCATCCAGGCTTTCCGAGGACTACAGTTACAGTCTCCATCTGCTGGGTTGGCTGCAGTGAAAGAGGTGTTGGTCACCATTATACTGCTTATACTTAATTGAAATTGATGCCACTTTGGAGGTGTCTGCCACTAATTTTTGGAAATGTGTAGACTCCTGGTTGGATCTCCTTCATGTGTGTTGCCTGTAGCAGTAGGCCTCTGAGACCAGAAGGCCTCCACCACTTTTGAGTAAACTATCTGAGTTACTATCCTTACATTTTTCTGACAATAGTAATCTATGAAACTGATATTTGTGCCACCTGTGTGTGGCTAAGCATAAAAACAAGTTGAGCTGTTGCATGTGATACCAGGGCTCCCAGCACAGCAGGCCTACACCAATGCCTCACCCATCTCATTTTAATTTGAAGTTCAATTCAAAGCTGTAAATGCTGGCCCAGACCCTGATACCTTTTTGCGTGGCTGATTGCTGCCGTGCCATTCTAAAATTTGTACTGTGGGTGAATCGAGGCCACTTTACTGGTGTCTGCTCCTAATTTGAGTTGTTGGGCAGCTTTTGTGCCAATTTGAAGGTATTGTGTATGCATTTGTTTTTTGCCTCCCATTGACTCCAATGGCGTTCGGCTATGTTCGGCGATTATTCGCCGAATAATTTGTTAAATATTGCAAAATCAGCGATCGTAATCCGAATCGAACATTGAAATATTCTCTCATCTCTAGTCATTACTCTCTGCTGATTCTACTGGAACTCTCTGCATCATTTGATTTTGTGGATCACCAGCTCCTTTTCACTATGCTCCGCTCTATCAGGCTCAAGGACATTGTTCTCTCTTGGTTTTAATCCTACCTATTTGGCAGTTCATTCACTCTATCTTTTGCTGGCTCTTCTTTTCTCCCTCCCCTTACTATTGAGGTTCTTCAAGATTCAGTACTAGATCCCCTCCTCTTCTCCTTATACACTGCCTCTATTGGACAAATCATCAGTTGATTAAGTTTTCAGTACTATCTCTGTGCTGATTATACCCATTTACACACATCGTCTCCTGACATCATCCCTGCATTACTGCTAAATACCAGTGATTGTCTGTCCCCTGTCTCTAATATGTTCTCCATCTATCTGAAGCTGAATTTATCAAAAACAGAGCTCCTTGTGTTTCCTCCCTCTACTAACCTACATATACCCAATATTGCTATTTCCATGTGTGGTTATACCATTACTACCCAGCAACATGCCTGTTGTCTTGGGGTCATATTTGATTCAGATCTTTCATTTACCCCCTACATCTGATCACTCACTCACTCATGCCACCTACACCTCAAAAATCACTAGAATTTAACATATTCTTACATTTGACTTTGCAAACACTCACTGTTGCAATTATTTATTCTACTGTAGATTATTGCAGCTCTCCACCAATCGATTTCCCTCTCACTATACACTCTTCTCTCTAAATGAGCCTGAATGCAGCAGCCAGGATTATATTGCTTTCCAACCACTACACCAATGCCTCTACCTTCTACCAGTCTCTGGTTGCCCAGCTGCTGCAGAGTCCAATATAAACTTATTCCTCTTACCTACAAAGCACTTCATGGTTCAGCACCTCCCTACATCTCCTTCCTCATTTCTGTTTACCACCCTTCCCGTGCCCTCTGTTCCACTAATGAAATAAGGTAACATCCAAGACTTTTTGCATGCTGCACCAATTCATTGGAATGCATTACCCAATACAATTTGATTAATTCCCAATGCGAACAGTTTTAAGCGCGACCTAAAAGCGCATTTCTTTAGACTCGCCTCACTTTTGTATCTATTCTCATTTTGCCCTTACAATTTTTTTTACCAAATGAGAACCCTTGTAGCATCTGTTTACATATCCCCAATGTACTTAATAGCACTCTGTTCCTGCGTATACAAATACTTGCTGGTGACTGATTCATGCAGCATTATGTGAATAACTCATTTATTATATTGAGTGAGTGACCATCCAGAATGTGAGCTATAGCTGAGGGAGGGAGAGACATGCCAGGGGATCTCTCTCTGAATGGAGACTGCATGGGTCAGCTAGGAAAGCTGAGTACTCTCCATTTAGATAGCGAGCTTGGCACATCTCACTCTCTCAGCTACAGCTCAATTTTGGATGGTCACTCACAAGCTTCAGCACACTCAATTCTGCTTCATCCAGCAGACTGACACACCTAGTGAATGCAGGTCCTGGCTCTAGTAAAAAAAAACTAGCCAGGTGAATCTAGTCAAGTCCTGCATATCTAGGACTTAATCCTGTCCTACCTGGCTCTGCTACAATACATATACACAAATAAGTATTTTCCTTGCGTCAACAAATTCATATATATATATATATATATATATATATATATAAATATATATACACAGTTGCCCCCTTCCTAATTTCGTATTTTTTTGTATGTTTTGATATGTTTGTCACATGTAAATGTTTCAGACCACAAAACAAATTTAAATAATAGACAGAGATAACAAATATAAACACAACATGCACTTTTTAAATGAATGTCTTTATTATTAAGTAAAAAGGAAACCCAAACCCACAGTACCCTGTGTGAAAACATGTCACCACCCATCAATTAAAGCCTAAATTAGCTGTGGTTTATCACATCTTTGGGAAGCTGAGCTCAAATTCCCTAGCCAAATGCAGGCCTTATTGCTGACAAACCTGTTCCTAATCAAGAAATCACTTAAATAGGACCTGCCTAACAAAGTGAAGTAGACCATAAGATCTTCAAAAGCTAGATATCATGCTGCGATCCAAAGAAATTCTGGAACGAATGAGAAACAAAGTAAATGAGATATATCAGTCTTGAAAAGGTTATAAAGCACTTTCTCAAGCTTTAGGACTCCACCAAACCACAGTGAGAGCCCTTATGTTGTGAATATGCTGGAGGCGGCTTCTGAGCTGGGGCTCCCTCCGGTGGTTGCTGAGGTTAGTGAACTGATTACTGTACGGCCTTAAGCTGGCGCTGAATGGTGGGATATAGGTGGCCTGAGTTCCCAGCAGCCTTGCCGGTTATCAATTGTTCCTTTTGGTCTTGCTTGAAGCTCTGCTAGTTTCCTGCTCTCCTTTAGATAAGTGTTTGCTTTTTTTTTCCCTTTGTTTGATTTTCTCTGCTGGTTTGCTGCTTGCAGTGGACTGCAGCCTGTCCCCTTTTGGGGGTCTGGCGCTGCAATTGTGCTCCGCTTGTGTCTGCTCTTTTGCTTTGCTCCTTTGTTACTTTTTATTTGCTGAATAGTGTTTTGTTACACCAGAGATCTGATTTAGGTTGTTGAGATCGTGTGATCTCAGGTTTTTTGGCAATCAGAAGTGTTGGTATTTTTGTTAGGGTTTTGTTGGATTGCAGTCAGAATTTTTTCCTGCACTTTTCTGTCTAGACAGATTGGGCCCCAGCATTTGCTCATTCTATTTTCTGTGTGTGTCCGTGCTTTCTTCTTGTCTAACCGCCATTACATGTTTGGGGGCTTCCTATTTTCTTTGGGGATCTGCTCCGGGGCAGATAGCTTTCATCTTTCTGTCTTTAGGTGTAGTTATCTATCAGGCTGTGACGAGGCGTCTAGGATCATCGTAGGAACGCTCCATGGCTACTTCTAGTTGTGTGGTTAGTTCAGGTTACTGCAATCCAATAGGTTCCAGCCCCTCTGGTGTATTTTCGCTTTTGCTATTTTTTGCTATTTCTCCTCAGTTACCGAAACATAACACCTTATCCACAAATGGTGAAAACATGGAACAGTTGTGAACCTTCCCAGGAGAGGCCAACTGACCAAAATTAGCCTAAGATCACATCTACGACACATCCAAAAGGTCACAAAAGACCCTAAAACAGCATCCATAGAACTGCAGGCCTCACTTGCATTGGTTAAGGTCACTGTACATGACTCCACAGTAAGAAAAGGACTGGGCAAAAATGGTTTGCATGGCAGAATCCCAAGACGAAATCCACTGCTGAGCAATAAGAACATAAAGGCTCTTCTCAGTTTTCCCAGAAAACATCTTGATGATTTATAAGACATTTGGGAGAATACTCTGTGGACTGATGAGACAAAAGTTGATCAGGACCTGGAAGACTTGCTGCGGTAAATGAAACCATGAATTATGCTGTCTGCCAAAAAATCCTGAAGGGGATTTCCCAGCCATCTTTTTGTGACCTCAGGCTGAAGAGCATTTGGGTTATGCAGTAGGACAATAATCCAAAACACACCTGCAAGTCCACCTCTAAATGGCTTAAGAAAAAACAAATTAAGACTTTGGAGTGGCCTAGTCAAAGTCCTGACCTTAATCCGAATATGATGTGTGGAATGACCTTAAAAAATCTGTTGATGCTCAGAGACCTTCAAATGTGGCTGAAATACAACAATTTTGAAAAAATGAGTGAGCCAAAATTCCCCCAGAGCATTGTAAAAGATTCATTGCCAGTTATCGCAAACTCTTGATTGCAGTTGTTGCTGCTAAGAGTGGCAAAACCAGTTATTAAGTTTAGGAGTAAATCACTTTTTCACACAGGACCTTGTAGGTTTGGATTTCCTTTTCCCTTAATGATAAAGACCTTCATTTAAAAATTGCATTTTGTGTTTACTTGTGTTATCTTTATCTAATATTTAAATTTGTTTAGTGATCTGAAACATTTAAGTGTGACAAACATGCAAATGATTTGGAAATCAGGAAGGGGACAAACACTTTAACACACTATAACTGTAATTTATATTATATATATATATATATATTATAATATAAATTACAGTTATAGTGTGATAAAGTGTATATATATATATATATATATATATATATATATATATATATACGGTTGTGCTCAAAAGTTTAGATACCCTGGCAGAATATTTGTTTTCTGGCCTTTTTTCAGAGAATATGAAAAATAACCCCAAAACTCATGTTTAGTGGTTGGGTGAAGCCATTGATTGTCAAACTACTGTGTTTTCTCTTTTTAAATCATAATGACAACCCAAAACATCCATTGACCCTAATCATTCATATTCTCTAAAAAAGGCCAAGAAAGCAAACATTCTGCCTGGTTATGTAAACTTTTGAGCACAACTGTATATATATAAGAATGTTATTGTGTTGTGAAGTGTTTATGCTACATGGCTTTATTTGTGAACACTTAAATTTTGCAACATTTCAAACCATTTTATACCAACCATCAATGAGTGGAACAGGCTGCCACGAGAGGTGTTGAGTTCTCCTTCAATGGAAGTCTTCAAACAGAGGCTGGACAGACATCTGTCTGGGATGATTTAGTGAATCCTGCTTTGAGCAGGGAGTTGGACCAGATGGCCCAGGAGGTCCCTTCCAACTCTACCATTCTATGATTCTATGATTCAAAATTGCATGCAAGGAATACTACATAAAAATTATGAGAGATGAAATGATTAACATAGTCCTTCTAATGGGCACAGAGTAATAGTCACATGGGCCAGTGGATGACTACTGATACCAAAAGACAAACAAAAATCCTATCTAAAAAACAGTCAGGTAGCCAAGATGTATGTATATATAAACTTAAAAACAGAGTTAAAAAAGTTAAAAACAGAGTGAGTCACATAGAAAGAAGAGGCGAATAAAGAGTTAAAAGAGACATGAAAAACAGGTGTAAATTGCTATAGACCAAACACAAATATAAAATCAACAAGTGTATATTTGTACAGTCAAAAAAATTATGCTGTTAAAATGTATTATTAGCTGGAGCCACAACCGCTTCTGCCATCAGGTGCAATGAGCATCTCAATTCAAGCGGCGTTTTTAAGTATCTTTCAGGTGATGAGATAATCTTCGTTCAGAAGGAGAATTGTTTCGCCTTTAGAGAGCCACAACTGAGCAATACAGTGCTGCCTGATAGAATCAGGAGCCGTCCTGACACAGGGTAGTAGGACTCACCTCTGCCTTCAGCCCAGGCCAGGACATTAAGCTAGTGATCTCTACTCTCTATCAATGCTACAGCTGTTAGCTTGTGCAGAAGGCCAACAGTATAGTCAGAAACTAAATGAAGTGGACAGGTGGGGCTAGTCAGTGGGGGCAGAACCAAAATGAAGCGAGGGAAAAGGAAACAAAAAATGCGGGAGAAATTAAGAGAAAATGACAAACGAGACAGGAGAAAAGAACAAAGCTCCACAGTATAGACTTTAATGAACCCAAAAATGCGAAGTAGCAGTGAGGTAGACCAGGTCAGGTGAGGTCTAAAATGGGTTGATAGCTTCTAGGCTTGATCACCACTTTGTCAGTCAGCCCACCTCTGCATAGATACTGCAGGAAGAATATACATCTCTTCTGTAAACTTGTATTTGTAGTTCATCACAATGTATAGGCTAAACTGATAGGGGACTTATTTTATTACTGAGGTGTGTAATTTATATGGGCAACAAAACCTTCCATATATATTAAATTCAAGAGCAGCAAGTGCAGGTTGTCTGTGTCTTCTAAGACATCAGACTTTGGTATCTTTCCTTATTTAAAGATTTTAATTGTTTTAAAATTTTTGTGTTTACCAAAATGGGAAGATCTGGGTAGAACAAGAATGAAAATGCGACTTTTCAAAGTGATTTACATCAGGATTTGGTCAGAATCACTTTGATAAATCAGCCATAGTTTTGAGAATTATTTTAGTTTGACCTTTAGGTCAAATTCAGAAAATCTTGTAGAAAATGAGTGAGATATGTACACAAATTGTGAACATGCGCAATAGGTGCAGGTCTCCTATCCTGAACAAACAGATTCTCAAAAAGCGGTCAGGCTGGCTGATATGATTAACGCATAGACTGTATAATATAAACAGGTGAATTCACACATTTCCCCTTTTTGCACCAAATCTACATGTAGGCAGTCGAATTGTTCAATAGGGTATATTTCGATTTTGGTTTCAAGTCAACTCACCTTAAGGCTGCATCCTGCAATGCCTTGTCACTGCAATTTGCAATATTCTGCACATTTACTGTATATGGTAATCTCCTGGAACAATTATCATAGGTATGCAAGGCATCCAATTCACCAAAAAGCCAATGAAGTGTTGTTTTGGCCTCCAATTGCTTGAATATTTTAATATTACTCATTTTTGGCTATGTGAATTTGCATAGTCTCTGTGATTTCAGAGGCTTCCAGTAAAAAACAGACACAATGCTTTATACTTTTTATTAATATGTGAGTCTATGGGTGACATACAGTACAGACCAAAAGTTTGGACACACCTTCTCATTCAAAGATTTTTCTGTATTTTCAGGACTATGAAAATTGTAGAATCACACTGAAGGCAAAACAAAACAGTGTCCCCAAGTGTCACCAGCAAAGAACCCCACATCATCACACCACCTCCTCCATGCTTCACGGTGGGAACCAGGCATATAGAGTCCATCCGTTCACCTTTTCTGCGTGCAAAGCAGTAATCTAAGCAAAAGGTGGCTACTTTGAAGAACCTAGAATATAAGACATATCTTCAGTTGTTTCACACTTTTTTGTAAAGTGTAATGTATAATTCCACATGTGTTAATTCATAGTTTTGATGCCTTCAGTGTGATTCTACAATTTTCATAGTCATGAAAATAAAGAAAAATCTTTGAATGAGAAGGTGTGTCCAAACTTTTGGTCTGTACTGTATATCTATATAATGATATTCTCTAGAGCACACATGTGAAACTCTGGCCGCAGGTCAAAGTTAGCCAGCAAGGTAAGTTGAAAGCAATGATGGATGAGGGAAGATGTCCCCTGATGCATTTTCTGCCATCTTTCTCCCCTTGCGTCTGACATCTCATCACAGCGAGTGTGATAACATCACTATTTAGTGCCAGGGTACTGACCAGTGAAGAGTTTCAGAGTGCTATTTGCCAAGGCTGGAGTAGCAGGGGACTGGAGAGTATTGAGGTTTTTTTGGCCTGTTATACCACATGGAGGACTATTTGGAGTCATTATTCTGAATGCAA
The DNA here is from genome assembly GCA_033576555.1 of Oophaga sylvatica. Taxonomy (NCBI): domain Eukaryota; kingdom Metazoa; phylum Chordata; class Amphibia; order Anura; family Dendrobatidae; genus Oophaga; species Oophaga sylvatica. Next base: position 155,951,254 of record JARQOD010000002.1, on the reverse strand, counting down.
GATTATGCGGGTCATTATTCTGTGTGGAAGATTATGTTGGACCATTATTCTGCATGGAGGATTATGTAAAGTCAATAATACTATAATGAGTACTTTTTGGGACCCAAAATACTATATGGAGGTCTATGTGCGGTCCATTTTTCCATGTGGAGGACTATGTGTGGCCAATTATACTGTATGGAGGACTATGTGATACCATTATTCTGTATGGAAAAATGTGGGATACATTATTCTGTATTGAGGAATATGTTGGGCCCATTATACTGTTTGGAGGACTGTGTGGGGTCTTTATACTATATGAAGGACTATGTGGGTCCATCAGAATGTATGAATTACTAGGTGAACCTATTATACTGTATGGAGGACTATGTGGGACCATGATACCGTAAGGAGGACTATTTCAGGCCATTATACTGTATGTATGAATATGTTGGGCTCATTTTACTGTTTAGAATATATAATATGTGTAGCCTGTTATACTCTAAGGAGGACTATGTGGGATTCATTTTACTGTCTTACCGTGTGAAGATTACAGTTGGGTCACCATACTTTGCTGTGTATATAGGGTGTATAGTTTGGACAAAATACTGGAGGGGACAGTGGAGGAATTCACTGTGGGAGTATCATACTGTGTTTTGAGGACACTTTTGTTGGCATCATACTTTATTATCAGTATTATTTATTGATTCAAGATTTTTTATCCTTTGTTATTACACATGTAAATTAGGTAATTGGGTTTTATGCTTTTTACTGCTCTTACATAACATATTATATTATTCCAGTTTGCCCCATTTGTGATTGTGTTTATTTTATTCTAAGATCTATTAATTAAAATATACTTTGTTTGTAGGACAACACCTTTAAGTTTGTTTCCATATGAAAAGGTTAACATTATATTTAAGTATAAGGAAAAACTTACTCAACTGAAAACATTTTTTTCAATAACTATCCAGGTGGGCCCTTGACTTTGTCCAAGTTTTTCATTTAGGATCTTGTGCATTTGAGTTTGAAATCCCTGCTCTAAGCTCTAAGGGCCTGTGCACACGTTGCGGATTCCTAGCGGTTTTGCCGCGGTTTTTCGCGTTGGAAACACCGTGAAACCGCGGCAAAACCGCTTACACAATACAACTCATTAAGGCCTATGAGATTCCGCAATGCTGTGCACATGCTGCGGGTTTTTCCGCGGCGGAATCACATTGCGGGAGAATCCGCAGCATGCTCATTCTTTTTTGCGGAACCGCGGCGATTCCGCCGCCGTAGGAATGCATTGAACCAATTACTTTCCGCATGTGGCTGTGCCCACCATGCGCAAAGTAAGCGGTTCATGTGCGGATGGTACCCAGGGCCTGGAGCAGAGGAGACTCTCCTCCAGGCCCTGGGTACCATATCCATGTAAAAACAATAATTAAAATAAAAAATAGTGATATTCTCACCTTCCGGCGGCCCCCGCAGCTTTCCCGCCTCTCAGAGACGCTCCCGGCCAATCCCGGTCCCAGTAATGCATTGCGAGATCACCCAGATGACGTAGCGGTCTCGCGTGATGCTACATCATCGGGGTGATTGTCGCAAAGGACTCCTGGGAACGGGATTGGCCGGGAGCGTCGCTGAGAGGCGGGAAAGCTGCGGGGGCCGCCGGAAGGTGAGAATATCACTATTTTTTATTTTTTTTATTATTTTTACATTAGATCTTTTTACTATTGATGCGACATAGACGGCATCAATAGTAAAAAGTTGGTCACATGAGTCAAACACTTGTTTGACTCGTGTGACCAACCTGTCAGGTCGCTTGTAAAACTCTAGCATTCTGCAAGCTAATTACGCTTGCAAAACGCTACTTTTTAGCGGGAATACGCATACCTATAATATGCGTATTTCCCGCGGCAGGGAGGTGCGGAATTGCCGCGGAAATTTCCATGGCAATTCCGCAACGTGTGCACATACGGAATGTGCTAGCGAGAAAAATTGCGATCAAAAAATTCCCAAGAGAATTCACAGACGGTACAAAAAATATTTTATTACAATTATCAGAATACAAGGTAAAAAATGGGACAGGGGTCAATACCAAAATGCACATGTAGATGAGGGGCACACAGTGTGGGATAGGGAGATGAGCATAGTATACATGATGTCAGTTAGTATATGGCAAAGTTAATAGATCTATGTCTATATACAAACAAGTATTTGCTAATGATATGGTACAACATGTCATAACAGTTCGTAGGGAATCCTATATAGTAATTAGCAGGACATGATGTAACAAACAAATGTTTGCCTGCAATTGGCATACAAAACACCTCCCACAGAGTCCAGTGTAGTATTGTACTGATGGCAGGACAAAATGTAATGAACAGAGTAATTACCTGCAATAATCAAGTAGATGGACCTCCACGACGCGCGTTTCGGCGATATAGCCTTTTTCAAGGGGTAGGGAGAACAGGAAGACAGGGGTTTAAAAACGCTGCATCCTCCAATAGAATGGCCAGTTTAAATCATGTGCCCAAATGAACCAATTATTAGCAGCCCAATATTAGCCCAGTGATTTCTTATAGACACTACGTCAAAATGAAACTGTGGATCCCATTTGCCGAATACACCCGCCCACATGATGACGCGCACGTCACCACAGAAACCCGGGACGCGCAGCCGCGTCGGCATCACATGACCGGTGACGTCACGGTCAGGTGACTAATCACCGTGCCAACGAAGATGCCGAGAGCGGCCGGACGTGACAGGAACTGCAGCGCATGCGCGTGCCAGAAGGCGAACGGGGCAAATAGGTAAACAGTAGCACATAGGTGGTATATAAATCTATCCAACGATTAGACAATATAAATATCAACCATCACATGTCTGAGATATCTATCACATATAAAGAGTGAAGTTATATACCTATCAAACATATAATAATAACAATCAAAAGCCATGGAATATAAGTGATGTACATATGATGACTTGAAAAATTGACGCTTGATTGAAGAAATCTCCACGAGCCAAAGAGGATCACTCTGATAGTAGTAATGGGCAAGATTGGTCACACAGAGGGCATATCCAAAGGTTTATAAGACTTGTTGCCATGCATAGAGTCGATGCAGGAATATTACTGCAAAAATTAAAATAATTTTTATTTTATTTTATTTTATTTTTATTTTAATTTTTGCAGTAATATTCCTGCATCGACTCTATGCATGGCAACAAGTCTTATAAACCTTTGGATATGCCCTCTGTGTGACCAATCTTGCCCATTACTACTATCAGAGTGATCCTCTTTGGCTCGTGGAGATTTCTTCAATCAAGCGTCAATTTTTCAAGTCATCATATGTACATCACTTATATTCCATGGCTTTTGATTGTTATTATTATATGTTTGATAGGTATATAACTTCACTCTTTATATGTGATAGATATCTCAGACATGTGATGGTTGATATTTATATTGTCTAATCGTTGGATAGATTTATATACCACCTATGTGCTACTGTTTACCTATTTGCCCCGTTCGCCTTCTGGCACGCGCATGCGCTGCAGTTCCTGTCACGTCCGGCCGCTCTCGGCATCTTCGTTGGCACGGTGATTAGTCACCTGACCGTGACGTCACCGGTCATGTGATGCCGACGCGGCTGCGCGTCCCGGGTTTCTGTGGTGACGTGCGCGTCATCATGTGGGCGGGTGTATTCGGCAAATGGGATCCACAGTTTCATTTTGACGTAGTGTCTATAAGAAATCACTGGGCTAATATTGGGCTGCTAATAATTGGTTCATTTGGGCACATGATTTAAACTGGCCATTCTATTGGAGGATGCAGCGTTTTTAAACCCCTGTCTTCCTGTTCTCCCTACCCCTTGAAAAAGGCTATATCGCCGAAACGCGCGTCGGGGAGGGCACGCTGTGGAGGTCCATCTACTTGATTATTGCAGGTAATTACTCTGTTCATTACATTTTGTCCTGCCATCAGTACAATACTACACTGGACTCTGTGGGAGGTGTTTCGTATGCCAATTGCAGGCAAACATTTGTTTGTTACATCATGTCCTGCTAATTACTATATAGGATTCCCTACGAACTGTTATGACATGTTGTACCATATCATTGGCAAATACTTGTTTGTATATAGACATAGATCTATTAACTTTGCCATATACTAACTGACATCATGTATACTATGCTCATCTCCCTATCCCACACTGTGTGCCCCTCATCTACATGTGCATTTTGGTATTGACCCCTGTCCCATTTTTTACCTTGTATTCTGATAATTGTAATAAAATATTTTTTGTACCGTCTGTGAATTCTCTTGGGAATTTTTTGATTGCAATTTTTCTCGCTAGCATATTCCGTATTTTTGGCAATTTCCCTAAATATGTCCTATATTTTGCCCATATGACCTAGTATTTGACACACATTATTATTGGTGGTAATTTGTATTGGGTTTCTCCTTCATGAAGTATTTATGGTAACGTGTGCACATAGCCTAAAGGTGCCTTTCGAATAATCTAGTCCTCCTTACTAAACACAGTTTGAAAGTAACCACAGCATCAGTGGCCTGAAAGACACAAGATTAAAATGAGTTACATCTGCAAAATGCTAAGTAAATTACTTACAGCATTATTTACATTTCAGAAAATCAGCGGCCAGTAGCAAATCTAAAAAACTTTATAATACATCCAATCCTTTTCCACTCATGAACCTCCTAAACTAATCATTCACTTGGAAATATCGCTAAAATCCATTTTCCTCAAGACAAGATGGACTAGAAGGTCATTGAGGTTACAACTGCCTAAGAAAATCTATGAAGAGGGCAAACAGAAGGGGAGTGGGTGAATAAGAATGAGAGAGGCAGATGTTTACATACAGACAGTACTGAAACTTTCTAGTAAGTGTTTCATCTAAAATCATGCTTTATAGCTTCATTGTTTAGTACTACTGTGTAATGACCTTCATACTGCTGCTGATTCTAGTAAATAAGTGTTTTATCTCACTTCAAAGCTGAGTTCACTGCTACATTGCTAATGACTGATGCATAATTTCCTCCACGCTACTGCTGCTCCTGAGCATGTGCTGTAGAGACAGGAGATAAGAAATTCCTCATATCTCCATGTTGTACGTGGCAGATATTGTGGAATCCAGTCTTTACTAACTAGCTCAAATACAGCTTATAATTAGAGAGAGAACATTCCCAATGCAAAATGGTGAAAGATGTAGGATACAAGTCATATAATGGCTAAAAATAATTTGGTGCTAATTTATACATATAACATTTTTTTCTTAAGTCTTCTAAAACAACATATTTAACATTTGTTGTTTCACAACATCTATGGTATCTCAATAGGATATGTTCAATTGATGCAGGTTCCCATTTATAGCTTCAGAACAAGGGTCCCTTATTCTCTATCCTGTTTGGTGCCCGTGCCGCAGTGACAGGACAGGGGATCAGACGTGTTTCGTGCACTCTATTCACTTCTTTGAAAGCCCAGAATATAGCCCTAGTGCATTTGCTCAATCCTCTTTTCCTTCTAGTGTTCAAAAGCACTGATAGGAGAGGTGGCTGTACCACACACTTAATTTACTGCTATGGGTTTTCTGAATAAAACCAAATAAACTTGCTGAATCCTCCATTTTACTGTTGCACCCTTTAGCAGTGACAGGAGATATGGTCAACCATTTGCCACACTCTCCATACACTGCTAAGGGAGTGTCAAGTGCTCTATTCAGACTCCCAAAGCAATAAATGGAGAGCGCGGCAGATGCACAACCACCTCTTCAATGGGGCATCAGGTGGAACAGCAAATCAGACTTTATATCAAACATTTATTGAATATCCTATAGATATGAAAAAGGTCTGTTATGAAGAAATTCACAAAAGAGCAATGATGTCTAATCTGTGCATATATTAACTTTAACATTATGTTTTACTATCCTATTGGTAGAAAACAAATCTTCATTACATCTATGTTGCAATTTCTGGAAAGCACAATACAAGCGCTATTTGTTCTCTGATTAGTTTACTGTATTTAAGTCCCTGTGTTGCTTTACACTAGACAGCCCAGAATTTCATTGGCAGTACTTGCATTTAATTCATCAAACTGATGTGATGGGACAGCAAAAATGCAGCCATGAAGCATCCAGGAAAATATAATGTATACAAATTACAGTAGCGTTCTGCTAACATACCAATTGTACCGCCTGTTTAATAATTCACTAGAAATTTAATTCTGTTGTTTCCTATCAATATTATATTTGGCAGACAGCAAGATACCTGCAAAGAAAGGTAAATATACTACATTACAATTGATACTCAAATTAGATTTATGTCATGTTTTCACTGTTTGACTACATCTCACATGCAAACACATAATACATATATACAGTAAACATGCCTCCCAACTTTAAAAAACAGTTAAGAGTAGTGTTGAGCGATACGATACCGCAAGTATCGGGTATCGGCCAATATTAGCTGTTTCGGCCTTTCGATACTTAGTTCCGATATTTTCCATATATCGTATACCGGAATCGGAAGTTCCCATAATTCTTTGAGAGGCAATGTGATTTTAGTCAGCCAATGAGGAATCCTAAGAAGTTTGGGCACATCCTGTACTGCTGCGGTCATGTTAACTAATGGCATGGCTGTGATTGGATGCTGAAATGATGTCAGAATGCACTATAAAAGGCGCCGCCGCCATTTTAGCGTCACTGTGCTGTGAATTCAGTAAGGGACAGAACGCTGCTGTGCTGACTCTGAGGGACAGTTAGAGATTGCGATTTAGTGTACTGTGCTGTAGGCAGGCTAGCACCAACCGCTGTGTAAAGCTTCCTTTTGCCTGCAGTGTTGTTTTAACAGCTCTGCAAGGTGTGTGTGAGTGCAGGTGACGCTGCAGTTTGCTCTGCATGCAACGCTGTCTGTAGGCATCTGCACGTGTCACTCACAGACTCTTTTTTTTTCTTCAGTGTAATTCTTGCTGCTCCATGCAATTTAACTATTAGTGTGACGCGCTTCCATCCGTATCCAATACATTGGTTGCAAACACTATAGAAGTAGACAAAGGAGTAGCCTTTCACAGATTGTGAACAGTTGTGTTTCAGTGTTCACTTCAGTCTGTGTTTATTATTTTTTGAGTGCACATCACGCTCCAGTTACTTGTTCAAGCACTGCTGCTTGTACTCTGCTGAGCGTGTCTCAGTGCCTCATCCTTTTCATTTCTCTCCAATTGGTTCTGCTCCATTCCATTTAAAATAAATATAATCTATTAGTGTGACGCGCTTCCATCCGTATCCAATACATTGGTTGCAAACACTATAGAAGTAGACAAAGGAGTAGCCTTTCACAGATTGTGAACAGTTGTGTTTCAGTGTTCACTTCAGTCTGTGTTTTTTATTTTTTGAGTGCACATCACGCTCCAGTTACTTGTTCAAGCACTGCTGCTTGTACTCTGCTGAGCGTGTCTCAGTGCCTCATCCTTTTCATTTCTCTCCAATTGGTTCTGCTCCATTCCATTTAAAATAAATATAATCTATTAGTGTGACGCGCTTCCATCCGTATCCAATACATTGGTTGCAAACACTATAGAAGTAGACAAAGGAGTAGCCTTTCACAGATTGTGAACAGTTGTGTTTCAGTGTTCACTTCAGTCTGTGTTTTTTATTTTTTGAGTGCACATCACGCTCCAGTTACTTGTTCAAGCACTGCTGCTTGTACTCTGCTGAGCGTGTCTCAGTGCCTCATCCTTTTCATTTCTCTCCAATTGGTTCTGCTCCATTCCATTTAAAATAAATATAATCTATTAGTGTGACGCGCTTCCATCCGTATCCAATACATTGGTTGCAAACACTATAGAAGTAGACAAAGGAGTAGCATTTCACAGATTGTGAACAGTTGTGTTTCAATGTTCACTTTAGTCTCTGCGTAATAACCACACTTAGGCCTTATAACTTTTCTGACTTTCTTTATCAATCTACCAAGATGAAGAAGGCAGGGAGTAAGGCACGTGGTCGTGGCCGTGGAGTTTCAGCAGGGAGAGGACGTGGGGATTCTGTGGCTGCTGCCGCCCTCAGTGACACAGCATCCACCAGTTTTACCCATGAGCGTTCCTTTATGCGCAGTTTGGTAGGAGCTCGGCGTGCCCCCCTGCTGCGGGAAGAACAAATTGAAGCCGTTGTTGGTTGGATGGCAGCCAATGCATCGACTTCAATTCCTTCCACCTCCTCTCTGGAACACAACACTGTTGAGCAACCATCTGTCTGTTCACCGCCTGTCAAATTGCCCAGGCAGTCAGAGAGTTCTGTACAGGAGCCAGCTGAGTCTCTGCTTCTGTTCTCAGAATCTGTTGGCTCGCAAACACGGGCACAGGCAAGCAGCATTCTGCAATTTGAAGAAGAGGGAGTATGCAGTGATGCGCAACAGCTGTGTCTCTCTCAATCTGAAGAGGCGGGTGAGCCAGTGCCGATGGACAGCACACCGCAGAACGCATCTTATGATGATGATGAGACTCAGGTGCCAGGTTTTGTGGAGCATGGTGCTGCCCAGACCATCCAACAGCAGCAGGTGTTGGAAGAGGGTAGTGGAGATGATGAAGTCCGAGACCCAACATGGCGTGAGCAACAGGAAGGTGGTGGGAGCAGCTCTGAGGAAGAGATTGTCCCAACGGTACAAAGAGGAGGGAGAGGTAGGCTGCAGACTCGCTTGCCTGTAGCCTCCAGTTTGGCACCTGTTGGGAGCATTTCTCTTAGAAATGTCAAAATTGGCGCTCCCATGACTTGTACTGTGTGGTCCTTTTTTGACAGACTTGTAGATGATATTTGCTATGTTCAATGCAAGCTGTGTAAGCAAAAAGTTAAAAGAGGTAAAAATATCAGTAACCTGAATACCACAAATATGTGGAAACATGTACGGACAAAGCACGTAGCTGAGTTACAAAGACACACTGGAGATGTAGGCCAACCTACAGCAGCACCTACATCTTCAGGTCGTGTTCGAGCCTCTACCTCCAGCTCACACACACCTGGTTCGGCTTCCTCACAGGATCTCCATGGAAGAACCTCGGTCACTGTTGTCCATAGACAAACTGTTATTCCACCCACAGCAGCAAGTTCACAGTCATCGTCACACTCCCAGACCACAAAACAGCCATCGGTACCACAGGCATGGGATAAAAGATGGCCATACTCGGCAAACCATCCACGAGCACAGGCTCTGAATGCTGGCATTGCAAAACTCCTGTCCCTTGAAATGCTGTCATTCAGGCTGGTGGAGACTGACAGTTTCAGGAACTTTATGGCATTGGCAGTCCCACAATATAATGTGCCAAGCCGATTTTATTTCAGCAGGCAAGCCGTCCCTGCTCTGCAAAAACATGTCGAGGGAAACATTAAACATGCGCTACTAAACGCCGTCAGTAGCAGGGTCCACCTGACCACCGATGCGTGGACCAGTACCCATGGCCAGGGACGATACCTTTCCCTCACTGCCCATTGGGTCAATGTTGTGGAGCCGGGTACAGATCTTGCCAGTGGCGCTGTACGTGTTCTGCCAACTCCAAGGATTGCAGTTATCCAGTCTATACACATTGATTCCTCCTCCTACTCCAGTTCCTCAGAATCATCGCTGCACGAGCCGTCACGGTATTCCTCCACATGGACCCGTGAACGCTTACCTGTTGCGACCGATATGAGCACAGCCGTGGCCAAACGTCAACAGGCCGTCCTGAAATTAATTTCCATGGGGAATCGAAGCCACACAGCGCAGGAGCTCTGGGATGCCATCAAGCAGGAGAGCGACGTGTGGTTTTTGTCAGCTAATCTCCAGCCAGGCTTGGTAGTGTGTGACAATGGCCGAAATCTGGTGGCAGCTCTGGGCCTTGGCAACCTCACTCACATACCATGTCTGGCACATGTGCTCAACTTGGTCGTGCAGAGTTTTTTGAGGGACTATCCGGATCTTGATGCACTGCTGCACAAGGTCCACCTAGAGTTCCAGCATGGCCAGATCGCGCATTGCAGCTCTGCAAGTCAGATTTCGCCTTCCTGAACATCGCATCATATGTGACGTACCCACCAGGTGGAATTCCACGTTACATATGTTGGAGCGGTTGTGTGAGCAGCAGCCAGCAGTAATGGAGTATCAGCTGCAACAGGCGCAATCAACTCGCAATTTGCGCCGTTCACAATTCACCACTACTGAGTGGGCCTCTATGAAGGACATCTGCGACGTTTTGCGTGCGTTTGATGTCTCAACGCGGATGGCGAGTGCAGATGATGCACTAGTCAGCATGACTGTCCCCCTTATCTTCCTGCTTCAGAAATCACTGAAAGCACTAAAGGAAGAGGTTTTGGAAGAGGTGGAGGATGAGGAGTCACAAATTCAATTACCTTCAGGACAGTCATCGCAACGTGGTTCCTCACAAAGGGCTGGGCAGGGCTCACTTTGTGAGGAGGATGAGGAGGAGGAGGAGGAGTCAATGGAGGAGGAAGAAATCCCTACAGAGGGAGGTACACAACGCTCTAGTCAGTATGTAGAGCGAGGGTGGGGTGATGCAGAGGAGGCAGAGATGACGCCTCTTCCAGAGGACAGCCTTTGTTGGCCAGTTGGGAGTCTGCAGCACATGGTTGATTTCATGCTTCAGTGCCTGAGAAACGACCTCCGCATCGCCCACATTCTCACCACGTCAGATTATTGGGTGTACACCCTCCTAGACCCTCGCTACCGGGACAACTTACAAACCCTCATCACACCGGTGAACCGGGACCGTAAAATGCAGGAGTACCAAGACACACTGGTGCAATCCATACTGTTGTACATTCCAGCCGAGAGAGCTGCTGCTGCTGCTACTGCTTTACAAAGCAGCTCTGTGTGTCGAGGCAGTGTAGACACCTCTACAACAAGAGGGAGCACAAGCAGCGCCTCTGCACAGGGCAAGAGCTGTATGTTACAAATGTGGCGAAGTTTTGTGACAGCGCCAGCAAGGTCTACACCATCCGAGACGGCTCCAGTCACCAGGAAGAAACGTTTCCGTAAGATGGTGACAGACTGCTTGTCTTTCCCTCTAAGTGTACTCCCAGATGCCTCTTCCCCTTTCAAATTTTGGGTCTCTAAGTTGGATACATGGCCAGAGCATAGCCAGTATGCTTTGGAGGTGCTGGCTTGCCCTGCTGCCAGTGTATTATCTGAGCGCGTCTTTAGTGCTGCAGGTGGTGTAGTAACAGACCGTCGTATGCGACTATCCTCAGAGAATGTACAGTCATGGCCAAAAGTTTTGAGAATGACACAAATATTAATTTTTACAAAGTCTACTGCTTCACTTTTTCTAATGGCAATTTTCATATACTCCAGAATGTTATAAAGAGTGATCAGCTTAACAGCAATTACTTGCAAAGTCAATATTTGGCTAGAAAATGAACTTTATCCCCCAAAACACATTTCAACATCATTGCAGCCATGCCTTAAAAGGACCAGCTAACCTCTTTTCAGTGATTGCTCCATTAACACAGGTGTGGGTGTTGATGAGGACATGGCTGGAGATAAATCTGTCATGATTAAGTAAGAATGACACCACTGGACACTTTAAAAGGAGGCTGGTGCTTGGCATCATTGTTTCTCTTCTGTTAACCATGGTTATCTCTAAAGAAACACGTGCAGTCATCATTGCAATGCATAAAAATGGCCTAACAGGGAAGAGTATCGCAGCTAGAAAGATTGCACCTCAGTCAACAATCTATCGCATCATCAAGAACTTCAAGGAGAGAGGTTCCATTGTTGCCAAAAAGGCTTCAGGGCGCCCAAGAAAGACCAGCAAGCGCCAGGACCGTCTCTTAAAAGTGTTTCAGCTGTGGGATCGGGCTACCAGCAGTGCAGAGCTTGCTCAGGAATGGAAGCAGGCAGGTGTGAGTGCTTCTGCACGCACTGTGAGGCGGAGATTCTTGGAGCAAGGCCTGGTCTCAAGGAGAGCAGCAAAGAAGCCACTTCTCTCCAGAAAAAAACATCATGGACAGACTGATATTCTGCAAAAGGTACAGGCAGTGGACTGCTGAGGACTGGGGTAAAGTTATTTTCTCTGATGAATCCCCTTTTCGATTGTTTGGGACATCAGGAAAACGCCTCATTCGGAGAAGACAAGGTGAGCGCTACCACCAGTCTTGTCTCATGCCAACTGTTAAGCATCCTGAAACCATTCATGTGTGGCGTTGCTTCTCAGCCAAGGGAATCGGCTCTCTCACAGTCTTGCCTAAAAACACAGCAATGAATAAAGAATGGTACCAGAATGTCCTCCAAGAGCAACTTCTCCCAACCCTCCAAGAGCAGTTTGGCGATCAACAATGCCTTTTCCAGCATGATGGAGCACCTTGCCATAAAGCAAAGGTGATAACTAAATGACTCAGGGAACAAAACATAGAGATTTTGGGTCCATGGCCTGGAAACTCCCCAGATCTTAATCCCATTGAGAACTTGTGGTCAATCATCAAGAGACGGGTGGACAAACAAAAACCTAAAAATTCTGACAAAATGAAAGTATTGATTGTGCAAGAATGGACTGCTATCAGTCAGGATTTGGTCCAGAAGTTGATTGAGAGCATGCCAGGGAGAATTGCAGAGGTCCTGAAGAAGAAGGGTCAACACTGCAAATATTGACTTGCTGCATTAACTCATTCTAACTGTCAATATAAGCTTTTGTTACTCATATGTTTGCAATTATTATATTACTGTCTGTGATAAAAACATCTGTCAAACACACATAAAAACCAGAAGGCAGCAGATCATGTGAAAATATAATATTTGTGTCATTCTCAAAACTTTTGGCCATGACTGTAGACCGGCTTACTTTTCTGAAAATGAACAAGGCATGGATCTCACATGAATTTGCCTGTCCGTTTTCAGATTAAATAACTGTTTGGCAACGTTTTCCATGTCTCCTGTTATGTTCATCTTTCTACCACCTGAACTCTACTCCCTTGGCTACAACACCGCCATTTGTTGCTCGTAAGTAATTGGCAGGGGTACTGACTCCTGGCCAGCCTGGTTACAGCACGACAGCTGTTTCCTGGCAGTGTGAACGTCAATTATCCTCCAATAAGTTGTGCTGTCGTGTTGCATTCGGGTTAGCCGACTCTACGGTGCCTGCAGTTTAGGTGATTCCTATGTGTGCTGTGGGATATGTAAATAAAGGCTGTTTCCATTGTGACAATAGCACAAGCACCCACTGTAGGACTGTGTGATTCGGTAACTGCGGACGGCTTGCGTCCTGTCAACTTACATTTTCATGGGTGCGTTCTGCTACCCGTCCGGGGTCCAGTACCGTCAAGTGGTTCTCCCCAGTGCCTTTGGCCTAGGTGCCTCCATCTCCGTATCCGAGTTCCACCAACGTCTGCTGGTCCTTGGTAGTGCTTTGGAGCACAGGTACCTCCTGCTTAGTAACCGTGTCACAGTAACGTCAGCTGGTACTCGGTTGTGACATTGCCTCTTTTCCTTCTGCTACCCGTCCGGGGTCCAGTACCGTCAACTGGTTCTCCCCAGTGCCTTTGGCCTAGGTGCCTCCATCTCCGTATCCGAGTTCCACCAACGTCTGCTGGTCCTTGGTAGTGCTTTGGAGCACAGGTACCTCCTGCTTAGTAACCGTGTCACAGTAACGTCAGCTGGTACTCGGTTGTGACATTGCCTCTTTTCCTTCTGCTACCCGTCCGGGGTCCAGTACCGTCAACTGGTTCTCCCCAGTGCCTTTGGCCTAGGTGCATCCATCTCCGTATCCGAGTTCCACCAACGTCTGCTGGTCCTTGGTAGTGCTTTGGAGCACAGGTACCTCCTGCTTAGTAACCGTGTCACAGTAACGTCAGCTGGTACTCGGTTGTGACATTGCCTCTTTTCCTTCTGCTGCCCCTCCGGGTTCCAGCACAGTCAGCTGGTCCTCGTTACTTCCATTGTCTCTTGCTCCATCTGATACCCGTCAGGGTTCCAGTAACGTCAGCTGGTTCTCGGAAATTAGACGACCTTAAAGACCACCCAGAAGAAGATGACGACAACAAGGACGACGAGCATGAAGCCAACCAGCCTGAACACCATCACAAAGAAAAAATAAAAGATTACCCAGAAGAAGATCACCAACAGGACAAAGAAGGTTAAGACAAACTACAAGATACAGAACAAGAGACAGAAGAACAATAAGCAGAAGATCAAAAAGCAGAAGAACATGAAGTATAAGACCAAAATGAAGAGCAAAATATATGCTCTAAATTCTAAGCAGAAAAAGACTAAGCAGTGTATGGGGGTGAGTCCGTTCCTCCTCGTGGTGCCCCTGGAAAATGCCTGCTGCTGCAGGCTAAACTGAACACGGACAAATACTGTTGTAATTTAAATCTTTTGTGGACAGCAAGAACGGAAGGATGAACAATTCATACTTTTACAGATTACAAGTACAGGAATCTCTGTCACAAATAAGAATATGATGAAGAAGATGAAGAGGAAGAAGATGAAGAATTTGAATATGAAGAAGATTAATTAGTTTAATAATAACAATATGAGTAATGTAAACAAAAACATGAATAGCAAGAAGTTTAAGAAGAAGATTAAGAAGGTGAAGATGAAGAATAATTTGATGAGAAAGATGATGCTGCTGAAGATTATGAAGGAGAAAGTGTGGCACTGGCAGAAGTTAAAAAGGTGAAGAGCATGGAAGTTGTGAAACATACATATTTGCCAAAATAGAAAAAAGGTTAACAACATTGTCAATTTGTTAGTCAATCCAAACGTATTTCCAAAAAAATATATATTAATGCTATTCCAATGCATTGGGTTAAACATGTATGCCTTTATTGTCTCCTCAACCTCCCCCAATACATTCTACATTAGTCTTTGTTGTTTTCCTTTCTGTACAATTAACCAACAAGGCAAGAATGGTTTTTTTTAATGTCGATATTTGGTTCCCATAGACTTACATGGGACTTCCGGTATCTGAATCGGATATCGACGATATTTAGTGATATCGGCGATACCATTCCGATCCGATATTTTTAGATATCGAGCAGTATCGCTCAACACTAGTTAAGAGGTACAGTGAACTAAGCCTCTTCCCTTAACTAGCCCAGTCCTTTAAATACACCAACACAGAAATATTGCTCCTAAAAAGCCCATTTGTGTTACCACAGAGTACAGCACCACACTCATGGCCCTCTACAGTTCCCGCCACACACAGGTATGATGCCTCCTCAGTACATTAGCCTGCGCACAATGGTATGACTGTACAGTACATTCTCCCACACAGTATATTGCCACCACAGTATATTAACCAACACAGTATGATGCCCCCAAAGGATCCCATGCACAGTATGATGCCCCTGTAAGGTGGCCAGGGTGGTAGTCGTGGCAACTGGCTTAACTTTTCCCATACCCTGACACCTTACAGATAAAAGAATAAGTCCTTTCTGCTATGTGCGCGATGTGTGCAGCAGAGTACTCACTTTAGTTGCTGGAGTCCCATCAGTCTCTATCACTCCAGCCTCAGGTTTCCAGGTTCCATTAAACACTGCAGAACCACAGTCCTTTTCTAACAGTTCAACTTTACTAATAACATGAGCACAAATCACTTTGGCAGCACAATTCACACAAAGCCAAATATCCTGAACTTTCCCTGCCTTTCGGACAGAATCCATTCTCACTGTAATCCTTCTCTTTTCTCCCGGCTATCCCTGTCGTCTCCTTGGGCAATCCATGTCCCATCTGTACTTTTCATGTCACCAGCTCCCTGTCAGCCCCTTGGCGGTTTCATTAAGGACAGGTGCCATCTCAGCTGCTCCCGCCCCGGTCTTAGACTCCAAATCCTTACTGGGGATGATTCTGTTGAGCTGGTGCCCGTTTTCACTACTCTCCAGCCTGGAGCCCCATACTGCTGTCCACAAACTTATCCTCACGGCTTGCAACTGTCTACTGCATATGTCCTGCCCTTGGGCAGGCTGCCCTGGCATCTGCCTCTAATCAGGAATTGCCTTTCCAATATCTTTCTACTCTATCTTTGTGCTCTGTGTGCCTCCCATCTATTTAACCACTATGCTGCATATACCTTACTAACTCTTACATCTACTCTATACTATCCTAGCTCTATGGTGCCCCCTTGTACGCAAATCATCCATGCAATATATTAATCTATCATAAGCTTTTTAGCTTATGTATTTTAGCACAATACATCACATTACAGTACATGACAATAACATTAAGAAACCACAAATTTTGCAATGAGGTGCCGCATGTAACCGTGTGAACAGTGTCCAGGAGAGAGAAGACACATTAGGGTCCCTGCACCTCCTTACACTCCTCCCTCCTCTAATATGGTCGTCCCAAACATGGCTACATCTGTAAATTTAAAACTGTTAGAATTTTTTTTTTAAAACATATGTACAATTAAGACAGTCTTTATCTTGTGTGTCAACCGTGATCCCAGCTCCACTCGGTTGGAGCCTCAGAACAAAGAGTCCAAGTTCTTTTAATTTAGGTCCGACTGACCCAAGTCCCTTGGCTTCTGGGTCCCGTGACAACAACAGTTCAAGCCCATGGGCCATTCCTTTCCTGCTCTGGGTAGCGAAACACAGGCAGTTACTTCAAACACATGGCCCAGTGGCCCTCTTAGCAACAGTTCATATAGTCCTGACCCTGATCGCTCCTCGGGTCCTTCTGCACAAGTTCTCCCCTCCCTCTTTTTAGTGGAGTACAGGCCCCAAACACAAGTGGGACAGTTCAAGGTTAAAACTGGTAAAATTCAGGGCTAATACAGGCAAATGTAAGGTTAAAACAACACAGTTCTTAAAGCAACCGCACAAGCAGTACATAGTGATTAACCCTTTCAGGGTTCCAGTCCAGTAATCCAGCAGGGGATGCGCAACGGACGCAAATAAATTTTGATGAGGAAGAGGGGGTAAAACAAAACAATTCTTTTCCTTGTGACCATTTGGGTCACCTTCCGGCACTCAGTCCTGGTGCCATCCTGGGCTTCTGGCCCAACTAGAGACAGTCTCTTCATATTTTTCAGGTGCAACCAGCATAACTCTTTTATAGGGCCACATTAGTCAATGTAGGGCCTCTGGGCAGCATAATGGGCTGCATTCGGGTCCTGCACAGCAATATAGGTATGGGCCGAAGAACCGCTGGAGGAGGACTCCCCGCTACTCCTCCTGCTCCTACTTTCCTCCAGCGGAAGATCCAGCGTGCCTGGGGCCCTGTATGTACTGCCCCCTCGCAAGTTACAGGGGCTGCAACTGTTGCTGTAGACCGCACATCATGTCGGGCTGCACGCACCGGTCGCTCCTCTGGACTAGAGACCATCTTAACAGCCACAGCTATGGCCCCTGAGGTCCCTGTTCTTTAACGAAAGTCACCTGGTCCCACTCCTGCATAGTATCATCACAATGAATAGACCCGGCAATTACATATATCTTTTCTCGGGTCTCAGGCTCATAGATAAACCCATATCCCTAGGTGGGATGAAAATATTTGATGTAACCGTGGGTTACCCGGCCAGACATAGCTCCCCCGCTGGGGAGTTGCAACTCTCTCACGATTCGGGTTATCAATGCTTTTTCTCCTCTATGACCTTCCTAATCAACCGAGCCTCCTCTACAGTGCGCACCCGGGGTCCTTCTTTGGACACGCCGCAGGTGGCAGCAAAGGCCAGAACAGGCCACGAGGTCAAGGGAGGCGACAGGGCCGGAGAAGGTGGTGGAACCGAGGAAAGTGACGGAGCCGAGGAAGATGGCAGGGCAGGTGTCGGTATGGCAACTGGGATGGGCACAGATTCTCCACTCGATGCTGTGTCCGATGACAATCCTCTCACGCGGCCACATGAGCTGGGGACAACAGTTGTGACAACATCTTGCAATATGGCCTCCGATGTCTTTCGGGCCTCTTCCGGTTCTGGTTCTTCAGGTCTCACAATGCTCGGGCTCTCTGCAAACTCCTTCCTTCACCATCCGAAGAGGAAATAATTGTCCAGTTCCTTCAGCTGCCAGCTTCCGAGATGTCGGCCCATCTCCGTCCAGGCAACAGACCGCTCCCTGTCCTGGCGTCCTATACATCCTTGGAAGGACATGCTTCTTCCTTGCATTGCATCAGGTAATGGTGTCTCTCCCTTAGACATGCTGGCTGGTCCTTCTGGGTTCCACCCATTCGTGGGTAGAGTCACTTCTGGCTGCTCCACCCATTTCTTCATATGCTGTAAAGGTCGAAGTCTTTTCTTCTGCCGTGCCCATCTCGGGCAGGCACCCGTAACAATGGGTCATGGCCACATCTCAAACCACTGTCTCTGCCATCTTCGGGCCCTTTTATTCTCAGGACGCCCACGAAGGGCAGCTCCGCCCTCAGTTTTCGCGCCATTGACCACTGTCTTCGGCACCATCTTAAAGCCACTATCAGCGCCATCTTTAACTTTCTCACAGCTGTCAATTCTAGTGCTCCTCTGCTCTTTATACAAAAGGTATCGGCATCCTGCCAACTATTTTGGCCATAATACCAAATAATATCTCACATATTTTTGTATGTGTTTTTTGCACTTTATTTTTCATGGTGCAGCTGGGCCCATTTGGCTCTGTAAACTGTGGTGTCTGTTCACATGGGATGCATTTTGGATAGCACTGGGCAGCCTGACTGATCTAATAGTATGGGCATCACCAATAGGCTGTAAGCCAGATGTTCTACATCACCAGTATGTGAACAGTGCCACATATAGACATTTTTTGTGCATTAATATGCCAAGCAACCATCCCTTCTATGAATTGGCAGGCTGAGAGTGGTTGTCTCATCGGCATTCTTGCACCTGTGTTAAATGGGTCCCCTGCAACCTGTTAGTGCATTTGTTTGGAGGCCTGGGCAGGTACACATCTATACCTTTATTCTGCTGTTTGAAGTTATTGAAGGATTTTTAAGTCCTCTTTTTGTGGTTTTGCTATTTAGTTTTATCTAAAGTAAGTAAACAAATATAATTACATTTTAGTTTTTTAGTAAAATTAGAATTTTGCTGATAGGTAATCTCTAAAGATCTACAAGAACCTTTAGTCATTACCTAATTTGTCAGCTTCTTGATTAATCATAGTAACATAGTTATTAAGGTTGAAGGAAGACTTTAAGTCCATCTAGTACAACCCATATCCTATTCTAACCTGCCCTAACTTGTTGATCCAAAGGAAGGCAAAAAAAAAACCCATGTGGCAAACAGTAAGCTTCACATTGGGGGAAAAAAAATCCTTCCCGACTCCACATACTGCAATCAGACTAGTTCCCTGGATCAACGCAATATCTAGGAAACTAGTGAATATAGTCTGTAATATTATACTTTTCAAGAAAGGCATCCAGTCCCTTCTTAAATTTTAGAAGGGAATCACTCATTACAACATTATACGGCAGAGAGTTCCACAGTCTCACTGCACTTACAGTAAAGAATCTGCATCTGTGCTTATGACTAAACCTTCTTTCCTCCAGACGTAGAGGATGCCCCCTTGTCCCGTCACAGGTCTAAGAGTAAAAAGATCATTAGAAAGGTCTTTGTACTGTCCCCTCATATATTTATACATTGTAATAAGATCACCCCTAAGCCTTCATTTTTCCAAACTAAATAACCCCAAGTGTAATAACCTGTCTTGTTATTGCAGACCCGCTAGTTCTCTAATAACCTTGGTCGCTCTTCTCTGCACCGGCTCCAGTTCAGCTATGTACTTCTTATACACCGAAGACCAGAATTGTACACAGTATTCTAAGTGTGGTCGCACCAGTGACTTGTATAGAGGTAAAATTATGTTCTCCTCATGAGCAGCTATGCCTCTTTTAATGCATCCCATTATTTTATTTGCCTTTGCAGCAGCTGCCTGACACCGGCCACTAAATGTGAGTTTGTCATCCACCCATACACCCAGGTCTTTTTCAGTGACAGTTTTGCCCAGTGTTTTACATTTAAGCACATAATTATACATCTTGCTTGTTCTACCCAAGTGCATGACCTTACATTTATCCCCTTTAAAGCTCATTTGACATTTATCAGCCCAAGCTTCTAGTTTACATAAATCCTCCTGTAATATAAAATTGTCCTCCTCTGTATTGATTACCCTGCAGAGTTTAGTGTCATCTGCAAATATTGAAATACAACTCAGTATGCCCCCTACAAGGTCATTAATAAATATGTTAAAGAGAAGCGGCCCCAATACTGACCCCTGTGTTACCCCACTGCTAACCGTGACCCAGTCCAAGTGTGCTCCATTAATAACCACCCTTTGTTTCCTATCCATGAGCAAGTTCTTAACCCAATTACACATATTTTCCCCTATCCCCATTGTTCTCATTTTATGTATCAACCTTTTGTGTGGCACCGTATCAAAAGCTTTTGAGAAGTTCATGTACACCACACCCACTGCGTTCCCTTGGTCCAGTCCAGAACTTACCTCTTCATAAAATCTTATCAGATTAGTCTGACAAGAATGGTCCCTCATAAACCGATTGTAAGGTTCTTTGTCTCTGTTGACATGTTCCTTGAAACTCAGTTTTTCGTCGGCCATTTTGCTTTCTGTCTTTCTGCAGCTCTTGCCCTCAGTTAATATGGAGTTTCCAGTTTTCATGCTCCCGCCCTGATTCTTCCCTCTTGATTCTTAAGCAGCCTCAGCTGAACAATCAGTGCTCCTGAATCAAGCCTCAGTCAGTCTGTGACCTGACTCCTGGAAGCCTTGGACTTGTACTCCAGCTATTCCCTACTGAGGAACCTTGGAACACTTTTGGACTCTGGAAACCTGCTGTTTGGTGAATCCATGTTTGCAGAGGAATTACAGTACAGAGAAGAGATCCTGAACCTGCTTTGGAGATTTATTGTAGTGCTTGAAGTTACTCTGGCCTGCTGTGTCTCCTGTCGCTGTTCCTGCAAACTGTGTGAACTTTTCAGCATGCTTGTATGAAGTAATACAAGTCATTTCATTTCAACCTATGTCTCCTGTGTTTTCCTCGCACCCAAGCACAAGACGCTATAGGAACTGTACACTATACATGACAAGATTCAGGAGCCAATGTTTAGTGTCTGCTGGGTCTGGGAAAGCCGTGTCTGCTGTGACTGTGGATATCAGATGTCCGTTTAATACCTTATGTGATGACAGTGGTTTTGACTTCTCACAACCATTCCAGGTGAGCGCATTCCCTTAAAATTTTACTCTGGAGTGTTACACAGGTAAACACTATTGTTTTTTTTTTTTTTTTCCTTTCCTCTTCCAGCACGTCTGTCTTAAAAGATCTGGAAGATGGAGGCCCGCATAAAGGAACTTTGCGGAGTGACTGATACAATCCTTTCAGATGTACAGACTTTAAAAACCCGTTTTGCAAGCCTACAGGACCTCACTAATCATAATTTGCAAGTGTTTGGACAGACTACCCAGGAATTGCGAGCCAGGATTGAGGCTCTAGAGAACGAGCCCAGGCTCCTGCCATAACCCCGAGTTCTGGGATCCCCAAATTACCTCCTTTTCGTTTTGGCGGTGAACGTGAGAAATTCAGGGGATTTATTAATCAATGCAATTTATTTTTCTCTGCACATGCTTCACAATTTCCCACTGAACGATCCAAAGTGCTTACTATAATCATGTTGCTTACCAATAAGGCTTTGATGTGGGCAAACCCTCTGATTGAGACTGAGGATGATTGTTTGAATCACCTTGATGCTTTTATTTCAGCCATGGGGCAGGTGTTTGATGACCCCAATCGAGGTGCAACAGCTGAAGCAGCCATGTTAACTTTGCGCCAAGGTAAGCGTTCAGTAGCCGAATATGCCCTGGATTTCAGGAGATGGGCTCTTGATACCACTTGGGACACTTCCGCTAAAAAATCTATTTTTCAGAAAGGGTTGTCTCCACTGATTAAGGATGAACTTGCTCGTGCCGACCCTCCCACTGCGTTAGGTGACTTTATTAACTATTGTATCCGTATTGATGCTCGTCTGACTGAACGCAGACAAGAGAGATGGTTCGAAAATAATCGCACTAACCTTTTACTACCTCCCTCCTCAGCTAAGGAACCTTTGAGTAGGATCACAAGGGAACCAGAACCTGAACCCATGCAGGTGGACTCTTTACAAAGACGGGTTAGTGATGCATGCAAAGAACATCGTATAAAGGAAAATCTATGTTTCTACTGTGGTAAGTCAGGGCACTACATTATAAACTGCCCCAGCCGTTCTCGTAAGACTACTGCAGCAGTCATTCACTGTGAGTGTTGCGAGAGGAGCTCTGTCATGTCCGAGCCTCAGGCTCCAGAGAGATCTGCTGCAAGAGATCTTGATTTCTCGGACTTAAACTCTGTTAGTTCTGGGGACGATGACGGTATAAACGCTGCAATTTTTCAAGTTTCCTCAGCGGTGTCTCAGCTGAGTTGTAAAAGAAACAATTCTCATTGCTTCCTTTCCATCAAACTCTGGGTTGACTCAGTCTGGGTGTCTAGCTCTGCTATGATCGACTCAGGAGCAAGTGGAAATTTCATGGATATCTCCTTTGCTCTGAAACAGGGGATACGTTCAGTGAAGACGGCTACTCCAGTACAGATGGAGACTGTGGATGGCTCTCTACTGACTTCTGGACCAGTGGATCAAGAAACAAAGCCTTTGAGGGTCCTTATGGGTAAAGATCATCAGGAGAAAATGTCTTTTTTGCTTATCTCTTCTCCCCACTTTCCCATTATTCTAGGGCTACCATGGCTGCAGGCGCAGAATCCTACGATTAACTGGGAGACCAAAGAATTACACTTTCCGGGAGAAACAGATGAGTCAAGGAGTTTCAGCTTGCTCTGTTCCTAAAGAAACCATGTCAGTCCCTGAACTACCAGCTGTATACCAGGACTATGTGGATTTATGTGACAAGAAGAACGCTGATCAGCTTCCTCCTCACCGTCCATATGATTGTCCAATTGAATTATTGCCTGGAGCCGAGATACCTTTTGGTAAGATCTACCCCTAGCGGGGCCCGAGCTAAAAGCTTTGAAGGATTATATAGACGAAAATTTAGCCAAGGGCTTCATACGCCCCTCTTCATCTCCCGCAGGTGCACCCATCTTCTTTGTGAAGAAGAAAGATGGATCTCTGAGACCCTGCATAGACTATAGGGAACTCAATAAGGTTACTATTAGAAACCGTTATCCATTGCCTTTAATCCCTGAGTTGTTGGAGAGAGTGCGGCATGCCAAAATTTTCTCTAAATGGATCTCCGTGGGGCCTATAACTTGGTCCGTATTAGACCTGGGGATGAATGGAAGACTGCTTTCAGGTCACGCTATGGACACTTTGAATATCTAGTTATGCCTTTTGGTCTGAGTACCGCCCCAGCCACTTTCCAACACTTCGTGAATGATATCTTCAGGGATCTCCTAGATACATTTGTGGTGATTTATCTGGATGATATTCTAATTTTTTCTAACTCCACAGAGGAACATCATGGACATGTGAGAATGGTCTTAGAACGCCTAAGACAAAACCATCTCTACATCAAACTTGAAAAATGTGAATTCCATAGGACCGAAATTCAATTTCTGGGGTATGTACTATCTACGCAAGGGATTAGTATGGATGGAAGCAAGACCCAAGCCATCAAGGATTGGCCAATTCCTAGAAATGTGAAGGAGGCGCAGCGTTTCATCGGGTTTGCCAACTTCTATAGACGTTTCATTAAGAATTTTTCTGAGGTAGTGTCACCTATCACCCAACTTACCCGGAAACAGTCTAGGTTCTCCTGGACCCCGCAAGCTCAGGAAGCATTTTCCTGTTTAAAGGATAAATTTACCACCGCACCTATCTTAGTACATCCCAACTCCGAGCTTGCCTTCATAATAGAGGTGGATGCTTCAGACTGTGCCGTTGGAGCTATACTCTCTCAGAGAACAGGTGAGAAGAATGTCTTGCATCCCTGTGCCTTCTTTTCCCAGCAGTTGTCTTCGGCTGAGAGGAACTACGATGTGGGCAATAGAGAATTGTTGGCCATTATTGCCGCCTTCAAGGAATGGAGACACCTTCTTCAGGGAGCTGCACAGCAAATAGTCGTCCTGACAGACCATCGTAACCTTGAATTTATCAGGTCGGCTAAGTGCCTGACTCCTCGCCAGGCTCGCTGGAATCTTTTCCTAAACCAATTTAATTTTGTCATTTCTTATAGACCAGGATCGCGCAATGGAAAGGCTGATGCACTCTCTAGGATTCATTCAGCAGAGACACGTCCACTTACTCCTCCTAAGACTATTCTTCCTGACTCTAGATTCCTGGGAGTGATTCATAATCAAGACCTACTTAAGGACATCAAGGAAGCATACCATGCGGATTCTTTGTTGGCTCAACCCCCAAGGGACGTAAGTCTTGTCTTTAAGAATGGTGTGTGGATTCAGGGACAACGTCTGTATATACCTGAAACAGTCAGATTGAGAGTATTGCAACTCATCCACGATTCCAAGATAGCCGGGCATAGGGGAATTCTAAAGACACAAGAATTTCTTTCTCGTTTCTTTTGGTGGCCCACTTACAGGAAAGATGTCTTAAACTATGCCACTTCATGTAAAGTCTGTGCAAGATGCAAAACACCTCGCTCCTCACCAACTGGTCTGTTGCAACCTCTTCCCACCCCATCCCGCCCGTGGGGATCCATTTCTATGGACTTCATTGTGGAGTTACCAACCTCTCAAGGGAAGAACACCATTCTAGTGGTGGTTGACCGTCTAACAAAGGCAGCTCATTTTATCCCTTGTGTCGGCTTACCCACTGCAAAACAGACATCAGACTTGATGATTAAGAATGTGTTTCACTTACATGGAGTACCGGATGAGGTCATTTCGGATCGAGGGGTGCAATTCACTTCAAGGTTTTGGTAAAATTTCTGTGCAGCATTGGACATTAAAGTAAACCTTTCTTCTGCTTTTCATCCCCCGACTAATGGACAGACAGAACGAACCAATCAGACACTGGAGCAGTATCTCCGCTGTTTTATCTGCCACCTACAGGATGATTGGGTGGATCTACTTCCACTGGCTGAGTTCTCTTATAACAACTCTCAGAGCGCCTCCACTAAGCAGTCTCCTTTTTACTCCAATCTAGGTTATCATCCTAACATTCTTCCTCGATTTCCCATAGATACGCCCTTGCCGGCAGTGGCTGAAAGAATCACTTCTTTACAAAAGAATATGGATCTTCTAAAGGAAAATCTAGAATTGGCTCAGGAAAGGTACAAGAAAGCAGCATATAAATTTCGTAAACCTGCACCAGCTTTCAAGGTAGGAGATTTGGTCTGGCTGTCAACCAGAAATCTTAAATTAAAGATTCCATTGTCTAAATTGGGACATAAGTACATTGGACCTTATAAGATCAATAAGATTATAAGTGCTGTTGCTTGTCGTCTTCAACTGCCCAGAACTATGAGAATCCACCCTGTCTTTCATGTATCCCTACTAAAGGCTGCAACACCCAATACGTTTCCTGGACGTTCTTCTCCTTGCCCTGACCCAGTGCTGGTCGATGGTCAGGAAGAATTTATGGTGGAAAGGATTCTAGATTCCAGGTTGTACAGAAATCAGTTGCAATATTTGATTAAATGGCAGGGCTACCCAGTGGAGGACAACTCATGGGAACCAGTCAATAATGTAAATGCTCCTCGCCTGCTCCGCCAGTTTCATCAGAGGTACCCTGACAAGCCTGGTCTGAGGTCATCCGGAGGTTGTCCCTAAGGGGGGAGTAATGTAAGGTTCTTTGTCTCTGTTGACATGTTCCTTGAAACTCAGTTTTTCGTCGGCCATTTTGCTTTCTGTCTTTCTGCAGCTCTTGCCCTCAGTTAATATGGAGTTTCCAGTTTTCATGTTCCCGCCCTGATTCTTCCCTCTTGCTTCTTAAGCAGCCTCAGCTGAACAATCAGTGCTCCTGAATCAAGCCTCAGTCAGTCTGTGACCTGACTCCTGGAAGCCTTGGACTTGTACTCCAGCTATTCCCTACTGAGGAACCTTGAACACTTTTGGACTCTGGAAACCTGCTGTTTGGTGAATCCATGTTTGCAGAGGAATTACGGTACAGAGAAGAGATCCTGAACCTGCTTTGGAGATTTATTGTAGTGCTTGAAGTTACTCTGGCCTGCTGGGTCTCCTGTCGCTGTTCCTGCAAACTGTGTGAACTTTTCAGCATGCTTGTATGAAGTAATACAAGTCATTTCATTTCAACTTATGTCTCCTGTGTTTTCCTCGCATCCAAGCACAAGACGCTATAGGAACTGTACACTATACATGACACCGATGCTCATACTGGGTCATGAGGTTATTTTTCTTCAGATACTCCAATATAGTATCTCTTAAAAACCCTCCAGGATTTTACCCACAGTAGATGTTAAGCTCACTGGCCTATAATTTCCAGGTTCAGTTTTTGTCCACTTTTTGAATATTTGGCTGTGATACAGACCCCATTATTATGGAATCTTTAAAGATTTAAAATAATGGTCTATCTATGATTGTACTTAATTCCTGCAGTACTCGGGGGTGTATCCCATCCGGGCCCGGGGATTTGTCAATTTTAGTGATTTTTAGACGCCGCCATATTTCCTGCTGGGTTAAGCAGGTGACATTTAATGAAGACATTTTTTTTTATCACTGATCATTTTACCTGTCATGGGATTTTCTTGTGTAAATACTGTTGAAAAAGAGTAATTTAGCATATTAGCTTTTTCCTCTTCCCCATCCACCATTTCACCCAGACTATTTTAAGGGGACCAACACTATCATTTTTAAGTTTCTTGCTATTTATGTAGTTAAAGAATATTTTGGGATTATTTTTACTTTCTCTGGCAATGAGTCTCTCTGTCTCAATCTTTACTGTCTTGATTTGCTTTTTACAGAATTTATTTAACCCCTTAATGTCCAATGACGTGCACAGTCCGTCATGGCCGGGTGTCAGTTCCGGCACCAGGACAGACTGTGCACGTCATGCCTTTGATCTACCACTGCGTGTAAACACGCAGTGGTAGATCAGTGCCGACAGCTGTCACAGACAGCTGACAGTCACGGCAAGCGGTGCAGGGACCTTTGCCGTCGGTCCCCGCACCTACAGCGCTGTCCTTGGTCAGTCAATCTGACTGACCAAACACAGCAGCGATCGCGCAGGAGAAGCTGAAATTTCAGCTTCTCCAGCGCGATCAGTGCAGGAGCCGGCGCTGCAGTGGCCGAGCTTCCTGCACTGACAGCCAGGAGCGGAGCACCCACCGCCCTGGCTGTTAACCCCCTGACTGCTGCGATCGCAGCGCTCAGGGGGGGAGGCAGAGGGTCGGGAGCTCCCTCTGCCTCAGATCGGCGCCCTGCAATGTATTTGCAGGGCCCGATCTCTGCCTTGATGACCCGGGGGTTGTCATGACAGCCTCCGGGTCATCTAGCTACGGAAAGCTGCTGTGATCATGCTCACAGCAGCTTTTCCCATAGGTACAATGCATTGCAATGCTGGAGCATTGCAATGCATTGTAACTGCAATAAAAAGTAAAAAAAGTGAAAGTCCCATAAAGGGACAAGTTAAAAAAATTGTAAAAAAAATATTAAAAAATAATTTAAAAAAATCCCCTAAAAATTACACATTTTTATGTAATAAAAAAAATAAAAAACAAAAAATATACACATGTTTGGTATCGCCACGTCCGTAAAAATCCCATCTATAAAAGCGTAACCCTAGTTAACCCCTTCAGTGAAAGCCGTAAAAAAAACACAAAAAAGTAGTAAATTATACTTTTTCCAAGCGGTATCATCATACCGCTTGGAAAAAGTGCAATAACACGCGATCAAAAAGTCAGATATAAATCATCATGGTACCGCTGAAAACGTCATCTTGTCCCGCAAAAAAAAGCTGCTATACAGCATCATCAGCGAAAAAATAAAAAGTTATAGCTCGCGGAATAAACTGATGCAAAAATAATTATTTTTTCTATAGAATTTTTTATTGTGTAAAAAATGCCAAAATATAAAAAAAATATATATAAATGAGGTATCGCTGTAATCGTAGTGACCCGAAGAATAAGGCTGTGGTTCCATGGTCCGGAACCACAGCGCTTTGGACGGAGCGGAAATTCCGCTCCGTCTAAGCCCCGCCCCCTTTCTGACGCGCGCTCTTTCCGGAGGTGTTCAGGACACCTCCGGAACACCTCCGGAAAGAACGCAGGGCTACATAGCCCTGTGTGAAATTCTGTTGCGGCGACGCACCGTCGCCGCAACACGCGAGGACATGATGCGGTCTGAAAAGATGCGCCGCATGTCCGTTTACGCAGGTCTGCGAACTGCGTGTTGTTACGCATAGTGGAGACGGGATTTCTTGAAATCCCCTCCACTATCTGTAACATCTGGACGCTGCGTGTTTGGCGCTGCGCCAGCGCACAGCGCCAAACACGCTGCGTTTACTGATCGTGGAAACTCACCCTAAAGCTGCTTTATCAATTTTACCATACGCGGAACGGAGGAAAAAAAAAAAAAAAACAATTCCTGACTTGCTGGTTTTTGTTCATTCTGCTTCCACAAAAATCGGAATAGGAAGCGATCAAAAAACGTTATGTGCCCGAATATGGTACCAATAAAAACGTCAGCTCGTCCCGCAAAAAATAAGCTCACAGATAACTCTGTCGGCCGAAATTTGGAAAAATTATAGCTCTCAAAATACGGCGATGCAAAAATTTCTTACAAAAAATTATTCCAAAAAAAAGCATCTTTTAGTGTGTGACAGAAGCTAAACATGAAAAAAGGGTATAAATCTGGTATCGCCGTAATCGCACCGACCCGAGGAATAAAGTCGCCTAATCACTAATACCGCACGAGGAACGGCATAAAAAAGAAAACCAATTCTTCACCTTTTGTGGATTTGTTCATTGTGCCTCCCAAAGATCGCAGTAAGGCGATCACAGTGGTTCCCCCCCCCCATATGGGGTATCAGCGTACTCAGGACAAAATGCACAATAGCTTTTGGGGTCCTATTACTCCTGTTACCCTTAGAAAAATAAAAATTTGGGGGCAAAAGGGTCATTTTTGTGGAAAAAAAATATGATTTTTTTATTTTCACGGCTCCACGTTATAAACTTCTGTGAAGCCCTTGGGGGTTCAAAGTGCTGACCACACATCTAGATAAGTTCCTTGGGGGGTCTAGTTTGCAAAATGGGGTCATTTGTGGGGAGTTTCTACTGTTTAGGCACATCAGGGGCTCTCCAAGCGCGACATGACACCCGCAGACCATTCCATCAAAGTCTGCATTTAAAAACGGTGCTCCTTCCCTTCTGATCTCTGCCATGCGTCAAAATAGTGGTTCCCCCCCACATATGGGATATCAGCGTACTCAGGACAAATTGCACAATAGCTTTTGGGGTCCTATTTCTCCTGTTACCCTTATAAAAATAAAAATTTGGGGCAAAAAGATTATTTTTGTGGAGAAAAACATGATTTTTTTTATTTTAACGGCTCTACGTTATAAACTTCTGTGAAGCACTTGGGGGTTCAAAGTGCTCACCACACATCTAGATAAGTTCCTTGGGGGGTCTAGTTTCCAAAATGGAGTCACTTGTGGGGGGTTTCTACTGTTTAGGTACATCAGGGGCTCTCCAAACGTGACATGACACCCGCAGACCATTCCATCAAAATCTGCATTTGAAAAAGGCGCTCCTTCCCTTTCGAGCTCTGCCATGCGTCAAAATAGTGGTTTACCCCACATATGGGGTATCAGCATACTCCGGACAAATTGCACAATAACTTTTGGGATCCTGTTACCCTTTGGAAAATAACAATTGGGGGTGGAAAGATCATTTTTGTGGAAAAGATATGATTTTTTAATTTTACTGCTCTACGTTATAACCTTCTGTGAAGCCCTTGGGGGTTCAAAGCTCTCACCACACATCTAGATAAGTTCCTTGGGGGGTCTAGTTTCCAAATGGGGTCACTTGTGGGGGGTTTCCACTGTTTAGGCACACAGGGGCTCTCCAAATACGACATGGCGTCCAATCTCAATTTCAGCCAAAAAAGTCAAATGGCGCTGCTTCCCTTTCGAGCTCTGCCATGCGCCCAAATAGTGGTTTACCCTCACATATGGGGTATCAGCGTACTCAGGACTAATTGCACAATAACTTTTGGGGTCCTTTTATCCTTTGGAAATAAAAATTGGGATGAAAAGATCATTTTTGTGGAAAAAATATGATTTTTTAATTTTACGGCTCTACGTTATAACCTTCTGTGAAGCCCTTGGGGGTTAAAAGCTCTCACAACACATTTAGATAAGTTCCTTGGGGGGTCTAGTTTCCAAAATGGGGTCACTTGTGGGGGGTTTCCACTGTTTATGCACACAGGGACTCTCCAAATGCGACATGGCGTCCAATTTCAATTCCAGCCAAAAAAGTCAAATGGCGCTGCTTCCCTTCCGAGCTCTGCCATGCGCCCAAATAGTGGTTTACCCCCACACATGGGGTATCGGTGTACTCTGGAGAAATTGTACAACAAATATTGTGGTTCATTTTCTCCTGATACCCTTGACAAAATTTAAAAAAATTGTGTCGAAAGAAAAATTTTGGGAATAAAAGTTAAATGTTCATTTTTTCGTTCCACATTGCTTTAATTCTTGTGAAGTACCTAAAGGGTTAGTAAACTTCTTGAATGTGGCTTTGAACACGTTGAGGGGTGCAGTTTTTAGAATGGTGTCACTTTTGGGTATTTTGAGGTGGCCCCTAAAAAAAAATGGTTTTGTAAATTTTGCTGGAAAAGTGAGAAATTTCTGGTCAACTTTTAACACTTATAACTTCCTAACAAAAAAAATTTTGGTTCCAAAATCGTGCTGATGTAAAGTAGATATGTGGGAAATGTTATTTATTAACTAATTTTTGTGACATATCTCTCTGATTTAATGGCATAAAAATTAAAAGTTTGAAAATTGCAAAATTTTCAAAATTTTTGCCATATTTCCGTTTTTTTCATAAATAAACGCAAGTTACACTACCGGTCAAAAGTTTAGGGTCACTTAGAAATTTCCTTATTTTTGAAAGAAAAGCAGTTTTTTTCCAATGAAGCTAACATTAAATGATTCAGAAATACACTCTATACAGTGTTAATGTGGTAAATGACTATTCTAGCGGCAAACGTCTAGTTTGTAATGCAATATCTTCATAGGTGTATAGAGGCCCATTTCCAACAACCATCACTCCAGTGTACTTATGGTATTTTGTGTTCGCTAACTGTGTAAGAAGGCTAATAGATGGTTAAAATACCCTTTAAAACCCTTGTGCAAGTATGTTAACACAGCTGAAAACCGTTTGGTTGATTAGAGAAGCTATAAACCTGACCTTCCTTTGAGCTTGTTGAGAATCTGGAACATTACATTTGTTGGTTCCATTAAACTCTCAAAATGGCCAAAAAAAAAGAACTTTCTTGTGAAACTCGACAGTCTATTCTTGTTCTTAGAAATGAAGGCTATTCCATGCGAAAAATTACCAAGAAACTGAAGAATTCATACAATGGTGTGTAGTACTCCCTTTAGAGGAGTGCACAAACAAGCTCTAACCAGAGAAGAAAGACAAGTGGGAGGCCCCGCTGCACAACTGAGCAACAAGACAAGTACATTAGAGTCTTTAGTTTGAAAAATTGACGCCTCACAGGTCCTCAACTGGCAGCTTCATTAAACAGTACACATTAAACGCCAGTGTCAACATCTACAGTGAAGAGGCGATTTGGGGATGCTGGCCTTCAGGGCAGATTGGCAAAACAAAAGCCAATATTCCTCTGTCCAATGTCTGTGTTCTTTTGCCCATATTAATCTTTTCCTTTCATTTAAGCCAGTCTTAAATATGGCTTTTGTTTTGCCAATCTGCCCTGAAGGCCAGCATCCCCAAATCGCCCAAATTTGGTATGCGGTCTGGCCTGTTGGTTAATATTAGGTCTAGCAGTGCCCACCTTCTTGTTGGGTCCTGAACTAGTTGTGAAAGTTAATTGTCTCTCATAGTTGTCAA
>JARQOD010000002.1:155819156-155919213 GCA_033576555.1 Oophaga sylvatica | reverse complement strand
TGGAAAGAAGGATTCAGACCAGAACAATTGATCACCGGCAACCCTGATGGGAAAATTACTCCCTTATATAAGACCAATCAGTAACACCTGATTCCCAGTCCTCACAATCCTCACTAGTACCGCTTGTAACCACCAGAGGGAGCCTCTGCTCAGAACTCATCTCAAACCCATTCACAACAGGCTACCTGATTCCTGCCCTGATTAACTGCCATGGATAACTGCCGTTTACTCGATGCTTGTCTTTTGTGATGCTTTGCTTTCTGTGATGCGTGCGCCCCCTTACTGGATGCGCCCCTTAGACTACTCCTAAATATATAGCCAACACTACAGGGCCAGGAAAGTGGGATTGTGGGAGCTGCTTTGGGATAATTTGCCAGTTGGGGCCAGCACACCAGGGGTGGTTAGATCATCA
Organism: Oophaga sylvatica; assembly: GCA_033576555.1. Taxonomy (NCBI): domain Eukaryota; kingdom Metazoa; phylum Chordata; class Amphibia; order Anura; family Dendrobatidae; genus Oophaga; species Oophaga sylvatica. The sequence continues at coordinate 155,918,801 of JARQOD010000002.1, read as the reverse complement.
AAGGCAAATAATGGAATAATGAAGTTGATTGCAACACAGATCAGTCTGAGTTACCAGCAGTGAATAAAGGGATTTTAGCAGGTCAAGCGGGTGCAGGAGAGTTTTTTTACAGATTGTAATCATGAAAAAAAAACTTCAAATTATAAGCACTAAGGCTCTTGAGTAGTGTTGAGCGATACGATACCGCAAGTATCGGGTATCGGCCGATATTAGCTGTTTCGGCCTTTCGATACTTAGTTCCGATATTTTCCATATATCGTATACCGGAATCGGAAATTCCCATAATTCTTTGAGAGACAATGTGATTTTAGTCAGCCAATGAGGAATCCTAAGAAATGTGGGCACATCCTGTACTGCTGCGGTCATGTTAACTAATGGCATGGCTGTGATTGGATGCTGAAATGATGTCAGAATGCACTATAAAAGGCGCCGCCGCCATTTTAGCGTCACTGTGCTGTGAATTCAGTAAGGGACAGAACGCTGCTGTGCTGACTCTGAGGGACAGTTAGAGATTGCGATTTAGTGTACTGTGCTGTAGGCAGGCTAGCACCAACCGCTGTGTAAAGCTTCCTTTTGCCTGCAGTGTTGTTTTAACAGCTCTGCAAGGTGTGTGTGTGAGTGTAAGTGACGCTGCAGTTTGCTCTGCATGCAACGCTGTCTGTAGGCATCTGCACGTGTCACTCACAGTCTCTTTTTTTTCTTTCAGTGTAATTCTTGCAGCTCCATGCAATTTAACTATTAGTGTGACGCGCTTCCATCCGTATCCAATACATTGGTTGCAAACACTATAGAAGTAGACAAAGGAGTAGCCTTTCACAGATTGTGAACAGTTGTGTTTCAGTGTTCACTTCAGTCTGTGTTTTTTATTTTTTGAGTGCACATCACGCTCCAGTTACTTGTTCAAGCACTGCTGCTTGTACTCTGCTGAGCGTGTCTCAGTGCCTCATCCTTTTCATTTATCTCCAATTGGTTCTGCTCCATTCCATTTAAAATATAATCTATTAGTGTGACGCGCTTCCATCCGTATCCAATACATTGGTTGCAAACACTATAGAAGTAGACAAAGGAGTAGCCTTTCACAGATTGTGAACAGTTGTGTTTCAGTGTTCACTTCAGTCTGTGTTTTTTATTTTTTGAGTGCACATCACGCTCCAGTTACTTGTTCAAGCACTGCTGCTTGTACTCTGCTGAGCGTGTCTCAGTGCCTCATCCTTTTCATTTATCTCCAATTGGTTCTGCTCCATTCCATTTAAAATATAATCTATTAGTGTGACGCGCTTCCATCCGTATCCAATACATTGGTTGCAAACACTATAGAAGTAGACAAAGGAGTAGCCTTTCACAGATTGTGAACAGTTGTGTTTCAGTGTTCACTTCAGTCTGTGTTTTTTATTTTTTGAGTGCACATCACGCTCCAGTTACTTGTTCAAGCACTGCTGCTTGTACTCTGCTGAGCGTGTCTCAGTGCCTCATCCTTTTCATTTATCTCCAATTGGTTCTGCTCCATTCCATTTAAAATATAATCTATTAGTGTGACGCGCTTCCATCCGTATCCAATACATTGGTTGCAAACACTATAGAAGTAGACAAAGGAGTAAGCCTTTCACAGATTGTGAACAGTTGTGTTTCAGTGTTCACTTCAGTCTGTGTTTTTTATTTTTTTGAGTGCACATCACGCTCCAGTTACTTGTTCAAGCACTGCTGCTTGTACTCTGCTGAGCGTGTCTCAGTGCCTCATCCTTTTCATTTATCTCCAATTGGTTCTGCTCCATTCCATTTAAAATATAATCTATTAGTGTGACGCGCTTCCATCCGTATCCAATACATTGGTTGCAAACACTATAGAAGTAGACAAAGGAGTAGCCTTTCACAGATTGTGAACAGTTGTGTTTCAGTGTTCACTTCAGTCTCTGCGTAATAACCACACTTAGGCCTTATAACTTTTCTGACTTTCTTTATCAATCTACCAAGATGAAGAAGGCAGTGAGTAAGGCACGTGGTCGTGGCCGTGGAGTTTCAGCAGGGAGAGGACGTGGTGATTCTGTGGCTGCTGCCGCCCTCAGTGACACAGCATCCACCAGTTTTACCCATGAGCGTTCCTTTATGCGCAGTTTGGTAGGAGCTCGGCGTGCCCCCCTGCTGCGGGAAGAACAAATTGAAGCCGTTTGTTGGTTGGATGGCAGCCAATGCATCGACTTCAATTCCTTCCACCTCCTCTCAGGAACACAACACTGTTGAGCAACCATCTGTCTGTTCACCGCCTGTCAAATTGCCCAGGCAGTCAGAGAGTTCTGTACAGGAGCCAGCTGAGTCTCTGCTTCTGTTCTCAGAATCTGTTGGCTCGCAAACACGGGCACAGGCAAGCAGCATTCTGCAATTTGAAGAAGAGGGAGTATGCAATGATGCGCAACAGCTGTGTCTCTCTCAATCTGAAGAGGCGGGTGAGCCAGTGCCGATGGACAGCACACCGCAGAACGCATCTATACACTTGGCCTGGGGCAACTCATAAAGTCCCACGGATTCCAGTACCACCTTTACGCTGATGACACTCAGATCTACATCTCTGGCCCAGACATCACTTCTCTGCTATCCAGAATCCCGGAGTGTCTATCAGCCATATCCTCCTTCTTCTCCTCCCGCTTCCTCAAACTCAATGTGGACAAATCTGAACTCATAATCTTTCCCCCATCCCACAGATCTTCCTTACCTGACCTATCTACCACAATTAACGACATCACGCTTTCCCCCGTACCAGAAGTCCGCTGCCTCGGAGTATCCCTTGACTCTGCCCTGTCCTTCAAACCGCACATCCAAGCTCTTTCTACCTCCTGTTGCCTTCAGCTCAAAAATATTTCAAGAATCCGTCCTTTCCTCAACCCTCAATCTACTAAAATGATTGTGCACGCCCTCATCATCTCCCGCCTCGACTACTGCAACACCCTTTTCTCTGGCCTCCCTGCTAACACCCTCGCACCTCTCCAGTCCATCCTTAACTCTGCTGCACGACTAATTCACCTCTCTCCTCGCTACTCCTCCGCTTCTCCCCTCTGCAAATCTCTTCACTGGCTCCCATTCCCTCAGCTTATCCAGTTCAAATTACTAATACTGTCCTACAAGGCCATCTATAATCTGTCTCCTCCATATATCTCTGAACTAATCTCCCGATATCTTCCCTCACGTAATCTCCGATCCTCCCAAGACATCCTTCTCTCCTCCACACTTATTCGCTCCTCACCCAACCGCCTCCAAGACTTCTCCCGAATATCCCCATCCTCTGGAATTCTTTGCCCCAACACATCCGACTATCAAACTCATTCAGATCCTTCAGACGGAACCTGAAAACCCATCTCTTCAGGAAAGCTTACAGCCTGCAATGACCCTGCTACCTCCTCACCACTACCGGAGATATCGCCTCAACCAACACCGGAACTGCTGCGACCCCTTAACCTGCTGTCTCCTGCCCCACAATCCTGTAGAATGTAAGCCCGAAAGGGCAGGGTCCTCTCCCTCTGTATCAGTCTGTCATTGTTAGTTTGTTTACTGTAAGTGATACCTGTAATTTGTATGTAACCCCTTCTCATGTACAGCACCATGGAATCAATGGTGCTATAGAAATAAATATTAATAATAATAATAATAATAATAATAATCTTATGATGATGATGAGACTCAGGTGCCAGGTTTTGTGGAGCATGGTGCTGCCCAGACCATCCAACAGCAGCAGGTGTTGGAAGAGGGTAGTGGAGATGATGAAGTCCGAGACCCAACATGGCGTGAGCAACAGGAAGGTGGTGGGAGCAGCTCTGAGGAAGAGATTGTCCCAACGGTACAAAGAGGAGGGAGAGGTAGGCTGCAGACTCGCTTGCCTGTAGCCTCCAGTTTGGCACCTGTTGGGAGCAGTTTCTTAGAAATGTCAAAATTGGCGCTCCCATGACTTGCACTGCGTGGTCCTTTTTTGACAGACTTGTAGATGATATTTGCTATGTTCAATGCAAGCTGTGTAAGCAAAAAGTTAAAAGAGGTAAAAATATCAGTAACCTGAATACCACAAATATGTGGAAACATGTACGGACAAAGCACGTAGCTGAGTTACAAAGACACACTGGAGATGTAGGCCAACCTACAGCAGCACCTACATCTTCAGGTCGTGTTGGAGCCTCTACCTCCAGCTCACACACACCTGGTTCGGCTTCCTAACAGGATCTCCATGGAAGAACCTCAGTCACTGTTGTCCATAGACAAACTGTTATTCCACCCACAGCAGCAAGTTCACAGTCATCGTCACACTCCCAGACCACAAAACAGCCATCGGTACCACAGGCATGGGATAAAAGACGGCCATACTCGGCAAACCATCCACGAGCACAGGCTCTGAATGCTGGCATTGCAAAACTCCTGTCCCTTGAAATGCTGTCATTCAGGCTGGTGGAGACTGACAGTTTCAGGAACTTTATGGCATTGGCAGTCCCACAATATAATGTGCCAAGCCGATTTTTTTTCAGCAGGCAAGCTGTCCCTGCTCTGCAAAAACATGTCGAGGGAAACATTAAACATGCGCTACTAAACGCCGTCAGTAGCAGCGTCCACCTGACCATCGATGCGTGGACCAGTACCCATGGCCAGGGACGATACCTTTCCCTCACTGCCCATTGGGTCAATGTTGTGGAGCCGGGTACAGATCTTGCCAGTGGCGCTGTACGTGTTCTGCCAACTCCAAGGATTGCAGGAATCCAGTCTGTACACATTGATTCCTCCTCCTACTCCAGTTCCTCAGAATCATCGCTGCACGAGCCGTCACGGTATACCTCCACATGGACCCGTGAACGCTTACCTGTTGCGACCGATATGAGCACAGCCGTGGCCAAACATCAACAGGCCGTCCTGAAATTAATTTCCATGGGGAATCGAAGCCACACAGCGCAGGAGCTCTGGGATGCCATCAAGCAGGAGAGCGACGTGTGGTTTTTGTCAGCTAATCTCCAGCCAGGCTTGGTAGTGTGTGACAATGGCGAAATCTGGTGGCAGCTCTGGGCCTTGGCAACCTCACTCACATACCATGTCTGGCACATGTGCTCAACTTGGTCGTGCAGAGTTTTTGAGGGACTATCCGGATCTTGATGCACTGCTGCACAAGGTCCGCCTAGAGTGCGCTCACTTGCGACGTTCCAGCATGGCCAGATCGCGCATTGCAGCTCTGCAAGTCAGATTTCGCCTTCCTGAACATTGCATCATATGTGACGTACCCACCAGGTGGAATTCCACGTTACATATGTTGGAGCGGTTGTGTGAGCAGCAGCCAGCAGTAATGGAGTATCAGCTGCAACAGGCGCAATCAACTCGCAATTTGCGCCGTTCACACTTCACCACTACTGAGTGGGCCTCTATGAAGGACATCTGCGACGTTTTGCGTGCGTTTGATGTCTCAACGCGGATGGCGAGTGCAGATGATGCACTAGTCAGCATGACTGTCCCCCTTATCTGCCTGCTTCAGAAATCACTGAAAGCACTAAAGGAAGAGGTTTTAGAAGAGGTGGAGGATGAGGAGTCACAAATTCAATTACCTTCAGGACAGTCATCGCAACGTGGTTCCTCACAAAGGGCTGGGTAGGGCTCACTTTGTGAGGAGGATGAGGAGGAGGAGGAGGAGTCAATGGAGGAGGAAGAAATCCCTACAGAGGGAGGTACACAACGCTCTAGTCAGTATGTAGAGCGAGGGTGGGGTGATGCAGAGGAGGCAGAGATGCCGCCTCTTCCAGAGGACAGCCTTTGTTGGCCAGTTGGGAGTCTGCAGCACATGGTTGATTTCATGCTTCAGTGCCTGAGAAACGACCGCCGCATAGCCCACATTCTCACCACGTCAGATTATTGGGTGTACACCCTCCTAGACCCTCGCTACCGGGACAACTTACAAACCCTCATCACACGGTGAACCGGGACCGTAAAATGCAGGAGTACCAAGACACACTGGTGCAATCCATACTGTTGTACATTCCAGCCGAGAGAGCTGCTGCTGCTGCTACTGCTTTACAAAGCAGCTCTGTGCGTCGAGGCAGTGTAGACACCTCTACAACAAGAGGGAGCAGAAGCAGCGCCTCTGCACAGGGCAAGAGCTGTATGTTACAAATGTGGCGAAGTTTTGTGACAGCGCCAGCAAGGTCTACACCATCCAAGACGGCTCCAGTCACCAGGAAGAAACGTTTCCGTAAGATGGTGACAGACTACTTGGCTTTCCCTCTAAGTGTACTCCCAGATGCCTCTTCCCCTTTCAAATTTTGGGTCTCTAAGTTGGATACATGGCCAGAGCTTAGCCAGTATGCATTGGAGGTGCTGGCTTGCCCTGCTGCCAGTGTATTATCTGAGCTTGTCTTTAGTGCTGCAGGTGGTGTAGTAACAGACCGTCGCATGCGACTATCCTCAGAGAATGTAGACCGGCTTACTTTTCTGAAAATGAACAAGGCATGGATCTCACCTGAATTTGCCTGTCCATTTTCAGATTAAATAACTGTTTGGCAACGTTTTCCATGTCTTCTGTTATGTTCATCTTTCTACCACCTGAACTCTACTCCCTGGGCTACAACACTGCCATTTGTTGCTCGTAAGTAATTGGCAGGGGTACTGACTCCTGGCCAGCCTGGTTACAGCACGACAGCTGTTTCCTGGCAGTGTGAACGTCAATTATCCTCCAATAAGTTGTGCTGTCGTGTTGCATTCGGGTTAGCCGACTCTATGGTGCCTGCAGTTTAGGTGATTCCTATGTGTGCTGTGGGATATGTAAATAAAGGCGGTTTCCATTGTGACAATAGGACAAGCACCCACTGTAGGACTGTGTGATTCGGTAACTGCGGACGGCTTGCATCCTGTCAACTTACATTTTCATGGGTGCGTTCTTCTACCCGTCCGGGGTCCAGTACCGTCAACTGGTTCTCCCCAGTGCCTTTGGCCTAGGTGCCTCCATCTCCGTATCCGAGTTCCACCAACGTCTGCTGGTCCTTGGTAGTGCTTTGGAGCACAGGTACCTCCTGCTTAGTAACCGTGTCACAGTAACGTCAGCTGGTACTCGGTTGTGACATTGCCTCTTTTCCTTCTGCTACCCGTCCGGGGTCCAGTACCGTCAACTGGTTCTCCCCAGTGCCTTTGGCCTAGGTGCCTACATCTCCGTATCCGAGTTCCACCAACGTCTGCTGGTCCTTGGTAGTGCTTTGGAGCACAGGTACCTCCTGCTTAGTAACCGTGTCACAGTAACGTCAGCTGGTACTCGGTTGTGACATTGCCTCTTTTCCTTCTGCTACCCGTCCGGGGTCCAGTACCATCAACTGGTTCTCCCCAGTGCCTTTGGCCTAGGTGCCTCCATCTCCGTATCCGAGTTCCACCAACGTCTACTGGTCCTTGGTAGTGCTTTGGAGCACAGGTACCTCCTGCTTAGTAACCGTGTCACAGTAACGTCAGCTGGTACTCGGTTGTGACATTGCCTTTTTTCCTTCTGCTACCCGTCCGGGGTCCAGTACCGTCAACTGGTTCTCCCCAGTGCCTTTGGCCTAGGTGCCTCCATCTCCGTATCCGAGTTCCACCAACGTCTGCTGGTCCTTGGTAGTGCTTTGGAGCACAGGTACCTCCTGCTTAGTAACCGTGTCACAGTAACGTCAGCTGGTACTCGGTTGTGACATTGCCTCTTTTCCTTCTGCTACCCGTCCGGGGTCCAGTACCGTCAACTGGTTCTCCCCAGTGCCTTTGGCCTAGGTGCCTCCATCTCCGTATCCGAGTTCCACCAACGTCTGCTGGTCCTTGGTAGTGCTTTGGAGCACAGGTACCTACTGCTTAGTAACCGTGTCACAGTAACGTCAGCTGGTACTCGGTTGTGACATTGCCTCTTTTCCTTCTGCTACCCGTCCGGGGTCCAGTACCGTCAACTGGTTCTCCCCAGTGCCTTTGGCCTAGGTGCCTCCATCTCCTTATCCGAGTTCCACCAATGTCTGCTGGTCCTTGGTAGTGCTTTGGAGCACAGGTACCTCCTGCTTAGTAACCGTGTCACAGTAACGTCAGCTGGTACTCGGTTGTGACATTGCCTCTTTTCCTTCTGCTACCCGTCCGGGGTCCAGTACCGTCAACTGGTTCTCCCCAGTGCCTTTGGCCTAGGTGCCTCCATCTCCGTATCCGAGTTCCACCAACGTCTGCTGGTCCTTGGTAGTGGTTTGGAGCACAGGTACCTCCTGCTTAGTAACCGTGTCACAGTAACGTCAGCTGGTACTCGGTTGTGACATTGCCTCTTTTCCTTCTGCTACCCGTCCGGGGTCCAGTACCGTCAACTGGTTCTCCCCAGTGCCTTTGGCCTAGGTGCCTCCATCTCCGTATCCGAGTTCCACCAACGTCTGCTGGTCCTTGGTAGTGCTTTGGAGCACAGGTAACTCCTGCTTAGTAACCGTGTCACAGTAACGTCAGCTGGTACTCGGTTGTACATTGCCTCTTTTCCTTCTGCTGCCCCTCCGGGTTCCAGCACAGTCAGCTGGTCCTCGTTACTTCCATTGTCTCTTGCTCCATCTGATACCCGTCAGGGTTCCAGTAACGTCAGCTGTTTCTCGGAAATTAGACGACCTTAAAGACCACCCAGAAGAAGATGACGACAACAAGGACGACGAGCATGAAGCCAACCAGCCTGAACACCATCACAAAGAAAAAATTAAAGATTACCCAGAAGAAGATCACCAACAGGACAAAGAAGGTTAAGACAAACTACAAGATACAGAACAAGAGACAGAAGAACAATAAGCAGAAGATCAAAAAGCAGAAGAACATGAAGTATAAGACCAAAATGAAGAGCAAAATATATGCTCTAAATTCTAAGCAGAAGAAGACTAAGCAGTGTATGGGGGTGAGTCCGTTCCTCCTCGTGGTGCCCCTGGAAAATGCCTGCTGCTGCAGGCTAAACTGAACACGGACAAATACTGTTGTAATTTAAATCTTCTGTGACAGCAAGAACGGAAGGATGAACAATTCATACTTTTACAGATTACAAGTACAGGAATCTCTGTCACAAATAAGAATATAATGAAGAAGATGAAGAGGAAGAAGATGAAGAATTTGAATATGAAGAAGATTAATTAGTTTAATAATAACAATATGAGTAATGTAAACAAAAACATGAATAGCAAGAAGTTTAAGAAGAAGATTAAGAAGGTGAAGATGAAGAATAATTTGATGAGAAAGATGATGCTGCTGAAGATTATGAAGGAGAAAGTGTGGCACTGGCAAAAGTTAAAAAGGTGAAGAGCATGGAAGTTGTGAAACATACATATTTGCCAAAATAGAAAAAAGGTTAACAACATTGTCAATTTGTTAGTCAATCCAAACGTATTTCCAAAAAAAAATATATTAATGCTATTCCAATGCATTGGGTTAAACATGTATGCCTTTATTGTCTCCTCAACCTCCCCCAATACATTCTACATTAGTCTTTGTTGTTTTCCTTCATGTACAATTAACCAACAAGGCAAGAATGGTTTTTTTTAATGTCGATATTTGGTTCCCATAGACTTACATTGGACTTCCGGTATCGGAATCGGATATCGACGATATTTAGTGATATCGGCGATACCATTCCGATCCGATATTTTTAGATATCGAGCAGTATCGCTCAACACTACTCTTGAGTCAAAATCACTGTTCTGACAGAAAAAGAGATTTGTCTTTTTTGGACTATTAAGTCTCTGAAATCGTATGTAGAGTCTGAACGGGAAGCACAAGAGCTACGTGTCTTTAAAGAAATATCTCAATTCCAGGATGACCCATTAAGAAATTCATATACAATGTTCAAAAAATGTATTAAGATTAGTTCTCTCCAGGAATGAAAAAGAATATATAAAATTACTGTATATACTCGAGTATAAGCCGACCCCAGTATAAGTTGAGGCCCATAATTTTGCCACAAAAAACTGAGAAAACTTATTGACTCGAGTATAAGCCGAGGTTGGAAATGCAGCAGCTACTGGTAAATTTCAAAAATAAAATATGCCCCATATAATGCTGTACAACGGTTAATGGTGGCCCCATAGCATGCTCCATATTGCCTGCCCATCATCATCATCATTGCCTCCCTATCATCATCATTGCCTCCCCATTAATATCATCATCATCATTGCCTCCCCACCATCATCATTATCATTGCCTCCCTATTAATATCATCATCATTGCCTTCCCATTATCATTGCCTTCCTATCATCATCATTGCCTCCCCATTAATATCATCATCATCATTGCCTTCCCATTATCATTGCCTCCCCATCATCATCATTATCATTGCCTCCCCATTAATATAATCATCATCATTGCCTTCCCATTATCATTGCCTCCCCATCATCATCATTATCATTGCCTCCCCATTAATATCATCATCATCATCATTGACTTCCCATTATCATTGCCTCCCCATTAATATCATCATCATTGCCTTCCCATTATCATTGCCTCCCCATCATCATCATTATCATTGCCTCCCCATTAATATCATCATCATCATTGCCTTCCCATTTCATTGCCTCCCCATCATCATCATCATCATTTCCTTCTCACCACCATCACTGCCTTCCCCCACCACCATCACACATACAGCACCGCAGGCAGCACTCTCTCACATACACACACGCAGGCACACACACACACACACGCCTCACCTGTCCGGCGTCCGCCCGCTCTCTGTCACAGCCGGCCGCTAAATGATGACGTCATTCAGCGGCGCTGCTGTGAGAGAGGAAGCACCGGCGCAGGCGCACCCTGGAGCTCGGAGCTGCGGCAGCGGAGGCACGGGGAGAGGTAAGTATTGCGCCGGCTGCTGCCGGGGCCCTGAGCAAGCGGGGGGGCCCAGTGGCGGTGCTGACACCGCTAACGGGCGCCGGGGTGCCCGACGGCGAGTGGGCCCCCGCCTGCTCAGGGCCCCGCCACTTGCCCGGGTGTGCTGGGTGCTGACGCCAGCCCTGGGTCCCATAACATGCTCCATATTAATATATGCCCCATATATTGCTGCACAAAGGTTAATGGTGGTCCCATAACATGCTCCATATTATTTGCCCATATTGCGCAAAGTAATGATGGCCCATAAAGCACATATAATATATGTCCCAATATGCGCACAAAGGTTAATGGTGGCTCCATAACATGCTCCATATTAATATATGCCCCACATATTGCTGCTGCGATTTAAAAAAAATGACATACTCACCTCTTGTTGCTGCCCACTGCTCCTCAGCATCACCAGCTCTGCAGTGATTGTTCAGGCAAGGGCACTCACTAATCACGTCATCATGCCCTCTGACCTGAACGTCACAGCCAGAGCACCCAGGAGTGCAGTGATGGAATGTGGACAGGTGAATATGCCATGGCTCACCCTCTCCCAGTGCTGTCCACCCTCCTGACATCTGCATATCAGGCTCTGCTACATCTCAGTCCTGGCATCTCTCTTCCTTTCTTCTTCCTGTGCGGTCACATGGTACAGCTGATTAAAGTAATGAATATGCTCTCCACCCCTACGGGAGTGGAGACATGACCATATTCATGACTATAATGAGCGGTGTCACAGGACCGCACAGGAATAAGAGAGGAAGAGAGATGCCGGGACTGAGATGTAGCAGAGCCTGATATGCAGACACCTGCAGGGTGAGTATGATGTCTCCTGCTCCCCCCACTTCCCCTTCCCCTCCCCACCGGCTTTCTTAGTATGACTTGTGTATAAGCCGAGAGGGTCTTTTTCAGCCCAAAAAAGGGGCTGAAAAACTCGGCTTATACACGAGTATATGCAGTAAATAATCAGCTTGATAAAGCAAAACTGGAATTACAGACATGCTTAACAGACCTTCAGACCTAGACCTTTCACAAAAAATTTGATAAAAAATTCTAATCCAAACAGAGACCAAACAAAGGAAAATGGAGAAATTCATTAGAAATAAAAATGATTATGACGTGGGGCACTTTTTTACCTGGAACAAAAAACGCTTCAATACATAAACAAATTGCAACCAAAAATTTCAAAGAAAACGAAAATCTAATTTTGACACTTGGGCCACCGATTCAGACTCAACTGCGACAGAGGAGTATACAAAACCAAGCACGATTAATTCATAAACATCTTTCGTTGAAAACAACCCTTTCGGAGACACAACAGAAGTGGTGGGAAGAACCGCAGGAACGGGATCAAAATGCAAACAAGTTTCGTTTTAGAAGTGAATGATACATCAATTGGCAATGAAGTGGTTAATCTGTCCAATTGAGTACTAGCAAGAGATCATTTGAATTTACTTTCTAAAGTACTCAATTTTTGCTTACATGAAAAATTTGATTCAACGGACTTTTTAAAATTATTATATTGAAAACTATAAGGAAAATACAGCTATGCAAAGCCTATGCTAATGCAAACACAGATATGGCATAACAATGTCAACAAGGAGAATTCCCCAGCTCTCAAGGTCCACTAAAATTTAGTATTAACATGGACAATAAAAGACAAATAAAAAGTGATGTAGCATTCTTACTAAGCCTAACTGATATTTCTGAATCAAGCATGATTACATACTCACCATTTACAGGTGGGACACCCTCTATGATATGCCTTCGATATCGCCGGGTAATGCCATAGATCAATTCCAGGATCAGATAATTAGAGATACAGAAGAAAAGTGCTTCAAATCACCTTCACAAAATTTGAATAAAATGGAACAGAAAGCTCTACAAGAAAAAAAAATGACTATATGATATTTTTGAGAGTAGAAAAGGGAGGCATATTATATAGAAGATGCTTTAAAACAGTTAAACAATGTTAATTCTTATCTTCTATTAACAAGTGACCCTACCTATAAATTTAACCCTGCTGTGGAACAATGGGGTCACATAGACCCCAGCGCTGAATAAATTTAAATATTTCTAAAACTGGTCAATCTCAGACATTGACCTTCTATGTATTTATGTATTTTCAAGAAACATATTTCTGCATATGTTGATGATATTTTGAATTTGTTTTTCAAAGTTATTTTCAATTTTCTGTCTTTCGGACTCTCTTGAACCCAAAATACCTTTATTGTCTGACATTTTTTTTTATATTTTCTGTTTGTTCACAGGTTTTGTAATATAATTGTAAATAAACAATGGCTAGATGAACTGTGATGACTCCTGATGAAATATTGGCAACTTTGGATGCTTCTAAGTGATGTCGATACTGATAATGAAGGTAATTTGGGAGATAATTTGAACTGGGTCGAAAGTGACGCAGATCTTGATGACGCATTGGATTCAGACAGCGAACAAAGTGCTATTCTGTCTGAAACTGGCAACGCTAATTCCTCCGATGATGAGGACGACGACGATGATACTTCAGGTGAAATTCTTGGCAAAGATGGCTATAAGTGGACAAAAAAGACGAGATTTGTTTGCAATGACTGCAAGAAGTTCATTTGTGAAGAACATGACAATATGACGTGCAGTGAATGAAAGGGCTAAATTTATTGGCTGATCGTTCGTTGTCATTATGCTTTTACTAAAATCCACACAGTTGCAGTTATTGTGCATTTTTTTTATTAAATTTGAATACTTTTAGTTATTAGTAAAGCATTTTGGTATAAATTTCAGTTTGTGTTTGATGATGACAAATAAATCACTTCAAAGTTATGTTTGATTTCATAACGGTGTTCTGAAATGATGACAGAATAAAACTTGATTATTCTGAACAGCCACCATGTTCATTTTAATAAAATATGAAGATTTTGAGCCTGGGGTCATATAGACCCCATGGTACCAAAGCAGTGATTTTTTTCATGGTTCCACAGCAGGGTTAAAAACCTTTTGAGAACGTTTTTAAGAAAATATGAAGAAAATTCCATCTTGTCCAAGAAAAAGGTTGAAAAACTTTTACCTGAATATCCCATAAAATATCCCATAAAACCACATTTGTATACAATTCCGAATCTACACAAATATTTAAAAACATCTCCTGGCAGCCCAATAATTTCTGGGGTTGTTTCATTAACAATACCCTTATCTAGGTATTTGGATTGGCTGTTAAAACTACTTTTAATGAGAATTCCATCCTATGTAAAGGATTCTGGAGATTTTCTGAAGGCATTAACTAATATCGATGGACAGGTTGATTTTACATTAATCACTATTTACACCGAAAGCCTTTACACTAGGATCCCACAAAATGTGGGGATTGAGGCTATCATTAATATTTTAAAAAATACAAATAAAGTTCAGAATATATTGCATTCATTATTGAAGCTTTGGAATTCATTTTATCCCACAATGACTGTAAATTAATGGATAAATGGTGCTATCAGCAGTTTGGCACAGCCTGTCGCAATCATTTTTGCAAACCTCTTTCTAGCAGTTTTTTTAGGTCAAATATATTACTAACCAATCTAACCCATACCTTAAATATATCTGTACATATCTTAGAGATATGGGTGATACATTTATGATATGGTATGGTTCAAGAAAACAATTCAGTGACTTTGTATGCTATTTAACCCATTAACCCCCAAGGGTGGCCTGGATGTTAATGACCGGGCAAATTTTTACAATTCTGACCACTGTCCAACTATGAGGTAATAACTCTGGATCCTGGTGATTCTGATACTGTTTTCTTGTGACATCTAGTTCTTCATGATAGTGCTAAAATTTCTTTGATATGACTTGTATTTATTTGTGAAAAAAATGGAAATTTGGCAAAAATTTTGAAAATTTCTCAATTTTTAAAATTTGAATTTTCATGCTCTTAAATCACACAGATATGTCATGAAAAATACTTAATAAGTAACATTTCCCACATGTCTACTTTACATCAGCACAATTTTGGAATCAAAAATTTTTTTTGTTAGGAAGTTATAAGGGTTAAATTTAAACAGCGATATCTAATTTTTACAACACCATTGTTTTTAGGGACCACATCACATTTGAAGTCACTTTGAGGGGTCTATATGATAGAAAATACCCAAAAGTGACACCATTCTAAAAACCACACCCCTCAAGGTGCTCAAAACCATATTTAAGTTATTAACCCTTCTAGTGCATCACAGGAATTTTTGGAATGTTTAAAAAAAAATTAACATTTAACTTTTTTTAAAAAAAAAATAGTTCAGATCAATTTTATTTTTATTTTCCCAAGGAGAAACAGGAGAAACTGGACCCCAAAATTTATGGTGCAATTTTTCCTGAGTATGCTGATACCCCATATGTGGGGGGGACCAATGTTTGGGCGCACGGCAGAGCTCGGAAGGGAAGGAGCGCCGTTTGACTGCAAAATTGGCTGGAATTGAGATCGGACGCCTTGTTGCGTTTGGAGAGCCCCTCATGTGCCTAAACAGTGTAAACCTCGCACAAGTGACTCCATTTTGGAAACTAGACCCCCCAAGGAACTTATCTAGATGTGTGGTGAGAATATTAAACCTCCAGGTGTTTCACTAAAGTTTATAACGCCCTGGTGTGAAAATAAAAAAATCTTTTTTTTTCCACAAACATGAGCTTTTAGTCCCCAATATTTTTAATTTCCCAAGAATAACAGGACAAAATGGACCCCAAAAGTTGATTTCCAATTTGTCCTGAGTATGCTGATACCCCATTTGGAGGGAACCACTGTTTGGGCACATGGCAGAGCTCGGAAGGGAAGGAGCGCTGTTTCAAACCAAAATTGACTGGAATTGAGATCGGACGACATGTCGCATTTGGAGAGCCCCTGATGTACCCTAATTTTTTGGTTTCCCAAGGGTAACAGGAGAAATTGGACACCAAAAATTGTTGTCCAATTTGTCCTGAGTATGCTGGTACCAAATATGTGTGAGAAAAATACTCTTTGGGCACATGTTGGTGCTCAAATGGAAGTAGTGACGTTTTGGAATGCAGACTTTGATTAAATGGTCTGCGGGCATCATGTTCAGTTTACAGAGCCCCTGATGTGCCTAAACAGTGAAAACCCCCCACAAGAGACACCATTTTGGAAACTAGACCCCCTAAAGAATTTATCTAGATGAGTGGTGAGCACTTTGAACCCCAAGTGCTTCACAAAAGTTTATAACGTAGAGCCGTAAAAATAAAAAATCATATTTTTTCACAAAAATTATAATTTGCCCCCAATTTTTTATTTTCCCAAGGGTAGCAGGAGAAATTGGACCACAGAAGTTGTTGTGCAATTTGTCCTGAGTTTGCTGATATCTTATATATGGTGGTAACCCACTGTTTGGGCCAATGGCAGAGCTCGGAAGTGAAAGAGTGCCAGGTTTTACTGTTATGGTTTGCAGGTGAAGAGCCCATGAGGTGCCAAAACAGCAGAACTCACATAAGTGATCCAATTTTACGAGCTACACCTTTCAATAAATTCATCTGGGGTGCAGTGATCATATTGACACCATGGGTGTGTCACAAAATTTTATACCATTGGGCAGTGAGGACAAAATAACTACATTTTTACCACCAAAATTTTGTTTTAGTCAAAGATTTTACATTTTCACACAAGAAGTGGGTAAAAATGGCAACAAAATGTGTCCCACAATTTCTACTGAATGTGGCAATACCCCATATGTGGCTATACAGTACTACTTAGCTATGCGGAGAGATTCGGGAGAAACCGAGCGCTATTTGCCTATTCAAGTGAATGGGTCTGTGCATAAATTGTCTCCCAATTGTCACAAATACATTTACTTAATGAAAATAAAAATAAATATACAACTGAGAACAAAAATAATAATCTGTCAATGCAAAAAACAGCTATTTTTTCACTTTTAAGCATAGCCCAATGGACAATGTAATCCTTATGACTGTAAAAAAAAATAGCACATGTTAAATAATGAAAAAGATTTACAGAATATCAGTCTACAAAAAACATTTTTTTCTTATAAATGGTGTCATAATTTAGGGGATATCCTAGTCCATAATAGACTACTATCTACATCTAATAATTGTCTAAATAAACACAATCCAAAAGGAAATTATAAATGTGGTGATTGCGTGAGTTGCCATTTACACATTACAGTTAATCGACTGCGTATAGGATCAGTTTCACATTATGTCACTGATTTTATTTCTTGCAAAACAAAATTCATTGTATACATTATTTTCTGTCCATGTCTCTTCTATTATATAAGCAGGACGATCGGACCACTGAAAACAAGTTTTCGTGAGCATTATTGAGCAATATGTTCAGGAAAAGACTCAATGAGATTCATTAAACATGCGCAAGAAAAACACAAGTCTAATCCTGAAACTTTAACCCCTTCATGACCCAGCCTATTTTGACCTTAAAGACCTTGCCATTTTTTGCAATTCTGACCAGTGTCACTTTATGAGGTAATAACTCAGGAACGCTTCAACAGATCCTAGCGATTCTGAGATTGTTTTTTCATGACATATTGGGCTTCATGTTAGTGGTAAATTTAGGTCGATAATTTTTGCGTTTATTTGTGAAAAAAATGTAAATTTGGCGAAAATTTTGAAAATTTTGTAATTTTCAAATTTTTAATTTTTATTCTGTTAAACCAGAGAGTTATGTGGCACAAAATAGTTAATAAATAACATTTCCCACATGTCTACTTTACATCAGCACAATTTTGGGAGCAATATTTTTTTTTGTTAGGAAGTTATAAGGGTTAAAAGTTGACCAGCGATTTCTCATTTTTACAGCAAAATTTACAAAACCATTTTTTTTAGGGACCACCTCACATTTGAAGTCACTTTGAGGGGTCTATATGGCAGAAAATACCCAAAAGTGACACCTTTATAAAAAACTGCACCCCTCAAGCTACTCAAAACTACATTCAAGAAGATTATTAACCCTTCAGGTGCTTCACAGGAACTAAAGCAACGTGGAAGGAAAAAATGGACATTTTAATTTTTCCAACAAAAATTTTCTTTTAGCATCAATTTTTTCATTTTTACATGGGCAACAGTATAAATTGGATCCTAAAATTTGTTGGGCAATTTCTCCTGAGTACACAGATACCTCATATGTGGTCATAAACCACTGTTTGGGCGCATGGCAGGGCTCAGAAGGGAAGGAGCGCCATTTGACTTTTTGAATAGAAAATATGCTGGAATATTTAGCGGTTGCCATGTCGCATTTGGAGAGTTAATGAGTGCCTAAACATTGGAGCTCCCCACAAGTGACCCCATTTTGGAAACTAGACCCCTAAGGAACTTATCTAGATGCATAGTGATCACTTTGAACCCCCAGGTGCTTCACAAATTGATCCGTAAAAAAAAGAAAGTACTTTTTTTTCACAAAAATTTTCTTTTAGCCTCAGTTTTTTTCATTTTCACATGGGCAACAGTATAAATTGGATCCTAAAATTTGTTGGGCAATTTCTCCTGAGTACACAGATACCTCATATGTTGTCATAAACCACTGTTTGGGCGCACGGCAGGGCTCAGAAGGGAAGGAGCGCCATTTGACTTTTTGAATGGAAAATATGCTGGAATATTTAGCGGTTGCCATGTCGCATTTGGAGAGTTCCTGTGTGCCTAAACATTGGAGCTCCACCACAAGTGACCCCATTTCGGAAACTAGACGCCCTAAGGAACTTATCTAGATGCATAGTGAGCACTTTGAACCCCCAGGTGCTTCACAGAAGTTTATAACGCAGAGCCGTGAAAATAAAAAATCATTTTTTTTTCTCAAAAAATGATTTTTTTAGCCCACTATTTTTCATTTTCACAATGGTTACAGGAGAAATTGAACCCCAAACATTGTTGTCCAGTTTGTCCTGAGTACGCTAGTACCCCATATGTGGGGGGGAACCACTGTTTGGGCACAAGTCAGGGCTCGGAAGGGATGTAGTGACGCTTTGAAATGCCGACTTGATGGAATGGTCTGCGGGCATCTTGTTACGTTTGCAGTGCCCCTGATGTGCCTAAACAGTAGAAACTCCCCACAAGTGACCCCATTTTGGAAACTAGACCCGCAAAGAAGTTATATAGATGTGTGGTGAGCACTTTGAACCCCCAAGGGGTACACAGAAGTTTATAACGCCCGGCATGAAAATAAAAAAAATCATATTTTTTCCACAATCAGGATCTTTTAGTCCCCAATATTTTTATTTTCCCAAGGGTAACATGAGAAATTAGACCCCAAAAATTTGTTATCCAATTTGTCCTGGGTATGCTGATATCCCATATGTGGGAGAAAACTACTGTATGGGCACACGTCGGGGCTCGGATGGGAAGTAGTGACGTTTTGAAATGCCCACTTGATGGAATGGTCTTCGGGCGTCATGTTACGTTTGCAGAGTCCCTGATGTGCCTAAACAGTAGAAACTCCCCATAAGTGACCCCATTTTGGAAACTAGATCCCCCAAGGAACTCCTATAGATGTGTGGTAAGCACTTTGAATCTCCAAGTCCTTCACAGAAGTTTATAACGCAGAGCCGTGAAAATATAAAATCATTTTTTTTCCACAAAAATAATATTTTAGTCCCCAATTTTTTTTCCCAATGTTAACAGGAGAAATTAGAACCCCCAAAGTTGTTGCGCAAATTTTTCCCGAGTACGCTGATACCCCATATGTGGGGATAAACCACTGTTTGGCATACGTCGGGGCTTGGAATAAAGGGAGCACTGTTTGACTTTTTGAACGCAAAATTTGCAGGAATCAATGGTGGCGCCATGTCGCGTATGGAGACCCCCTTATGTGCCTAAATAGTGGAAACCCCTCAATTCTAACTCCAACCCTAACCCCAACACACCCCTAACCCCATCCCTAACCCTAATACAAACCCTAACCATAACCCTAACCCCAACACACCCCTAACCCTAATCTCAACTCTAACCATAAACCTAACCACAAGCCTAACCCTAATTCCAACCTTAACCCAAATTCCAACCCTAACCCTAATTCTAACCTTAACCCTAATGCTAACCCTAACCCTAGTTCTAACCCTAAGGCTGGGTTCATATTGCGTTTTACCAGCCCGTTCAACACGTAGCGTTGACCGGCTGGTAACGGTATAGCATAACGCGATCGCGATTATGCTATACCCGCTAGCGCAGATGAATCAGCAGATGATTCATCTGTGCTAGCGGTGACGGAGCCCAGATGCTGCAGCCCGTGTCCGAGGCTCCATCACTGAATGACGGCACGTTGCGAACGCATGCCGCTTTACGGCATGCGTTGCGATGCGCACACAAATGGGGTGAATGGCAGCGTTAACGGACTGCGTTACACCGCGTTATACCGCGGTGAAACGCAGTCCATCTAACGGACTGCCATAATGCAATATGAACCCAGCCTAACCCTAACTCTGAGGCCCCGTGCACACGTTGCGGATTCACTTGCGGATTTTTCTTAAATCCGCAGGTAAAATGACCTGCGTTTTACCTGCGAATTTAGCGCGGATTTGTTGCGGTTTTTCCCTGCGGTTTTACACCTATAATGGAATAGGTGTAAAACCTCTGCGGAATCGCACAAAGAGTTGACATGCTGCGGATTTAAAACCGCAGAAAATCCGCATGTGCACAGCGTTTTTTTTAACCATTTATTTGCATTGTACTGTACATGGTTTCTGGATCTGCTGTGGATCCGCAGCGCCAAATCCACTGTGGATCCGCAGCGCCAAATCCGCTGCGGATCCGCAGCAAAATCTCCGGCGGATCAGCAGCAAAATCCGCAGCGAATCCCCAGCAAAATCCGCCGCGGATCCCCAGCAAAATCCGCCGCGGATCACCAGCAAAATCCGCCGAAGATCCCCAGCAAAATCCGCCGCGGATCAGCAGCAAAATCCATCGCGGATCAGCGGCAAGATCCGCCGCGGATCAGGAGCAAAATCTGCCGCGGATCAGCAGCAAAATCCGCCGCTGATCAGCAGCAAAAACCGCCGCTGATCAGCAGCAAAATCCGCCGCTGATCAGCAGCAAAATCCGCCGCGGATCAGCAGCAATATCCGCCGCGGATCTGCAGCAAAATCAGCCATTGATCAGCAGCAAAATCCGCCGCGGAGCAGCAGCAAAATCCGCCGCTGATCACCAGCAAAATCCGTCGCTGATCACCAGCAAAATCCGCCGAGGATCCCCAGCAAAATCCGCCGCGGATCAGCAGCAAAATCCGCCGCGGAGCAGCAGCAAAATCCGCCGCTGATCACCAGCAAAATCCGTCGTTGATCACCAGCAAAATCTGCCGAGGATCCCCAGCAAAATCCGCCGCGGATCAGCAGCAAAATCCGCCGCGGATCAGCAACAAAATTCGCCGCGGATCAGCAGCAATATCTGCCGCGGATCAGCAGCAAAATCCGCCGCGGATCAGCAGCAAAAACCGCCGCTGATCAGCAGCAAAATCCGCCGATGATCAGCAGCAAAATCCGCCGCGGATCAGCAGCAAAATCCGCCGCGGATCAGCAGCAATAATCCGCCGCGGATCTGCAGCAAAATCAGCCATTGATCAGCAGCAAAATCCGCCGCGGAGCAGCAGCAAAATCCGCCGCTGATCACCAGCAAAATCCGCCGAGGATCCCCAGCAATATCCGCCGAGGATCCCCAGCAAAATCCGTCGCTGATCACCAGCAAAATCCGCCGAGGATCCCCAGCAAAATCCGCCGCGGATGAGCAGCAAAATTTGCCGCGGATCAGCAGCAAAATTCGCCGCGGATCAGCAGCAAAATCCGCCGCTGATCAGCAGCAAAATCCGCCGCGGATCAGCAGCAAAATCCGCCGCTGATCAGCAGCAAAATCCGCCGCTGATCAGCAGCAAAATCCGCCGCGGATCAGCAGCAAAAACCGCCGCTGATCAGCAGCAAAATCCGCCGCTGATCAGCAGCAAAATCCGCCGCTGATCAGCAGCAAAATCCGCCGCGGATCCGCAGCAAAATCCGCCGCGGATCAGCAGCAAAATCCGCCGCGGATCAGCAGCAAAATCCGCCGCTGATCAGCAGCAAAATCCGCCGAGGATCAGCAGCAATATCCGCCACGGATCCGCAGCAAAATCCGCCGCGGATCCGCAGCAAAATCAGCCACGGATCAGAAGCAAAATCCGCCGCGGATCAGCAGCAAAATCCGCCGCGGATCAGCAGCAAAATCCGCTGCGGATCCGCAGCAATATCCGCCGTGGATCTGCAGCAAAATCAGCTGCGGATCAGCAAAATCCGCTAGGAAAAAAAAAAATTCTTTATTTTATTATTTGTCCCTACCTATGACGGGGGGGTTCATTTACTTTTTTTTTATTTTGATCACTGTGACAGTTTATCACAGTGATCAAAATAAATTTTTGTACAATGGTGGGCGCACTGGGATCGGTAGGTGGGGGCAGCGGATCGCAGGAGCAGGGGAGCAGACAGTGACGGCGGTGACCGATCGCTGTCATCTTTCGGTGGCGGCGGCCGATCACCGCCATGAATCGATGTGGGGGGGTTTGATCGCGGTCTCCAGCCATGGCAGATGCTATTGCAGCATCGGCCATGGCTGGATTGTACTATTTCACCAATTTCATTGGTGAAATATTACAAATCGCTCTGATTGGCTGTTTCACTTTTAACAGCAATCAGAGCGATCGTGGCCACGTGGGGGTTAAGCCAATCCCCTGTGGTGATGCACTAAGGGTCCTGTGCCTGGGGGTCGGGTGACCTTTCAGTGACCCCGGTCACCTGACCCCCAGGAACATGATTTATAGCATGACGCCGGCGTCATGGGTCGGGATGGCACTGGTTTTCATGACGCCGACGTCGGCGTAATGGGTCGGGAAGGGGTTAAGATTTGCAGATGGTAATTTTTGACCCCAAGGTGGCAACCACAATAAACTTTTATTATTTACATGAAGCAAAATGGATCTTGAAAACCAATGCTCAAGGTCCCTTAGGTTTAAATAATAGATTAGATTTATCTGTATTTTTGTAAAATATTATTCTCTGTAATTGTTTTTTAACCCCTTAACGACCAAGCCATTTTGTAGGTTAAAGACCAGGCCAATTTTTACAATTCTGACCACTGTCACTTTATGTGCTTATAACTCTGGAACGCTTCAACGGATCTTGGCGATTCTGAGACTGTTTTCTCGTGTCATATTGTACTTCATGACAGTGGTAAAATTTCTTCAATATAACTTGCGTTTATTTATGAAAAAAACGGAAATATGGCAAAAATTTTGGAAATTTTGCAATTTTCAAACTTTTAATTTTTATGCCATTAAATCAGAGAGATATGTCACAAAAATTTGTTAATAAATAACATTACCCACATGTCTACTTTACATCAGCACAATTTTGGAACCAAAATTTTTTTTTGTTAGGAAGTTATAAGTGTTAAAATTGACCATCAATTTCTCATTTTTCCAACAAAATTTACAAAACCATTTTTTTTAGGGACCACCTCACATTTGAAGTGAATTTGAGGGGTCAATATGACAGAAAATACCCAAAATTGACACCATTCTAAAAACTGCACCCCTCAAGGTGTTCAAAGCCACTTTCAAGAAGTTTATTAACCCTTTAGGCACTTCACAAGAATTGAAGCAATGTGGGAGGAAAAAATGAACATTTAACTTTTTTTCCCAAAATTTTTCTTTAGACACAATTTTTTTAAATTTTGTCAAGGGTATCAGTAGAAAATTAACCACAATATTTGTTGTACAATTTCTCCTGAGTACACCGATACCCCATGTGTCGGGGTAAACCACTATTTGGGCGCATGGCAGAGCTCGGAAGGGAAGCAGCGCCATTTGACTTTTTTGGCTGGAATTGAGATTGGACGCCATGTCGCATTTGGAGAGTCCCTGTGTGCCTAAACAGTGAAAAACCCCCACAAGTGACCCCATTTTGGAAACTAGACACCCAAGGAACTTATCTAAATGTGTTGTGAGAGCTTTGAACCTCCAAGGGCTTCACAGAAGGTTATAACGTAGAGCCGTAAAATTAAAATATCATATTTTTTCCAAAAAAATGATCTTTTTATCCCAATTTTTATTTTCCAAAGGTTAAAAGGACCCCAAAAGTTATTGTGCAATTAGTCCTGAGTATGCTGATACCCCATATGTGGGTGTAAACCACTATTTGGGCGCATGGCAGAGCTCGGAAGGGAAGCAGCGCCATTTGACTTTTTTGGCTGGAATTGAGATTGGACGCCATGTCGCATTTGGAGAGTCCCTGTGTGCCTAAACAGTGGAAACCCCCACAAGTGACCCCATTTTGGAAACTAGACCCCCCAAGGAACTTATCTAAATGTGTTGTGAGAGCTTTTAACCCCTAAGAGCTTCACAGAAGGTTATAACGTAGAGCCGTAAAATTAAAAAATCATATTTTTTCCACAAAAATTATCTTTTCATCCCAATTTTTATTTTCCAAAGGATAAAAGGACCCCAAAAGTTATTGTGCAATTAGTCCTGAGTACGCTGATACCCCATATGTGGGGGTAAACCACTATTTGGGCGCATGGCAGAGCTCGGAAGGGAAGCAGCGCCATTTGACTTTTTTGGCTGGAATTGAGATTGGACGCCATGTCGCATTTGGAGAGTCCCTGTGTGCCTAAACAGTGGAAACCCCCCACAAGTCACCCCATTTTGGAAACTAGACCCCCCAAGGAACTTATCTAGATGTGTTGTGAGAGCTTTGAACCCCCAAGGGCTTCACAGAAGGTTATAACGTAGAGCTGTAAAATTAAAAAATCATATCTTTTCCAAAAAAATGATCTTTCCACCCCCAATTGTTAGTTTCCAAAGGGTAACAGGACCCCAAAAGTTATTGTGCAATTTGTCCTGAGTATGCTGATACCCCATATGTGGGGGTAAACCACTATTTTGACGCTTGGCAGAGCTCGGAAGGGAAGGAGCACTGTTTTTAAATGCAGACTTTGATGGAATGGTCTGCGGGTGTCATGTCGCGCTTGCAGAGCCCCTGATGTGCCTAAACAGTAGAAACCCCCCTCAAATGACCCCATTTTGCAAACTAGACCCCCCAAGGAACTTATCTAGATGTGTGGTTAGCACTTTGAACCCCAAGGGCTTCACAGAAGTTTATAATGTAGAGCCGTGAAAATAAAAAAATCATATTTTTTTCCACAAAAATGACCTTTTTGCCCCCAAATTTTTATTTTTATAAGGGTAACAGGAGAAATAGGGCCCCAAAAGTTGATGTGCATTTTGTCCTGAGTACGCTGATATCCCATATGTGGGGGGGAACCACTGTGATCGCCTTACTGCGATCTTTGGGAGGCACAATGAACAAATCCACAAAAGGTGAAAAATTGTTTTTCTTTTTTGCGCCGTCCGTGCGGTATTAGTGATTAGGTGACTTTATTCCTCGGGTCGGTGCGATTACAGCGATACCAGTTTTACTTCCTTTTTTCACGTTTAGCTTCTGTCACACACTAAAAGATGCTTTTTTTTGGAATAATCTTTTGTAAGAAATTTTTGCATCGCCGTATTTTGAGAGCTATAATTTTTTATAATTTTTTTTATAATATTTCGGCCAACAGAGTTATCTGTGGGCTTATTCTTTGCGGGACGAGCTGACGTTTTTATTGGTACCATATTCGGGCACATAACGTTTTTTGATCGCTTCCTATTCCGATTTTTGTGGAAGCAGAATGAACAAAAACCAGCAATTCAGGAATTGTTTTTTTTTTTTTTTTTCCTCTGTTCCGCATGTGGTAAAATTGATAAAGCAGTTTTATTCTTCGGGTCACTGCGATTACAGAGATACCTCATTGATATATTTTTTTTGTTTTGGCGTTTTTTACACAATAAAAATTTTTATAGAAAAAATAATTATTTTTGCATCAGTTTATTCCGCGAGCTATAACTTTTTTATTTTTTCGCTGATGATGCTGTATAGCGGCTTGTTTTTTGCGGGACAAGATCAAGTTTTCAGCGGTACCATGATTATTTATATCCGACTTTTTGATCGCGTGTTATTGCACTTTTTCCAAGCGGTATGATGATACCGCTTGGAAAAAGTATAATTTACTACTTTTTTGTGTTTTTTTTACGGCTTTCACTGAAGGCGTTAACTAGGGTTACGCTTTTATAGATGGGATTTTTACGGACGTGGCGATACCAAACATGTGTACTTTTTTTGTTTTTTATTTTTTTTATTACATAAAAATGTGTATTTTTTAGGGGATTTTTTTTAAATTATTTTTTAATATTTTTTTTACAATTTTTTTAAAAAAATGATTTTTTTAACGTGTTCCTTTATGGGACTTTCACTGTTTTTACTTTTTATTGCAGTTACAATGCATTGCAATGCTCCAGCATTGCAATGCATTGTACCTATGGTGAAAGCTGCTGTGAGCATGATCACAGCAGCTTTCCGTAGCTAGATGACCCGGAGGTTGTCATGACAACCCCCGGGTCATCAAGGCAGAGATCGGGCCCTGCAAATACATTGCAGGGCGCCGATCTGAGGCAGAGGGAGCTCCCGACCCTCTGCTTCCCCCCCTGAGCGCTGCGATCGCGCTCGATCGCAGCAGTCAGGGGGTTAACAGCCAGGGGCGGCGGGGGCGCCGCTCCTGGCTGTCAGTGCAGGAAGCCTGGCCACTGCAGCGCCGGCTCCTGCACTGATCGCGCTGGAGAAGCTGAAATTTCAGCATCTCCTGCGCGATCGCTGCTATGTTTGGTCAGTCAGATTGACTGACCAATCACAGCGCTGTGGGTGCGGGGACCGACGGCAAAGGTCCCCGCACCGCTTGCTGTGCCTGTCAGCTGTCATAGACAGCTGTCGGCACTGAACTACCACTGCGTGTTTACACGCAGTGGTAGTTCAAAGGGATGACGTGCACAGTCCGTCCTGGTGCCGGAACTGACACCCGGCCATGACGGACTGTGCACGTCAATGGACATTAAGGGGTTAAACATTGTTTGTATTATGTGTTTTTGTATTAGGCCGGCATCACACTAAAGAGGAATATGGACGAGTGAGAGGCGTGAAAATCACGCATTACATCGCATGCTGCGATTGTCATCGTATTACGCACGTTGTACGCCAATGAAAGTCTATGGGTGTGAGAAAAATACGGATTACACATGGACCACACGTGTGACTTGCGAAAATACGCAAGACTTCTGCAGCTCACAGGAAATGGTGCAAGCCATGAATCAGGAAGCTTACACATGCAAATTAGCTCAAAAGAGTACCAGACATCCCGGAAGAACGCCTCCACGGAGTCAGCCATCATTCCTGCACATATAAAGGTGGAGATGCTGATAGTTTTGGTCCAGGAGAGGCCTGAAATTTGGGACCAACGGGATGCACACTACGCAGACCGCGCAAGAAAAGAGGCGGCATAGAGGCGCATCTGTGAGCAGATGTTTCCCCACTTTGGTGACAGCCCACGCGAGGAGCAGCAGCGAATGAGTAAGTTACCAGATTTTTTCACAAACATCTTAAAGGCCAGAACATAATAATTGAGCTGAGTTTCCCTAAAATATACTTTTTTAGTATAATTTTTTTTTAAGCTCCAAAATATTAGGATACAGACATCCGACTAGTCCCCCATAACTACGTGAAATGTATGTTGTTGAACAATTTGGCATTGTGCAGCTAGGTAAATGATGAAATTATATGTCACATTGCAGTGGATGATATAATGAGACCCTGGAGAAGCATCCGAGACCAGTACCGGCGGTAACGTCAACAGAGGTCCAGGAGCGATTCTGCAGCACCGACCAAGCGGAAATATGTTTACTTTGACCGCCTTGGGTTTTTGGCTCCTATTCTTTATCTGAGACCGTAAGTACATACATCACACCACATAACACATATGCTGTTTAGGCTGACATCTCCAACATGTTCTAATCCCATTCAGAACAGAACTCAGTCCAACGTCACTGAGAGGGAGACAGGCTCCGACTCAGAGGCCATTATAGAACTGGTTGGGGATGTGAAGAGGTGGCTGGCCCATCTTCTGAGCCTCCCAGCTGCATCCCCCAAGCTTCCCAAGCACAGGACCTGACTAAACAGCTGCACCTCTACCTGTACCTGACCCACCAGCTGCAGCAGCAGCCCCCAGTGTTGAGGAAGCAGCAAACAGCAGCAGCCCCACTGTACCTCTGGGGGTCTCCCCTAGCATGCTGCAATATCCTGCCATGGGAGAAGATGTCGAGACAACACAGCTTCTGATACCCAGAGGCATGTGGACACTGGCGTCCTCAATTATCTTTCAAGGGCAGCTATGGATGAGGGTGAGGAGGCGTATTCACGTAGCCTTGCCCGCTACCTTCATCTCTACCCCGTGAGGTCAGGCTCCATGTGCGAGGATCAATTAAAATCCTAATTGATGCATGCACACCCCCCAATACCCCATATGAGGTGTTGTATTTCCTTGAGAGGTGGCAGCTCTCACCCCGCAACCTTCTGCGCCTTACCCCCCACCAAAATGTGCATGCTCAATTAGGATCTGAGGATCCTCCTTGCACGTGCGCCTACACCTCAACCCATTCCCCCACAAAACCAACCTTGGCAACAACAAGGTCAAATGGCAGGCTATAAGCCAACTTCCCAATATGGCCACTTGTACAGATCCAGTGTTGGAGGCTGGTCCCAACCTGGATTTGGTCAACATGGTCATATTGGGGGATATGATTCTCGTGGGTGCCAGCTTCCCCAGGAGTATAATCTCCATTATCTTTATGGCAATGTGCCCACACACCAACCTGACCAAGGGCAAATGTTAGCTCAGGGCCCTGAAAATCAACCCCACCAGGGTGATGCTCAAGGTGATCAACAAAGCCAACAACACAGAGACGCTGGTCACCCGCCAACTCCACCACCCACATACCACCAACTCTGATTTGTTATTTTGATTATATATTATTATTTCAAACCCAGTTTGTTATTTTTTATATTTATTTTAACATGTTGTGTAAAGCATATTTGCACTAATCTGAATGCCTCAACAAACCATATGGTACAGATATGGTCTTCAGTGAGCTAAGTGAAAGTTTGTTATTTTCATTATCTATTATTTATACCAATGTTTGTTATTTTTTTATCTTTACTTTTACCCCATGTTGTCTAATGCATATTTGCACTAGTCTAATCTTACAAATCAAACATTTGGGTCACATATGGTCTTCACTAGTCATAGTGAAAGTTTGTTATTTTCATTATCTAGTATTATTTATTGAAATGTTTTTTTTTTATCTTTACCGTATATACTCGAATATAAGCCGAGATTTTCAGCCCATTTTTTAGGGCTGAAAGTCCCCCTCTCGGCTTATATTCGAGTCATATACTGGGGGGGTCGGTGGGGGAGGGGGAGCGCAGCTGTCCTATATACTCACCCCTCCGCCGGCGTGGTGTCTGCAGCCCCCCTGCTCTTCTCCCACGGTCCCGGCGCCTGTGTTCAGCGGTCAGCTGGTACCGCTCATTAAAGTCATGAATATGCACATATTCATGACTTTAATGAGCGGTAACACGTGAACGCTGAACACTGGCGCCAGGACCGTGGAGAAGAGCAGGGCAGAGACGCGCCGGCGGAAGGGTAAGTAAGCGATATTTACCTGTCAAATTCCACTGTGTCCTCGGGTCCTCTTGCTGTGAATGTTCAGGCAGAGGGCGCGATGACGTAGTTACTGTGCGCAGCGCCCTCTGCCTGATCATTCACTGCTGGAGGACCCGGAAGACAGCAGCAAGCAGCGGTGAGGCGGGTGAGAGGTAAATATCGCAGGTGCCGGGGCCCTGAGTGAGCGTGACACCGGCACCTGTCCCCCATAGCGCGCTGGTGTCCCTGCCTGCTCAGGACACCGGCACCTGGCCCCCAGCAACGAGAGGTGAGTATGTCTTTTTTTTTTTTTCGGTTGCAGCAGCAGCGTCAGCGTATGAGGCCTATACTATGGAGCATCTATGGGGGAATAATCTATGGGGGCACAGTCTGTGGAGCATCTATGGGGGCATAATCTATGTGGGCATAATCTATGGGGGCACAATCTATGGAGCATCAATGGGGGCCCAATCTATGGGGGCACAATCTATGGGGGCATAATCTATGGAGGCACAATCTATGGAGCATCAATGGGGGCACAATCTATGGGGGCACAATCTATGGATCATATATGGGGGCACAATCTATGGAGCATCAATGGGGGCACAATCTATGGGGGCATAATCTATGGGGTACAATCTATGGAGCATCAATGGGGGCACAATCTATGAAGCATCTATGGGGGCACAATCTGTGGAGCATCTATGGGGGCACAATTTGTGAAGCATCTATGGGGCACAATCTATGGATCATCTATGGGGGCACAATCTATGGAGCATCTATGGGGGAATAATACATGGGCAGCATATAGGGCATAATCTCATTTTCCACCCTAGGCTTATACTCGAGTCAGTAAGTTTTCCCAGTTTATTGTGGCAAAATTAGGGGGGCAGCTTATACTCGGGTCGGCTTATACTCGAGTATATACTGTACTTTTAATCTATGTTGGCTTATGCATAATTGCAATAGTCCAGACTTACAACTCAACCATATGGGTCAGATATGGTTTCACTAGGCATAGTGAAAGTTTGCTATTTTGATTATGTATTATTATTTATTCAAAAGTTTGTTATTTTTTATGACTTATTTTGCTACTTGTTGTGTAATAATGCAGACTTACAGTATTGTGCTTTGAAGACATATACCATATGACTAAAGTATGGTAGTCACTACCTCAAGTGAGAGTTTGCACATATAAAAACATATTTTTTTATAAAGTTTGGACTCTTCTTTCATAAGTTATTTCCACTAAACTACCAACACATCTGTTATGAACATTAACACCAGACACAAAGACTATGGCAGAGAAAAAAAAAATATATCTATACACACGAAACAACATTACAGCATTGATAATGCCTCATCTTGCCAGGTTGTAGTACCTTGAGGTAACACAAAATACTGGGTAAAGATATCATGGGTTTTCATTCCTGAGAGTGGACGACGTAACGGGATGACATGTGGCCTAGGCATATCCCATTGGTCACCACAGTTTCACCAACATCAGATGGGCCACAATCATGCATTCTAGTGAAATTATGTAGGGCAACACATGCTTTGATGACCTGATTGACGTTGGCTTCTCTCAGCTGAATAGAAGACTGGAAGACCCGCCATTTTGCACATAGAATGCCAAAGGCACACTCCACCAGGCGCCGGGCCTGTGATAGGCGCAAGTTGAAGATCCTACGACTGTGGTCAAGGTTTCGTCGTAGATATGGCCTCATGATATTCCTTGATAGTTGGAAGGCCTCATCCCCAACTACAACATATGGCACAGGTTCCAGAATGGTGGTAGGTGCAACTGGTTATTGCGCATCCACCGACCCATAATGGAAGAATTGAAGACTCTAGAGTCTCTAGTTCTTCCATAGGCCCCAATGTCTACAATTATAAACCTGTAATTACTGTCAACCAGAGCCAACAGCACTACAGAAAAATATTGTTTATAATTATAGAATTGGGACCCTGAGTTCGGCGGCTTACGCACACGGATGTGCTTCGCATCCAGGGCTCCTATACAATTTGGGAACTGGCAATGCTCCTCAAATCACCTGGCAATCCTCAAAAAGTCTTCTATCTTGGGGTCAGCCATGACCACTTGATGAAGTCTGTCCCAGAGTTGTGAGCATGTATCAACAACAATGCCAGATATGGTGGATCTCCCAATCAAAAACTCCATATGGAGTGCGGCATATGAAATGCCAGTTGTCAGGAACCTACAATTAAACAAATGTAGAGGAAAAATCATTACACCAGCCCAAAGGTTTCACAAATGCACTATACATAACCATAAAAGGATTTAATTTACAAACATTCCTAACTTAAACTATACACAAGTCAAAGGTCTATGTGATTTTGACATACACATCATTGTTCTGGTAGTTCGAGCTGATATATGGGATATATTATGAGGATAATTAAGCAACAGCCATAAGGGTAAATGCAGACTTGTGAGAAAACACATCATCAACAGACAGTATGTAGGTGAGTAATACATACCGTAACATCAGGAGAAGTCTCTCCTCTGCAGAGATAGCTTTGCGCATCCTGTTGTCCTTGTAGGTGATCCCTGGGTGCACGATCTCCAACAAACATCAAATGTGGCAATGCTCATCCGACAATAGAGAAAAAACTTGTCGGGATGAGTCCGCAGAGATGCATAAAGGAGGTGAAGATGGCCTTGCACCAACATTCGTCTCGTCCTCCGAGGAGCAGCGATCACTGTGTATGGCTGCCCAAAGCGGCGGGGCAAAACCCAGTTGTACAGAACTCGATCAGTTGGGGTGAACTGAAGAGTGTCAGACATTTTGGCAACCAAGCAGCAGTACTCCAACACAAGCACAGCACCAAATGGTCAGATTAGGGGCTGCCACCTGATGCAGAGACAATAAATAGGCTTGCTGATGATGGTTTCAAGGATTTTCAGGCCTAAAAACCGTTAAATGTCCATTTTGCAAGGATGCGAAAAAAAAAACGCCATACGGATGCCAAACGGATTGCATACGGATGCTTACATGCACAAAATATGCAGCCACACCTTGACAACAGATGAAAAACAGATTACTGTGCCAGGAACATTTCTGCGTATTACGGCGGTACAATACGGTCCGTATTTTTATACATTGAGTGTGACTCCAGCCTTACTCTATATTTGGTTGAAAGTCTTTAGTAATTACACACCTGGACACGTAGAAGTTTTGGACTAATTGCCGTCCTCCTAATCCTCTCTAACTCTCTTCATATCCTGTCCATGTCCTGAAGGATGGAATAAAGGAATTTATTTTTAAGCAACTTGATGAGTGCTGCTGCTTCTATTCTTCTATCAGTTGTATTCTGCTAAGAAATGTTGCTATATGTGATGTTTGACAGTAAAAATGTTTTTAGCTTTCTACAATGGACTTTGGCTCTACTGATTTGTGGTATAAATAAAAGGTCCCCATTGCATCATTCCACTTGTATTCCAAAAAGAGGTAAGCAACTGATCCCCACAAAGCACACATGCACTCTGGAAAACCAAAGCAGGGTGTTTTGGGAGATGGAAAGTAATGTCAGCCAAGTCCCTCCCTTACACGCCTTTTGTTTAAAATTTGTTGTCAGCATACACTGCCATCTTCTTGTTTTGCTATGATGATCGGACATATGCCGTGCCATTTCTGGCACATATTGTTTCCTCAGTCTCTCTGCACTATATAGAGTAACACACATACATGTGTGCCATTAGATATTCTGTACTGCCCAAATATACTTAAAGCTCTGAAAATCTGGTACATGGGTTAGACTGTAAGCCAGTCTGCCAAATTGGAAAAGAGTGAAACAGCCTGGAAATGGTGTAGAAGAAAATCAAGTAATGACATCCTTATTTCATATTCAAATGACAAAGGAGCATATATGTTACATATTGATGATCGTTAAATGCGTTGTTTCACTATAGATCACCTCCTATAAAATATGGCCCCGGATCACCACATTTGCGTTCTAGGCATACAAGCATCAGGCAATTCTGTAGGGGAAGATAATACAGCCAGGTATATTCCTTGTAGCAGCTGATGTAAAGGAAATGTAGTGTTATGTGACAAGTATTCAGATGGTGAGCAGGTGATTAGGTGTACAAAAATGGTAGCCTTCATTAGAGAAACAGAGGTAACCTCTTCCGCTCTTTAACCATTGATTTTGATGCTATTCTGCAGCATCAAAGATAAACTGTCAGGATTGGAAATATCAATATTTAAAAGACAGATAATGTAAAAAATAAAAAGGGAAAGTATGGCTCTAATCCCTTTCACTCCAATGCATGCAGCTCTAGTGGCTTTAGCTGAGACAGGAGTTGATCATATCTTGTTGGTCTGTCAACTGACACTCTTGTTCTAAAGGGTATGCCACACTAAGCGAGATCGCTAGTGAGATCGCGCAAGCGACATCGATTTTATGACGCAGCAGCGACATCGTTAGTGACGTCGCTGTGTGTGACATGTAGCGGCGATGTGGCCCCC
Source organism: Oophaga sylvatica (assembly GCA_033576555.1). Lineage (NCBI taxonomy): Eukaryota > Metazoa > Chordata > Amphibia > Anura > Dendrobatidae > Oophaga > Oophaga sylvatica. The sequence goes on along the minus strand of JARQOD010000002.1, from coordinate 155,884,890 downwards.
TCTGCGATGTCGCTGATCGTGCACGAACGGTTTGGGCCGTATTTTGATCGTTGGCGTCCCGCTGGTGAGCCTGAATCGCTGTGTTTGACACCTTTTGTGAACGATGTGCGACCTCGTTGACGACTCATATGTCAGCAGCGCAGGCGGGACTGGGTTTTCTTTAGTAACGCCCTTCAGCTCCGATTGGTGACCACAACATCACCTCAGCAATAATAACTGCGCCCCCATCCATTGTTCCAGAGCGCTTTGCGGATGACTCCAACGTTCTGTGCTTTGTGCATTGTTGCGAGGATAGTATCATGTGTCGGGGTTTTGCGATCCTGTCAGAGTCGCTACAGTGTCCCTTTGTGCATTGTTGCGAGGATAGTGTGTGGGTTTTGCGATCCTGTCTGAGTCGCTAGAGCGCTTCATCTTTTCCATTTGGATTTGGATCTTCTGGATATTTGGATTCAAGGTACATATTGTTTGTGATGTTGTGTGATGCATTCTTTTGTTACACCTTTGATTTTTGTCTGCTTTATTATTATTATTATTATTATATTTATTTCTATAGCACCATTGATTCCATGGTGCTGTACATGAGAAGGGGTTACATACAATTTACAGGTATCACTTACAGTAAACAAACTAACAATGACAGACTGATACAGAGGGGAGAGGACCCTGCCCTTTCGGGCTTACATTCTACAGGATTGTGAGGCAGGAGACAGTAGGTCGGGGGGTTGCAGCAGTTCCGGTGTTGGTTGAGGCAATAACTCCGGTAGTGGTGAGGAGGCAGCAGGGTCATTGCTTTATTTATTTTACACCCCCCACCATTTTAGGCTTTTGTAAACTGTTTTTTAAATGTTAACTGAAAAGTTAACAATAAACAATTACTCTTTTTTTTTATTCTTTATTTTATTTTGTTTAAACACTTTACTAATAGTAATTAACTTTTCTCTTCTTTACCGTTCAGGTTGCACATAATGAACCTGACCACTGCAGAGCGTGTGATTGTTGCAGTTGCATTAGTGATGGAGGCAGATCGACAAGAAGAGGCACGGGTGGAAGAGAGGCGCTCCAAACGAAAGAGTCGCATGTGGACCAGAGAATGGCTGGAGCAGAGGTCCAAATTCACCCACATGCATCTAGTGAGGGAGTTGCAGGAGAAGAATCCGCAGGATTTCCGAAATTATCTATGGATGTCGGAGGATTCATTCAAGCTCCTACTGGAATGTGTGAGGCCACTCATTGAACGGCAGGATACACGGATGCGTGCAGCTGTTTCAGAAGAGTTTGGCAGTAACGCTGCGATTTCTGGCAACCGGATGTTCAATGAAAGACTTGCAATTTTCTGCTGCAGTTTCTCGATCGCTGCTTGGCGTACTAATTCCAGAGACATGCAACGCTATCGTCCGCAGTTTACGTAGCTACACGCCTTTTCCCAAATCAGTGGCGGAATGGCAAATTATTGCCTCTGATTTTGAACTGATTTGGCAGTTCCCAAACTGTGGTGGTGCCTTGGATGGCAAACATGTGCGGATCACGCAACCAGCCAAAAGCGGATCCTATTTCTATAATTACAAGGGCTACTTCAGCATGATCCTCATGGCCCTTGTTAATGCCAATTATGAATTTATTAACATTGATGTTGGCATTAATGGAAGGGTTTCTGATGGTGGCGTTTTGGAGCACACAACTTTTGGTGAACGGTTGTTGAATAATAAACTTAACTTGCCAACCAACATGGACACCACCGCCAACCTAAACTTTTTTTTTGTGGGCGATGAAGCCTTCCCCCTTCATGCGCATCTTGTGAAACCATACCCACAAAAGACTTTGACAGGGGAAAGGCGTATTTTTAACTACAGACTGTCTAGGGCACGGCGCGTTGTTGAGAATGCCTTCGGCATAATGGCCAACCGCTTCAGGGTTTTTCACACTCCAATCAACATGAAGCTGGAAACGATAGACTCTGTGATGTTGGCCTGTTGTGTGCTGCACAATTTTCTACGAAAACGCGATGCTGTTACTTACAGTCCGCCAGGCTTCATGGACTCGGACAGCAATGGTGACGTGGTGCTCGGAGAATGGCGTGAGAATGATCCCGCTATTGCAGGCCTTCAACCTGTAAATCAAGGCAGGAGCAAGGACGATGCGAAGGCCGGCCGAGACAAGTACTGCCAATTCTTTAACGGGCCTGGTGCAGTGAGTTGGCAGCAGCAGATATAGCTTGCTTTTGAGAATGTTTTACTTTTGCCTTTTTTTAACTATCTTTTAATAATAAAAAATGTTTATTTTAAAAATGCCTTTGTGTTCTTTCAATTATTTTACCAATATGGGAGAAGGGCTAATGATGGGTGAGATGTGGGGAGGGAGTAATGGGGATGGCAACGAGACATGTTACCAGCAGCTGTAGTTTTTAAATATTTTCTAAAGTTTTTTGTTGTCTATATATTTTTTTACATTGTATCTACTTGTCACACATGGGGTCATGGGAGTACCAGCAGTCATAGGAGTTCCAGCATTGTTAAAAAAATAAAAAGAAACATTTATTTTAAAGGCACATGGTCACACTAGCGCTCAAACCTTATAATTAAAAATAATAACAAATAATACATCACAGCTGCGTATATAAAGTTAAAATATATAATATATATTTTTCGTCATATATAAAAGATAAAAAATTGTGATAAAAAAAAAAATTTGGAGGTAAAGGTCTACATTGACCAGGGAATCCTTTGTGTCACACTTGCGTTCTCGAATCCGACGCAAGACGCCATTGCGATCGCAAAGTGACGATTCTCAGCATGGTGCCCCAGCTACGCACAGACATGAGACGCCACTGCGATCGCAAGGTGACGATTCTCACATGGTGCCCCAGCTATGCACAGACATGAGATGCCACTGCGATCGCAAGGTGACGATTCTCACATGGTGCCCCGGCTACACACACACATAAGACGCCACTGCGATCGCAAGGTGAGATTCTCACATGGTGCCACAGCTACGCACAGACATGAGATGCCACTGCGATCGCAAGGTGACGATTCTCACATGGTGCCCCAGCTATGCACAGACATGAGACGCCACTGCGATCGCAAGGTGACGATTCTCACATGTGCCCCAGCTACGCACAGACATGAGACGCCATTGCGATCGCAAAGTGACGGTTCATAACATGACTATTACTGAAGTAATTACAATGAATGAAAACTTTTGTAAACATGGTAAAAAAGTAAGCGGTCAGTAGCCCACTAGATGTGATGCTGCTAAGTAGGTCAGTTAATCGCATCGTCCTTGCTCATGCCTTGATAGGCAGGGGCGCCTAGCTGGGAACCATCATCTTGCGATCTCAACAGCGTCTCATATCTGTGCGTGGCTGGGGCGCATGGCTGCTACCGGTCATTTTTGCGATCGTAATAGCGTCGCAAGTGCAACCGCACGTACGTACGCTGTGACGTCATGACGCTGGCGTCCTTCATGCGTTGTTGTTTGGTACAATGGCAGCGAGAGCAAGACAGCGTTGCGCTGCGTGGAGTGACGCGGAGGTGCGCTACCTCATCATAAAAATTGAAAAGTGGATTATGACTGCAGGCTACCTGTGGCGCATCTTATGCGCCACAAGAAGGTAGTCCTGCATAAAATCCGGCGGGGCCTGGCGAGACGGTTTGGTGTGTAGCGGACCACAACACAGATCCACAAATAGCTGGTGGACCTTCGATACCGCTCCAGCGAGAGGGTCGCCAGCATCCGGGCCCAGTTACGCAGGCATCTGAGTGAGTATTGATGAGGGTATCTGGAGAGGTTATGTTTTGTGGGTTATCTACCTATATCAATGCACCCGCAGTGACGGGAGTACCACCATTGACGGGAGTACCGGCAGTCATGGGAGTACCGGCAGTCATGGGAGTACCGGAAGTGATGGGTTTACAGGCAGTGATGGGAGTACCAGTAGTGAGGGGGTTACAGGCATTGATTTAAGTACTGGCAGTGACGGGAGTACCGGCAGTCATGGGAGTACCGTCAGTGATGGGGTTACAGGAGGCAGTGAAGGGAGTACAAGTAGTGAGGGGGTTACAGGCATTGATTTAAGTACTGGCAGTGACGGGAGTACCACCAGTGATGGGGTTTGTAGAAGGATTATTTGACTGAATTTTATTTTTTATTTGCATCACCACCTTCACCAGCTGCCCACCGTCCCCGCAGCACCATCAACACCTGCAGCACCTTCCTCAGGCACCCCTCCTCCTGCAGCACCTTCCCCAGGCACCCCTTCACCAGCACCTACCCCGCCTCCACAGCTTGGGTCCTCCTCCTCCTTCTCCCCCGGAATGGTCTTCTCTCCAGTGTCACCCCGTGACATGGATGCAAGCTCGCCTTCAGGTAATTTACGCACATAATATAAGCTTCCGACTAGTTTGACAACTTTGTTAGGTCTTAAAATGTGTAATGGCTGTTGTGATATATATATATTTTTCTGTGTTTCCCTAGCCGGCGGTGCTTCAGGTTCTGGGTGGGCAATCAGCGGGTCCTCTGGTGAAGCGCTGTCGCCCCAAAACCGTAAGTGTTAAACAGCAAACATGTACATCTTGATGTTGCAACAGATTTCCCTGTTAACTGTTACCATTACCTCCACAGTAATCCAGACTGCCCAGGACCTGTTGCTGTCACACCGTCAGCTGATGGCAGCCATGCATTAACACGGGGTGATGCTGGAGAGGTTGGTGGTTGCCCTAGAAAGGGGTGGGCAGTCGTTAATTTTTTTTATTATTATTATTATTATTATTTGTAATATTTTATTGTTTTTTTATTTTTATTTTTCTTTATAAAAAAAATATATATGGCACAAATATATATTATATATTTTAAGTTTATATACGCTGCTGTGGTGTATTATTTTTTATTATAAGGTTTTAGCGCTAGTGTGACCAGGGCCTTTAAAAGAAATGTTGTTAATTTTTGAAATATTTTTCAGATTTTTTTACCAATGCTGGAACTCCTATGACTGCTGGTACTCCCCGTGTGTGACAAGTAGAAACAAGTAGATGGAATAAAAATACAACATTTTAATAGTTGTCAACAATATTGTTGACATCAATAACAAACATAAGAATAAAAGACCACAATTCACTAGATAAATAAGATTTTTATTAAAAAAATTTAACAATGTAAAAAAATTATAGACAACAAAAAACTTTTGAAAATATTTTAAAAGCTACAACTGCTGGTAACATGGATCGTTGCCATTAGCACTATGCCTCAGCGGTGTATAAAAATAAGGTGGAGCAGCAACGTTTGGGTTTGGTGGATTGATCCCAATTGGGTTCGGCACAGGATTGTGCGGCCATGAGTACTCCGGGTACTGCGGTCTTACCGTGACAACATAACTGTTATCAAGGTTTCCTAATGATGCTTGAGTCAGGACCTCAAACATGAGTCTCTCTGCATGAACCCGCTGTATAGGATCCAGTGTTGTGAGCTTCTCATTTGTGTAGTATGCAAACCCTGTGATTTTTGGTTGGTCTTTTTCCACCGTAAGGACTTTTCTGGCTATTTCTATCAATTCTGGAGTAGCCGAGGTGGGAGCCTTCCTTTTTCTGCCAGAAAATGTAAGTCGCCTCCGCACAGATGAGGATGGTGGCTCAACTACTTCATCCTCTTGGACCAACGCCATGCTGTCTTCTTCAGTCGGAGGTGTGGAGACAGCCTCTTCTGTGTCCTGCATGAACAAAAAACGAATGTTATATCACTAAGAAAAATAAATTTATCTTCACACTATAACACCCAAATACAGCAAAAATGTGAAAACGGGACTTGTAAAGGGATAGGCCTCAACCGTTGAGCTAGATAAATTATCAGTACATGAAGGGATAAATTCAGCCATTTTATCTACATTTCACAATTATATTTTTAATTTCAAGTCCACTTTGGCATGTACATTAAAATGTGTTTTAATACAAAGGTACTTACATGTACGACAGGGGAGTCCGGCTGGATCACCGGGTCTGGTTCCAACATGGAAGTTTCTTGTCTAGGTACTTCTTGGTCCCTTGTGAAAGAAAACAGCTCAAAGTACCACAATTTGGGGACATAAACATCTTCGGCCCCGGCTCCAGACTTGGTAGAATTCTGTACTTTGTTTAATTCCTTCCTGTACACTGTGCGGAGGGCCTGAATACGTTTTTTGACCGATGACTCATCCGCTGGTTCATCGGAATAACGGTTTTTGCACAGTTCAACCAGTTTTTGGTACGCCTCCTTCTTTTTTAGCCTGTTGCAGTAATCAGCCGACTTTATTTTCCACAGGCAAGGCATCGAGCGGTACATCTCGATGAATTCCCGCAGAAATTCATGCTTATCGGCCATCTGTAATAAAAAAAGGATTATGTGACAATGGCAGAATGGATAAATAAAATGCTTACATAGCCTACAACATAGAACACAGCAGGGAACATAAAATGGTGGTTGTGGGCGCAGCAGGAGAAAACAATAGCAGACCAAAATAAAAATCATAGATTGACAACTACGGTAAAACCAGCAGGGATCATAAAATGGTGGTGGTGGGCGCGGCAGGAGAAAACAATGGCAGACCTAAATAAAAGTCATAGATTGACAACTACGGTAAAAACAGCAGGGATCATAAAATGGTGGTGGTGAGCGCGCCAGAACAAGTCAATGGCAAACAAAAAAAAAAAAAAAAAAAGATGGACGACAATGGTTAACTACAGCTGGGATCTTAAAATGGATCTGTAAAATTAATGTAAAAAAAATAAAAAATTAAATGTGACAAAAAAAATACCTACCTTACAATACTTGTTTGTGATCCTGGAAAAAAAAAAAACAGCGGGAAACGCAATAGCGCCACAAACTGGATCGCAGAAAAAATAACGGCACAGACTGGATCGCAGCAAATGCAATAGAGGCACAGACTGGATCGCAGAAAAATAAGATCAATAACGGTACAGACTGGATCGAAGCAAACGCAATAGTTGCAAAGACTGGATCGCAGTAGCTGCAAAGAAGGGTAGCAGGACGCACTGGAATGATGCTGGAGATTTGAATGGACCGCTTCCGCTCGAGAGCAATGGAAAGGAGCGCTAATACGTCGTCTTTTATGACGCGGTCATCCAATCACAAAGCGAGAGAGCTGTGACATAAACAGTCATGACATATAGTGACCACCAATCTGTGTTGAGGGGCGTGGAAAAGGTTGTGCTCAATTACACCTATCGAGGTTGTGATCTTTGACAATACATGCTGTGTGGCACGTCCTAACGACCGCCAAAGTCGTTATACAGATCGCTGATCGCTGATGAGTCGTTGATGAGATCTTCCTGTTTGGAAGCTACTAGCGACCTTAAAGCGATCACACCAACGATCTCGTTAGCTTGCGTCGTTGTCGTGATTTCTAGTGTGATCGCTAAAGGTACTGCCACACTAAACGCTCCCGCTAACGATCACAATAACGACGCATACTAATGCGATCGTTTTTGTGATCGTTTTAATGTCGCTAGTAGCTGCCACACTTAGCTATCTCGTTAACGACGCATAAGCGGTTAGCGATCTCATTAACGACTTTGGCGGTCATTGTGATGTAAAAAACAGCGCACATCGTTCACAAAAGGTGCCAGACACAGCGATATAGGCTCACCAGTGGGACGCCAACTATCTAAATACGGTCCAGAACTCTAGTGAACGATCAGCGAGATCACAGCAGGGGCCACGTCGTTGCTACATGCCATACACAATAGCGTCACGAACGAGATCGCTAAATAGTGACGTATTTTAGCGATCTCGTTAGCGACGCTGTTTAGTGTGGCATACCCTTTAGTGTGGCAGTACCTTAAAGCAGTCTGGTAAAAAGAAGGATTAGTCATCATTTAATGATATGCTTTGCCAGTTATCTGATCATTGTAGTCAATCACAGGGCTTAATGGTCAGAAAAGCAAAAAATAGGACACCATCACTGGCCTGAATTGGAGCAACTGGGGTTATAACCAGTAAGCATTTCAACTTTATAGTTTTATAACATTTTTTGGCATTTAAAAACATTTTTTTCTGAAGTAAGACAAGCCCTTTAATGCATTGAAAGGTTTTTAAGTTTTAAAAGTAAAGTCTGCAGTCGCTCTAGGTCAGTGATGGCGAACCTTGGCACTCCAGCTGTTGGAGAACTACAACTCCCAGCATGCCTCAACTGCTGCCTCAACTGCTGCAGGTTGCAAGGGCATGCTGGGAGTTGTAGTTTTACAACAGCTGGATTGCCAAGGTTAGTCATCACTGCTCTAGGTAAATGCAGTGCCACATTCTTCCTCCTCTCTGTGAGTGATTGTAATGATGTACTATGGAAACTGGATCATGCCGAGTTGTGAGTGTTTAGGTTGACAGTTCGGCTGTCCAATCTTATAATGGTGTGCTAAGCTGTCAATGCTTTGATTGACATCTTGGCTGTCTATTCTGTGACTGGGAGGTATGGGACTTTCTCCAGGTGTTCTGTGTTCTGGAGATTTCCCAAGCTATTTAACTGAACTGTCTACTCCTGGTTCCTGCCAGATGTAGTTTTGTGATTCCTGGTGAGTGTTTGCTTAATTCTGTTGTTCTGAGTTCTGATCTTCTGCTGTCTGACCCTTTTGGATCATGTTCTGACTACCCCTTTGACTTGTCCTTTTGCTTGACATGATCTGTTATCTCCTGGTATTTTGACCCTTGGATCGTGACCTGACTTATGCCTTTATCTTTTACCTTATCTGTGTTCTCTTGGTACTGACTCCAGAATGTCTGACATCTCTTCCTCATGGTCTATCCATGAGTATTGACTAGTGTCTAGTGTTGAGCGATACTGCTCGATATCTAAAAATATCGGATCGGAATGGTATCGCCGATATCACTAAATATCGTCGATATCCGATTCCGATACCGGAAGTCCCATGTAAATCTATGGGAACAAAATATCGCAACAAAAAAAACCCTTTCTTTCGTTGTAAACACAAAATATACACACATAGAATACATATATATATATATATATATATATATATATATATACATGTCATTGTGACATATATATACATATATTTATAGTTTATACACTTCTACATAGTAAAATAGACTCTGATTCAATTGCCGGGTAAAGCCGTGACATACCCCATAGAAGTCGACGGGCTTGGTGCCGAGTACCCCCAAAACCTCTGGCTCTGTGCGACTCAACTTGGGCGTCACGAACAGGATTCTGTAGCTCGCTATAAGCGAGTCCTGTGTGCCTGAATTGAACTGGTTTTGTGCTTGAGAATTGCTAAAATCATCAGAGAATGTATTTGCCATTTTTCCGCTATATCTGCGTCACGACGAGGCACTGGTGAAGAAGAAGGGCGTGCTCTTCGTGGGTGTACACTCACTCAGTGGCGCGAAAACGATGGCCGACCACTCTAAATGGTACTGCAATGTAAGATCGTGCCCCACAGCTCTTCAGTTCCGCCTCCTCATCCTCCTCAGTGTGCGGAAACTAACATGAAGGTCCCGCCTCCCTACAAAAGAGGGGCCCTCTCCAGATGCTAATGACACATGTGACTTGGCAGAGATGGCTAATGGACACGAGCAGAAGTGAGAAGGGATGGAGCAGTCAGAGCTCTCCCCCCACGGAAGCAACCCGATCGCCACGGAACCACCGTTGGGCACCCGGCCTGGAAACCCTCCTACGCTGCAAGAAGCGGAGGATACCCTAAGAGGCCTGGCCCGGCACCGGGAGGAGGTCGCCAGGATGGAAGCCAGCTTGCGTGCCCTAAAACTAAACTTGGAGCGGCGCCAATCCCTCTTACCTGAAGTGTCTGTACCGGAAGGTGAGGCACCCGTTCTAGTAGAGGAGCCCGTGCGGGCATCCCAGCCCTTGCAATGTGATCCGGTTGACGTTGTCGCAGTGGAGGCACCCGTTCATGCAAAAAACTCTGCACCGGCAGCACCCCAGATCCCGCTGTCTGCCCCCGTCGCTGAGACAGAAGAAGCGACACCCGTCCTCATGGAGGAGGCCGCGCAGGCACCAGAGGTCTACCTGTCTGTACCGGAGCCCCGACTGTCATCTGTTCCAGAGCCGGCTGCTTCCGCCACAGGTGAGCACCGCCAGGACTGGGGGGCGCCAGGAGAGCTGCCGCAAACCGGACATCGTAAGCTGGCATTTGATGGTGGAGACATGGAGCAGCTGGTGGAGGAGAATTACAACCGGCGTCAGGAGGAAGAGTGGAGACGTTGGGAGCGGGAAGCAGAGCGACAAAGGGAGCAGCGAGAATCCCAAAAGCTTCGGCAACGTCACCTGGAGAAGGACCGGGCAGATAAGGACCGGATGAGAAAAGATAAAGGAACCCTGTGGGAGCCGCGGCGTAAGGGTGCAGTACGGAGCTTTAAATTGAAAGGTGGTTGGGGCTTCATCCAGGAGCCTGGACTTTATTTAGAAGTCTTTGTGACCCGGTGGGACGTGGAGACTCACCTCCCAGAAGGACACCTGGGGAGGGACCTGTTGAACTTGCCAGGAGACTTGATGACTTACACCCGACACTGGGGTTACAATGGATGGTACGCCCTAAATGTTACCAGGTGCGACCCCTACTCCCCAGAGTGTCAGGAACCTGTGAGACCCTCGGAGCCTTCAGCCTCCCACATCCAGGCCTCTGCACAAGTGCCCACCCCACGCCGTAAATCTCCCCAGCCTCCCTCAGTGGTCTCCTCAGCAGCCCCAGCTATGGACATGATAACTATAGCTGGCCCGTACCCGGCGCCTGTTAGGCCCCCTGGGGTTCGTTCAGTCCGTGACATAGGGCTCCAGACCCGGAGGGAGATGAAAGAGGTGGCCACACAGACACAGATAGCGGGTCACGACTTGACTGTACAGGCCACACGACGTCATCAGGTCCTGGTGGTCCTTGGTGTCTCGGATGTTTGGCAAGCATCAGAAGAGTACCAGGTGGTACCTGGAACACCCCTGCCAAAGAATTATAAATAACCCGGACAGGGTCCCTGTATGTAAATAGTTAAATTGTTGATGTACCCGGACGGGTGAATGTTCATAAAAAAAATTTTTTAATTTAATAAAAAACACAACACAGTTTTCATTACTTTTATTACAGTCTCATCCTGCGACGCCATCGATCTCCTGTAAAAAAATGAAAAAAAAAAAAACAGCAGTATACCACCTGTCCGACGCAGTCCATAGTAACGAGTGTCCCACGACGATCCAGCTCTGCTACATCAGAATGACATCAGAGGCAGGCAGGCAGGCAGGCAGGCAGAGCCTGTCATCCCGGCGCAGCACAGCTGATTACCTGCTTCCCCGGCGGTGACGTCATCGGACTGGTTTACGGCCGGGATTACCCTGCGGTCACTGCAGTTATCGCGAAAAACTGCATGTGACCGCCAGGGAGAAGATAATGGCGGCCATCAAGCAGTCCAGGACGTGACCGCCGGAGATCTTCTGCCAGGTAAGTGCCGCTGACTCCTGACAGACCCGACCGACGGACACTCACAGTGACAGTGACAAATCCGATTCCGGTATCCGATATGACGAAAATATCGGTACTCGGAATCGAAAGCCCGATACAGCTAATATCGGCCGATACCCGATATTTGCAGTATCGTATCGCTCAACACTACTAGTGTCACTTTAGGTCTGGCCATATCCTTTTTTTTTCCTCACCAATGGATTCAGTAAGTGCACTCTGTGACCTGGTGACAAATCTGACCAAGATGATTCAGGATCTGGCCAGAGCTCACCAGAGGCTAGAATCATCTCAGTCTCAGGTGCACAGTCAGATTATTCATTTGAATGCTTCCCAAAGCACTCCGCTTTTGACAGTAGTTATGTCTCCACTTTTTGGGGAGAAGGATCAGTATAGGGTATTCAGGGAGAGATGTAAATTATTTTTCACTTTACGACCCCGGTCTTCTGTAGATGAGTCCTAGCAGGTGGGTATTAACATGTCACTATTGCATGGGTGTCCTCAGACTTGAGCATTCTCTTTGTCCCCACTAGCTCCATAAAGGTCTTCTATTGATGCTTTTTTTGATGCTTTAGGGATGATTTATGATGAACCTGACAGTCTCCAGGTCACAGAAGTTAAAATCATGAACCTGAGGCAGGGGTGCCGCTCCACTGAGGATTATAATTGGAGTTCTGGCAATTGTCCTCTGAGGTACTGTGGAATGATGCTGCTGTCAAGTGTCAGTTTTGCTGTGGCTTTATGGATACTCTTATGGACGCTCTGGCTTTGCGTTCTCCACCCTGTTCTTTTGGGGAGGCCATGACTCACTGTTAGGGCTGGCGGAACGCACCAAATAAATATAAATAATAAGTGCGTTCGCAGCCCAGGGTCCACCGTGCAGGCAGAGCCTGCTGCTAGTAGGATGGCGAACCCTGTTACACCACAGAGTCGCTAAGGTAGAGATGCAGAAATATGGACTGTGTCCTGTTAACTCCACAGGTATGCACAGACAACTGCTGTGCGGACAGCAGTCTGTAGTAACGCAATCAGCAACGCAATCAGGCAATCTCCTCACCGGAGAAGCCGGTATTCTAGGGGCTTATTTCAGCCGAGCCCTAACACATGCGTGCAAGATCACCCTGGCGCAAAGCACATAATGTGATTGATACTAGCGCATGGCGGCACGACCATGCCACCCTTTTATAGTAGCAACTACAGGGCCTGCCAGATAAGGACCAATAGGAAACTGCTCCAGAACACAAGTGGCTTCAGGACCTTCCTGGCGGAACAATAGGAGCTGCTGCAGTACCTGAGCATGTGACCCCTGATCTCCAATGAGAGATCTTACTCTGGGCATGCTCAGAAGGGGAAAGCAAGGACTTTGTCCTAAAGACGTCTGCTCGCCGCTAACCAATACTGGCTACAATAGCAGAGCCTGGAGAGGCAGCAGTAATCCTCTGCACAATGTTAGACCAGGCGAGACGCTGGGACCGACGTCTAAGCTGAGCAGAGTCCACTGCGGGCGGAGATGGATGGGAGACCGCAGCAGGGACGGCTTGAGATTCCCCTTGTGCAGAAGCGGGAACTCGACCCCTAACACTCACACCATACATTTAGATCACTGAATTCAGGAGAGATGTGATTAGCTACAGGGGGTCTCAGTCATTCTTCCCGAGTCTGTTTTCTTACTTCAGATTGAAGCAATGGTGGTTTGGAATAGCCATATCTCAGTCTCCAGCCAACTTTATTGATTCTGAACTGGTACTTAAATTAAAATTAGGGACAGTTAGATTGGAAATACCCATTCAGATTGTAGCCATTAACAAAACACCATTATTCCAGAACTTTGTCCAGCTGGTAATGGTGGAATTCACAATATAAGTGGGAACACTTCACTCTGAGTCCATTCCATCTCCCATTATATCTTCGATAATTTACCTGCCGGGTTGGTGTTGGGGTTTCCAAGGTTGTATGTTCATAATTCTGTTATTGATTGGTGGCAAAATTATATTGTTAAGTGGAGCCTCAACTTTCATAAGAAATGTCTTTGTTCTGTACAAATTTGCTCTGCTAATCTGGAGGATATGTCGGCATCCCTGAAAGAATTTGGAGATGTGCTCTCGAAAAAAGAGTCAGAGATACTACTTCCCTATCATCCTTATGATTATGCTATTGATCTTATTCCTAAATGCCACCTTGTCTAAAGCTTGCCGGAACAATTTGACAGGATCTGAATGGACCACTATAAATGATTATGTAAACAAAAGTTTACGGAAGGGTCATATCAGTTTTTCCTCCTTGCCTGTGGCCGCTGGTTTCTTCTTTGTGTAAAGGAAAGATGGGGACTCCGCCCTTACCTCAATTTCTGTGAAGTAAACAAAGTTATGGTTAAAATTACTTAACCCACTTCCACTCATCCACAATCTGTATAATCAGCTTACTCGTGCTAAAGGGATTTCGAAACTTGATCTTGGAATGGCTTATAATCTGATACGTATCTGGGAGGGTGATGGGTGGAAGACAGAGTTTTTAATGTCTGAGGGTCTATATGAGAATCTAGCCATGCCTTATTCCTTGTTTATCTTTATCTTAATTATCTTTATCTTGATTATCAGTTTAACTAATGCACCTGCTGTCTTTCTGAACCTTATGAATGACATTTTTTCTGATATTACTGGAAGGTTTATTGTAGTATACTTTGACATTCCAATTTTTTCATATGGTCTGAGTTCACACTATGAGCATGTTTGTTATGTTTTACAAATATGGATGAGCGAACATGCTTGGCGATATTCGGTTATCACTCAAGTATTATGGTGTTCGGATGTACTGGTTACTCAGCGAGTGATGGGCGGTGCTCTATGTAAAACTCAAATCCCCGCCCTAAATTGTTGGTGCCTGTTACACAGCCAATAAGCATGTTTTCCTTTGCTTACCATCATGAAACCAACGGCTAGGGCTCATACCCATCACCGTTATAAAAAATGTCCTATTTCAGTCCAGTAAAGTAGGATGCGTGTTATGCAAATGTTTTGCAATTTTCATGTGAGTACAATTTGAATCTTAATACATAGCATCTGATTTTCTTGCGAATACAATCCGATTGTAATGCTATTTTAACATGAGCTTTTTAATAGAGCAATTCTGTCATATACACATAGTTTTCCAAGAAAATATTACTCAATATACATATATATAGATATACAGATAGCTATAAATCTCTGAGTAAGATACATAATCAGTGCTTTGTGAGTGTAGTTTACTGTACATGCTATTTTTAGTAAATAAATTCCTTTCAGAAAAAAAATGGCGTGGATGGAGCTTCCCAGGCTGTTAATATCGGCCCACAGTTATATACTTAGCCTTTCCTGGTTATTAAAATGGTGGACCCCTCAAAAAATGGCATATTGTCTACCTATAACTAATAACCAGCAAAGGTTATTATTTCAAATAAAGGACTTTATTCTCGGTGTTATTTTTTTCACAATTTGACTATAAGGTTAGTAATGGGGGCATCTTAACCCCTTCCCGACCTTTGACACAGCGTATGCGTCATGAAAGTCGGTGCCATTCCGACCTATGACGCATACCCTGCGTCATGAAAGGATCTCGTCCCTGCGGGCCGGGAGACCGGGGTCACTCAAAGGTCACCCGACCCGCAGTTACAGGACCCTTTGTGCTTCAACACAGGGGGGTTTTCTTAACCCCCCCCGTGGCCACGATCGCTCTGATTGGCTGTTAAAAGTGAAACAGCCAATCAGAGCAATGTGTAATATTTCACCAATTTAATTGGTGAAATATTACAATCCAGCCATGGCCGATGCTGCAATAGCATCTGCCATGGCTGGACACCGAGCACTGACCCCCCCACACGTACTCACGGCGGCGATCGGCCGCCGCCACCGAAAGATGGCAGCGGTCGGTCACCGCCGCCACTAACAGCTCCCCTCGTCCTGGCCTCCGCTGCCCCCACCTTCTATCCCCCCCTAACCTTCCGACCCCCCTACTCACCTCTCCCGATCCACCGATGTCCCTGGATCGGTCCCGGCGTCCGCCCGGGCCTCTTCATGGGCGCCGCCATCTTGGAAAATGGCGGGCGCATGCGCAGTGCGCCCGCCGGCCGGCGCATGCGCAGTGCGCCCCCCAGTGTTCAAAAATTTATTTTGATCACTGTGATAAACTGTCACAGTGATCAAAATAAAAAAAAGTAAATGAACCCCCCCTTTATCATAGGTAGGGACAAATAAAAAAATAAAGAATTTTTTTTTTCCTAGCGGATTTTGCTGCTTATCCGCAGCTGATTTTGCTGCGGATCCGCGGCGGATATTGCTGTGGATCCGCGGCGGATATTGCTGCGGGTCCGCGGCGGATTTTGCTGCTGATCCGCGGCGGATTTTGCTGCTGGTCCGCGTCGGATTTTGCTGCGGGTCCGCGGCGGATTTTGCTGCGGGTCCACGGCGGATTTTGCTGGGGTCCGCGGCGGATTTTGCTGCTGATCCGCGGCGGATTTTGCTGCTGATCCGCGGCGGATTTTGCTGCTGATCCGCGGCGGATTTTGCTGCTGAACCGCGGCGGATATTGCTGCTGATCCGTGGAAGATATTGCTGCTGATCCGCGGCGGATTTTGCTGCGGATCCGCGGCGGATTTTGCTGCGGATCCGCGGCGGATTTTGCTGCGGATCCGCGGCTGATTTTGCTGCTGATCCGCGGCGGATTTTGCTGCGGATCCGCGGCTGATTTTGCTGCGGATCCGCGGCGGATATTGCTGCGGATCCGCGGCGGATATTGCTGCGGGTCCGCGGCGGATTTTGCTGCTGATCCGCGGCGGATTTTGCTGCTGGTCCGCGTCGGATTTTGCTGCGGGTCCGCGGCGGATTTTGCTGCGGGTCCACGGCGGATTTTGCTGGGGTCCGCGGCGGATTTTGCTGCTGATCCGCGGCGGATTTTGCTGCTGATCCGCGGCGGATTTTGCTGCTGATCCGCGGCGGATTTTGCTGCGGATCCGCGGCGGATTTTGCTGCGGATCCGCGGCTGATTTTGCTGCGGATCCGCGGTGGATATTGCTGCTGAACGCGGCGGATATTTGCTGCTGATCCGTGGAAGATTTTGCTGCGGATCCGCGGCGGATTTTGCTGCTGATCCGCGGCGGATTTTGCTGCTGATCCGCGGCGGATTTTGCTGCTGATCCGCGGCGGATTTTGTGCGATCCGCGGCGATTTTGCTGCGATCCGCGCGATTTTGCTGCTGATCCGCGGCGGATTTTGCTGCTGATCCGCGGCGGATTTTGCTGCGGATCCGCGGCTGATTTTGCTGCGGATCCGCGGCGGATATTGCTGCTGATCCGCGGGGATATTGCTGCTGATCCGCGGCGATTTTGCTGCGGATCCGCGGCGGATTTTGCTGCTGAACCGTGGCGGATATTGCTGCTGATCCGCGGAAGATATTGCTGCTGATCCGCGGCGGATTTTGCTGCGGATCCGCGGCGGATTTTGCTGCTGATCCGCGGCGGATTTTGCTGCTGATCCGCGGCGGATTTTGCTGCTGATCCGCGGCAGATTTTGCTGCGGATCCGCGGCTGATTTTGCTGCGGATCCGCGGCGGATATTTGCTGCTGATCCGCGGAGATATAGCTGCTGATCCGTGGCGGATTTTGCTGCGGATCCGCGGCGGATTTTGCTGCTGATCCGCGGCGGATTTTTGCTGCTGATCAGCGGCGGATTTTGCTGCTGATCCGCGGCGGATTTTGCTGCTGATCCTCGGCGGATTTTGCTGCTGATCCGCGGCGATTTTGCTGCGGATCCGCGGCGGATTTTGCTGCGGATCCGTGGCTGATTTTGCTGTGCGGATCGCGTGATCCGGATTTTGCTGCGGATCCGCGGCGGGTTATTGCTGCTGAACCGCGGTGGATTATTGCTGCTGATCCGCGGAGATTTGCTGCGGATCCGCGGCGGATTTTGCTGCTGATCCGCGGCGGATTTTGCTGCTGATCCGTGGCGGATTTTGCTGCAGATCCGCGGCGGATTTTGCTGCGGATCCGCGGCTGATTTTGCTGCGGATCCGCGGCGGATATTGCTGCTGATCCGCGGCGGATTTTGCTGCTGATCCGCGGCGGATTTTGCTGCTGATTCGCGGCGGATATTGCTGCTGATCCGCGGAAGATATTGCTGCTGATCCGCGGCGGATTTTGCTGCTGATCCGCGGCGGATTTTGCTGCGGATCCGCGGCGGATTTTGCTGCGGATCCGCGGCTGATTTTGCTGCGGATCCGCGGTGGATATTGCTGCTGATCCGCGGCGGATTTTGCTGCTGATCCGCGGCGGATTTTGCTGCTGATCCCGGCGGATATTGCTGCTGATCCGCGGAAGATATTGCTGCTGATCCGCGGCGGATTTTGCTGCTGATCCGCGGCGGATTTTGCTGCGGATCCGCGGCGGATTTTGCTGCGGATCCGCGGCGGATATTGCTGGTGATCCGTGACAGATTTTGCTGCTGATCCACGGCGGATTTTGCTGCTGATCCGCGGCGGATTTTGCTGCTGATCCGCGGCTGATTCTGCTGCGGATCCGCGGCAGATATTGCTGCTGGTCCGCGGCGGATATTGCTGCTGATCCGCGGCGGATATTGCTGCTGATCCGCGGCTGATTTTGCTGCGGATCCGCGGCGGATATTGCTGGGGATCCTCGCGACGTGCCGTCATTCAGTGAAGGAGCCTCGGACACGGGCTGCAGCGTCTGGGCTCCGTCACCGCTAGCACATATGAATCATCTGCTGATTCATCTGCGCTAGCGGGTATAGCATAACGCGATCGCGTTATGCTATACCGTTACCAGCCGGTCAACACTACGTGTTGAACGGGCTGGTAAAACACAATATGAACCCAGCCTTAGGGTTAGGGTTAGCATTAGGGTTAAGGTTAGAATTAGGGTTAGGGCTGGAATTTGGGTTAGGGTTGGAATTAGGGTTAGGCTTGTGGTTAGGTTTATGGTTAGAGTTGGGATTAGGGTTAGGGGTGTGTTGGGGTTAGGGTTATGGTTAGGGTTTGTATTAGGGTTAGGTGTGTGTAGGGGTTAGGGTTGGGGTTAGGGGTGTGTTGGGGTTAGGGTTGGAGTTAGAATTGAGGGATTTCCACTATTTAGACACATCAGGGGGTCTCCATACGCGACATGGCGCCACCATTGATTCCTGCAAATTTTGCGTTCAAAAAGTCAAACAGTGCTCCCTTTATTCCAAGCCCCGACGTATGCCCAACAGTGGTTTATCCCCACATATGGGGTATCAGCGTACTCGGGAAAAATTGCACAACAACTTTGGGGGTTCTAATTTCTCCTGTTAACATTGGGAAAAAAATTGGGGACTAAAAAATTATTTTTGTGGAAAAAAATGATTTTATATTTTCACGGCTCTGCGTTATAAACTTCTGTGAAGGACTTGGAGATTCAAAGTGCTTATCACACATCTATAGGAGTTCCTTAGGGATCTAGTTTCCAAAATGGGGTCACTTGTGGGGAGTTTCTACTGTTTAGGCACATCAGGGACTCTGCAAACGTAACATGACGCCCGAAGACCATTCCATCAAGTGGGCATTTCAAAACGTCACTACTTCCCATCCGAGCCCCGACGTGTGCCCATACAGTAGTTTTCTCCCACATATGGGGTATCAGCGTACTCAGGACAAATTGGACAACAACTTTTGGTGTCTAATTTCTCATGTTACCCTTGGGAAAATAAAAAAATTGGGGACTAAAAGATCCTGATTGTGGAAAAAATATGATTTTTTTATTTTCATGCCCGGGCGTTATAAACTTCTGTGTAGCCCTTGGGGGTTCAAAGTGCTCACCACACATCTAGATAACTTCTTTGGCGGGTCTAGTTTCCAAAATAGGGTCACTTGGGGGGGGTTTCTACTGTTTAGGCACATCATGGGCTCTGCAAACGTAACAAGATGCCCGCAGACCATTCCATCAAGTCGGCATTTCAAAGCGTCACTACATCCCTTCCGAGCCCTGACGTGTGCCCAAACAGTGGTTTCCCCCCACATATGGGGTACTAGCGTACTCAGGAAAAACTGGACAACAACTTTTGGGGTCCAATTTCTCCTGTAACCATTGTGAAAATAAAAAATAGTGGGCTAAAAAATCATTTTTTGAGAAAAAAAATGATTTTTTATTTTCACGGCTCTGCGTTATAAACTTCTGTGAAGCACCTGGGGGTTCAAAGTGCTCACTATGCATCTAGATAAGTTCCTTAGGGCGTCTAGTTTCCAAAATGGGGTCACTTGTGGGGAGCTCCAATGTTTAGGCACACAGGAACTGTCCAAATGCGACATGGCAACCGCTAAATATTCAAGCATATTTTCCATTCAAAAGTCAAATGGCGCTCCTTCCCTTCTGAGCCCTGCCGTGCGCCCAAACAGTGGTTTATGACCGCATATGAGATATCTGTGTACTCAGGAGAAATTGCCCAACAAATTTTAGGATCCAATTTATCCTGTTGCCCTTGTGAAAATGAAAAAAACTGAGGCTAAAAGAAAGTTTTTGTGAAAAAAAAGTACTTTCTTTTTTTTAAGGATCAATTTGTGAAGCACCTGGGGGTTCAAAGTGCTCACTATGCATCTAGATAAGTTCCTTAGGGGTCTAGTTTCCAAAATGGGGTCACTTGTGGGGGAGCTCCAATGTTTAGGCACACAGGGACTCTCCAAATGCGACATGGCAACCGCTAAATATTCCAGCATATTTTCCATTCAAAAAGTCAAATGGCGCTCCTTCCCTTCTGAGCCCTGCCGTGCGCCCATACAGTGGTTTATGACCACATATGAGGTATCTGTGTACTCAGGAGAAATTGCCCAACAAATTTTAGGATCCAATTTATACTGTTGCCCATGTGAAAATGAAAAAAACTGAGGCTAAAAGAAATTTTTTGTGAAAAAAAAGTACTTTCTTTTTTTTAAGGATCAATTTGTGAAGCACCTGGGGTTTAAAGTGCTCACTATGCATCTAGATAAGTTCCTTAGGGGTCTAGTTTCCAAAATGGGGTCACTTGTGGGGGAGCTCCAATGTTTAGGCACACAGGGACTCTCCAAATGCGACATGGCAACCGCTAAATATTCCAGCATATTTTCCATTCAAAAAGTCAAATGGCGCTCCTTCCCTTCTGAGCCCTGCCGTGCGCCCATACAGTGGTTTATGACCACATATGAGGTATCTGTGTACTCAGGAGAAATTGCCCAACAAATTTTAGGATCCAATTTATACTGTTGCCCATGTGAAAATGAAAAAAACTGAGGCTAAAAGAAATTTTTTGTGAAAAAAAAGTACTTTCTTTTTTTTAAGGATCAATTTGTGAAGTACCTGGGGTTCAAAGTGCTCACTATGCATCTAGATACGTTCCTTAGGGGGTCTAGTTTCCAAAATGGGGTCACTTGTGGGGGAGCTCCAATGTTTAGGCACACAGGGACTCTCCAAATGCGACATGGCAACCGCTAAATATTCCAGCATATTTTCCATTCAAAAAGTCAAATGGCGCTCCTTCCCTTCTGAGCTCTGCCGTGCGCCCAAACAATGGTTTATGACCACATATGAGGTATCTGTGTACTCAGGAGAAATTGCCCAACAAATTTTAGGATCCAATTTATACTGTTGCCCATGTGAAAATGAAAAAAACTGAGGCTAAAAGAATTTTTTTGTGAAAAAAAAGTACTTTCTTTTTTTTAAGGATCAATTTGTGAAGTACCTGGGGGTTCAAAGTGCTCACTATGCATCTAGATAAGTTCCTTAGGGGGTCTAGTTTCCAAAATGGGGTCACTTGTGGGGGAGCTCCAATGTTTAGGCACACAGGGACTCTCCAAATGCGACATGGCAACCGCTAAATATTCCAGCATATTTTCCATTCAAAAAGTCAAATGGCGCTCCTTCCCTTCTGAGCTCTTCCGTGCGCCCAAACAATGGTTTATGACCACATATGAGGTATCTGTGTACTCAGGAGAAATTGCCCAACAAATTTTAGGATCCAATTTTACTGTTGCCCATGTGAAAATGAAAAAAACTGAGGCTAAAAGAAATTTTTTGTGAAAAAAAAGTACTTTCTTTTTTTAAGGATCAATTTGTGAAGTACCTGGGGTTCAAAGTGCTCACTATGCATCTAGATAAGTTCCTTAGGGGGTCTAGTTTCCAAAATGGGGTCACTTGTGGGGGAGCTCCAATGTGTAGGCACACAGGGACTCTCCAAATGCGACATGGCAACCGCTAAATATTCCAGCATATTTTCCATTCAAAAAGTCAAATGGCGCTCCTTCCCTTCTGAGCTCTGCCATGCGCCCAAACAATGGTTTATGACCACATATGAGGTATCTGTGTACTCAGGAGAAATTGCCCAACAAATTTTAGGATCCAATTTATACTGTTGCCCATGTGAAAATGAAAAAACTGAGGCTAAAAGAAAATTTTTGTGAAAAAAAAGTACTTTCTTTTTTTTACAGATCAATTTTGAAGCATCTGGGGGTTCAAAGTGATCACTAAGCATCTAGATAAGTTCCTTAGGGTGTCTAGTTTCCAAAATGGGGTCACTTGTGGGGGAGCTCCAATGTTTAGGCACACAGGGACTCTCCAAATGCAACATGGCAACCGCTAAATATTCCAGCATATTTTCCATTCAAAAAGTCAAATGGTGCTCCTTCCCTTCTGAGCCTTGCCGTGCGCCCATACAGTGGTTTATGACCACATATGAGGTATCTGTGTACTCAGGAGAAATTGCTCAACAAATTTTAGGATCCATTTTATCCTGTTGCCCATGTAAAAATGAAAAAAATGATGCTAAAAGAAAATTTTTGTTTGGAAAAATTAAAATGTCCATTTTTTCCTTCCACGTTGCTTTAGTTCCTGTGAAGCACCTGAAGGGTTAATAATCTTCTTAAATGTAGTTTTGAGTAGCTTGAGGGGTGCAGTTTTTATAAAGGTGTCACTTTTGGGTATTTTCTGCCATATAGACCCCTCAAAGTGACTTCAAATGTGAGGTGGTCCCTAAAAAAAAATGGTTTTGTAAATTTTGCTGTAAAAATGAGAAATCGCTGGTCAACTTTTAACCCTTATAACTTCCTAACAAAAAAAAATTTTGTTCCCAAAATTGTGCTGATGTAAAGTAGACATGTGGGAAATGTTATTTATTAAGTATTTTGTGTCACATAACTCTATGGTTTAACAGAATAAAAATTCAAAATTTGAAAACTGCGAAATTTTCAAAATTTTCGCCAAATTTCCATTTTTTTCACAAATAAACGCAAAAATTATCAACCTAAATTTACCACTAACATGAAGCCCAATATGTCACGAAAAAACAGTCTCAGAATCGCTAGGATCTGTTGAAGCGTTCCTGAGTTATTACCTCATAAAGGGACACTGGTCAGAATTGCAAAAAATGGCAAGGTCTTTAAGGTCAAAATAGGCTGGGTCTTGAAGGGGTTAAAGAAGCCTCTCCATTACTAACCTCTGGGCTTGAATTCACCTGACAATATAAAGGTGACATGAACCACTTTACTTTCACCCTAATTATCACCGCACCAGAGCAAGTGGGAAGAGCGAGGTTCAATGCCAGAATTTGTGCATCTTATGGATAAGCTATTATTATCAGTCCATAGCTGGCTGCCTAGCCACAGACTCCTTACTGAATCTAAATGAACCAAAAACACGTAGACTCACTGCAATGCTGAATCTAATGAAGCCATTGTCTCCTGTAAAATAATTAAAAAGATAAAAAATCATTTTCCTCACCTGTCCACTGAGAAAATAGTAATTCAATTAGGTCTGCTAGAGTGTTGAGAATGTGTTAAAAATGAATTCTGAGCAGAAGCTCCCTCTGGTGGTTACAAACAGTACTGAATCATTCAATGAGGATTGGCAATCAGGAGTTACAGACTGGTCTTATATAAGGGAGGTTCCCTCCCATCATGGTTGCCGGTGATCAATTGTTCTTGTCTCAACTGTGGTTCCTGGTTCACTTGGAAGCTTGCTGAGTCTTGCCTCTTCTCCTGCTCTCAGATAAGATATTTTCTGTTTTTATTTTTGTGCTTGCTTTTTGCATTGTTCCCTGCACTTCTGTGGAGGTCAGCCAGGTCCCCTCCGGGGGCTTGTGCTCCTCTCAGTTTATCTGAGCCACTGTTATTTGTTCATTTGCCTTTTCCAGTTTTTCAGTGGCTGCGGCTTAGTTTTGTTACACCAGAGAACTAATTTAGGTGGTAGAGGTCGTGTGATCTCAGTTGTTTTTGCAATTAGAAGAGTTGGTATTTTTTAGGGTTTTTTGGATTGCAGTAAGTGTCCTTCCTATCCTTTTTCTTTCTAGGCAGATTGGGCCCCAACGTTTGCTCTTACTATTTTCTGTCTGTGTCTGTATTTCCTCTTGTCTAATCGCCATTACATGTTTGGGGGCTTCTTATGTTCTTTGGGGATCTGCTCCAGGGCAGATAGCTTTCCTCTTTCTATCTTTAGGTGTAGTTAACCTCTAAGGCTGTGACGAGGCGTCTAGGACCAACGTAGGAACGCTCCACGGCTGCCTTTAGTTTTGGTGGTTAGTCAGGGTACTGCAATCCAGTAGATTCCAACCTCTCTGGTGTATTGCTGTTTTTGCCTGCTCTCCTCAGCTACCAAATCATAACACTAGAGCTTGAAAATGGCTGTTCACAGTTGAAACGCTGCCTGACCAGATAGACTAATATTCTTTTTTTTATAGCTCTGCTACATCTGTATAGCAGGCTGCATTGTTGCATGATGCGACTATAGAGCCTGATATCCAGCCGAGATTCTGTGCTGTGCATGCTTGCTCAGTGCCTTGTGGTGAACTCCTTTCACCTCACTGATGTCACTATGAGAATGAGAAAATTCTCATGATCGTGGTGCCACCAGAAAGGTAATTGGAGTTCAGAGTCAGTGAACTCCTTTCACCTCAGTGACATAAGCGTGAGTGCCATTTAAACTTTTTCCACGGTGCTTGCTTTGACATTGCTTCCTGGTGAGTGGTTGTCTGATTCTTTTCTTCTGAGCTTTGATCTTCTGCTGCCTGACCCTTTGGACTGTGGTCTGATTACCTCTTTGTCTTGTTCTTTTGCTTGATCCGCTATCTCCTGGTATTTTGATACTTGGACGTGACCTGACTTACGCCTTTGTCTTTTCCCATGGATAACTATGTACTCTCTTGGTAATGTCTGACTTCTCTGCCTAACGGTCTGTCCATCACATGCAGCGTCACATGCACACTGATGAACCATGACAGTGAATAAACACAGTCATAATTTCCCTGTATTTCCTATATGGGTAGGTAATAACGTGACTGCATGTACTGTATGTATGTGAGTTGCAAAGACTTTCCTTTGCTCATCATAGTGTTGAGCGATACTGCTCGATATCTAAAAATATCGGATCGGAATGGTATCGCCGATATCACTAAATATCGGCGATATCCGATTCCGATACCGGAAGTCCCATGTAAGTCTATGGGAACAAAATATCGCAACTAAAAAAACCCTTTCTTTCGTTGTAAACACAAAATATACACACATAGAATACATATATATATATATACATGTCATTGTGACATATATATACACATATATGTATAGTTTATACACTTCTACATAGTAAAATAGCCTCTGATTCAATTGCCGGGTAAAGCCGGCTTCTGTGAAAAGACAGAAGCACCCGACATGAAATGACACTTGGTGTACATAGGGTTAACCATGTCTTTTCATGTCGTTTGCTATCTGATTTGCACAAACAATTACATCAGTCTATGTGTGCAAAATTTCACACCTGTAGGGGTTAATTAAAGGTGTAAATTCGTTGTAAAAAAAACGGACTTTTTTGCTACGAATTTACACCTTTAATTAACCCCTACAGGTGTGAAATTTTGCACACATAGACTGATGTAATTGTTTGTGCAAATCAGATAGCAAAGGACATGAAAAGACATGGTTAACCCTATGTACACCAAGTGTCATTTCATGTCGGGTTCTGCATTTTCACAAAAGCCGGCAATTGAATTAGCGGCTATTATACTATGTAGAAGTGTATGAACTATAAAATATAATATATATATATATATATATGTGTCACAAATTCAATGACATGTATATATATATATATATATGAGGTGTAAAATTGTTTAAAAAAAATGCGTGGGCTCCCGCCCTATTTTCGCAACCAGACAGACAAAGCCAGCGAATGGGGGTAGATAATAATAGCCCAGAGAGGGACCATTATTTTTGGCCCCCCCCTGGCTACTAACATCTGCCCCCAGACACCCCAGAAAAGACAAATCTATAATTAGATTCGCCCTTTCTGGCACTTTGCCCGTTTATTCCCATTGCCCTGTAGCGGTGGTGAATGGGTTAATATGGGGTTAAAGCCACCTTGCAATTGAAAGGTGACCTTAAGCCAGGTTAATAATTGAGAGCTGTCAATTAGACAACTATCAATTATTAATCCTATTGCATGAAATAAAAATAAAACACACACACTTTAATTAAAAATCATTTTAATGAAATAAAGACACATGTTTTTGACCATCTTTTATTTGACTGCAAAAACCATTTCTTGTAATAAAAATAAAATAAAAAAGCAAAATTATTCTTACCTATCCCATGCACAGTCAGGTCCCACGGTGTAATCCTTCAGAAAGGGTTAATGTTTACTGCAGGGACCGCAGCTAATGCTGCAGCCTCATAGTAAACCCCCAAATGAATGAGTTCCTCTCCTGGCTGACAGGAGAGGAAGTGGAAAGCTTAATTGATTGCTTTCCACTTTCACTTCAGGTCAGCCAGGGACACAATCAGTGACGTCAGAGGGAACTGATTAACAAAAATAGGGGTTCCCTTCGAATAAAAAATGGCGTCGGGTCCCCCCTATTTTTGTTAACCAGCCTGATGAAGAAGACTGCTGAGCAGTGGCGTACCGTGAATGAAGCAGACCAAGCAGCTGCTATGGGGCCCGCACAGGTGAGGGGGCCCTCGACGGTCGGGTAGCTGTGCTGACACAGTACTACCAGGGGGTTGGCGGGGGAGGGGGAGCGCAGCTCTTCTATATACTCACCCCTCCTGGTGCGGTCTCTGCAGCCCCTGCTCTTCTCCCACGGTCTCCGACGCCTGTGTTCAGCGGTCAGGTGGTACCGCTCATTACAGTCATGAATACGCACATATTCATGACTTTCATGAGCTGTCCCGCGTGACCGCTGAACACTGGCGGCGGAGACCATGGGAGAAGAGCAGGGACTGCACAGACCGCGCCGGTGGAAGGGTGAGTATAAGGGATATTTACCTGTCCCGTTCCACCGTTGCTCGCGTCCTCTTGCTGCAATGTTCAGGTCAGAGGGCGCGATGACGTCGTAAGTGCGCGCCGCGCCCTCTGCCTGATCATTCACTGCTGGAGGACCCCGAAGACAGCGGCACTCAGCAGTGGAGAGAGGACAGGTAAATATCTCAGGTGCCGGGGCCCTGAGCGAGCGGTGACATCGGCACCTGGTGTCACCCCCTGCTCAGGACACCGGCACCTGGCCCCCAGCGACGAAAGGTGAGTATGTCTTTTTTTTTTTTTTGGTTGCAGCAGCTGCGGCAGCATAAGGGCCTATACTATGGAGCATCTATGGGGGCACAATCTATGGGGGCATAATACATTTTTTTGTTTAATGTGTCCCCTCACTGTGCTGGCACTTTACATTTACAATGGCTCTGGGTTTTTATTTTTGGGGGGGGCCCATTCAGACTTTTGCTATGGGGCCCCATGATTTCTATGTACGCCCCTGCTGCTGAGGCATGGTATTTAAGGCTGTTAAGGAGCCAATATCCATGGACCTTGCCAGCCTGATAATACCAGGCCACAGCAGTCTGCATATCTTGGCTGATTAACAAAAATAGGGGATCCCCTCGAAAAAAATTGGCGTGGGGTCCCCCCTATTTTTGTTAACCAGCCAGATGAAGCAGACCGCTGAGGCCTGGATTTTCAGGCTGTTAAGGAGCCAAGATCCATGGACCTTGCCAGCCTGATAATACCAGGCCACAGCAGTCTGCATATCTTGGCTGATTAACAAAAATAGGGGATACCCTCGAAAAAAATTGGCGTGGGGTCCCCCCTATTTTTGTTAACCAGCCAGAAGAAGCAGACCGCTGAGACCTGGATTTTCAGGCTGTTAAGGAGCCAAGATCCATGGACCTTGCCAGCCTGATAATACCAGGCCACAGCAGTCTGCATATCTTGGCTGATTAACAAAAATAGGGGATCCCCTCGAAAAAAATTGGCGTGGGGTCCCCCCTATATTTGTTAACCAGCCAGATGAAGCAGACTGCTGAGGCCTGGTTTTTCAGGCTGGTAAGGATCCAATATCCATGGACCTTGCAAGCCTGATAATACCAGGCCACAGCAGTCTGCTTAGCTTGGCTGGTTAACAAAAATAGGGGATCCCCTCGAAAAAAAAACGGCGTAGGGGTCCCCCTATTTTTGTTAACCAGCCAAGTAAAATGCAGACTGCTGCGGCCTGGTATTAAAATACTGTCAAGGCCCATGGATTTTGGCCCTCAACAGCCTGATAATACCAGGCTACAGCAGCCCCACATTTGGCGAATCAAAAGATGTGCCAATTGTGGCACTTTACCCGGCTCTTCCCACTGCCCTGTAGCTGGTGGCAAGTGGGGTAATAAGGGGTTAATGTCACCGTTGATTGCACGGTGACAATAAGCCCGGTTAATAATGGAGAGGTGTCAATAAGACACCGATCCATTATTAATCCCAAAGTTTTTAAATGTATAAAAAAAGACACAGCAAGAAAAAAGTATTTTAATGAAATAAAAGAGACAACACAGTTTTCATTAATTTTATTATACACTCATTCCTGCGACGCCATCGATCTCCTGTAAAAAAAGAAAAAAAAAAACAACAGTATACCACCTGTCCGACGCAGTCCATAGTAACGATGTCCCACGACGATCCAGCTCTGCTACATCGCAATGACAGGCAGAGCCTGTCATCGCGACGCAGCACAGCTGATTACCTGCTTCCCGGCGGTGACGTCATCGGACTGACTGCTTTACGGCCGGGATTACCCAGCAGTCACTGCAGTTATCGCGAGAAACTGCATGTGACCGCCGGGGAAAGATGATGGCGGCCATCAAGCAGTCCAGGCCGTGACCGCCGGAGATCTTCTGCCAGGTAAGTGCCGCTGACTCCTGACAGACCCGACCGACGGACACTGACAGTGACAGTGACAAATCCGATTCCGGTATCCGATAAGACGAAAATATCGGAACTAAGTATCGAAAGTCCGATAGAGCTAATATCGGCCGATACCCGATACTTGCGGTATCGTATCGCTCAACACTACTCATCAATGTTCTACTGGAGGAGAGTCTATTTGACACATGATCACAAGTATACAAACTGCATACATGCAGCCACATGAACATCCACCCACATGGTACATTGCAAAATATCATGATTAGACAGTCTGCAATCAGTTACAGTGGAGTTTCTGTGAATCTTTAATCTAAGACTGGACAATCAATTTAAAGATTTTACTACAAAAAGTATAAATATTTTAAACTGACATTTAATATGTTAAACATTTTTCAGTCTCTAAATAAGGGCACTTTAAGATTATTTAGACCTTTATCATGGTAATCTGATGGCATGGCAATCATGATTAACATGTTTCTATTACCTAAAAAAAAATTAAACTCAGTATTGTTGATATTTTGTGAATGGAATCAAAGCTCTAAGACCGTTTTTTTAATGGTTAAAGAACAAACAGAAGATAAGTCTTTCACTGCAAATGCATGGCTGAAAGGTTTCATCTTTCTTATCCCAGGCTTGCAATAAAATCTACTTATTCATGCATTTATACATTTGTGAGAGCTGTGGTAAATCAGTATGAATGAACACCAAAGCTTGTAAGTTTTACAGTCTCTTCTTATACCAATTAATTTTTCAAAACTCCAGCTTGTCGAGTCACTAGAGTCAAGATCTGAACTAGTCACCATCATCCAGGCAGAAACATTTATAATAAGGTAAGGATCACTTTTAAAACCTCAAGATGAGGAAGGAAAAAGGCTTCATCTGGGAGAATGTTCTGCCGTATTATAATTTAGAAGAACTGCACAATATTTGCCATAGGGAATAAACACCACTCTTGTGTTCTGTGGGTTTGAAAACTCCTGTCCCTGTTCAAACAACATATTGGAACTGTATGATTTCATTTCAGAGCTGGAAAGCTTAATCAATCATTGAACTGTAACATGTCAGTAGCAAACTATTGAGGAATGCTTGATGTTGTGGAGAATTAAAGTAACCAAATAACTAAAAATAAGCATGAAAAATAGCAGGTGCTGGAAGATACAGCTCAAGTTTGCTCCATTTGAAAGTTTAAAAGCAAACCAATTACAATTTAATGATACTCTCCAAGACATCACAGGATGAAAGTAATAAAAAACATTAAAAAAATACTTTATATGTACTGCTAGACATTAAGGATGAAGCACCAAGAATGAAGTGACATAGAATTATGAAAATCATAGTTTGAAAAGACATGTTAATGATGATACAATGAAAGAAACAACATTTTCAAAATCTCTTGATTCATTCATATTGAGTATGGAAGCCACATGCAGAAGTATACGTACTTGCACGCCATGCCACAGGGTCCATGACCAAATCAATGCAATGTCAATCTGTTAGTGACCCCCAACACCATAATCCTTGATGTTGGACCAATGTGGCATTCCTTCATGAAGGTGATGTGCCTACTTGGTCTCAAGACCCAACATTTCATCATTGCTGTCATTGCACTTAAGATAAAGGAAGATGAAATCATTTTGCAATACAATCAGGGAGGCATCTTATTGGCTCCAATTTATTCTGCTTCAGGATAATGAGCTCAAACACACATTCAATGTCATTAAGGCTATGTGCACACGTTGCGGAATTGCCATGGAAATTTCCGCGGCAATTCCGCACCTCCCTGCCGCGGGAAATCCGCATATTATATGTATGCGTATTCCCGCTAAACACTAGCGTTTTGCAAGCGGAATTAGCTTGCAGAATGCTAGCGTTTTACAAGCGATCTGACAGGTTGGTCACACGAGTCAAACAACTGTTTGACTCGTGTGACCAACTTTTTACTATTGATGCCGCCTATGTCGCATCAATAGTAAAAAGATCTAATGTAAAAATAATAAAAAAAATAATAAATAATGATATTCTCACCTTCCGGCGGCCCCTGCAGCTTTCCCGCCTCTCAGCGACGCTCCCGGCAAGTTCCGTTCCCAGGAGTGCTTTGCGACAATCAACCCGATGACGTAGCATCTTGCGAGACCGCTACGTCATCTGGATGATCTCGCAATGCACTCCTGGAACGCGATTGGCGGGAGCGTCGCTGAGAGGCGGGAAAGCTGCGGGGGACGCCGGAAGGTGAGAATATCATTATTTTTTATTTTAATTATTGTTTTTACATTGATATGGTACCCAGGGCTTGGAGGAGAGTCTCCTCACCTCCAGACCCCGGGTACCACCCGCACATGAACCGCTTACTTTCCGCATGGTGGCACAGCCCATGCGGAAAGTAATTGGTTCAATGCATTCCTATGGGGCGGAATCGCCGCGGTTCCGCAAAAAAATGAGGCAGTGGAAAGCTGCGATGCGCGGATTCTTTCTGCCGCGCAAGAGTGCAGAATATCCTTATTCTGCAGTCTGGTGTAACTAAATTAATTCACTTCGTTTTAACATTGCACTTGTAACCACAGGCACTTGTGAGGAGAGTCCTCCTCACTTAGACTTCCAATTGGAACGGTTCGCTGGTGGTGGACCCTGACCTACGCCCAGTGGGATGAGACCAGTTCATCAAACCGGTCACCTCGAGAAGCAACATTCCGTTGACCCTGATTCTTCAGTAAAAGAATAATCTATGCGCTGTATTGATGTGCCCTGAGAACGCCTCTAAATATCGCTATACAGCTGACATGAGCATGCTGCGATTCCCCTTGCCGCGAAAACCAGCAGGCCAGATCGGAACCGCCTAAGAAACCCGAAACACCTGCAGTGCACATAGCCTAAGAAATATCTTCAAGCTAAAGAAGAACTATGAGGTTGTTACGTTTGTCAGAGGGCGAATGCTCAAAATAGCTATCTTAGACAGACTTGGCGCACAAGCCACTCCTTCTGGCAGATTCCTGAGAAACCCCAAAACACCTTAACACTCTATACAGGTATCTTGTTTTAAAATGGGATCCAGTGGATAGCTACTATGGTAGGGCTGCTATCCAGAATCAGGAAAGGTCTGAAAGCTGGGTTAAAACATAGACATTACATCAATGACAAACTTAGGATGTAATTGGGTAGTCAAAGGTCAAGCCAAAGTCAGAGTCAGAAGGTCGGTGCAGTGACAAAATCATAAAGAATAGGAATAGTCAAAAATCAAGCCCGAGTCAAAGAGTCAGGAATGTCCACTGGGAGAATGTCAGGGAAAGTTACACAGAAGTAGGTCAGAATATAATTGGCAGTGGAAAAAAAAATATCACAGCATGCTGTGATTGTCCTCTTAGCTTCGACGAGACTTGACAATGCAAGTCAATGGGTGCGAGAAAAAAAATCGCACAGCACTCGGACCATGTGTGTCATCCGATTTTTCTTACACCTAGGTACTTGAAAACCTAACATTTCAGTCATATAGTAAAATCACAGCAAAACATCACACAATAGAATAGAATACACACAGAAAAGATAGCTACTAGTGTTGAGCGATACGATACCGCAAGTATCGGGTATCGGCCGATATTAGCTCTATCGGCCTTTCGATACTTAGTTTCGTATTTTCCATATATCGTATACAGGAATCGGAAGTTCCCATAATTCTTTGAGAGGCAATGTGATTTTAGTCAGCCAATGAGGAATCCTAAGAAGTGTGGGCACATCCTGTACTGCTGCGGTCATGATAACTAATGGCATGGCTGTGATTGGATGCTGAAATGATGTCAGAATGCACTATAAAAGGCGCCGCCGCCATTTTAGCGTCACTGTGCTGTGAATTCAGTAAGGCTGGAGTCACACACAACCACAAAAAATCGGTCCGTTTTAGACGGTCGACAATCGGATCAAAATGCAAACATCACACATCCTTCTGGCATCCGATTTTCCTTCAAAGATGCGATTTAATCGCATGTGTGTGTACCTTGTAACATCCGATTTTCATCCGACTTGCGAGATTTTCACACAGGCTTGCAAAACTGACATATAATGGATCTAAAAGAATAGTATTTCAATCACAAAAAAAAGAATAGATATATACACATAGAACACATATATATATACATGTCATTGTGACATGTATATATACATATATTTATAGTTCCTAGACTTCTACATACTGTTATAGCCGCTAATTCAATTGCCGGCTTCAGTGAAATCACAGAAGCCGACATGAAATGATACATTGTTTCCACACATTTAACCATGTAATTTCATGTATTTTTATATATGTTTGAAACATACAATTACATGAGTATATGTGTGCAAAATTTCACACATGTAGGGGTTAATTAAAGGTGTAAATTCGTTGAAAAAAAATGCGTGGGCTCCCGCTGTATTTTCTCCACCAGACAGACAAAGCAAAGCGAGTGGGGGCAGATAATAACAGCCTAGGGAGGGTACATTTTTTTTGTGCCCCCCCTGGCTACTAACATCTGCCCCCAGACACCCCAGAAAGGGCAAATCTCTAATTAGATTCGCCCTTTCTGGCACTTTGCCCGTCTATTCCCATTGCCCTGTAGCGGTGGCGAATGGGTTAATCTAGGCAGGTTAATAATTGATAGCTGTCAATTAGACAACTATCAATTATTAATCCAATTGTATGAAAGAAAAATCAAACACACACAGTTTAATAAAAATAAGTTTAATTAAATAATCACACAGTTTTTGACCATATTTTATTTTCCTGCTAAAACCATTTCCTGTAATAAAAATAAAATAAAAAAGCAAAATTATACTTACCAATCCGATGTACAGTCAGGTCCCACGGTGTAATCCATCAGAAAGGGTTAACAGGTTACAGGTCGCAGAGAGCTAATAATGCTGTCTCAGACCTGTATTCCCCTGAATGAATAAGTTCCTCTCCCAGCGAAAGTAGAGGAATAGATTCATGAATGGAGCTTAATTGATTTATTGCCAATTTAACTGTAGTGACCTGACCTAAAGGGAAAGTGGACACAATCAATTAAGCTTCATTCATGAAACACATCCTCTCCTGTCGCCAGGAGAGGAACTTATTCATTCATGAGCTTTGAGCTGAGCATGCAGGATTACTTGCACTGCTTGGCTCAAAGCTAGTTAACCCTTTGTGAAGGATTACAGCGTGGGACGTGACAGATCGGCGGAATAGGTAAGAATAATGTTGTTTTATTTTTTTTTCTTTATTTTAGGAGATCAATGGCTTCGCACGGATTAAGTGTAAAATAAAATATGGTCAAAAATATGTGTTTTTATTTCATTAAAATTATTTATTCTTAAAGTGTGTGTGTGTTTTTTTATTTACTTCAATAGGATTAATAATTGATAGTTGTCTAATTGACAGCTCTCAATTATTAACCTACCTTAAGGTCACCTTTCAATAGCAAGGTGACATTAAAGTGACATTATTAACCCATTCGCCACCGCTACAGGGCAATGGGAATAGACGGGCAAAGTGCCAGAAAGGGCGAATCTAATTATAGATTTGCCCTTTCTGGGGTGTCTGGGGGCAGATGTTAGTAGCCAAGGGGGCACAAAAAAAATGTACCCTCCCTAGGCTATTATTATCTGCCCCCACTCGCTTTGCTTTGTCTGTCTGGTGGAGAAAATATAGCGGGAGCCCACGCATTTTTTTTCAACGAAATTACACCTTTAATTAACCCCTACATGTCTGAAATTTTGCACAAATACACTCATGTAATTGTATGTTTCAAACATATATAAAAATACATGAAATTACATGGTTAAATGTGTGGAAACAATGTATCATTTCATGTCGGCTTCTGTGATTTCACAAAACCCGGCAATTGAATTAGCGGCTATTACAGTATGTAGAAGTCTAGGAACTATAAATATATGTATATGTACATGTCACAATGACATGTATATATATAATATAATGTGTTCTATGTGTATATATCTATTCTTTCTAGTCTTTATTAAAGCTGTCAGTGTGATTTTACAGTATAGCCGGGGATGAATTGCCGGCTTTTCTAAAGGACACCGATGCGATTTCATCGCAAGTCACACAGTGTGGTCCGTTTGTAATCCGATTTTTCATCGCTCCCATAGACTTGCATTGGCGATTGTCGACCGACAATCGGTGACAATCGCAGCATGCTGCGATTGTACACAGACGTTG
This sequence comes from Oophaga sylvatica, assembly GCA_033576555.1. NCBI lineage: Eukaryota > Metazoa > Chordata > Amphibia > Anura > Dendrobatidae > Oophaga > Oophaga sylvatica. The sequence continues at coordinate 155,850,062 of JARQOD010000002.1, read as the reverse complement.
AAAACGGACCACAAAAAAAACGGCTACTGGGAGCTGCTCCATAGATTAACATAGGGCCGACTGCAATGCGATTTTTCATCGCATTGCAATCGTCCGATTTTGTCGCCAGTGTGACGCCGGCCTAAGGGACAGAACGCTGCTGTGCTGACTCTGAGGGACAGTTAGAGATTGCGATTTAGTGTACTGTGCTGTAGGCAGGCTAGCACCAACCGCTGTGTAAAGCTTCCTTTTGCCTGCAGTGTTGTTTTAACAGCTCTGCAAGGTGTGTGTGAGTGCAGGTGACGCTGCAGTTTGCTCTGCATGCAACGCTGTCTGTAGGCATCTGCACGTGTCACTCACAGACTCTTTTTTTTTTCTTTAGTGTAATTCTTGCAGCTCCATGCAATTTAACTATTAGTGTGACGCGCTTCCATCCGTATCCAATACATTGGTTGCAAACACTATAGAAGTAGACAAAGGAGTAGCCTTTCACAGATTGTGAACAGTTGTGTTTCAGTGTTCACTTCAGTCTGTGTTTTTTTTTTTATGAGTGCACATCACGCTCCAGTTACTTGTTCAAGCACTGCTGCTTGTACTCTGCTGAGCGTGTCTCAGTGCCTCATCCTTTTCATTTATCTCCAATTGGTTCTGCTCCATTCCATTTAAAATATAATCTATTAGTGTGACGCGCTTCCATCCGTATCCAATACATTGGTTGCAAACACTATAGAAGTAGACAAAGGAGTAGCCTTTCACAGATTGTGAACAGTTGTGTTTCAGTGTTCACTTCAGTCTGTGTTTTTTATTTTTTGAGTGCACATCACGCTCCAGTTACTTGTTCAAGCACTGCTGCTAGTACTCTGCTGAGCGTGTCTCAGTGCCTCATCCTTTTCATTTATCTCCAATTGGTTCTGCTCCATTCCATTTAAAATATAATCTATTAGTGTGACGCGCTTCCATCCGTATCCAATACATTGGTTGCAAACACTATAGAAGTAGACAAAGGAGTAGCCTTTCACAGATTGTGAACAGTTGTGTTTCAGTGTTCACTTCAGTCTGTGTTTTTATTTTTTTGAGTGCACATCACGCTCCAGTTACTTGTTCAAGCACTGCTGCTTGTACTCTGCTGAGCATGTCTCAGTGCCTCATCCTTTTCATTTATCTCCAATTGGTTCTGCTCCATTCCATTTAAAATATAATCTATTAGTGTGACGCGCTTCCATCCGTATCCAATACATTGGTTGCAAACACTATAGAAGTAGACAAAGGAGTAACCTTTCACAGATTGTGAACAGTTGTGTTTCAGTGTTCACTTCAGTCTCTGCGTAATAACCACACTTAGGCCTTATAACTTTTCTGACTTTCTTTATCAATCTACCAAGATGAAGAAGTCAGTGAGTAAGGCACGTGGTCGTGGCCGTGGAGTTTCAGCAGGGAGAGGACGTGGGGATTCTGTGGCTGCTGCCGCCCTCAGTGACACAGCATCCACCAGTTTTACCCATGAGCGTTCCTTTATGCGCAGTTTGGTAGGAGCTCGGCGTGCCCCCTGCTGCGGGAAGAACAAATTGAAGCCGTTGTTGGTTGGATGGCAGCCAATGCATCGACTTCAATTCCTTCCACCTCCTCTCAGGAACACAACACTGTTGAGCAACCATCTGTCTGTTCACCGCCTGTCAAATTGCCCAGGCAGTCAGAGAGTTCTGTACAGGAGCCAGCTGAGTCTCTGCTTCTGTTCTCAGAATCTGTTGGCTCGCAAACACGGGCACAGGCAAGCAGCATTCTGCAATTTGAAGAAGAGGGAGTATGCAGTGATGCGCAACAGCTGTGTCTCTCTCAATCTGAAGAGGCGGGTGAGCCAGTGCCGATGGACAGCACACCGCAGAACGCATCTTATGATGATGATGAGACTCAGGTGCCAGGTTTTGTGGAGCATGGTGCTGCCCAGACCATCCAACAGCAGCAGGTGTTGGAAGAGAGTAGTGGAGATGATGAAGTCCGAGACCCAACATGGCGTGAGCAACAGGAAGGTGGTGGAGCAGCTCTGAGGAAGAGATTGTCCCAACGGTACAAAGAGGAGGGAGAGGTAGGCTGCAGACTCGCTTGCCTGTAGCCTCCAGTTTGGCACCTGTTGGGAGCAGTTCTCTTAGAAATGTCAAAATTGGCGCTCCCATGACTTGCACTGCGTGGTCCTTTTTTGACAGACTTGTAGATGATATTTGCTATGTTCAATGCAAGCTGTGTAAGCAAAAAGTTAAAAGAGGTAAAAATATCAGTAACCTGAATACCACAAATATGTGGAAACATGTACGGACAAAGCACGTAGCTGAGTTACAAAGACACACTGGAGATGTAGGCCAACCTACAGCAGCACCTACATCTTCAGGTCGTGTTCGAGCCTCTACCTCCAGCTCACACACACCTGGTTCGGCTTCCTCACAGGATCTCCATGGAAGAACCTCGGTCACTGTTGTTTTTTGAGGGACTATCCAGATCTTGATGCACTGCTGCACAAGGTCCGCCTAGAGTGCGCTCACTTGCGACGTTCCAGCATGGCCAGATCGCGCATTGCAGCTCTGCAAGTCAGATTTCGCCTTCCTGAACATCGCATCACATGTGACGTACCCACCAGGTGGAATTCCACGTTACATATGTTGGAGCGGTTGTGTGAGCAGCAGCCAGCAGTAATGGAGTATCAGCTGCAACAGGCGCAATCAACTCGCAATTTGCGCCGTTCACACTTCCCCTACTACTGAGTGGGCCTCTATGAAGGATATCTGCGACGTTTTGCTTGCGTTTGATGTCTCAACGTGGATGGCGAGTGCAGATGATGCACTTGTCAGCATGACTGTCCCCCTTATCTGCCTGCTTCAGAAATCACTGAAAGCACTAAAGGAAGAGGTTTTGGAAGAGGTGGAGGATGAGGAGTCACAAATTCAATTACCTTCAGGACAGTCAGCGCAACGTGGTTCCTCACAAAGGGCTTGGCAGGGCTCACTTTGTGAGGAGGATGAGGAGGAGGAGGAGTCAATGGAGGAGGAAGAAATCCCTACAGAGGGAGGTACACAACGCTCTAGTCAGTATGTAGAGCGAGGGTGGGGTGATGCAGAGGAGGCAGAGATGACGCCTCTTCCAGAGGACAGCCTTTGTTGGCCAGTTGGGAGTCTGCATCACATGGTTGATTTCATGCTTCAGTGCCTGAGAAACGACACCGCATCGCCCACATTCTCACCACGTCAGATTATTGGGTGTACACCCTCCTAGACCCTCGCTACCGGGACAACTTACAAACCCTCATCACAACGGTGAACCGGGAGCGTAAAATGCAGGAGTACCAAGACACACTGGTGCAATCCATACTGTTGTACATTCCAGCCGAGAGAGCTGCTGCTGCTGCTACTGCTTTACAAAGAAGCTCTGTGCGTCGAGGCAGTGTAGACACCTCTACAACAAGAGGGAGCACAAGCAGCGCCTCTGCACAGGGCAAGAGCTGTATGTTACAAATGTGGCAAAGTTTTGTGACAGCGCCAGCAAGGTCTACACCATCCGAGACGGCTCCAGTCACCAGGAAGAAACGTTTCCGTAAGATGGTGACAGACTACTTGGCTTTCCCTCTAAGTGTACTCCCAGATGCCTCTTCCCCTTTCAAATTTTGGGTCTCTAAGTTGGATACATGGCCAGAGCTTAGCCAGTATGCATTGGAGGTGCTGGCTTGCCCTGCTGCCAGTGTATTATCTGAGCGTGTCTTTAGTGCTGCAGGTGGTGTAGTAACAGACCGTCGCATGCGACTATCCTCAGAGAATGTAGACCGGCTTACTTTTCTGAAAATGAACAAGGCATGGATCTCACCTGAATTTGCCTGTCCGTTTTCAGATTAAATTACTGTTTGGCAACGTTTTCCATGTCTCCTGTTATGTTCATCTTTCTACCACCTGAACTCTACTCCCTGGGCTACAACACCGCCATTTGTTGCTCGTAAGTAATTGGCAGGGGTACTGACTCCTGGCCAGACTGGTTACAGCACGACAGCTGTTTCCTGGCAGTGTGAACGTCAATTATCCTCCAATAAGTTGTGCTGTCGTGTTGCATTCGGTTAGCCGACTCTATGGTGCCTGCAGTTTAGGTGATTCCTATGTGTGCTGTGGGATATGTAAATAAAGGCGGTTTCCATTGTGACAATAGGACAAGCACCCACTGTAGGACTGTGTGATTCGGTAACTGCGGACGGCTTGCGTCCTGTCAACTTACATTTCATGGGTGCGTTCTTCTACCCGTCCGGGTCCAGTACCGTCAACTGTTCTCCCCAGTGCTTTGGCCTAGGTGCCTCTATCTCCGTAACCGAGTTCCACCAACGTCTGCTGGTCCTTGGTAGTGCTTTGGAGCACAGGTACCTCCTGCTTAGTAACCGTGTCACAGTAACGTCAGCTGGTACTCGGTTGTGACATTGCCTCTTTTCCTTCTGCTACCGTCCAGGGTCCAGTACCGTCAACTGGTTCTCCCCAGTGCCTTGGCCTAGTGCCTCCATCTCGTATCCGAGTTCCACCAACGTCTGCTGGTCCTTGGTAGTGCTTTGGAGCACAGGTACCTCCTGCTTAGTAACCGTGTCACAGTAACGTCAGCTGGTACTCGGTTGTGACATTGCCTCTTTTCCTTCTGCTACCCGTCCGGGTCCAGTACCGTCAACTGGTTCTCCCCAGTGCCTTTGGCCTAGGTGCCTCCATCTCCGTATCCGAGTTCCACCAACGTCTGCTGGTCCTTGGTAGTGCTTTGGAGCACAGGTACCTCCTGCTTAGTAACCGTGTCACAGTAACGTCAGCTGGTACTCGGTTGTGACATTCCTCTTTTCCTTCTGCTACCCGTCTGGGTCCAGTACCGTCAACTGGTTCTCCCCAGTGCCTTTGGCCTAGGTGCCTCCATCTCCGTATCCGAGTTCCACCAACGTCTGCTGGTCCTTGGTAGTGCTTTGGAGCACAGGTAACTCCTGCTTAGTAACCGTGTCACAGTAACGTCAGCTGGTACTCGGTTGTGACATTGCCTCTTTTCCTTCTGCTACCCGTCCGGGTTCCAGCACAGTCAGCTGGTCCTCGTTACTTCCATTGTCTCTTGCTCCATCTGATACCCGTCAGGGTTCCAGTTACGTCAGCTGTTTCTCGGAAATTAGACGACCTTAAAGACCACCCAGAAGAAGATGACGACAACAAGGACGACGAGCATGAAGCCAACCAGCCTGAACACCATCACAAAGAAAAAATAAAAGATTACCCAGAAGAAGATCACCAACAGGACAAAGAAGGTTAAGACAAACTACAAGATACAGAACAAGAGACAGAAGAACAATAAGCAGAAGATCAAAAAGCAGAAGAACATGAAGTATAAGACCAAAATGAAGAGCAAAATATATGCTCTAAATTCTAAGCAGAAGAAGACTAAGCAGTGTATGGGGGTGAGTCCGTTCCTCCTCGTGGTGCCCCTGGAAAATGCCTGCTGCTGCAGGCTAAACTGAACACGGACAAATACTGTTGTAATTTAAATCTTTCGTGACAGCAAGAACGGAAGGATGAACAATTCATACTTTTACAGATTACAAGTACAGGAATCTCTGTCACAAATAAGAATATGATGAAGAAGATGAAGAGGAAGAAGATGAAGAATTTGAATATGAAGAAGATTAATTAGTTTAATAATAACAATATGAGTAATGTAAACAAAAACATGAATAGCAAGAAGTTTAAGAAGAAGATTAAGAAGGTGAAGATGAAGAATAATTTGATGAGAAAGTTGATGCTGCTGCTGAAGATTATGAAGGAGAAAGTGTGGCACTGGCAAAAGTTGAAAAGGTGAAGAGCATGGAAGTTGTGAAACATACATATTTGCCAAAATAGAAAAAAGGTTAACAACATTGTCAATTTGTTAGTCAATCCAAACGTATTTCCAAAAAAAATATATTAATGCTATTCCAATGCATTGGGTTAAACATGTATGCCTTTATTGTCTCCTCAACCTCCCCAAATACATTCTACATTAGTCTTTGTTGTTTTCCTTCATGTACAATTAACCAACAAGGCAAGAATGTTTTTTTTTAATGTCGATATTTGGTTCCCATAGACTTACATTGGACTTCCGGTATCGGAATCGGATATCGACGATATTTAGTGATATCGGCGATACCATTCCGATCCGATATTTTTAGATATCGAGCAGTATCGCTCAACACTAATAGCTACTGTAAAATCAGTGACATATATAATTAGCACAGTGCTTGTGTAGCTTACTGTACATGTATTTAATTAATAAATTAATAAATATTTGAAAAAAATTGCATGGGATCCCCCCAAAACTATATTAACCTGCAGAGGGAAAGCAGACAGCTGAGGTAGAAGTTTATAGCCTGGGAAGGGGGTGATAGCCGTGGAGCTTCCCAAGCTATTAATATTAGCTCACAGCTGTATGCTTAGCCTTTCCTGGTTATTAAAATTGGGTACCCTAAAAAAAGATACAGGGTCCCTTATAATTAATAATCAGCAAAGACTAGGCAGACAATCTCAGTGTTTCTGCTGGATGGCAGACTGTATTATGCAACAATGCAGCCTTTCATCTAGATGGGATGTTGGACAATTGGATTATTATTTTTTGGCAGACAGGTGAGGAGTATGGTTGTTTATTATTTTAATTCTTTTACAGGAGACATTGGCTTCAGTGTATTGGGTGTAAGGTGAGTATACATGTTTTTGATTAATTTAGATTAGTTATAGAAGTCTGTGTCATTATTTCAAATAAACTTTATTCTGAGTGTTTTTTCACAATTTGACTATTTGGTTAGTAATTGGGGCGTCTTATAAATGCCTCTCCAATACTAACCTCTAGGCTTGCTGTCACCTGACAATATAAAGGTGACATCAACCCCAATAATATCACCCCACTTGCCACCACACCAGGGCAAGTTAGAAGAGCTAGGCTAAGTGCCAGAATGGTTGCATTTTATGGGGGGCTGAGAACTGATGTATTTAGTCCAGGAGGGGACCAATATCTATGATCCTTTCCTAGGTTATTAATATCAGCCAACAGCTGTGTTAGGGTCTGCGGAACGCACCAAATATTAGATGTGGAGAGGTGCGTTCACAGCCCGGGGTCCACCGTGCAGGCGGAGCCTGCTGCTAGTAAAATGGCGCAAGAAGCGAACTCTGTTATCCCGCAGAGTTGCCAAAATAAACGCCGTAACGCGCTGTGGCAAAATGTGCGAACTCTGTTAATCCACAGAGCCGCTAGAAGGAGTGCCGCAGCGCTATATGGCGATGTGTGCGAACTCACTTAACACAACTGAGTCGCAAAATAAACACGCTAGGGCGCTGTCTAGCGTTGAAAGCGAACCCTGTTACGTCACAGAGCCACTAAGACAAACTTCTGTGTCCTGTCAGGCACCCATGTACACAGTTAACTGCTAAGCGAACATAGAACGTGATCATGCGCTAATGTCCTCGTGGGAGTCACCCGCAATCTATGGCGTCTGAACGCCAGGCCCTGAATACGGCAATCAAACTCCTCACCGGTTATGCCGGTAATCTAGGGCATCTAGGACACCGACCCTGACCAGCTAGCATACCAAACTCCTCACCGAATAAGTCGGTATTCTAGGTGCTTATTTCAGCCGGGCCATAACCACACACACGCATGACCACACTGGCGCAAAGCATATAAAGATTGATATTAGCGCATGGCGGCCCAGCCATGCTACCCTTTTATAGCAACAGCTACAGGACCTGCCAGAAACAAGGACCAATGAAACTTGTTCCAGAAAACCAGTAGTCACAGGAACTTCCTGGCGGACCAATAGGAGCTGCTGCAGTACCTGAGCATGTGACCCCTGATCTCCAATGAGAGATCTCACTCTGGGTATGCTCAGAAGGGGAAAAACAAGGACTTTGTCCTAAAGACATCTGCTCGCCCCTAACCAGGCAACAATAGCAGAGCCTGGAGGAACAGCAGTAAATCCTCTGCACACTGTTTAGACTGGGTGAGACTCTGGGACCGACGTCTAAGCTGAGTAGGCTCCACTGTGGATGGAGATGAATGGGAGACCACAGCGGGACTGGTTTGAGACTCACCTTGTGCAGCAGCGGGAACTCGAACCCTAACAAGCTCTCTGCCTAGCCTTTGCTGATTATAAATTATAGGGGGACCCTACATTTTTTTTGGGGATCCCCCATTTTAACCCCTTTCTGCCATCTGACGTACTATCCCATCCATGTGACCTGGGTTTTTACTTCCCATGGACTGGATAGTATGTCATAGCCGATTGGCCGTGCTCACTGGGGAAGCGCAGCTGATCGCGGCCGGTATCAGCTGACTCTCACAGCTGACACCAGGCACTAAGTGCCAGGAGTGGTCACAGACTTTAACCCCCAGAACACTACGATCAAACAAGATGGGAACAATCCAGGAGCCTTTGGATCGGAGACCCTGCGGCACGACATGGAGTCCTGACCACTGCCATGAAAACCTGATGTCGTCATGATGACATCCGGGTCTCCAGAGCTGAGAAACTTCTTGTCATGTGCAGTGCATGTCAGGAAGTCTCTCAGGTCAGTGTGCACTGAGTGCAGCGTTGACAGCTTCTTTAGCATGTGATGCTGCTTCATCTGCATGCTTAGAAGCGTTCAAGCTGCAAAAAATGATTGTCCCATTGTGGGACAAAGTGTAAAAGTTAGAATAAAATAAAATAAAATTTATTTTTTAAATATTAAAAAAAAAAAAAAAATCAATATTTATTCTATCATTAAACAAGTATTTGATTGATTGAATAAAATAAAAACAATAAAAGTACACATATCTGGCATCGCCGCATCCGTAATGACCTGAAACTGTCCCACTAGTTAAACCCGTTAGTGAGCACCATAAAAAAACAAGGCAAAAAACAATGCTTTATCATCATACCGCCAAATAAAAAGTGGAATAACACGCGATCAAAAAGACAGTTATAAACAATCATGGTACCGCTGAAAATGTAAAGCATCATAAGCAAAAAAATAAAAAAGTTATAGCTGTCAGAATAAGTGATGCCAAAACAATTATTTTTTCTATGAAATAGTTTTAATTATATAAAAGCACAAAAACATAAAAAAGACATAAATGAGAAATTGCTGTAGTCGTACTGACCTGAAGAATAAAACTGCCTTATCGATTTTACCACACGTGGAATGCTGTAAAAGCCCCCCAAAAGAAATTCATGAATTGCTGGTTTTTGCTCATTCTGTCTCCCAAAAATTGAAATAGAAAGTGATCAAAAAATGCCATGTGCCTGAATATGGTACCAATAAAAACTTCAACTCATCCGGCAAAATATAAGACCTCACATGACTCTGTGGTCCAAAATATGGAAAAATTATAGCTCTCAAATGTGGTGATGCAAAAACTATTTTTTGCAATAACAAGCATCTTTTAGTGTGTGACAGCTGCCAAACATAAAAAAACCCACTATAACGGGTTTTGATCACTGTAAAAGTCTTGATTTGTCATTGTCAGATTATTGTGATCAGTCAATCAATCTGACTGACTGATCTCAGCATGTGATCGCCGGTAAGAGCTGAAAAATCAGCACTTCCCTGTGCGATCAATGCCGGGAGCTCAGCTCAGCTGACAGCTAAGCTCTTGCAGTAAAAGCCAGGGCTGGTGCCCTCTCTATCCCTGGCTGATTGACCATCCAGATGCCGTGATTAACATAGTAACATAGTTAGCAAGACCGAAAAAAGACATTAGTCCATCCAGTTCAGCCTATATTCCAACAGAATAAATCTCCAGATCTACATGCTTCTAAAGAACCTAATAGCTGTAAGATACAACATTGCTAAGCTCCAGGAAGACATCCAGGCTTCTCTTGAACCACTCAACTGAGTTCACCATCCCCTTCCTTGGTATAATCAAATCCTCAGAGTTTATATTGACAGCAGTCCTGGGATTTGTTAGGTTGCGAGACGGAGTGGAGTTTCTTTCTCACCTCCCACAGTGAGCCACTGGTTGTCATAGCACACCTAGGTCACACAATGACCTCCTAGTGTGCTAGGTACAATGGACTATAACATTTAGCCATAGGCAAGGCTTAACAGGCTATCTGCCTATGTAATATCAAGGACTAAGTAAACAAATAAAAAAGTTAATTAGAAGATGTAAAAATTAGAAAAAAAAAACAAAAAAAAAACAAATAAAGAAAAAAACATATTACATCAATAAATCACATTTATGTAAAAACAAAATTAAACCATAAAAGTACACATATTTGATATCGCTGCATCTCGAATACCTGATCTACAAAAATGTCAAACTAGTTTAAAAAAAAAAAAAACGGTGGCAAAAAACTATGCTTTTTCATCATATGCGATCAAAAAGACCAATGCAAAAAAGATGGCATTGCTAAAAACGTTATCTTGCCTCACAAAAAACAAGCCAATATACAGCTCCATGCAAAAAAACAATATTTTTTCTATAAAATAGTTTTTATTGTGTAGAAGTGACAAAACATAAAAAAAATGATACACAGTAAATGTGGTATTGCTGCATTTTGTACTGACCAGAAGAATAAAGCTGCCTTTTACCTATCACTGCCTATCACATTTAACACACTGTGAGTGGCAGAAAAAATGAATAAAAAAATCTCTGAATTGCTGGATTTTGTTAATTCTGCCTCCCAAAAACCAGAATAGAAAGCGATTAGAGATGTTTGAGCTCTAAAATGCTTAAGAGCTTGGTACTTGAATCAAGCTTGTTGGACCTTAGGCGGGCTTGATTTGAGTTCCGAGTATAATGGAAGTCAATAAAAAAACTCAAGCATTTTTCAGGAGCACCAAGGAGGCAGGAAAATTGTTGAAATGGATGGAAACATCAGTCAAATGGAATGGGAAAAGGATGGGAAAGACGCCTGGTCGCATCTCTGTCTCCTGGTATCTGCTCAGAATAATAATGTCAAAGTGTTATACATTTTTACTGACTGACAATAAAACATAAAACAACAGAGATAAAATGGAATGTACAGGAAAAAATATTATGAAAAATTATTTCCTGTATAGTGACTTGTACAGTGAGTACGGAAAGTATTCAGAACTAGGGTTGAGCATTCCGATACTGCAAATATCGGGTATCGGCCGATATTGGCTGTATCGGAATTCCGATTCCGAGTTCCGATATTTTCGTCATATCGGATACCGGAATCGGAATGTCACTGTCACTGTCAGTGTCCGTCGGTCGGGTCTGTCAGGAGTCAGCGGCACTTACCCAGCAGAAGATCTCCGAGGGTCACATCCCGGACTGCTTGATGGCCACCATCCTCTTCTCCTGGCTGTCACATGCAGTTTCTCGCGATAACTGCAGTGACTGCTGGGTAATCGCGGCTGTAAATCAGTCCGATGACGTCACCGCCGGAGAAGCAGGTAATCAGCTGTGCTGCGCCGGGATGTCAGGCTCTGCCTGGCATTCCGATGTAGCAGAGCTTGATCGTCGTGGGACACTCGTTACTATGGACTGCGTCGGACAGGTGGTATACTGTTGGTTTGTTTTTTTTCTTTTTTTACAGGAGATCGATGGCGTCGCAGGAATGAGAGAGTAATAAAATAAATGAAAACTGTGTTGTCTCTTTTATTTCATTAAAAGACTTTTTTCTTGCTGTGTCTTTTTTTTAAACATTTAAAAACTTTGGGATTAATAATGGATCGGTGTCTTATTGACGCCTCTCCATTATTAACCGGGCTTATTGTCACCGTGCAATCAACGGTGACATTAACCCCTTATTACCCCGCTTGCCACCGCTACAGGGCAAGTGGGAAGAGCCGGGTAAAGTGCCACAATTGGCACATCTTTTGATGCGCCAAATGTGGGGCTGCTGTAGCCTGGTATTATCAGGCTGTTGAAGGCCAAAATCCATGGGCCTTGACAGTCTTTTAATACCAGGCCGCAGTAGTCTGCATTTTACTTGGCTGGTTAACAAAAATAGGGGGGATCCCCACGCCGTTTTTTTTTCGAGGGGATCCCCTATTTTTGTTAACCAGCCAAGCTAAGCAGACTGCTGTGGCCTGGTATTATCAGGCTTGCAAGGTCCATGGATATTGGATCCTTACCAGCCTGAAAAACCAGGCCTCAGCGGTCTGCTTCATCTGGCTGGTTAACAAAAATAGGGGGGACCCCACGCCAATTTTTTTCGAGGGGATCCCCTATTTTTGTTAATCAGCCAAGATATGCAGACTGCTGTGGCTGGTATTATCAGGCTGGCAAGGTCCATGGATCTTGGCTCCTTAACAGCCTGAAAATCCAGGCCTCAGCGGTCTGCTTCATCTGGCTAGTTAACAAAAATAGGGGGGACCCCACGCCAATTTTTTTCGAGGGGATCCCCTATTTTTGTTAACCAGTTCCCTCTGACGTCACTGATTGTGTCCCTGGCTGACCTGAAGTGAAAGTGGAAAGCAATCAATTAAGCTTTCCACTTCCTCTCCTGTGAGCCAGGAGAGGAACTCATTCATTTGGGGGTTTTGTGATCGCGCTGTTCTGAGGGCTTCCTCCCTCCCAGGACCCGGATCCAAGATGGCGCCGGGGTCCTGGAGGGAGGCGGCTTCCTCAGTGCCTGCTGAGAGCAGGCACTGAGAAGCCTGCTGCACTGCCTGAGCGATCGCTGGTGTGACAGAGTGCTTTGCACACTGTCACACCAGCGATCTGATAAAATATAGTGATGTCCCACCCTGGGACAAAGTAAAAAGTTAAAAAAATAAAAATAAACATGTTATAAAAAAAAATCCAAAATAAATAAAAAAAAAAAAATATTCCCCAATAAATTCATTTCTTCCTGTAAATAAAAAAACCAAAACAATAAAAGTACACATATTTGGTATCGCCGCGTCCGTAACGACCCCCCCTATAAAACTGTCCCACTAGTTAACCCCTTAGTGAACCCCTTAAAAAAAAAAAAAAAACGAATCAAAAAATCAATGCTTTATCATCATACCGCCGAACAAAAAGTGGAATAACGCGCGATCAAAAAGACCAATATAAATAAACATGGTACCGCTGAAAACGTCATCTTGTCCCGCAAAAAACGAGCCACCATACAGCATCATCAGCGAAAAAATAAAAAAGTTATAGCTCGCAGAATAAAGCGATGCAAAAAGAATTATTTTTTATATAAAATTGTTTTTATTCTATAAAAGCGCCAAAACATAAAAAAATTATATAAATTAGGTATCGCCATAATCGTACTGACCGAAGAATAAAACTGCTTTATCAATTTTACCACACGCGGAACAATAAAAACGCCTCCCCCAAAAGAAATTCATGAATTGCTAATTTTTGTTCATTCTAACCTCCCAAAAATCGAAATAAAAAGCGATCAAAAAATGTCACCTGCTCAAAAATGGTACAAATAAAAACGTCAACTCGTACCGCAAAAAATAAGACCTCACATGACTCTGTGGGCCAAAATATGCAAAAATTATAGCTCTCAAAATGTGGCGATGCAAAAAACTATTTTTGCAATAAAAAGCGTCTTTTAGCGTGACAGCTGCCAATCATAAAAACCCGCTATATATAGTAAATCAAACCCCCTTTATCACCCCCTTAGTTAGGGAAAAATAATAAAATTAAAAAAATGTATTTATTTCCATTTTCCCATTAGGGTTAGGGTTAGGGTTGCGGCTAAAGTTAGGGTTAGGGTTGGCGCTAAAGTTAGGGTTAGGGTTGGGATTAGGGGTGTGTTAGAGTTAGGTTTGTGGTTAGGGTTGGGACTAGGGTTAGGGGTGTGTTGGGGTTAGGGTTGGAGTTAGAATTGGGGGGTTTCCGCTGTTTAGGCACATCAGGGGCTCTCCAAATGTGACATGGCGTCTGATCTCAATTCCAGCCAATTCTGCGTTGAAAAAGTCAAACGGTGCTCCTTCACTTCTGAGCTCTGCCATGCGTCCAAACAGTAGTTTATCCCAACATATGGGGTATCAGCGTACTCTGGACCCCAAGAGTTATTGTGCAATTTGTCCTATTTCTTCTGTTACCCTTGGGAAAATAAAAAACTGGGGGCGAAAATATCATTTTTGTACAAAAAAAATTATTTTTTTGTTTTTACGGCTGTACATTATAAACTTCTGTGAAGCACTTGGGGCTTCATAGCGCTCATCACACACCTAGATAAGTTCCTTGTGGGGTCTATTTTCCAAAATGGGGTCACTTGTTGGGGATTTCCACTGTTTAGGCGCATCAGGGGCTCTCCAAATGCGACATGACGCCCCAGACCATTCCATCAAAGTCTGCAATACAAAACGTCACTACTTCCCTTCCGAGCCCCAACGTGTACCCATACAGTAGTTTACTCCCACATATTGGGTATCAGCGTGCTCAGGACAAATTGGGCAACAACTTTTGGGGTCCAATTTCTCCTGTTACCCTTGTAAAAATAAAATATTGGGGCGAAAAAATTATGTTTGCAAAAAAAAAAAAAGATTTTTTATTTTTACGGCTGTGCGTATAAATTTGTGAAGCACTTGTGGGTTCAAAGTGCTCACCACACATTTAGATAAGTTCCTTGTGGGGTCTATTTTCCAAAATGGGGTCACTTGTGGGGGTTTCCACTGTTTAGGCGCATCAGGGGCTCTCCAAATGTGACATGACGCACCCAGACCATTCCATCAAAGTCTGCAATCCAAAACGTCACTACTTCCCTTCCGAGCCCTGACGTGCTCCCATACAGTAGTTTTCTCCCACATATTGGGTATCAGCGTACTCAGGACAAATTGGACAAAAACTTTTGGGGTCCAATTTCTCCTGTTACCCTTGTGAAAATAAAATATTGGGGGCGAAAAAATCATTTTTGTAAAAAAAAAAAAGATTTTTTATTTTACGGCTGTACGTTATAAACTTTAGTGAAACACCTGGGTGTTCAAAGTTCTCACCACACATCTAGATAAGTTCCTTGAGGGGTCTAGTTTCCAAAATGGTGTCATTTATGGGGGTTTCCACTGTTTAGGCAGATCAGGAGCTCTCCAAACACGACATGGCGTCCAGCCAATTCTGCGTTGAAAAAGTCAGACGGCGCTCCTTCCCTTCCAAACTCTGCCATGCACCCAAACAGTGGTTTACCCCCACATATGGGGTATCAGCGCACTCAGGACAAATTGCACAATAACTTTTGGAGTCTTGTTACCCTTGGAAAAATAAAAATTGGGGTGAAAAGATCATTTTTGTGGAAAAAATATGATTTTTAAATTTTACGGCTCTACGTTATAAATTGTGTGAAGCACTTGGGGTTCAAATTGCTCATCAAAAATCTAGATAAGTTCCTTAGGGGGTCTAGTTTCCCAAATGGGGTCATTTGTGGGGGGTTTCCACTGTTTAGGCACATCAGGGGCTCTCCAAATGCAACATGGCATCCAAACTCAATTCCAGCCAATTTTGGTTGGAAAAAGTCAAATGGTGCTCCTTCCATTCCGAGCTCTGCCGTGCGCCCAAACAGTGGTTCCCCCCACATATGGGGTATCAGCGTACTCAGGACAAATTGTACAACAACTTATGTGGTCCAATTTCTCCTGTTACCCTTGGGAAAATAAAAAATTAGTGACTAAAGATAATTTTTGTGGGAAAAAAATAGGATTTTTATTTTCATGCCCGGGCATTATAAACTTGTGTGAAGCACTTGGGGGTTCAAAGTGCTCACCAAAGATCTAGATAAGTTCCTTAGGGGTCTGGTTTCCAAAATGGGGTCACTTGTGGGGGGTTTCCACTGTTTAGGCTCATCTGGGGCACTGCAAACGGAACATGACCCCCATTAACGTCTGCATTCCAAAACTTTACTACTTCCTTTCCAAGCCCTGCCGTGCGCCCAAACAGTTCCCCCCCCCACATATGGGGTATCAGCGTACTCAGGACAAATTGGACAACATCTTTTGGGGTCAAATTTCCTTGGGAAAATTCAAAAATTTGGGACTAAAAATCATTTTTGTGGAATTTTTTTTTTTTTTTTCACACCCAGGCTTTATAAACTTTTGTGAAACACTTGAGGGTTCAAAGTGCTCACAACAGATCTAGATAAGTACCTTAGGGGGTCTGGTTTCCAAAATGGTGTCACTTGTGGGGGATTTCCACTGTTTAGGCGCATCAGGGGCTCTCCAAACGCGACATGGCATCCAATCTAAATTCCAGCCAATTTTAGTTTGAAAAAGTCAAACGTCGCTCCTTCCCTTACGAGCTCTGCCGTGTACCCAAACAGTGGTTTTCCCCCACATATGGGGTATTTGCGTACTCAGGAGAAATTGCATAACAACCTTATCTGTCCATTTTCTCCTTTTACCCTTGTGAAAATAAAAAAAAAGTTTGTAAAAGATAATTTTTGTGACTAAAAAGTAAAATATTCATTTTTTCCTTCCACGTTGCTTTAGTTACTGTGAAGCACCTGAAGGGTTAATAAACTTCTTGAATGTGGTTTTGAGTACCTTGAGGGGTGCAGTTTTTAGAATGGTGTCACTTTTGGGTATTTTCTGCCATATAGACCCCTCAAAGTGACTTCAAATGTGAGGTGGTCCTAAAAAAAATGGCTTTGTAAATTTTGCTGTAAAAATGAGAAATCGCTGGTCAACTTTTAACCCTTATAATTTCCTAACAAAAAAAAATTTTGGTTCCAAAATTGTGCTGATGTAAAGTAGACATGTGGGAAATGTTATTTCTTAACTATTTTGTGTGATATATTTCTCTGTTTTAAGGGAATAAAAATTAAAAGTTTGAAAATTTCAAAATTTTAAAAATTTTCGCCATATTTGCGTTTTTTTCAAAAATAAACGCAAGTTATATCGAAGAAATTTTACCACTAACATGAAGTACAATATGTCACGAGAAAACAGTCTCAGAATCGCGAAGATCCGTTGAAGCGTTCCAGAGTTATAACCTCATAAAGAGACAGTGGTCAGAATTGTAAAAATTGGCCCGGTCATTAACGTGCAAACCACCCTTGGGGGTGAAGGGGTTAAAAAAGAAAAAAAAAAACACCGCCTCCTCCACCTCTTAATAGCTGGGCCATCTCTCATTGTATTTCTCCATTGCCTATGACTACAGTAGATGAAATAGTAGAGGGGAAATAAAACTACACCAACCGGTAGTCACCTCTAAATGTAATTTTAACATTTTATACCTTATCTGGGCATGTGATGTGTGCAACATGGGCAGACACATCTTGTTTAAATTATGATGGAGGTACTCTAAAACTCACAAAGCCTATGCAAGAACTGCCAAAAATCAGAGAACTGCCAAAAACTAGAAGGGAGAGGCACTCTGACACTCCATATTTTAGACATAAAGGAGGGCCTCATACAAATTCTGTTAAAATTGTTAGGTACTGGGACCCCTAGACTCATAAAGCCTTTACACTAAATGCAAGGGCTGCCAAAAATTATAAGGAGGGACTGCAATACACCTGGAAGACAAATACAGGAGGGTCTTAGAAAACATTTTTCCCATTAAGGAGTAAGACACCTAGACTGGTACATCCTATGAATTAAGTGCAAAGGTTTCAAAAATTAGGAGTAACTGCACTATACCCTGGAAGATATGTAGACGAGGTCCTCAGAATTATTTTTTTCCCATTTTTAACCCCTTTACCCCAAGGGTGGTTTGCATATTAATGACCAGACCAATTTTTACAATTCTGACCACTGTCCATTTATGAGGTAATAATTCCGGAATGCGTCCATGGATCTGGGTCATTCTGAGATGGTTTTCTCGAGACATATTGTACTTCATCTTAGTGGTAAAATTTCTTTGATATGACTTTCGTTTATTTGTGAAAAAAACAGAAATTTGGGGAAAATTTGAAAATTTCGCAATTTTCCATATTTTAAATTTTAATGGCCTTAAATCACACAGATATGTCACACAAAATACTTAATAAGTAACATTTCCCACATATCTACTTTACATCAGCACAATTTTGGAAACAATTTTTTTTGTTAGGAAGTTGTAAGGGTTAAAATTTAAACAGCGATTTCTCATTTTTACAACATGATATTTTTTTAAGGACCATATCACATTTGAAGTCATTTTGAGGGGTCTATATGATAGAAAATGCATAAAAATTACACCATTCTAAAAACTGCAACCCTGTAGGTGCTCAAAATCACGTTCAAGAAGTTTATTAATCCTTCAGGTGCTTCACAGAAATTTTTGGAATGTTTAAAAAAAAAATGAACATTTAACTTTAATCACAAAAAATTTACTTCAGATCCAATTTTTTTTTCCCCAAGGGTAACAGGAGAAATTGGAACCGAAAAGTTGTTACACAATTTGTCCTGAGTACGCTGATACCCCATATGTGCTGGTAAGCCACTGTTTGGGCGCATAGCAGAGCTCTGATGGAAGGAGCGCCATTTGACTTTTCAATGCAAAATTGGCTGGAATTGAAATCGAACGCCGTGTCGTGTTTGGAGAGCCCCTGATGTGCCTAAACAGTGCAAAACCCACAAGTGACACCATTTTGGAAAGTAGACCCCCCTAACGAACTTATCTAGATGTGTGGTGAGCATTTTGAACCCCCAAGTGCAGCACAGAAGTTTATAACGTAGATCCGCAAAAATAAAATATCATGTTTTTTCCACAAAAATGATCTTTTCGCCCCCAATTTTGTATTTACCCAAGGGTAACAGGAGAAATTGGACCCCAAAAGTTGTGCAATTTGTCCTGAGTATGCTGATACCCAATATGTGGGGGTAAACCACTGTTTTGGTGCATGGCGCCGTTTGACTTTTCAATGCAAAATTGGCTGGAATTGAGATCAGACGCCATGTCGTGTTTGGAGAGCCTCTGATGTGCATAAACAGTGGAAATGCCCCAATTCTAATTCCAACCATAACCACAACAAACCCCTAACTTTAATCCCAACCCTAACCATAACCCTAACCACAAACCATAACCCTAACACACCCCTAACCATAATCCCAAACCTAAGCTTAACCCTAACCCTAACTCACACCTAACCCTAATCCCAACCCTAACCCTAATCCCAACTATAACTGTAATCCAAACTCTATCCTCAACTCTAGCCCCAACCCTAACCCCAACTCTAGCTCCAACCTCAACCCTAACTTTAGACCCAACCCCAGCCCTAACTTTAGCCCCAACCTAAGCCTAACTTTAGCCCTAACCCTAACTTTAGCCCCAACCCTAACCTCAACTTAAGCCCTAACCCTAATGTGAAAATAGAAATATATACATTTTTTTATTTTATTATTTTTCCCTAACTAAGGGGGTGATAAAGGGGGTTTGATTTGCTATTTAGAATGGGTTTCTAAGGCGGGTTTTTATGTTTGGCAGCTGTCACACTGTAAAAGACACTTTTTCTTGTAAAAAATAGTTTTTGCATCACCACATTTTGAGAGCTATAATTGTTCCATATTTTGGCCCATAGAGTCATGTGAGGTCTTGTTTTTTGTTTGTACCATTTTCAGGCACATGACATCACTTTCTATTCCGATTTTTGGGAGATAGAATGAGCAAAAACCAGCAATTCATGAATTTCTTTTAGGGGGGCATTTACACCATTTCGTTTGTGGTAAAATTGATAAGGCAGATTTATTCTTCGGGTCAGTACGATTAAAGCGATACCTCATTTATATCATTTTTTATGTTTTGGTGCTTTTATATAATAAAAACTATTTTATACAAAGAATAATTATTTATGCATTGCTTTATTCTGAGAGCTATAACTTTTTTATTTTTTCGCCGATGACTCTGTATGGAGGGTAGTTTTTTTGCGGGACAAGATGACATTTTCAGTGGTACCATGTTTATTTATATCCGTCTTTTTGACTGTGTCATTCCACTTTTTGTTCGGCGGTAAGACAGTTAAGCATTGTTTTGAGCCTCGTTTTTTATTTTTTTTATGGAGTTCACTAAATGGGTTAACTAGTGGGACAGTTTTATAGGTCATGTCACTATAGACGCGGAGATACCAAATACGTGTACTTTTATTGTTTAGATTTTCTTTTTATTCAAATATCGATTTAATAGAATATATATTGACTTATTAAGCATTATTTTTTATATATAGATGCAAATTGCAGAGCTAGGCCTCATAAATATCCTGTAAAAAATATGACGGAGGGTATCATACACATCCTGTAAAAATTAAGAGCGAAGTTCTCATAATGACTCTTTAAAAATCATGGGTGAGGGCTGCCTGATGATCATTTAAAAATTTGGAGCAAGTGCAGCATGACGAAAAGTGACATCAATTGACCCAGAGTGCAAACAGTATAATTGCACAGCATGGATGCACAGGACAGGGCTTGGACCAGCATTTCTAGCTTAAACATCGATCAGTAATAGGTGGATGGGTGACAAGTGTAGTCCTGGTGTTCTGAGTGATGCTCTGCCAAACTCTGGCAACACACATGAAAGAGACCCAACTTGGAGTCCAAACATTTCTAAAAAAATAGTGCTAAATCCCAGGAAAAGTGGTATCAATTGACCCACAGTAGAACTTTGGGCCATGGGCCATGATTGAGACAAGGTCTGGGCCAGCATTTACAGATTTGAAATTTAGTTTAAATTAAGAGGTTGGTGAAGGACCAGTGTAGGCCTGCTTTGCTGGGAGCCCTGATACCTCATGCAACAACTCAAAGCTCAAACTGTTTTTTTTCAGCTCAGCCACACTCAGGTAGCACAAATATCAGTGTGGTAAACTACTATTGTTAGAAACATTTAAGGATAGTAACACATGAACTTGACTGAAAGTAAGTGCAGGCCTGGAAACCCTATTGCTACAGTCAATACATATGAAGGAGAAACATGGGCTATACTTGAGACAGGGACTGGACCAGAATTTACTGCTTTGAAACTAAATTGAAATTAAGAGGTGGTTGAGGGACCGACGTAGGTCTGCTGTGCTGGGAGCCTGCCAAAATCAGGAAACGCACATGAAGGAGACCTGACTTGGAGACAAAACATTTCCAAAAATAAGAAGCAGACAGCAGGAAAAGTGGAATCAATTGCCCACAGTAGAAATTTTATAATGGAGCAGCATGGATGGAAGGGACAGGGCCTAGTCCAGCATTCCTAGCTTACAAATTGATCAGTAAGAGGTGGATGAGTGACAGGTGTCAGCCTGGTGCTCTGAGACCCCTTCCACTACAGGCAACCCACTAGATGAGACACAACTTGGTGTTTCCACATTTCAAAAAATTCTTGGCACACACCACTAAAATTACATCAATTTCCCCAAAGTAGAAATAGTATAATGGTGCTCTGACACCCCTTCAACTACAGGCAACTCACCAGATGGAGACCCAACTTGGAGTCGCCACATTTCAAAATATTATCTACAAGGTGTACCGCTGTATGTCTGCCAAAGAAAAGGAGTCTAGTAGACCATCCAGTAACAGAAGTTGTAAGTTGTCTTTGGCTAGGACAAGCCAATGTTTGTTCAGTAGAGCTTTCAGTAACATTACCACCTACGCCACGTACACCTCGAACACCATGCCTATTACCCCTTCCACCACAACCTCACTTTTTCTCTACTCATGTTGTATGTACCATACAACTCTTTTAACCTGCTACTTCACAACCCTATGTTCAGAGCTGTCAGTCACATGTCAATAAATTAACAATCAGTATTTATTTGCTGAGATAGTGTGGCTGAACCACAGAATTAGCAGAAAAGATTTATATGCTGAAATGTGGACTACTGGCTGGACCATACAATTAGCACAGAGGATTTATATGCTGAAATGTGGACTGGTGCCGTGACCACATAATTAGTACAAAGGATTGATGTGCTGAAATGTGACTGGTGGCTGTATCCCACAATTATCACAAAGGATTTATATGTTGAAGTGGCGACTGGTTGCTTTAACACAGAATCAGCAACATTATGGACTTATATGCTGAAGTGATGACTGGTTGCTGTAGCACAGAGTCAGCAGCACTATGGATTTTGCTGAAATGAAATGTGCAAAGAGCAGGAAAACTGGTAACGCTGTGACACCTGCAGCCAGCTTATATTTCCATTTCGGAAAAGCTGATTGTACCTTGGCCCTGGGATCACGGGTGCTCACTGTAAGAAAAAAAAATTCAGGTAATGTCTGTAAGCAAGTAAAAGGCTGGCACGCACCATTCCATTTACAAGTTCCTTTAATTGGTCCATGTTAAAACATGCAAGTAATGTAATGTGATACACGAAGGACCCATGATAAAGCATGCAAGCAGGAAGGTATTCGTATAGTACACGCAAGATGACGGCCGTTTCGTGCCTCATGCACTTCAACTGTTCCTGTACTACAGGGGAAGTGACTGAGATCTTATACAGGTAACTAAAGAACTTACCAACGTGCTGCATCATAATGTTACAGGAACACCCCCCAAAAAAGTTACATACAACTACAAGCTTAAAATGTAACAAAAATATTAAAAACAATTAGAATAAAGAACATATTTACATTACCATTATAGAAAAAACTGTCATATCAAATTTATCAATGAACCCATTGAAATTCTGGGCTGAGGTATGTAGGATCCAACTGGCCTCCCTTCTTAGGAGTAGTTTGTGGAGATCTCCTCTCTGTGCTGGTGAGTTAAGTCTATCAAGCCTTTTCCTGGCTCTATGTACAGGTCCTTCTCAAAAAATTAGCATATAGTGCTAAATTTCATTATTTTCCATAATGTAATGATTACAATTAAACTTTCATATATTTTAGATTCATTACACACCAACTGAAATTTGTCATGTCTTTTATTGTTTTAATACTGATGATTTTGGCATACAGCTCCTGATAACCCAAAAAACCTGTCTCAAAAAATTAGCATATCAAGAAAAGGTTCTCTAAACGACCTATTACCCTAATCTTCTCAATCAACTAATTAACTCTAAACACATGCAAAAGATTCCTGAGGCTTTTAAAAACTCCCTGCCTGGTTCATTACTGAAAACCCCCATCACGGGTAAGACTAGCGACCTTACTGATGTCAAGAAGGCCATCATTGACACCCTCAAGCAAGAGGGTAAGACCCAGAAAGAAATTTCTCAACAAATAGGCTGTTCCCAGAGTGCTGTATCAAGGCACCTCAATGGGAAGTCTGTTGGAAGGAAACAATGTGGCAGAAAACGCTGTACAACGAGAAGAGGTGACCGGACCCTGAGGAAGATTGTGGAGAAGAACCGATTCCAGACCCTGGGGGACCTGAGGAAGCAGTGGACTGAGTCTGGTGTAGAAACATCCAGAGCCACCGTGCACAGGCGTGTGCAGGAAATGGGCTACAGGTGTCGCATTCCCCAGGTAAAGCCACTTTTGAACCATAAACAGCGGCAGAAGCGCCTGACCTGGGCTACAGAGAAGCAGCACTGGACTGTTGCTAAGTGGTCCCAAGTACTTTTTTCTGATGAAAGCAAATTTTGCATGTCATTCGGAAATCAAGGTGCCAGAGTCTGGAGGAAGACTGGGAGAAGGAAATGCCAAAATGCCTGAAGTCCAGTGTCAAGTACCCACAGTCAGTGATGGTGTGGGGTGCCATGTCAGCTGCTGGTGTTGGTCCACTGTGTTTCATCAAGGGCAGGGTCAATGCAGCTAGCTATCAGGAGATATTGGAGCACTTCATGCTTCCATCGGCTGAAATGCTTTATGGAGATGAAGATTTCATTTTTCAGCACGACCTGTCACCTGCTCACAGTGCCAAAACCACTGGTAAATGGTTTACTGACCATGGTATTACTGTGCTCAATTGGCCTGCCAACTCTCCTGACCTGAACCCCATAGAGAATCTGTGGGATATTGTGAAGAGAAAGTTGAGAGATGCAAGACCCAACACTCTGGATGAGCTTAAGGCTGCTATCGAAGCATCCTGGGCCTCCATAACACCTCAGCAGTGTCACAGGCTGATTGCCTCCATGCCACGCCGCATTGAAGCAGTCATTTCTGCAAAAGGATTCCCGACAAGTATTGAGTGCATAACTGAACTTTATTATTTGATGGTTTTTTTGTTTGTTTTTAAAAAACACTTTTATTTTATTGGACGGTTGAAATATGTTAATTTTTTGAGACAGGTTTTTTGGGTTATCAGGAGTTGTATGCCAAAATCATCAGTATTAAAACAATAAAAGACCTGACAAATTTCAGTTGGTGTGTAATGATTCTAAAATATATGAAAGTTTAATTGTAATCATTACATTATGGAAAATAATGAAATTTTGCACTATATGCTAATCTTTTGAGAAGGACCTGTATTTATAATGTTCTCGAACCCAGATGAAAAGAGGTCAAATTGTCTTACATATAAAGAAGAAGAATGGGCAAAAGATAACAAATCACATAGTAAGTCCTTTGTGTACCACACACATACCTTCCTGCTTGCATGTTTTAACATGGACCAATAAAAGGAACTTTAACCCCTTCATGACCTTGCCATTTTTTGCAATTCTAACCAGTGTCCCTTTATGAGGTAATAACTCAGGAACTCTTCAACGGATCCTAGCGATTCTGAGATTGTTTTTTCTTGACATATTGGGCTTCATGATAGTGGTAAATTTAGGTCGATAATTTTTGCGTTTATTTGTGAAAAAAAATGGAAATTTGGCGAAAATTTTGAAAATTTTGCAATTTTCAAATTTTGAGTTTTTATTCTGTTAAACCAGAGAGTTATGTGACACAAAAAAGTTAATAAATAACATTTCCCACATGTCTACTTTACATCAGCACAATTTTTGTAAAAAATTTTTTTTTTTGTTAGGAAGTTATAAGGGTTAAAAGTTGACCAGCGATTTCTCATTTTTACAGCAAAATTTACAAAACCATTTCTTTTAGGGACCACCTCACATTTGAAGTCACTTTGAGGGGTCTATATGGTAGAAAATACCCAAACGTGACACCATTATAAAAACTGCACCCCTCAAGCTACTCAAAACTACATTCAAGAAGATTTTTAACCCTTCAGGTGCTTCACAGGAACTAAAGCAATGTGGAAGGAAAAAATGGAAATTTTTAATTTTTCCAACAAAAATCTTATTTGCATGGGCAACAGGATAAAATGGATCCTAAAATTTGTTGGGCAATTTCTCCTGAGTACACAGATACCTCATATGTGGTCATAAACCACTGTTTGGGCGCACGGTAGGGCTCAGAAGGGAAGGAGCGCCATTTGACTTTTTGAATGGAAAATTAGCTCCAATCGTTAGCGGACACCATGACGCGTTTGGAGAGCCCCTGTGTGCCTAAACAGTGAAAATTCTAACCCTAGCCCTAATTCTAACCCTAACTGGGTTCATATTGCGTTTTACCAGCCCGTTCAACAGATAGCTTTGATGGGCGGGTAACGGTATAGCATTACGCGATCGCGTTATGCTATACCCGCTAGCGCGGATGAATCAGCAGATGATTCATCCGCGCTAGCGGTGATGGAGCCCAGATGCTGCAGGCCGCGTCCGAGGCTCCGTCACTGAATGACGGCACGTCGTGAACGCATACCGCTTTACGGCATGCGTCGCGATGTGCCCGCAAATGGGGGTGATTGTCAGCGTTAACAGACTGCCATAACGCAATATGAACACAGCCTTATAATCGTAACCCTAACCCTAATAAAAATATTAAAAAATATATATATACTGTATATACTCGAGTATAAGCCGACCCAAGTATAAGCCGACCCCCTAATTTTGCCACAATAAACTGGGAAAACTTACTGACTCGAGTATAAGCCTAGGGTGGAAAATGAGATTATGCCCTATATGGTGCCCATGTATTGTGCTCCATAGATGCTCCATAGATTGTGCCCCCATAGATGATCCATAGATTGTGCCCCCATAGATGATCCATAGATTGTGCCCCATAGATGCTCCATAGATTGTGCCCCCATAGATGCTCCATAGATTGTGCCCCATAGATGCTCCATAGATTGTGCCCCCATAGATGCTCCATAGATTGTGCCCCCATAGATGCTCCATAGATTGTGCCCCCATAGATGTTACATAGATTGTGCCCCCATAGATGCTCCATAGATTATGCCCCCATAGATGTTCCATAGATTGTGCTCCCATAGATGCTCCATAGATTGTGCCCCCATAGATTATACCCCCATATATGATCCATAGATTGTGCCCCCATAGATTATGCTCCATAGTATAGCCTCAATTGCTGCCACTGCTGCTGCAACCGATAAAAAAGAAAGACATACTCACCTCTTGTCGCTGGGGGCCAGGTGCCAGTGTACTGAGCAGGCGGGGACACCGGCGTGCTATGGGGGACAGGTGCCGGTCTCACCGCTCGCTCAGGGCCCCGGCACCTGAGACATTTACCTGTCACCGGGTCCATCGCTGCTCGCCTCTGTCTTCTGGGTCCTCCAGCAGTCAATGATCAGGCAGAGGGCGCGGCGTGCAGTAACCACGTCATCGCGCCCTCTGCCTGAACATCGCAGCAAGAGGACCCGAGGACACAGCAGCGAGCATCGGTGGAACGGGACAGGTAAATATCGCTTATACTTTCCCTCCTGCCGGCTCGTCTCTTCCCTGCTCTTCTCCCACGGTCCCGGCGCCAGTGTTCAGCGGACACGTGTTACCGCTCATTAAAGTCATGAATATGTGCATATTCATGACTTTAATGAGCGGTACCAGCTGACCGCTGAACACAGGCGCGGGACCATGGGAGAAGAGCAGGGGCTGCAGAGACCGCGCAGGCAGAGGGGTGAGTATATAGGACAGCTGCGCTCCCTCTCCCCCGCCGACCCCCTGGTATATGACTCGAATATAAGCCGAGAGGGGGACTTTCATCCCTAAAAAATGGGCTGAAAATCTCGGCTTATATTCGAGTATATACAGTATATATTTTTTTTATTTTATTTGTCCCTACCTATGGGGGTGATAAATGTAACGTTTATTTACTTTTTTTTTATTTTGATCACTGTGAGAGTTTATCACAGTGATCAAAATAAATTTCTGGACTCTAGAGGGCAGACTGCGCATACGCCCGCCATTTTGCAAGATGGCGGCGCCCATGAAACATTCCGGACGGACGCCGGGACGGATCCAGGGACATCAGAGGACCCGGAGAGGTGAGTAGGGGGGGACAGAAGGTAAGGGGGGATCGGAAGGTGGGGGCAGCAGAGGCAAGGAGGAGGGGAGCATTTAGTGACGGCGGTGACCGATCGCCGCCATCTATCGGTGGCAGTGGCCGATCGCCGCCGTGACTCGGTGTGGGGGGGGTCGGATCTCAGTTTCCAGCCATGGCAGATGCTATTGCAGCATCTGCCATGGCTAGATTGTAATATTTCACCAAATTTCATTGGTGAAATATTACAGATTGCTCTGATTGGCTGTTTCACTTTTAACAGCCAATCAGAGCGATCGTAGCCTCGTGGGGGTTAAGCCAACCACCCTGTGGTGAAGCACAAAGGGTCTTGTGCCTGCGGGTCGGGTGACCTTTCAGTGACCCCGGTCACCCGATCAGCAGGAACGCGATCCTTTCATGACACATATGCTGTGTCACAGGTCGGGAAGGGATTAAAATGGAGGACTATGCTGAAGTGGAAGTGAAGTATGGAAGTGGCTGCACTGCAGAATTAGCACTCCAGATTTATATGCTGGAAGGTCAATTTCACACAAGATCCTATCTATCTGAACTAGCTGAGAATAAACTGCCAAGCTAACTATCTGACTGCTTCCATCAACCAGCAGCCTAATTACGCTTTTACATTCACAAAATCAGAAGAAAGGTAATGCCAGCTCACCGCAGAAGTATGCAGAAGTCCAGCGTGCACAGAACCACGAGCCTACCACTTGTGTTGACAAATGTAGAAAAGAGGAAAAGTTCGAAATGCGTTGCTTGCTGACCATCCTGTTTTTTTAACTAATTTTGATAAAATAAAGATCATACTTGAAATTTTACCAGTAGCTGGAACTTTCCTCTTTTCATACTTTTACAAAATGGCCCCAAAGTCACATGTCTGCTTATTATATGGAGAGAAACATGTTACTTAGCATCCAATGACACAAGCCCTTGTGTCTGAAAGTTGTGGATTGTTTCTGCACCTTAATTGGCTGCTGGAATCTCCACACATTAATCCCCACACAGTAAGTTAATTAAAAAAAAGAGAACAGCCACTGCTCCTCTGACCTCTCCCCATCCCCTCCCCTCATCAAACACGTACCCCCACTCATCATACATCACCACTACCCAAAAGCAAAAGTTCTAAAAAAGCATTAGTGCAAACTTTGGTCGAATTTTGCAGATTTTGAAGAAAATGCTTGGGAATCCGAACACGAATCCGAAAGTGCAAGGATGGCGCCGATTTTGAGATTGGCAAAAGATTTCAGAACAAGTTCGCTCATATCTAATGATGACCCTCTAAAAATTTGGAGCTAGTGCCACATGATGACACTCTAAAAATCTAGAGCGAGTGCCACATGATGAATGTTAGGCGTCAGGCGTCTGCTGGATCTGAAGTGGGATCTGAGCCATCAGTGGAATCTGTGGTCTCCCATTCTGGTCCAGATGCTGCTCAGCTTCGCCGTTGATCCCAACGCCTAGCCAGTACACAGAAGGTACAAACTGTTGCTAGGATCTTTGTTCTAGTAGCTTTAAGCATAGGTTACAGAAAAGATCAAGGCTGTCATAGCCTAAGTCCAGGATTTCATGCACCGAGCATGCCCGTGACGTGGCGAAACGTGATTGGCGATTTGGTGTCAGATGATCTGGTGACCTGGCACCGCCTGATTGGCCACGGGTGATGTCCCCAAATTTGATGCTGTCTAGGGGCAGGGCTTACCCTTTAAATAGCCTGACCGCAAGCATGGTGGGGCGGTCAGATCATACCTTATAGGTCGTGCATGTGTGCAGACACATGTCAGTTTGGATTCCATGTGCTCTTTAGTTTTCGCTCTCCGTGACCTGCCGATGCCAGAGTTAACTTGGCTAATTAGCACAGGTCACTCAGGCAGGTTAGTGGATGTTAGGTAATGAATGTAGTGCAGTCTAGCTCCGACAGAGGATAGCGATACACCCTGAGCAGATTGCGGGGTGCGTAACCTGGGCATCGCCTGCTATCTGAAAGGAGAGTTGCTTCACTGTCCGGTCGCACACCGGCTGGCAGCACATACGCCCGGCGTGAGTTGCACTCACTTCCTAATGGCTGGTGTGTAGCTTTTGTGCCAGTACTCAGCACATCTTCCGTGGAGTTAAAGGAGATGGTGCAAATTCTTGTCTTTCCTTGTGTGAAGTAACACAGGAGAGATTTATTTTTGGTTGTCAGCTTTACCCTCGTACCTGAGGGGTGTTCGGCCACAGTCTCTCAGGTTGCACCGCGGACCCTGAGTTCGGTTGCATTCCATTAATTTACAAAGTTGTTGCAACTGTCCCCTTAGCAATGACCTTCTAAAAATGTGGGGCAAGGGCTGCATGAACTTGATGATATGATAGAGGAGGAAGAGGAGGACAAGCAAAAAAAGAAACCATGAACCATATACACTTTGCTTGGGTATGATGGGTTGCATGGGATTAAAACCAGAAAAAAGGGAAAATTTTAATTGGCTTTTTGTTCCACTGCTGTCATTCGGTAGGTTTGAGAAGTCTGGGTAAATCCAGGCCTTGTTCCTTTCATAAGTATCAGCCTCTCAGACTTTTCAGTTGACAGGCGGATGCGCATATCAGTTAATATACCCCCGGCAGCTATAAAATCCACTTTGACAAAATGCTAGCAGCATGATTGGCCAGCATCTCCAGGAGAGTTCATCCCATGTGTCCAGCTTGGATACCCAATAGTTTTATGGCATAGAGGAATCATGGAGGACGCTGGTACAGTTGGTTAGGTACTTCACCATCTTCCTAAACTTTTCCCTCTTTGTCAGACTACTATGTACATCAGAGTTTTGGTGCAGGGAGAGTCTAATGAATCCATCCCAGACCTTTTATATTGTCCCCCTGCCTCTGTTGGACCTGGTGTGTGTCCCCCCTCAGGCCTCCTCCTTGATTGCCCAAGAACTTTAACTTCTGCTGCTAGCATTGTTAGATTGGAACTTTTATACTAATTGTTCGACTAGGGCTTTCTGGTATTGCACCATTTTGCTAGCCTTCTTATCAGAAAGAAGGAGAGATGGAAAGTTCTCCTAGTAGTGTGGGTTGAGAAGGGTGAAAATCGGTAATCAGTGTTGGCTACAATGCGTATAAACACAAGGTTCACAGGAAAGTCAGTGGGACATACAGTCAGCCATGACTGCCAGAATCCCTACCGGCTGGCAAGACTTCGCTGTCTCCACCAGTAGGACAACTCTCCATCTCCTCCTCCTCCTCTTCAACGCATCCATCCTGAAGAGATGGGATGAAGCTGGTGTGGTAGCACAGTCTGTAAAGTTAGCCACCATCACCTGTTCCTCTTCCTCCTCATTATCACCCAACCTGCGCTGAGAATTTGAGATGAGGCTAGGCTTGGTAATCTGGTCCACATGCAAAGCTGCCTCTTTAATTTTGAGTAGCAAACATTTGAGTAACACAGAAGCAGAATGGTTACCTAATTATGGCGACATCGTCACTAACCATCTTGGCTGATTCATCAAAGTTTTGAAGAACCTCACAGATGAAAGACTTCATGCCCACTTTATCAGTTTTTATGTGCAGAGGCTGACTGGAATAACGATGGACATGTTTGCAGCTGGTATTCAACTACTGACCTCTGCTGCTCCCAAATCTTGCAAACATCTGTAAATGTAGAGTTCAAGCATGTGGTCAAGTTCCACACAAGTCGGTGAGCAGGTACTTACAAGTGCTGCTGCAGAAATGCCAGAGTAGAGACAGTTGTAACTGACTTGCGTAATGTGCCACCCTGCTGCAGATGTTGCCAAGTAGCTCAAGCAAATCTGGTAGGTTTTTTAGTAACCACAGAACCACAAAGTTGAGCACGGAGTCAGGCATGGTACGTGTGCAAGCTTGCCAAGCTTCAGAGCTTTTCTCCAGGTTGCGG
>JARQOD010000002.1:155686105-155819056 GCA_033576555.1 Oophaga sylvatica | reverse complement strand
ATGGTCAGAATGGCACGGGTTTTATGGACGGGATAGTACGTCTAATGTCAGAGAGGGGTTAATGGCCTTAAATCACACAGATATGTCACACAAAATACTTAATAAGTAACATTTCCCACATATCTACTTTACATCAGCACAATTTTGGAAACAATTTTTTTTGTTAGGAAGTTGTAAGGGTTAAAATTTAAACAGCGATTCTCATTTTTACAACATGATATTTTTTTAAGGACCATATCACATTTGAAGTCATTTTGAGGGGTCTATATGATAGAAAATGCATAAAAATTACACCATTCTAAAAACTGCAACCCTGTAGGTGCTCAAAATCACGTTCAAGAAGTTTATTAATCCTTCAGGTGCTTCACAGAAATTTTTGGAATGTTTAAAAAAAAATGAACATTTAACTTTAATCACAAAAAATTTACTTCAGATCCAATTTTTTTTTTCCCCAAGGGTAACAGGAGAAATTGGAACCGAAAAGTTGTTACACAATTTGTCCTGAGTACGCTGATACCCCATATGTGCTGGTAAGCCACTGTTTGGGCGCATAGCAGAGCTCTGATGGAAGGAGCGCCATTTGACTTTTCAATGCAAAATTGGCTGGAATTGAAATCGAACGCCGTGTCGTGTTTGGAGAGCCCCTGATGTGCCTAAACAGTGCAAAACCCACAAGTGACACCATTTTGGAAAGTAGACCCCCCTAACGAACTTATCTAGATGTGTGGTGAGCATTTTGAACCCCCAAGTGCAGCACAGAAGTTTATAACGTAGATCCGCAAAAATAAAATATCATGTTTTTTCCACAAAAATGATCTTTTCGCCCCCAATTTTGTATTTACCCAAGGGTAACAGGAGAAATTGGACCCCAAAAGTTGTGCAATTTGTCCTGAGTATGCTGATACCCAATATGTGGGGGTAAACCACTGTTTTGGTGCATGGCGCCGTTTGACTTTTCAATGCAAAATTGGCTGGAATTGAGATCAGACGCCATGTCGTGTTTGGAGAGCCTCTGATGTGCATAAACAGTGGAAATGCCCCAATTCTAATTCCAACCATAACCACAACAAACCCCTAACTTTAATCCCAACCCTAACCATAACCCTAACCACAAACCATAACCCTAACACACCCTAACCATAATCCCAAACCTAAGCTTAACCCTAACCCTAACTCACACCTAACCCTAATCCCAACCCTAACCCTAATCCCAACTATAACTGTAATCCAAACTCTATCCTCAACTCTAGCCCCAACCCTAACCCCAACTCTAGCTCCAACCTCAACCCTAACTTTAGACCCAACCCCAGCCCTAACTTTAGCCCCAACCTAAGCCTAACTTTAGCCCTAACCCTAACTTTAGCCCCAACCCTAACCTCAACTTAAGCCCTAACCCTAATGTGAAAATAGAAATATATACATTTTTTTTATTTTATTATTTTTCCCTAACTAAGGGGGTGATAAAGGGGGTTTGATTTGCTATTTAGAATGGGTTTCTAAGGCGGGTTTTTATGTTTGGCAGCTGTCACACTGTAAAAGACACTTTTTCTTGTAAAAAATAGTTTTTTGCATCACCACATTTTGAGAGCTATAATGGTTCCATATTTTGGCCCATAGAGTCATGTGAGGTCTTGTTTTTTGTTTGTACCATTTTCAGGCACATGACATCACTTTCTATTCCGATTTTTGGGAGATAGAATGAGCAAAAACCAGCAATTCATGAATTTCTTTTAGGGGGGCATTTACACCATTTCGTTTGTGGTAAAATTGATAAGGCAGATTTATTCTTCGGGTCAGTACGATTAAAGCGATACCTCATTTATATCATTTTTTATGTTTTGGTGCTTTTATATAATAAAAACTATTTTATACAAAGAATAATTATTTATGCATTGCTTTATTCTGAGAGCTATAACTTTTTTATTTTTTCGCCGATGACTCTGTATGGAGGGTAGTTTTTTTGCGGGACAAGATGACATTTTCAGTGGTACCATGTTTATTTATATCCGTCTTTTTGACTGTGTCATTCCACTTTTTGTTCGGTGGTAAGACAGTTAAGCATTGTTTTGAGCCTCGTTTTTTATTTTTTTTATGGAGTTCACTAAATGGGTTAACTAGTGGGACAGTTTTATAGGTCATGTCACTATAGACGCGGAGATACCAAATACGTGTACTTTTATTGTTTAGATTTTCTTTTTATTCAAATATCGATTTAATAGAATATATATTGACTTATTAAGCATTATTTTTTATATATAGATGCAAATTGCAGAGCTAGGCCTCATAAATATCCTGTAAAAAATATGACGGAGGGTATCATACACATCCTGTAAAAATTAAGAGCGAAGTTCTCATAATGACTCTTTAAAATCATGGGTGAGGGCTGCCTGATGATCATTTAAAAATTTGGAGCAAGTGCAGCATGACGAAAAGTGACATCAATTGACCCAGAGTGCAAACAGTATAATTGCACAGCATGGATGCACAGGACAGGGCTTGGACCAGCATTTCTAGCTTAAACATCGATCAGTAATAGGTGGATGGGTGACAAGTGTAGTCCTGGTGTTCTGAGTGATGCTCTGCCAAACTCTGGCAACACACATGAAAGAGACCCAACTTGGAGTCCAAACATTTCTAAAAAAATAGTGCTAAATCCCAGGAAAAGTGGTATCAATTGACCCACAGTAGAACTTTGGGCCATGGGCCATGATTGAGACAAGGTCTGGGCCAGCATTTACAGATTTGAAATTTAGTTTAAATTAAGAGGTTGGTGAAGGACCAGTGTAGGCCTGCTTTGCTGGGAGCCCTGATACCTCATGCAACAACTCAAAGCTCAAACTGTTTTTTTTCAGCTCAGCCACACTCAGGTAGCACAAATATCAGTGTGGTAAACTACTATTGTTAGAAACATTTAAGGATAGTAACACATGAACTTGACTGAAAGTAAGTGCAGGCCTGGAAACCCTATTGCTACAGTCAATACATATGAAGGAGAAACATGGGCTATACTTGAGACAGGGACTGGACCAGAATTTACTGCTTTGAAACTAAATTGAAATTAAGAGGTGGTTGAGGGACCGACGTAGGTCTGCTGTGCTGGGAGCCTGCCAAAATCAGGAAACGCACATGAAGGAGACCTGACTTGGAGACAAAACATTTCCAAAAATAAGAAGCAGACAGCAGGAAAAGTGGAATCAATTGCCCACAGTAGAAATTTTATAATGGAGCAGCATGGATGGAAGGGACAGGGCCTAGTCCAGCATTCCTAGCTTACAAATTGATCAGTAAGAGGTGGATGAGTGACAGGTGTCAGCCTGGTGCTCTGAGACCCCTTCCACTACAGGCAACCCACTAGATGAGACACAACTTGGTGTTTCCACATTTCAAAAAATTCTTGGCACACACCACTAAAATTACATCAATTTCCCCAAAGTAGAAATAGTATAATGGTGCTCTGACACCCCTTCAACTACAGGCAACTCACCAGATGGAGACCCAACTTGGAGTCGCCACATTTCAAAATATTATCTACAAGGTGTACCGCTGTATGTCTGCCAAAGAAAAGGAGTCTAGTAGACCATCCAGTAACAGAAGTTGTAAGTTGTCTTTGGCTAGGACAAGCCAATGTTTGTTCAGTAGAGCTTTCAGTAACATTACCACCTACGCCACGTACACCTCGAACACCATGCCTATTACCCCTTCCACCACAACCTCACTTTTTCTCTACTCATGTTGTATGTACCATACAACTCTTTTAACCTGCTACTTCACAACCCTATGTTCAGAGCTGTCAGTCACATGTCAATAAATTAACAATCAGTATTTATTTGCTGAGATAGTGTGGCTGAACCACAGAATTAGCAGAAAAGATTTATATGCTGAAATGTGGACTACTGGCTGGACCATACAATTAGCACAGAGGATTTATATGCTGAAATGTGGACTGGTGCCGTGACCACATAATTAGTACAAAGGATTGATGTGCTGAAATGTGACTGGTGGCTGTATCCCACAATTATCACAAAGGATTTATATGTTGAAGTGGCGACTGGTTGCTTTAACACAGAATCAGCAACATTATGGACTTATATGCTGAAGTGATGACTGGTTGCTGTAGCACAGAGTCAGCAGCACTATGGATTTTGCTGAAATGAAATGTGCAAAGAGCAGGAAAACTGGTAACGCTGTGACACCTGCAGCCAGCTTATATTTCCATTTCGGAAAAGCTGATTGTACCTTGGCCCTGGGATCACGGGTGCTCACTGTAAGAAAAAAAAATTCAGGTAATGTCTGTAAGCAAGTAAAAGGCTGGCACGCACCATTCCATTTACAAGTTCCTTTAATTGGTCCATGTTAAAACATGCAAGTAATGTAATGTGATACACGAAGGACCCATGATAAAGCATGCAAGCAGGAAGGTATTCGTATAGTACACGCAAGATGACGGCCGTTTCGTGCCTCATGCACTTCAACTGTTCCTGTACTACAGGGGAAGTGACTGAGATCTTATACAGGTAACTAAAGAACTTACCAACGTGCTGCATCATAATGTTACAGGAACACCCCCCAAAAAAGTTACGTACAACTACAAGCTTAAAATGTAACAAAAATATTAAAAACAATTAGAATAAAGAACATATTTACATTACCATTATAGAAAAAACTGTCATATCAAATTTATCAATGAACCCATTGAAATTCTGGGCTGAGGTATGTAGGATCCAACTGGCCTCCCTTCTTAGGAGTAGTTTGTGGAGATCTCCTCTCTGTGCTGGTGAGTTAAGTCTATCAAGCCTTTTCCTGGCTCTATGTACAGGTCCTTCTCAAAAAATTAGCATATAGTGCTAAATTTCATTATTTTCCATAATGTAATGATTACAATTAAACTTTCATATATTTTAGATTCATTACACACCAACTGAAATTTGTCATGTCTTTTATTGTTTTAATACTGATGATTTTGGCATACAGCTCCTGATAACCCAAAAAACCTGTCTCAAAAAATTAGCATATCAAGAAAAGGTTCTCTAAACGACCTATTACCCTAATCTTCTCAATCAACTAATTAACTCTAAACACATGCAAAAGATTCCTGAGGCTTTTAAAAACTCCCTGCCTGGTTCATTACTGAAAACCCCCATCACGGGTAAGACTAGCGACCTTACTGATGTCAAGAAGGCCATCATTGACACCCTCAAGCAAGAGGGTAAGACCCAGAAAGAAATTTCTCAACAAATAGGCTGTTCCCAGAGTGCTGTATCAAGGCACCTCAATGGGAAGTCTGTTGGAAGGAAACAATGTGGCAGAAAACGCTGTACAACGAGAAGAGGTGACCGGACCCTGAGGAAGATTGTGGAGAAGAACCGATTCCAGACCCTGGGGGACCTGAGGAAGCAGTGGACTGAGTCTGGTGTAGAAACATCCAGAGCCACCGTGCACAGGCGTGTGCAGGAAATGGGCTACAGGTGTCGCATTCCCCAGGTAAAGCCACTTTTGAACCATAAACAGCGGCAGAAGCGCCTGACCTGGGCTACAGAGAAGCAGCACTGGACTGTTGCTAAGTGGTCCCAAGTACTTTTTTCTGATGAAAGCAAATTTTGCATGTCATTCGGAAATCAAGGTGCCAGAGTCTGGAGGAAGACTGGGGAGAAGGAAATGCCAAAATGCCTGAAGTCCAGTGTCAAGTACCCACAGTCAGTGATGGTGTGGGGTGCCATGTCAGCTGCTGGTGTTGGTCCACTGTGTTTCATCAAGGGCAGGGTCAATGCAGCTAGCTATCAGGAGATATTGGAGCACTTCATGCTTCCATCGGCTGAAATGCTTTATGGAGATGAAGATTTCATTTTTCAGCACGACCTGTCACCTGCTCACAGTGCCAAAACCACTGGTAAATGGTTTACTGACCATGGTATTACTGTGCTCAATTGGCCTGCCAACTCTCCTGACCTGAACCCCATAGAGAATCTGTGGGATATTGTGAAGAGAAAGTTGAGAGATGCAAGACCCAACACTCTGGATGAGCTTAAGGCTGCTATCGAAGCATCCTGGGCCTCCATAACACCTCAGCAGTGTCACAGGCTGATTGCCTCCATGCCACGCCGCATTGAAGCAGTCATTTCTGCAAAAGGATTCCCGACAAGTATTGAGTGCATAACTGAACTTTATTATTTGATGGTTTTTTTGTTTGTTTTTAAAAAACACTTTTATTTTATTGAACGGTTGAAATATGTTAATTTTTTGAGACAGGTTTTTTGGGTTATCAGGAGTTGTATGCCAAAATCATCAGTATTAAAACAATAAAAGACCTGACAAATTTCAGTTGGTGTGTAATGATTCTAAAATATATGAAAGTTTAATTGTAATCATTACATTATGGAAAATAATGAAATTTTGCACTATATGCTAATCTTTTGAGAAGGACCTGTATTTATAATGTTCTCGAACCCAGATGAAAAGAGGTCAAATTGTCTTACATATAAAGAAGAAGAATGGGCAAAAGATAACAAATCACATAGTAAGTCCTTTGTGTACCACACACATACCTTCCTGCTTGCATGTTTTAACATGGACCAATAAAAGGAACTTTAACCCCTTCATGACCTTGCCATTTTTTGCAATTCTAACCAGTGTCCCTTTATGAGGTAATAACTCAGGAACTCTTCAACGGATCCTAGCGATTCTGAGATTGTTTTTTCTTGACATATTGGGCTTCATGATAGTGGTAAATTTAGGTCGATAATTTTTTGCGTTTATTTGTGAAAAAAAATGGAAATTTGGCGAAAATTTTGAAAATTTTGCAATTTTCAAATTTTGAGTTTTTATTCTGTTAAACCAGAGAGTTATGTGACACAAAAAAAGTTAATAAATAACATTTCCCACATGTCTACTTTACATCAGCACAATTTTTGTAAAAAATTTTTTTTTTTGTTAGGAAGTTATAAGGGTTAAAAGTTGACCAGCGATTTCTCATTTTTACAGCAAAATTTACAAAACCATTTCTTTTAGGGACCACCTCACATTTGAAGTCACTTTGAGGGGTCTATATGGTAGAAAATACCCAAACGTGACACCATTATAAAAACTGCACCCCTCAAGCTACTCAAAACTACATTCAAGAAGATTTTTAACCCTTCAGGTGCTTCACAGGAACTAAAGCAATGTGGAAGGAAAAAATGGAAATTTTTAATTTTTCCAACAAAAATCTTATTTTGCATGGGCAACAGGATAAAATGGATCCTAAAATTTGTTGGGCAATTTCTCCTGAGTACACAGATACCTCATATGTGGTCATAAACCACTGTTTGGGCGCACGGTAGGGCTCAGAAGGGAAGGAGCGCCATTTGACTTTTTGAATGGAAAATTAGCTCCAATCGTTAGCGGACACCATGACGCGTTTGGAGAGCCCCTGTGTGCCTAAACAGTGAAAATTCTAACCCTAGCCCTAATTCTAACCCTAACTGGGTTCATATTGCGTTTTACCAGCCCGTTCAACAGATAGCTTTGATGGGCGGGTAACGGTATAGCATTACGCGATCGCGTTATGCTATACCCGCTAGCGCGGATGAATCAGCAGATGATTCATCCGCGCTAGCGGTGATGGAGCCCAGATGCTGCAGGCCGCGTCCGAGGCTCCGTCACTGAATGACGGCACGTCGTGAACGCATACCGCTTTACGGCATGCGTCGCGATGTGCCCGCAAATGGGGGTGATTGTCAGCGTTAACAGACTGCCATAACGCAATATGAACACAGCCTTATAATCGTAACCCTAACCCTAATAAAAATATTAAAAAATATATATATACTGTATATACTCGAGTATAAGCCGACCCAAGTATAAGCCGACCCCCCTAATTTTGCCACAATAAACTGGGAAAACTTACTGACTCGAGTATAAGCCTAGGGTGGAAAATGAGATTATGCCCTATATGGTGCCCATGTATTGTGCTCCCATAGATGCTCCATAGATTGTGCCCCCATAGATGATCCATAGATTGTGCCCCCATAGATGATCCATAGATTGTGCCCCATAGATGCTCCATAGATTGTGCCCCCATAGATGCTCCATAGATTGTGCCCCCATAGATGCTCCATAGATTGTGCCCCCATAGATGCTCCATAGATTGTGCCCCCATAGATGCTCCATAGATTGTGCCCCCATAGATGCTACATAGATTGTGCCCCCATAGATGCTCCATAGATTATGCCCCCATAGATGTTCCATAGATTGTGCTCCCATAGATGCTCCATAGATTGTGCCCCCATAGATTATACCCCCATATATGATCCATAGATTGTGCCCCCATAGATTATGCTCCATAGTATAGCCTCAATTGCTGCCACTGCTGCTGCAACCGATAAAAAAGAAAGACATACTCACCTCTTGTCGCTGGGGGCCAGGTGCCAGTGTACTGAGCAGGCGGGGACACCGGCGTGCTATGGGGGACAGGTGCCGGTCTCACCGCTCGCTCAGGGCCCCGGCACCTGAGACATTTACCTGTCACCGGGTCCATCGCTGCTCGCCTCTGTCTTCTGGGTCCTCCAGCAGTCAATGATCAGGCAGAGGGCGCGGCGTGCAGTAACCACGTCATCGCGCCCTCTGCCTGAACATCGCAGCAAGAGGACCCGAGGACACAGCAGCGAGCATCGGTGGAACGGGACAGGTAAATATCGCTTATACTTTCCCTCCTGCCGGCTCGTCTCTTCCCTGCTCTTCTCCCACGGTCCCGGCGCCAGTGTTCAGCGGACACGTGTTACCGCTCATTAAAGTCATGAATATGTGCATATTCATGACTTTAATGAGCGGTACCAGCTGACCGCTGAACACAGGCGCCGGGACCATGGGAGAAGAGCAGGGGCTGCAGAGACCGCACAGGCAGAGGGGTGAGTATATAGGACAGCTGCGCTCCCTCTCCCCCGCCGACCCCCTGGTATATGACTCGAATATAAGCCGAGAGGGGGACTTTCATCCCTAAAAAATGGGCTGAAAATCTCGGCTTATATTCGAGTATATACAGTATATATTTTTTTTTATTTTATTTGTCCCTACCTATGGGGGTGATAAATGTAACGTTTATTTACTTTTTTTTTATTTTGATCACTGTGAGAGTTTATCACAGTGATCAAAATAAATTTCTGGACTCTGGAGGGCAGACTGCGCATACGCCCGCCATTTTGCAAGATGGCGGCGCCCATGAAACATTCCGGACGGACGCCGGGACGGATCCAGGGACATCAGAGGACCCGGAGAGGTGAGTAGGGGGGGACAGAAGGTAAGGGGGGGATCGGAAGGTGGGGGCAGCAGAGGCAAGGAGGAGGGGAGCATTTAGTGACGGCGGTGACCGATCGCCGCCATCTATCGGTGGCAGTGGCCGATCCCGCCCGTGACTCGGTGTGGGGGGGGGTCGGATCTCAGTTTCCAGCCATGGCAGATGCTATTGCAGCATCTGCCATGGCTAGATTGTAATATTTCACCAAATTTCATTGGTGAAATATTACAGATTGCTCTGATTGGCTGTTTCACTTTTAACAGCCAATCAGAGCGATCGTAGCCTCGTGGGGGTTAAGCCAACCACCCTGTGGTGAAGCACAAAGGGTCTTGTGCCTGCGGGTCGGGTGACCTTTCAGTGACCCCGGTCACCCGATCAGCAGGAACGCGATCCTTTCATGACACATATGCTGTGTCACAGGTCGGGAAGGGGTTAAAATGGAGGACTATGCTGAAGTGGAAGTGAAGTATGGAAGTGGCTGCACTGCAGAATTAGCACTCCAGATTTATATGCTGGAAGGTCAATTTCACACAAGATCCTATCTATCTGAACTAGCTGAGAATAAACTGCCAAGCTAACTATCTGACTGCTTCCATCAACAGCAGCCTAATTACGCTTTTACATTCACAAAATCAGAAGAAAGGTAATGCCAGCTCACCGCAGAAGTATGCAGAAGTCCAGCGTGCACAGAACCACGAGCCTACCACTTGTGTTGACAAATGTAGAAAAAGAGGAAAAGTTCGAAATGCGTTGCTTGCTGACCATCCTGTTTTTTTAACTAATTTTGATAAAATAAAGATCATACTTGAAATTTTACCAGTAGCTGGAACTTTCCTCTTTTCATACATTTACAAAATGGCCCCAAAGTCACATGTCTGCTTATTATATGGAGAGAAACATGTTACTTAGGCATCCAATGACACAAGCCCTTGTGTCTGAAAGTTGTGGATTGTTTCTGCACCTTAATTGGCTGCTGGAATCTCCACACATTAATCCCCACACAGTAAGTTAATTAAAAAAAAGAGAACAGCCACTGCTCCTCTGACCTCTCCCCATCCCCTCCCCTCATCAAACACGTACCCCCACTCATCATACATCACCACTATCCAAGCAAAAGTTCTAAAAAAGCATTAGTGCAAACTTTGGTCGAATTTTGCAGATTTTGAAGAAAATGCTTGGGAATCCGAACACGAATCCGAAAGTGCAAGGATGGCGCCGATTTTGAGATTGGCAAAAGATTTCAGAACAAGTTC
This sequence comes from Oophaga sylvatica, assembly GCA_033576555.1. Classification (NCBI taxonomy): domain Eukaryota; kingdom Metazoa; phylum Chordata; class Amphibia; order Anura; family Dendrobatidae; genus Oophaga; species Oophaga sylvatica. The sequence goes on along the minus strand of JARQOD010000002.1, from coordinate 155,808,535 downwards.
GCTCATATCTAATGATGACCCTCTAAAAATTTGGAGCTAGTGCCACATGATGACACTCTAAAAATCTAGAGCGAGTGCCACATGATGAATGTTAGGCGTCAGGCGTCTGCTGGATCTGAAGTGGGATCTGAGCCATCAGTGGAATCTGTGGTCTCCCATTCTGGTCCAGATGCTGCTCAGCTTCGCCGTTGATCCCAACGCCTAGCCAGTACACAGAAGGTACAAACTGTTGCTAGGATCTTTGTTCCTAGTAGCTTTAAGCATAGGTTACAGAAAAGATCAAGGCTGTCATAGCCTAAGTCCAGGATTTCATGCACCGAGCATGCCCGTGACGTGGCGAAACGTGATTGGCGATTTGGTGTCAGATGATCTGGTGACCTGGCACCGCCTGATTGGCCACGGGTGATGTCACCAATGATGCTGTCTAGGGGCAGGGCTTAGCCTTTAAATAGCCTGACCGCAAGCATGGTGGGGCGGTCAGATCATACCTTATAGGTCGTGCATGTGTGCAGACACATGTCAGTTTGGATTCCATGTGCTCTTTAGCTTCGCTCTCCGTGACCTGCCGATGCCAGAGTTAACTTGGCTAATTAGCACAGGTCACTCAGGCAGGTTAGTGGATGTTAGGTAATGAATGTAGTGCAGTCTAGCTCCGACAGAGGATAGCGATACACCCTGAGCAGATTGCGGGGTGCGTAACCTGGGCATCGCCTGCTATCTGAAAGGAGAGTTGCTTCACTGTCCGGTCGCACACCGGCTGGCAGCACATACGCCCGGCGTGAGTTGCACTCACTTCCTAATGGCTGGTGTGTAGCTTTTGTGCCAGTACTCAGCACATCTTCCGTGGAGTTAAAGGAGATGGTGCAAATTCTTGTCTTTCCTTGTGTGAAGTAACACAGGAGAGATCTTATTTTTTGGTTGTCAGCTTTACCCTCGTACCTGAGGGGTGTTCGGCCACAGTCTCTCAGGTTGCACCGCGGACCCTGAGTTCGGTTGCATTCCATTAATTTACAAAGTTGTTGCAACTGTCCCCTTAGCAATGACCTTCTAAAAATGTGGGGCAAGGGCTGCATGAACTTGATGATATGATAGAGGAGGAAGAGGAGGACAAGCAAAAAAAGAAACCATGAACCATATACACTTTGCTTGGGTATGATGGGTTGCATGGGATTAAACCAGAAAAAAGGAACATTTTAATTGGCTTTTTGTTCCACTGCTGTCATTCGGTAGGTTTGAGAAGTCTGGGTAAATCCAGGCCTTGTTCCTTTTCATAAGTATCAGCCTCTCAGACTTTTCAGTTGACAGGCGGATGCGCATATCAGTTAATATACCCCCGGCAGCTATAAAAATCCACTTTGACAAAACGCTAGCAGCATGATTGGCCAGCATCTCCAGGGAGAGTTCATCCCATGTGTCCAGCTTGGATACCCAATAGTTTTATGGCATAGAGGAATCATGGAGGACGCTGGTACAGTTGGTTAGGTACTTCACCATCTTCCTAAACTTTTCCCTCTTTGTCAGACTACTATGTACATCAGAGTTTTGGTGCAGGGAGAGTCTAATGAATCCATCCCAGACCTTTTATATTGTCCCCCTGCCTCTGTTGGACCTGGTGTGTGTCCCCCTCAGGCCTCCTCCTTGATTGCCCAAGAACTTTAACTTCTGCTGCTAGCATTGTTAGATTGGAACTTTTATACTAATTGTTCGACTAGGGCTTTCTGGTATTGCACCATTTTGCTAGCCTTCTTATCAGAAAGAAGGAGAGATGGAAAGTTCTCCTAGTAGTGTGGGTTGAGAAGGGTGAAAATCGGTAATCAGTGTTGGCTACAATGCGTATAACACAAGGTTCACAGGAAAGTCAGTGGGACATACAGTCAGCCATGACTGCCAGAATCCCTACCGGCTGGCAAGACTTCGCTGTCTCCACCAGTAGGACAACTCTCCATCTCCTCCTCCTCCTCTTCAACGCATCCATCCTGAAGAGATGGGATGAAGCTGGTGTGGGTAGCACAGTCTGTAAAGTTAGCCACCATCACCTGTTCCTCTTCCTCCTCATTATCACCCAACCTGCGCTGAGAATTTGAGATGAGGCTAGGCTTGGTAATCTGGTCCACATGCAAAGCTGCCTCTTTAATTTTGAGTAGCAAACATTTGAGTAGACACAGAAGCAGAATGGTTACGCTAATTATGGCGACATCGTCACTAACCATCTTGGCTGATTCATCAAAGTTTTGAAGAACCTCACAGATGAAAGACATTCATGCCCACTCATCAGTTTTTATGTGCAGAGGCTGACTGGAATAACGATGGACATGTTGCAGCTGGTATTCAACTACTGACCTCTGCTGCTCCCAAATCTTTGCAAACATCTGTAATGTAGAGTTCAAGCATGTGGTCAAGTTCCACACAAGTCGGTGAGCAGGTACTTACAAGTGCTGCTGCAGAAATGCCAGAGTAGAGACAGTTGTAACTGACTTGCGGTAATGTGCCACATGCTGCAGATGTTGCCAAGTAGCTCAAGCAAATCTGGTAGGTTTTCAGTAACCACAGAACCACAAAGTTGAGCACGTGAGTCAGGCATGGTACGTGTGCAAGCTTGCCAAGCTTCAGAGCTTCTCTCCAGGTTGCGGCCATTAACACACACAACCATGCATGGTTGTAGGCTGAGCGTCAAGAGCCACAGAGCTGTCTGATCAGTTATACTTTTAAATCACTCTGTGGTGATGTGCTGTTTGTCACCTAAACAATTTGGTTTCAGCATAACCTGTTGCTGCTTCACTGAGGCAGTGCTTTCAACTTGCAACTGATATGGACATTGTGCTCCGAGATGACAGTCCAAAATGAAGGATGAGAAGGTGGAGGAACTGGTGTAGGAGCTGGGGGAAGCCCTAATTGTACTACGGCCCACAATCCATTTGCGTCAGCAGCACACGTGCCGTCCCAGTGTTTGACTCAGTCCTGGCCTTTACCAGGTTGACACCGTTTGACATCAAGAAATGTGGTGACCCTGACCACAAGCACTTTCCACATGTCGGTCATTAAGTGGACCTTGCCAGCGTTGCTCAGGGCACATGTGATGTTAAGGGACATGAACTGGTGTAATTCGGGAATGGCACACCGGGAAATATAGTGGTGGCTGGGGACCTGCTGTTTGCACATTTCATTTCAGCAAAATCCATTGTGCTGTTGATTCTGTGCTACAGCGACCAATTGCCACTTCAGACTCAGTGTCCACAAGCCTTAAGGACAACATTTCCAGGGCAAGCAATCTACTTCTGTTTAGGCTTTTGGACAATAAGGATTTCCGCAATATCATTACAGTGGCTGTCCCTCGGTACTCGGTCCTCAGGCGCCACTTTTTTTTCCAGTGTGAAGTGCCCCGACCAATGCAGTTACTGGGAAGGTACACTTAATGACCAACACATGGACAAGTGCTGGTGGCCAGAGATGCTACATTTCCATAATGCACACTGGATGAACCTTGTGGAAGCCTGGACCAAGTCACAACCTGGGATAGCACACGTTCTACCGAAGATTGTGAGTCCTAGTTCCATCAGGGTTTCCTTCACTTCAAACACCAGTTCCTGCATGCCCTTCTCCTCCTTATCCTCCATCTCCGAAATGTAATCTCATAGCAAATCGTCCTTGTCAGTCACAAGTTGATGGCACTGCAGCACTGCCTAGCTAAAGTGGCAAAAGGCTCTGCTGAAACTAATGAAACTTAATCAGATGACAAACAGCACACCACCACAGAGCTGTTGAAAGGTGTAACAGACAGACAGATCTGTCTCTCGTCGCTGAACCTCCAACCAAGCATGGCTGAAACCTGGTGGCAGCTACGAAGCTTGGGAAGCTTGCACACATAACATGCCTAGCCCACATGTTAAACTTAGTGGTTTAGCAGTTTATGAAAACTTACCCAGATTTGCCTGAGCTACTTGTGAAGATATGCCACTTGTGCGCATTCTTCTGGATATCAGCTACAGCTGCCACTAGTCAGTCACTACTGCAGCAGAATCTGCAAGTGTCAGCTCACTGACTTGTGTGCAAAGTGACCACAAACTGGAACTCCACATTACACATGTTGGAAAGGCTTTGTGAGCAGCAGAGGGCAGTATTAATAATAATTTTATTTCTATAGCGCCAACATATTCCGCAGCACTTTACATTTTAGAGGGGACTTGTACAGACAATAGACATTACAGCAAAACAATAAACACATAGATCAAAACAGATACCAAGAGGAATGAGGGCCCTGCTCGCAAGCTAACAATCTATGAGGAGAAAGGGGAGACACGAAAGGTGAATGTTAACAATTGTTCTCATTGTTGGGACCAGCCATAGTGTAAGAATTGAGTGTTCATGTAATGCTGCATGAACCGGTTATCAGTCTAAGTATGTAATAGTACAGACACAGAGTGCTATTAAATGCATAAAGCATTTGTGAACATGTGAGAACATAATACGAGGAACCAGGTTATGGTGAAAATTTTGAATGGGCAGCACAGGGTAGTTAGGTTAATGTGTTGAGTCAGTAGGCCAGTCTGAAGAAATGCATTTTTAGAGCACGCTTAAAATTGTGGGTATTGGGGATTAATCGAATTAACCTGGGTAGTGCATTCCAAATAATTGGTGCAACACGTGAAAAGTCTTGGACACGGGAGTGGGAGGTTCAGATTATTGAGGATGTTAACTTCAGGTCATGAATAGTGATGAGCGAGTATATTGGTTGCTTCGGTTTTCCTGAGCATGCTTGGGTGTCCTCTGAGTATTTGGGCATGCTCAGAGGTTTAGTTTTTGTCGCCACAACTGCATGAATTGTGAGGCTGTTTAGCAGCCGCAAATCATGCAGCTGCAGTGACAAAAACTAAATCTCCGAGCACGCCCAAATACTCAGAACCTGTAATAGTTTTTGTAGAGGTGCAGACGGCAAGAGTGAGCCAGTGAGTGGATGTGGGGGGGGGGTGAATGAAAGCTCAGAATCAAGTATGACCCCAAGACGGTGGGCATGTGGCTGGGGAGTAATTGTGGAACCACACATGGAAATGGCAATGTCGGGCATAGGTAGGTTAGTAGAAGGAGGAAACACAAGGAGTTCAGTTATGACATGTTCAGTTTCAGATAGAGGGAGGACATGATGTTAGAGACAGCGGTAAGACAATCACTGGTGATTTCTAAAAAGGCATTCATTATGTCAGTAGAAGAAGTGTATAATTGGGTGTCATCAGCATAGAGATGGTACTGGAAACAAATCTACTGATTGTTTGTTCAACAGGGCCAGTATACAAAGAGGAGGGGGCCTAGGACTGATCCTTGAGGAGCCCCAACATTAAGGGGAAGATGAGATGAGGAGCCAGCAAAAGATACAGTGAAGAAGCGGTCAGAGAGATAGAAGGAGAACCAGGAGAGAATGGTGTCCTTGAGATCAATGTAGCGGAGCATAGTGACGAGGAGCTGATGATCCACAGTGTCGAATGCTGCGGAGAGATCCAGGAGAATTAGCATGGAGTAATGACCATTAGATTTAGCTGTCAGTAGATCATTAGAGACTTTAGTGAAGGCAGTTTCAGTAGAGTGTAAAGAGCGGAAACTGGATTGCAGAGGGTAGAGAAGATAGTAATCTGAGAGATATCGGATAAGACAGGAGTGGACCAGGCGTTCAATATCAGAAAGTGAGCTAGATGCATGGTATGAGGGGATTGGAAGAAAATTTCTTGTTGGATATGATAAATTTTTTCTTTGAAGTAATTGGCCAGATCATCATCACGTAGATCCGTAGTTGGGGCCTGCACTCTTGGGTTAAGTAGGGAATGAAAAGTGTCAAAGAGGCGTTTAGGGTTATTGGATAGTGAGGTGATGAGTGTGTTGAAATAGGTTTGTTTGGAGAGGTGAAGGGCAGTGTTGTAAGTTTTAAGCAAAAACTTTTAATGGATGAAATCTTCAGGCAGATTGGATTTTCTCCACAGACGTTCGGCGCACCTGGAGTACCGCTGTAGGAAACGTGTTTGCAGCATGTGCCAGGGGTGTCGCTATCTGTGCCGAGTTGTTCTATGTATAGGAGGTGCAGTTTCATCCAGGGCACTTTGCAGTGTTTCATTGTAATGCTTCAGTGCAGAATCAGGACATGAGAGGGAGGAGATAGGGGCCAATCATGACTGCAAGTTTCTTTGTGTTAATAGCCTGTATATTTCTATAAGTGTGAAAGTGGGGGTGACCTGAGCGGGATGACAGTTCTTGATAGAGAATGAAAGAAGATTGTAGTCAGAGATCGGGAGAGGGGAGTTTGTAAAATCAGACACTGAGCAAAGCTGGGAGAAGACCAAGTCAAGGGAGTTTCTGTCTTTATGCGTAGGAGAGTTAGTAAGCTGCAAAAGGCCCAAAGAGGAGGTTAGAGATAAAATGTGAGTAGCAGATGGGGAGAGGGGAAAAGCAATGGGGATGTTGAAGTTACCCATGATGAGGGTGTGGATGTCACAGGAGAAAAAATGTGGGAGCCAGAGTTTCTGTTTATGAAAAGGTCACAACCTAGGAATGACGCAACCTGGCTGTTCAAGTGGTGCAGCTCTATTTGTGCATCAATTTTTTTACTGGCAGAAAAACCATCAAGTCCATGATCTGATGTATTTTGCAATTGGTGCTACTTCTACCTTGGCTACTTGTCAAATTGTTAATTTTGTGAAAGAAAATTTCAAATATGGCATTAATAAATTAGAGTTTGAAAATTGTAAAAAATTATCCCTTTCTGATAATTTTTCCCTTTCTGACCTGCACTGGTCAGGGGCCGAACATTGCTGGGAAGTATTGACCCTGCAGGGTTATCTGTTCATACATGAAGTCGGCAACCATCCACTGTAAAAAAGTTTCACCAATTGCGGAGCTCATATTCCCTTTTCATTTTTGAGCCGAAACCTGGCAAGAACATTTTCTTTTGTAAATTAAATAATGGTGCCTAGCTGTCTTAATTGAGCCTTAGCCAGTGGAGTAATTAGAGTCAGATGGACCCTGGAGCAAGATTTGGACCTGGGCTCCCCCACATTTTAGCCAGCTATATGGGCCCTTATCCCCCATCTTGGGCTCCTTCCTGGTATAAATGTCCCCAGCTTGGGCCCATCCTAGTATATATGTCCGATATCCTTGCCCCATTCTACTATACAGCTCTGGCAAAAATTAAGAGACCACTGGAAAATTTTCAGTTTGTCTGATTTTTCTCTTCATAGGTATATTTTTAGTAAAATGTAAATTGCTCTTTAATTCTATAAACTACTGACAACATGGCTCAAAATTTCCAAGCAATAAATTTTGTATTTATTTTCAGAAAATGAGAAATTGTCAAAATAACAAAAAAATGCATTGCTTGCAGACCTCAAATAATGCTAATAAAACAAGTTCATAATCATTCAGAAACAACAATACTAATGTTTTAACTCAGGAAGTGTTTAGAAATCAATATTTTGTGGAATAACCATGATTATTAATCACAGATTTAATGCGTCTTGGCATGCTTTCCACCAGTCTTTCACACTTTTTTTGGGTGACCTTATGCCACTCTTGGTACCAACATTTAAGCAGTTTTCTTTGCTTGATGGCTTGTGACTATCCATCTTCCTCTTGATTATATTCCAGAGGTTTTCAATGGGGTTCAGGTTTGGAGATTGGGTTCGCCATGACAGGTATTTGATGTGGTGGTCCTTCATCCACACATTGATTGACCTAGCTGTGTGGCATGGCTCATTGTCCTGTTGGAAAAAACTGTCCTCAGAGTTGGGGAACATTGCCTGAGCAGAAGGAATCCACTGTTTTTTCCAGGACAACCTTGTATTCGGCTTGATTCATCCATCCTTCGAAAAGATTAACCTGCCCAATTCCAGCCTTGTTGAAGCATCCCGAGATCATCACCGATCCTCCATCAAATTTCCAAGTGGGTGCAAGACACTGTGGTTTGTACGCCTCTCCAGGTCTCCGCCTAAACTTTAGACGACCAGGTGTTGGGCAAAGCTGAAAATTAGACTCATCAGAGAAGATTATCTTACTCCAGTCCTCTATGGTCCAATCCATATGGTCTTTGGCAAACTTCAGCCTGGCTCTCCTTTGATTCTCATTGATGAAAGGCTTTTTTCTAGCTTTACATGACTTGAGCCCTGCCTCTAGGAGCCTTTTATAAACTGTTCTTGCCGTGCACTTCACCCCAGCTGCCATTTGCTATTACTTTTGCAGGTCACTTGATGTCATCCTGTGGTTGCTGAGTGACATTTGAATTTGATGACGGTCTTCCAGGTCAGTGGAGAGTCATTTTCACCCTCTGCCGGTCTGTAGCTTTGTTGTCCCCAATGTCTGCTACTTGACCTTGTTTTAATGGAGAGCCGTCTTAGAAATTTTAAGGATGGAGGCAGCATGATGCTCACTGTATCCCTCTGCTAGTAAAGCCAGAATTGATCCCTTATTTTCCTCACTCAATACTTTTCTTTTCAACTCCTATGGCATGGATAAAAGTTATTTTTTCATTCCTATTACTTTTGGGATATTACTAGCACTTGTTTTGCCATTCAGCTTATCCGATTGCAAGAGGATTGTGAACACCACAGCAGTGTTTTTATACTTTCCTTCGTAAATAAGATTTGGTTCAGGTGATCACTTAATCAGAAGCACATTAAGTAGGATGAGGTGTACTCTGGTTGGAATTCAACTGACACTGGAATGGAATGGCTGTCAGACATGTAGAGAAGCTGATTTTTAAAAACCTGTGCAGTAGTCTCTTAATTTTTGCCAGAGCTGTATATACATGCTGGAATATGTTTGGTGCAACAACTCCATTACTGTCTATGAGGGTTTAGTTGCTAGATTTGTATGCAGTTTATAAAGTTTTAAAAAAAACTCCCAGATGCTCACACAGGAAGAGCATGTGACTGTATTTCCTGTTTATCCGGTGTCTGTGTATGAGAAAAGAAGCCTGCGGTAGATGCTGCACAGATAGAGACACACAATTGATTTAATACTTATCGAATAAGCTTATCATATATTGTTCCTGTTTGTTCCTGAATAAAGAAGCTCTGTTGTCACACGCTTGGAAAGTATCCTGAATAATCCGCTGCCAACAGGTTATGGGCCCAGAGTGACATAGAACCCCAGAGTAACACAGCACTAGAAGCCCAAAGCAAAAGCAGCACTGAGAAACAGAGAAGATGTCCACTAGCAGCAATCCTGTCAAGTTCTCAGTGCGAAGCCTCACTAACCAGAACTACCAGTCATGGAAATTCAAGGTGAAGATGCTTCTCATAAGAGAAGGTACGTGGAAATATACTCAGATTCAAGTACCTCATCCATTACCAGATAATTGGCTAGAGAAAGATCAGAAAGCACAAAGCACATCTCCCTCAGTGTAGATGATAATCAGATTGTGCATATATGCAAGTGTGCAACTGCAAAGGAGATGTGGGATGAGTTACAGAAAGTGCATGAAAGACCAAATCTCAGCAATAAGCTTTATCTCATGAGAAAGCTGTATCAGTCTAAGCTAAATAATGTACAGAATATGCAGGACTATATAAGAAACAACCTAGAGATTGTGGAGCATGTCAGGGTTATTGGAGAAGAAATTAAAGATTTTCATGTTGCTGAACTTCTATTAAGTTGTCTTCAAGAGAGTTATGACACACTCGTGACTGCACTAGATGCACGGCCAGATGATGAGCTGACACTAGAGTATGTTAAAGGCAAACTTGTGGATGAATTCAAGAGAAAAATGCAGCATGTAAGCAGCAGTAATGAATCCAGAGCAGAAAAAGCATTAAAGGCACAGGATTTCAATAAATATAAGAGCAATCTAAGAGAAACTCGTGAATGTTTTGTCTGTAAAAAGCCCGGCCACCTTAAAGCAGACTGCAGAATTTGGAAAGCAAGAATGAGTCAGCTTAAAAGGCAGAGCAGTCATCAAAGGGTTAAAACTGCTGTAAAAGAAGATTCTGCATGTGTTGAAGCTGCATTTAATGCCACTAGAAGCCCATCTGCAAAGCATATATGGTGTATAGATTCTGGTGCAAGCAGCCATATGACAAATAACAAGGATTTCTTCACTGATCTTAATGAAAGCAAGTCAGAAAATGTCATCTTAGCACTATATGACTTCAGAAGGAGTAGGAGATCGATATGTCCAGGTTCCTTAGCACAAAGCAGAAAGATCCCAATAAAGGATGTTCTCTATGTTCCCAGCCTTGAAAGCAATCTTCTGTTAGTAAAGAAGCACACGCAAAAAGGGAGTTAAGTTACTTTTAAAGAAACAGCTGCATCATCTCAAAGAAGGGTCACACTCTTGCAGAAGGAAAATCCAAGATGAACTTTATCAGCTAAAATGCAAAGAAAGAGTGTATAGTGCTAGACATCTCACTCTACCCCCCCACCAGACCTATCCATCAATGTCAATGGCTGCTCACTTTCCCCAGTCCCTCATGCTTGGTGCCTCGGGGTGATCCTCGACTCTGCCCTCTCTTTCAAGCCACATGTCCAAACCCTTGCCTCCTCCTGCCGTCTCAAACTCAAAAATATTTCCTGGATCCGTGCATTCCTTGACCATGAAACTACAAAAACACTAGTGCATGCCCTCATCATCTCCCGCCTCGACTACTGCAACCTCCTACTCTCTGGCCTCCCCTCTAGCACTCTGGCACCACTCCAATCCATCATGCACTCGGCTGCCTGACTAATACACCTGTCTCCCCATTATTCCCCAGCCTCTCCTCTCTGCCAAGCCCTTCATTGGCTTCCTATCGTCCAGAGGCTCCAGTTCAAAACCCTAGCTATGACATACAAAGCCATCCACAACCTGTCTCCTCCATACATCTGTGACATGGTCTCCCGGTACATACCCACGCGCAACCTTCAATCCTCTCAAGATCTCCCCTCTTATCTCTTCTTCCCATAAGCGCATACAAAACTTCTCCCGTGCCTCTCCCATACTCTGGATCTCTCTACCCCAACACATTAGACTCGCGCCTACCATGGAAACCTTCATAAAGAACCTGAAGACCCACCTCTTCTGACAAGTCTACAACCTGCAGTGATCCTCATTCTACTGAACCACCGCACAACCAGCTCTACCCTCTCCTAGTGTATCCGCACCAATCCCTGTAGACTGTGAGCCCTTGCGGGCAGGGTCCTCTCTCCTTCTGTACTTGTGTGTGCCTTGTATTGCTCACGTTTATTGTAAAGTCTTTATTTGCCCCTTTTCACATGTAAAGCGCCATGGAATAAATGGCGCTATAAAAATGTATAATAATAATATTAGACAAGATCTACATAAGAACTGTATCCATGTATGGCACAGATGTCTTGGGCACAGAGACCAAGAAGCAGTAAGGAAGCTAGCTCAACTTGCAAATGGTATTGAAATCAACTAGTGTAGTAAAATGATGACGCGCACTAGCTGTCTTAAAAGGAAAATGTCCAGAAAATCCTTGCCTAAAATAAGCACCATTAGAACTGCACAGCCTTAGGGTCTAATACATACAGATGTATGTGGTCCAATGAGTTTTCAAACTCATAGCAAGAAGATATATTTTCTCATATTTATTGATGAATACTCCAGATATACAATCGCCTACCTGCTTCACAGTAAGGATGAAGTTACACAGAAACTTGAAGAAAATCTTGCCGTAGTGTTTAACAAATTGCCCAAAGCCCTGCGTGCAGATAATGGAACTGAATATACAAGTGCTAAGCTGCAAACCATTTTGAAAAAGGATGGAATCGTGTTCCAGACTACCATTCCATACAACCCAGAAAAAAATGGCATTGCAGAGAGAAGGAACCGTACTCTCTGTGAAAGTGGAAGAAGTATGTTGTTTGATACGAATCTACCTACAACGTATTGGGGAGAAGCCATCATGACAGCTTGCTATCTTTAAAGCAGAGTGCCAGGTAAAGCCGCAAATAAAACTCCACATGAGCTATGGAACTGTGAGAAGTCTAACCTGAAGCACCTCAGGATAATTGGAAGCAAAACTTTTGTGTATGCTCCCAAAGAAAAATGTTCCAAGTGAGAATCACATGCAAAGCAAGGAGTCCTGGTTGGCTGTACCAAAACTCAAAAGGGATACAGAATCCTGCACCCAGAGACCAACACAGTAGCAGAGATGTAGTGATTGATTAAAACTCTATATCACTCAAATTCCATGAAGTTACATGAAGTTACACCAGTTATTCAATCTAAGAAGCAATAACAAGAATCTCAATCACAAAACCCAGACAACAAAAAGGAAAACACTGAAGTGTGGCTAAGCTCTGAAGCCACCAAGGAAGACACAGAAGAACCAAGTCAACCTCCAGTCAGGAGATCAGAAAGGCCAAACAAAGGTATCCCAGCTAGATATCTTTCTTATTTGGTCAGAACACTTCCTAGACCAGTTTGGAATGTCAGAAGCAAAAGGTGCGTCAACACCAATGGATCCGTCCTACTTAAAGTTGGAAGGAGAAGAAGATCTGCTACCCAGAAATGAGAGATACCGACAAGCAGTGGGGGCGCTTCTGTACATAGCAACCACAACTCATCCAGATATCACAGCCACAGTAGGAATTCTCTGCTGACGTGTGATCAACCCATGCCAAAGAGGTTGGAATGCAATTAAGAGAATTCTTCAATTTCTTAAAGAAACTCAATGGCTAAATATTAAGATATCTGCATCAGGAGATCTCACTCTCAGTGGTTATGTGGATGTAGATTGGGATGGAGATTAAAGTGATCAGAAATCAACAAGTGGTTACTTGTTCAAGTTAGGAGAAAATTCATTTTCTTGGTCCAACAGAAAACAAGTGCCAGTCGCATTACCTTCTACAGAAGCAGAATATATGTCTGCTGCTTATGCAAGTCAAGAAGTAATTTGGTTGAAAAAACTTTTTGAAGATTTTGGCAAGCCACTAGCTCAACCAACAGTTATCAATGAGGACAACCAAGGATGCATTAAACTTGCCAGCAGTGAGAAGATTAGTGCAAGGACTAAGCACATTGATGTAAAACATTACCACTTACATGACATTGTGGAACGTGGTGTACTCGAGTTTGTTTATTGGAGTCTGACAAGATGATAGCTGATGGTATGACAAAGCCATTATCAAGAGCCAAGTTTGTGGACTTCAGAACCGCAATGTGACTAACAGGATAAGTAGTTGTTGAGTGGGGATGTTGGAATGTGTTTGGTGCAACAACTTCATTCCTGTCTACGAGTGTTTAGTTGCTAGATTTGTATACTGTTTATAAAGTAAAAAGAAACCTCCCAGAATCTCACATAAGGAGAGCATGAGACTGTATTTCCTGTTTTTTCTGTGTCTGTGTATGAGAGAAGCAGTCTGCTGTAGATGCTGCACAGACAGAGACACACAAATGATTTATTCCTGATCTATTAAGCTTATCATATATTGTTCCTGTCTTTTCCTGAATAAAGAAGCTCTGTTGTCACATGCTTGGAGAGTATCCTGAATAATCCGCTGCCAACTACATACCATATTTTTCGGACTATAAGACGCATTGGACCATAAGACGCACCCAAATTTTCAGAAGGAAAATAAGGGGAAAAAAAATAATGTGTCAAATGGAGGTCCGTCTTACAGTCCGAATTCAGGTTACAAGCGAAGAGATCAGCACAGGTAGAGGAGTGGTCACGGGTCGTTTGGTGGTCCAGGCTGGTGCAGTGGTGGTGCTCTGTGTTGCAGAGGTGCTCTGTGGGGTGCTCTGTGTCCGTGGGTTGGCTGTGCTCTGTGGGGTGGCTGTGTTCTGTGTGGTGGCTGTGCTCTGTGGGGTGGTTGTGCTCTGTGGGGTGGTTGTGCTCTGTCTGTGGGGTGGCTGTGCTCTGTCTGTGGGGTGGCTGTGCTCTGTCTGTGGGTGGCTGTGCTCTGTTGGGGTGGTTTTGCTCTGTCTGTGGGGTGGTTGTGCTCTGTCTGTGGGGTGGCTGTGCTCTGTCTGTGGGGTGGCTGTGCTCTGTCTGTGGGGTGGCTGTGCTCTGTCTGTGGGGTGGCTGTGCTCTGTCTGTGGGGAGGCTGTGATCTGTCTGTGGGGTGGCTGTGCTCTGTCTGTGGGGTGGCTGTGCTCTGTCTGTGGGGTGGCTGTGCTCTGTCTGTGGGGTGGCTGTGCTCTGTCTGTGGGGTGGCTGTGCTCTGTCTGTGGGGTGGCTGTGCTCTGTCTCTGGGGTGGCTGTGCTCTGTCTGTGGGGTGGCTGTGCTCTGTCTGTGGGGTGGCTGTGCTCTGTCTGTGGGGTGGCTGTGCTCTGTCTGTGGGGTGGCTGTGCTCTGTCTGTGGGGTGGCTGTGCTCCTTACTACTCCTGTGGCGGTGGTCCCAATGCAGCCTCCCTGTGCTCTGTGGTGTCCGGGCTCTGTGATGTGGTGGCAGCCGGCCTCTGTACTGCGTGGGGGGCTCCGCTGGCATTTCGTCATAGCCTGGAAGCCCCTCACAGCTCTGTAGCGGCGGCGCGAGGTTGCAGAGACGCGGAGCAAAGATGGCCACCAGGGGCCTCTAGAAAGATGGCGGCGCATACTGAAATTCAAATCTCGGCAACGAGATCTCGTCCCGAGATCTCGGGAGACGAGATCTCGTTGCCGAGATTTGAATTTCAGTATGCGCCGCCATCTTTCTGGAGGCCCCTGGCGGCCATCTTTGCTTTGCGTCTCTGCAACCTCCGTGTCACCGCAACAGAGCTGCGGGGGGCTTCCAGGTTATGACGAAATGCCAGCGGAGCCCCACATGCAGCACGGAGCCCCCCACGCAGTACAGAGGCCCGCTGCCACCACATCAGAGCCCGGAAACCACCGCACCACAGAGCATCGGGACCGCCGCCGCCACCGGATTTTTAGGTATGTTGCGACCATAAGACGCACCTCCATTTTCCCCCAAAATTTTTGTGGAAAAAAGTGCGTCTTATGGTCCGAAAAATACGGTATATGTTTGTGTATATATATATATATATACATATATAAACACACACACACACACACACACACACACACACAAACACACATATATATGTCCTCCAACCTGGTTTATATGTCCCTTATCTTGGACCCCATCCTGTATACATATCCCCCATACTGGTATATTTGTCCCCCATTCTGCCGTTGTTCTTTAGTGCATAGAAAAAAAAAGAATTTACTCACCTTCCCTCCACTCCCCCACTATATGGAACCGTCTTCTGAAGCCAGAAGCTGACTTCAGCATGCAAGCAATGGGAGTGAATGACATCACTGCCATAAGACCCCAGTCATGTGCATGCTGAAATCAACTGCTGGCCTCGGATTTTCTGACAGCGTGTATTGCAGAGCATAGACTCAAAGAGATCTATCATCCTTTCATCACTAATATTTAGCTATATGTGGTTCTAGTGGATGAAGACAATCCCATACATAAGACAATAGCATTCATCATTATTAAATCTGTTAAGGTAACAAACAATGTTACTATATAATGTTAAACATAAATTGTATTGTGAAATATGTGAAAACACTAAAACAGGTAAAATATATAAAAAGTATATATAAATATATATAATTTAATAACTGTTTATTTCTACTGTAGTTAAATTATAAGCTTTGTTTAGTATGATCATTTATTTTCAATGATTATAAATTGTTGACAAGTGAATTAGACATTTACAATTTCATTGTATGAGGATGATGAAACTCTAAATGCTAAAACAAATGAATTGAAAACCAGTTTCTGAAACAGCTGTTTTTGACTTATTATTGACATATAATGGTTAAGATTTTGAGACAAATAGGAGAGAATCTGCCTTCCGTAACTAAATGTGTGCACATTATGCAAATGGTATTAAATAAGTCTATCTGCAATGAAAACAGAGCATTAGAAAGCATTAATTTAATTAGTTGTTTGTACTGTATGTCCTGGCTGTACTGATACAGTAAAGATGTATATCTTTGTACCGTGTTAGCCAGTAGATAGAAAAATATTTAGAGTTGAGAGTCCTCAGTGGTTGATACCTTTTAATGGCTAACTGAAAAGATGGTAACAAATTGCAAGCTTTTGAGACTACTCAGGTCTCTTCATCAGGCAAAGACTAATACAAAATCTGAAGAATCACATATTTATACACAACACAGCACAGAAACAATGTGTTTTGAATGGCATTGTTTCTTTGCTGTGTTGTGTATAAATATATGATTCTTCAGATTTTGTATTAGTCTTTGCCTGATGAAGAGACCCGAGTAGTCTCGAAAGCTTGCAATTTATCATCATCTTTTCAGTTAGCCATTAAAAGGTATCAACCACTGAGGACTCTCAATTCTAAATATTTTTCTATCTACTGGCTAACACGGTACATAGATATACATCTTTACTGTATCAGTACAGCTAGGACATACAGTACAAACAACTAATTAAATTAATGCTTTCTAATGCTCTGTTTTCATTGCAGATAGACTTACTAGCTGTACTGAACATTGTCACTTCTCCGCATTATTCTTAGACAGTTCAGTGCCTGGACAGTATCATAGACAGAAATAAAGAGAACGAAGGCGAAACATATACTGCAGCCTTCCTACTCCATCGATTACTACCGGATACACTGTTACATTTATTAAATCATTCTTTCATTTCTTTCTTTTAACTGATTTCAAGAGGCACCTAACAAGACACTGATGAAGTGTCATCTCTAAATATTATCTGAAAACCGTACACACTTGCTGCAAGTACAAAGCTCCAATGGGTATTATAGGTGAGGGTTATTCTTTGATAATTTAAAAAAAAGACAAGCAGCGCTCATATCATTTAGAGTAGTAAGTACACAGAGCACACTGAGTGAACAGAAAATCAATTTGCTTAAATCATTTAGAAACAGTCGAGCTGCACTGGCTAAAACATTTTAGATATTCAGTATTGGGCTTAAAGAATATGGCAGCAGATGGTATGGATATTGATATTGGTATTTACTGTATATAGTAGCCCCATAGTAACACATTACAGTAATCATATAACATCACTGCTTTTACTTTCCCGATTACGTAGCAGTATGATTCATTGTGTTTTTTTTAAGGTTAAATGTGTTGAAAGCATTTAAAGGGAACTTGTCACAAGTTGTTCCCAATATAAACTAAAATCCACAGATTTAAAAGTAACCTGTCAGCAGGATTTTGGCAAGTAAACTACAGGTATTGTCATGTTGGCGCTGTTACACTGATTAAAATGATACCTGCAGTGAAGAAATCAGTTTTGTGATTATTGTGTAATGTTTGTGTAAATTTTCATTTAATGATATGTTCATGCTTTAGAGTTGGCCTGTAGGCAGGACTTATCTTGACGCTCTAAGCCAGAAAATCAAGAAAAGATCTGCGCACAGGCTGGCCCCAAACCACAAGCATATTCCTTATCAAAGAGACAGACTTACTCTGTGCTGCTTGGCGAGGCAACCTCACAGCAATTTCTACTCCATTATCACAGCCTGGGTGCACTGCTGCAGAAAGCACAGTCGCTGTGTGCTCATTTCTGGCGTTCACACCGGCGTCTCATCAACTTGCATTGCTATAGAAGTCTTTCAGTATAACGTTTAACCAGTTGATATGCTCTGTGAAGACATGGTGGAATTCCACTCTGAAAATGTTGCAGCGACTGTAGCAGCAGCGACAATCTTTGGTTAAGTATGACTTTTTGCATAGTCTGTCCCAATGTAGTACGAACATGTAGCAAATCACGCTTGCGGAGTGGGCACAGATGAAAGACCTCTGCACCCTTCTGCACAGTTTTGAAATGGCTAGTAAGATAGTTAGCACTGACATTGCAGTTATCAGCATCACTATTTTGATCATCTACATGCTGTACCACACTTTGAATGTGGGAGGAGATGGTGGTCACAGAGAAAGAAGAGGAAGCAGAGGAGGATGCGGAAGTGATAACAATATCTGTAAATTTTGGACTGTTGTCGCACAGGCAGGTGCCATGGGAAGGTGGATGAGGCTCATGGTACCAGTCAAACTGTTAGTAAAGGTGCAGAAGTTGAGAAACAAATGAAGGATGAGGAAGAAGACATGATGGAAGTGCAACAGTCAGGAAATGAAGAGGATAACGATCCTCTCTCTGTTGTCTGTGGTTGGCGGGAGGGGATGGAGGAAGCAAGCTTAAGTTTTACCCCGCCACAAATACACCATGCACTTGTACCTCAAGAATGCCTTCTTGCTTCGCTAGCATCAACATGATAGGATTAGAAATAGTGTGGTCTACTGGGTTGCCACTCTGTTAGATCCATGGTATAAGAGTAAATTGTGCCAGATGCTTCCCTACCCTGGAAAGGGACGTGGGCTTGCTGTAGTATCAAAATACACTTTTAGACAATCTTAAGAATGTTTTTTCCGAGACAACAGTGAGGCACACAGGGTACATTGCAGTTATAGATTTCCAACCTCAGGAACCTCAAGTCATCAATGCAAAAACATTATCAGCTGTGAAAGTGGCAGCAAGTTGGCAGAGTGATTAGCACTTGCAAACCACACCAAGGATAACATATGTGTAACGAATGGAAGCGGAGGCAGAGGTGGTGAAGTTCACATTCGTTTTTATTTTTTAATGTGGAACCTCGAGACCACGGTCCGGGGGGCTCTGAAGGGGGCGTAACTAGTGAGCCCTGGGTACCCGTAGTAAGGCCCCTCGAACAGGACCAGAATGGAATACCCGGAGGACACAGGTGCTACCTCCAGTTAGACCCCGGACACATGGCAGCTGTCCCAGAGGGACCAAAAGGGTAACAGGTATTTACAGAGTCTGTGGAGGGTTCTTGACGGAGAAGGGTAAGGTCCTGGTCCAGAACGGATGGTAGTAGGCTGGCTCCAGTGACCTTGTCACGGTCCACGGGTACGGATGGCTTATAGCGGAACGGGATGACACTTGCGCCAGTAATAGCCGAGATTGTCCAGGTTAGCCAGATACGGGTTAGCAATGATCTGAGGAGACAAACAGTATCAGCGAAGCACAGAGACTGCAGACGCAGCGCAGACAGATCAGGAACAGAACCGGATGTAGCAATGATAGAACACGTTGCTCCGCCACTCCCCTAATGGTGGAGTGACCAGATATAGTACTGAGTGCGCAGCCATTGGTTAATTAGCTATTTCAAAAAATGCACGCTGCCCCTTTAAGAGAGACGGTGGGCGCGGCCTCGCGTCCTAAGCAGACTATCTGGAGGCCTGCCAGCAGCGTGCCAGGAAGTGGAGGAGGACACAGGACGCCGAGGAGCAGATGGGACAGGTGAGTGAGCAGAACGGAGTGCAGAGCCAGCGCTGGGACCGAGTGTAACAGTATCCCCCTCTTTACTCCCCCTCTTTTTCAAGCCTGCGTGAAATCTTTTAAGAAGAAGAGGAGCCTGGATGTTCTCTTTAGGCTCCCAAGATCTCTCCTCAGGACCAAAACCTTTCCAGTCCACCAGGTAATAGATCCTACCTCTTACTCTCTTAGAGGCCAAGATATGTTTTACCTCAAAAACATCATCCTCAGAGACCGGATCAGGAGTGGTACCCGGGTCCTTAAAGAAGGAGCTCAACACTACTGGTTTGAGGAGGGAAACATGAAAGGAGTTAGGTACTCGTAGAGAATTAGGCAATTTCAGTTTATAAGAGACCGGGTTGATTTGTCTCAAGACTTCAAAGGGACCAATGAAACGGGGACCCAATTTGTACGATGGTAACTTCAGACAGATGTACTTGGAGGAGAGCCATACCTTGTCTCCTGGACGAAAGATGGGAGCCTCCAAACGTCTTTTGTCCGCATGCGTTTTCATACGTTGAGAAGCTTTCTCCAAAGCCGACCTGGTCTCTCTCCAAATGTCCGAGAAATTCTTAGACAAGGTATCGACTGCCGGAACATCAGACAATCCCGAGACAGGAAGAGGAATTCCGGGTTGCAGTCCAAACACAATCTGAAAGGGAGACTTTCCAGAAGATTCACTTACTTGGTTGTTGTAGGAGAATTCCGCCCAGGGCAGTAATTCTACCCAGTCATTATGATGAGCGTTGACGAAGTGACGCAGGTATCCAGCCAGGATTTGATTGATCCTCTCCACTTGCCCATTAGACTGGGGATGATATGCAGAAGAAAAATCTAGTTCAATTTTTACCATTTTACAGAGTCCTCTCCAGAACTAAGAGGTGAACTGGACGCCCCTGTCGGACACGATGTGGAGAGGAAATCCATGTAGACGGAAGATGTGCTGAATGAAGTGAGTGGCCAGTTCTGGAGCAGACGGGAGGCCAGATAGCGGAACGAAGTGGGCCATTTTAGAGAAGCGGTCCACCACAACCCATACCACTGAGCAGCCAGAAGAAATGGGAAGATCCGTGATGAAATCCATCGCGATGTTCTGCCAGGGAGCGGACGGAATCGAAAGAGGCAGAAGCCTGCGGCTGGTAGATGTTTAACAGTTTTGTTACGGGCACATGAAGGACAGGCTGCGACGAACTCCTGGATATCCTTGCCCATGGTAGGCCACCAGTAATAACGGGAGATGAGTTGTTGCGTCTTTCTCTGACCAGCATGGCCAGCCAACTTAGAAGAATGACCCCAGCGCAGAACACGACTACGATCAGAGGCGGACACGAAAGTCTTCCCAGGAGGAAGCCGGGCCAGATCAATGGAGGCAACAGAGACTAACTTAGAAGGTTCAATAATGTGCTGAGGTTCCTCCTCCAGTTCAGGAGGCAAGAAGGCTCTAGAGAGTGTGTCTGCCTTGATGTTCTTGTCAGCTGGACGGAAATGAAGTACAAAATTGAAACGGGAAAAAAATAATGCCCAACGGGCCTGACGGGGATTCAGTCTTAAAGCAGATTGGAGATAGGCAAGGTTTTTATGGTCGGTGAATATGATTACCTGGTGATGAGCTCCTTCAAGAAGATGTCTCCATTCTTGCAGAGCCAATTTGATGGCCAACAGTTCGCGATCACCGACAGAGTAGTTCCTTTCTGCAGGAGAAAAAACCTTGGAAAAAAAAACACACGAGATCATCCGCCCGGTAGACGACTTCTGGGTCAGAACTGCTCCTGCACCTATGGAAGAAGCGTCAACTTCAAGAAAAAATTGCTCACTTGAATTAGGACGATGGAGAACGGGTGCGGAAGCGAAGGCTTTTTTGAGAGAAACAAAGGCCTCTTCTGCCTCGGAGGACCATTCCTTAGAGTTTACACCTTTCCGGGTTAAGGCTGTGATTGGAGCCACTCGGGTGGAAAAGTGTGGAATAAATTGCCGGTAGTAATTGGCGAACCCGAGGAACCTTTGTATGGCTTTTAGCCCAGACGGACGAGGCCAGTTGAGAACTGCAGACAACTTCTCCGGATCCATCTTTAATCCTGTGGAAGATACAATGTACCCAAGGAAAGGCAAAGAAGACTGCTCAAAGAGGCATTTCTCATATTTGGCATATAGCCTGTTCTCTCTCAGTCTTTGTAAGACCAGGCGTACTTGCCTCCGGTGTGACGTCAAGTCAGCAGAAAAAATCAAAATATCGTCCAGGTAAACCACAACACAAGTATAGAGCAAGTCCCTGAAAATGTCATTAACAAATTCCTGAAAAACCGCAGGTGCATTGCTTAGGCCGAATGGCATTACCAGGTATTCATAGTGGCCGTCACGGGTGTTGAAGGCTGTTTTCCATTCGTCCCCCTCTCTGACTCGGATCAGGTTGTAGGCCCCTCTGAGGTCCAATTTGGTGAAGATCTTGGCCCCTCGGAGACGATCAAACAGCTCTGAAATAAGAGGTAACGGATACCTGTTATGTTGTTTGATACGAATCTACCTACAACGTATTGGGGAGAAGCCATCATGACAGCTTGCTATCTTTAAAGCAGAGTGCCAGGTAAAGCCGCAAATAAAACTCCACATGAGCTATGGAACTGTGAGAAGTCTAACCTGAAGCACCTCAGGATAATTGGAAGCAAAACTTTTGTGTATGCTCCCAAAGAAAAATGTTCCAAGTGAGAATCACATGCAAAGCAAGGAGTCCTGGTTGGCTGTACCAAAACTCAAAAGGGATACAGAATCCTGCACCCAGAGACCAACACAGTAGCAGAGATGTAGCGATTGATTAAAACTCTATATCACTCAAATTCCATGAAGTTACATGAAGTTACACCAGTTATTCAATCTAAGAAGCAATAACAAGAATCTCAATCACAAAACCCAGACAACAAAAAGGAAAACACTGAAGTGTGGCTAAGCTCTGAAGCCACCAAGGAAGACACAGAAGAACCAAGTCAACCTCCAGTCAGGAGATCAGAAAGGCCAAACAAAGGTATCCCAGCTAGATATCTTTCTTATTTGGTCAGAACACTTCCTAGACCAGTTTGGAATGTCAGAAGCAAAAGGTGCGTCAACACCAATGGATCCGTCCTACTTAAAGTTGGAAGGAGAAGAAGATCTGCTACCCAGAAATGAGAGATACCGACAAGCAGTGGGGGCGCTTCTGTACATAGCAACCACAACTCATCCAGATATCACAGCCACAGTAGGAATTCTCTGCTGACGTGTGATCAACCCATGCCAAAGAGGTTGGAATGCAATTAAGAGAATTCTTCAATTTCTTAAAGAAACTCAATGGCTAAATATTAAGATATCTGCATCAGGAGATCTCACTCTCAGTGGTTATGTGGATGTAGATTGGGATGGAGATTAAAGTGATCAGAAATCAACAAGTGGTTACTTGTTCAAGTTAGGAGAAAATTCATTTTCTTGGTCCAACAGAAAACAAGTGCCAGTCGCATTACCTTCTACAGAAGCAGAATATATGTCTGCTGCTTATGCAAGTCAAGAAGTAATTTGGTTGAAAAAACTTTTTGAAGATTTTGGCAAGCCACTAGCTCAACCAACAGTTATCAATGAGGACAACCAAGGATGCATTAAACTTGCCAGCAGTGAGAAGATTAGTGCAAGGACTAAGCACATTGATGTAAAACATTACCACTTACATGACATTGTGGAACGTGGTGTACTCGAGTTTGTTTATTGCGAGTCTGACAAGATGATAGCTGATGGTATGACAAAGCCATTATCAAGAGCCAAGTTTGTGGACTTCAGAACCGCAATGTGACTAACAGGATAAGTAGTTGTTGAGTGGGGATGTTGGAATGTGTTTGGTGCAACAACTTCATTCCTGTCTACGAGTGTTTAGTTGCTAGATTTGTATACTGTTTATAAAGTAAAAAGAAACCTCCCAGAATCTCACATAAGGAGAGCATGAGACTGTATTTCCTGTTTTTTCTGTGTCTGTGTATGAGAGAAGCAGTCTGCTGTAGATGCTGCACAGACAGAGACACACAAATGATTTATTCCTGATCTATTAAGCTTATCATATATTGTTCCTGTCTTTTCCTGAATAAAGAAGCTCTGTTGTCACATGCTTGGAGAGTATCCTGAATAATCCGCTGCCAACTACATACCATATTTTTCGGACTATAAGACGCATTGGACCATAAGACGCACCCCAAATTTTCAGAAGGAAAATAAGGGGAAAAAAAATAATGTGTCAAATGGAGGTCCGTCTTACAGTCCGAATTCAGGTTACAAGCGAAGAGATCAGCACAGGTAGAGGAGTGGTCACGGGTCGTTTGGTGGTCCAGGCTGGTGCAGTGGTGGTGCTCTGTGTTGCAGAGGTGCTCTGTGGGGTGCTCTGTGTCCGTGGGTTGGCTGTGCTCTGTGGGGTGGCTGTGTTCTGTGTGGTGGCTGTGCTCTGTGGGGTGGTTGTGCTCTGTGGGGTGGTTGTGCTCTGTCTGTGGGGTGGCTGTGCTCTGTCTGTGGGGTGGCTGTGCTCTGTCTGTGGGGTGGCTGTGCTCTGTGGGGTGGTTTTGCTCTGTCTGTGGGGTGGTTGTGCTCTGTCTGTGGGGTGGCTGTGCTCTGTCTGTGGGGTGGCTGTGCTCTGTCTGTGGGGTGGCTGTGCTCTGTCTGTGGGGTGGCTGTGCTCTGTCTGTGGGGAGGCTGTGATCTGTCTGTGGGGTGGCTGTGCTCTGTCTGTGGGGTGGCTGTGCTCTGTCTGTGGGGTGGCTGTGCTCTGTCTGTGGGGTGGCTGTGCTCTGTCTGTGGGGTGGCTGTGCTCTGTCTGTGGGGTGGCTGTGCTCTGTCTCTGGGGTGGCTGTGCTCTGTCTGTGGGGTGGCTGTGCTCTGTCTGTGGGGTGGCTGTGCTCTGTCTGTGGGGTGGCTGTGCTCTGTCTGTGGGGTGGCTGTGCTCTGTCTGTGGGGTGGCTGTGCTCCTTACTACTCCTGTGGCGGTGGTCCCAATGCAGCCTCCCTGTGCTCTGTGGTGTCCGGGCTCTGTGATGTGGTGGCAGCCGGCCTCTGTACTGCGTGGGGGCTCCGCTGGCATTTCGTCATAGCCTGGAAGCCCCTCACAGCTCTGTAGCGGCGGCGCGGAGGTTGCAGAGACGCGGAGCAAAGATGGCCACCAGGGGCCTCTAGAAAGATGGCGGCGCATACTGAAATTCAAATCTCGGCAACGAGATCTCGTCCCGAGATCTCGGGAGACGAGATCTCGTTGCCGAGATTTGAATTTCAGTATGCGCCGCCATCTTTCTGGAGGCCCCTGGCGGCCATCTTTGCTTTGCGTCTCTGCAACCTCCGTGTCACCGCAACAGAGCTGCGGGGGGCTTCCAGGTTATGACGAAATGCCAGCGGAGCCCCACATGCAGCACGGAGCCCCCCACGCAGTACAGAGGCCCGCTGCCACCACATCAGAGCCCGGAAACCACCGCACCACAGAGCATCGGGACCGCCGCCGCCACCGGATTTTTAGGTATGTTGCGACCATAAGACGCACCTCCATTTTCCCCCAAAATTTTTGTGGAAAAAAGTGCGTCTTATGGTCCGAAAAATACGGTATATATGTTTGTGTATATATATATATATATACATATATACACACACACACACACACACACACACACACACACAAACACACATATATATGTCCTCCAACCTGGTTTATATGTCCCTTATCTTGGACCCCATCCTGGTATACATATCCCCCATACTGGTATATTTGTCCCCCATTCTGCCGTTGTTCTTTAGTGCATAGAAAAAAAAAGAATTTACTCACCTTCCCTCCACTCCCCCACTATATGGAACCGTCTTCTGAAGCCAGAAGCTGACTTCAGCATGCAAGCAATGGAGTGAATGACATCACTGCCATAAGACCCCAGTCATGTGCATGCTGAAATCAACTGCTGGCCTCGGATTTTCTGACAGCGTGTATTGCAGAGCATAGACTCAAAGAGATCTATCATCCTTTCATCACTAATATTTAGCTATATGTGGTTCTAGTGGATGAAGACAATCCCATACATAAGACAATAGCATTCATCATTATTAAATCTGTTAAGGTAACAAACAATGTTACTATATAATGTTAAACATAAATTGTATTGTGAAATATGTGAAAACACTAAAACAGGTAAAATATATAAAAAGTATATATAAATATATAATTTAATAACTGTTTATTTCTACTGTAGTTAAATTATAAGCTTTGTTTAGTATGATCATTTATTTTCAATGATTATAAATTGTTGACAAGTGAATTAGACATTTACAATTTCATTGTATGAGGATGATGAAACTCTAAATGCTAAAACAAATGAATTGAAAACCAGTTTCTGAAACAGCTGTTTTTGACTTATTATTGACATATAATGGTTAAGATTTTGAGACAAATAGGAGAGAATCTGCCTTCCGTAACTAAATGTGTGCACATTATGCAAATGGTATTAAATAAGTCTATCTGCAATGAAAACAGAGCATTAGAAAGCATTAATTTAATTAGTTGTTTGTACTGTATGTCCTGGCTGTACTGATACAGTAAAGATGTATATCTTTGTACCGTGTTAGCCAGTAGATAGAAAAATATTTAGAGTTGAGAGTCCTCAGTGGTTGATACCTTTTAATGGCTAACTGAAAAGATGGTAACAAATTGCAAGCTTTTGAGACTACTCAGGTCTCTTCATCAGGCAAAGACTAATACAAAATCTGAAGAATCACATATTTATACACAACACAGCACAGAAACAATGTGTTTTGAATGGCATTGTTTCTTTGCTGTGTTGTGTATAAATATATGATTCTTCAGATTTTGTATTAGTCTTTGCCTGATGAAGAGACCCGAGTAGTCTCGAAAGCTTGCAATTTATCATCATCTTTTCAGTTAGCCATTAAAAGGTATCAACCACTGAGGACTCTCAATTCTAAATATTTTTCTATCTACTGGCTAACACGGTACATAGATATACATCTTTACTGTATCAGTACAGCTAGGACATACAGTACAAACAACTAATTAAATTAATGCTTTCTAATGCTCTGTTTTCATTGCAGATAGACTTACTAGCTGTACTGAACATTGTCACTTCTCCGCATTATTCTTAGACAGTTCAGTGCCTGGACAGTATCATAGACAGAAATAAAGAGAACGAAGGCGAAACATATACTGCAGCCTTCCTACTCCATCGATTACTACCGGGATACACTGTTACATTTATTAAATCATTCTTTCATTTCTTTCTTTTAACTGATTTCAAGAGGCACCTAACAAGACACTGATGAAGTGTCATCTCTAAATATTATCTGAAAACCGTACACACTTGCTGCAAGTACAAAGCTCCAATGGGTATTATAGGTGAGGGTTATTCTTTGATAATTTAAAAAAAAGACAAGCAGCGCTCATATCATTTAGAGTAGTAAGTACACAGAGCACACTGAGTGAACAGAAAATCAATTTGCTTAAATCATTTAGAAACAGTCGAGCTGCACTGGCTAAAACATTTTAGATATTCAGTATTGGGCTTAAAGAATATGGCAGCAGATGGTATGGATATTGATATTGGTATTTACTGTATATAGTAGCCCCATAGTAACACATTACAGTAATCATATAACATCACTGCTTTTACTTTCCCGATTACGTAGCAGTATGATTCATTGTGTTTTTTTTAAGGTTAAATGTGTTGAAAGCATTTAAAGGGAACTTGTCACAAGTTGTTCCCAATATAAACTAAAATCCACAGATTTAAAAGTAACCTGTCAGCAGGATTTTGGCAAGTAAACTACAGGTATTGTCATGTTGGCGCTGTTACACTGATTAAAATGATACCTGCAGTGAAGAAATCAGTTTTGTGATTATTGTGTAATGTTTGTGTAAATTTTCATTTAATGATATGTTCATGCTTTAGAGTTGGCCTGTAGGCAGGACTTATCTTGACGCTCTAAGCCAGAAAATCAAGAAAAGATCTGCGCACAGGCTGGCCCCAAACCACAAGCATATTCCTTATCAAAGAGACAGACTTACTCTGTGCTGCTTGGCGAGGCAACCTCACAGCAATTTCTACTCCATTATCACAGCCTGGGTGCACTGCTGCAGAAAGCACAGTCGCTGTGTGCTCATTTCTGGCGTTCACACCCGGCGTCTCATCAACTTGCATTGCTATAGAAGTCTTTCAGTATAACGTTTAACCAGTTGATATGCTCTGTGAAGACATGGTGGAATTCCACTCTGAAAATGTTGCAGCGACTGTAGCAGCAGCGACAATCTTTGGTTAAGTATGACTTTTTGCATAGTCTGTCCCAATGTAGTACGAACATGTAGCAAATCACGCTTGCGGAGTGGGCACAGATGAAAGACCTCTGCACCCTTCTGCACAGTTTTGAAATGGCTAGTAAGATAGTTAGCACTGACATTGCAGTTATCAGCATCACTATTTTGATCATCTACATGCTGTACCACACTTTGAATGTGGGAGGAGATGGTGGTCACAGAGAAAGAAGAGGAAGCAGAGGAGGATGCGGAAGTGATAACAATATCTGTAAATTTTGGACTGTTGTCGCACAGGCAGGTGCCATGGGAAGGTGGATGAGGCTCATGGTACCAGTCAAACTGTTAGTAAAGGTGCAGAAGTTGAGAAACAAATGAAGGATGAGGAAGAAGACATGATGGAAGTGCAACAATCAGGAAATGAAGAGGATAACGATCCTCTCTCTGTTGTCTGTGGTTGGCGGGAGGGGATGGAGGAAGCAAGCTTAAGTTTTACCCCGCCACAAATACACCATGCACTTGTACCTCAAGAATGCCTTCTTGCTTCGCTAGCATCAACATGATAGGATTAGAAATAGTGTGGTCTACTGGGTTGCCACTCTGTTAGATCCATGGTATAAGAGTAAATTGTGCCAGATGCTTCCCTACCCTGGAAAGGGACGTGGGCTTGCTGTAGTATCAAAATACACTTTTAGACAATCTTAAGAATGTTTTTTCCGAGACAACAGTGAGGCACACAGGGTACATTGCAGTTATAGATTTCCAACCTCAGGAACCTCAAGTCATCAATGCAAAAACATTATCAGCTGTGAAAGTGGCAGCAAGTTGGCAGAGTGATTAGCACTTGCAAACCACACCAAGGATAACATATGTGTAACGAATGGAAGCGGAGGCAGAGGTGGTGAAGTTCACATTCGTTTTTATTTTTTAATGTGGAACCTCGAGACCACGGTCCGGGGGCTCTGAAGGGGGCGTAACTAGTGAGCCCTGGGTACCCGTAGTAAGGCCCCTCGAACAGGACCAGAATGGAATACCCGGAGGACACAGGTGCTACCTCCAGTTAGACCCCGGACACATGGCAGCTGTCCCAGAGGGACCAAAAGGGTAACAGGTATTTACAGAGTCTGTGGAGGGTTCTTGACGGAGAAGGGTAAGGTCCTGGTCCAGAACGGATGGTAGTAGGCTGGCTCCAGTGACCTTGTCACGGTCCACGGGTACGGATGGCTTATAGCGGAACGGGATGACACTTGCGCCAGTAATAGCCGAGATTGTCCAGGTTAGCCAGATACGGGTTAGCAATGATCTGAGGAGACAAACAGTATCAGCGAAGCACAGAGACTGCAGACGCAGCGCAGACAGATCAGGAACAGAACCGGATGTAGCAATGATAGAACACGTTGCTCCGCCACTCCCCTAATGGTGGAGTGACCAGATATAGTACTGAGTGCGCAGCCATTGGTTAATTAGCTATTTCAAAAAATGCACGCTGCCCCTTTAAGAGAGACGGTGGGCGCGGCCTCGCGTCCTAAGCAGACTATCTGGAGGCCTGCCAGCAGCGTGCCAGGAAGTGGAGGAGGACACAGGACGCCGAGGAGCAGATGGGACAGGTGAGTGAGCAGAACGGAGTGCAGAGCCAGCGCTGGGACCGAGTGTAACAGTATCCCCTCTTTACTCCCCCTCTTTTTCAAGCCTGCGTGAAATCTTTTAAGAAGAAGAGGAGCCTGGATGTTCTCTTTAGGCTCCCAAGATCTCTCCTCAGGACCAAAACCTTTCCAGTCCACCAGGTAATAGATCCTACCTCTTACTCTCTTAGAGGCCAAGATATGTTTTACCTCAAAAACATCATCCTCAGAGACCGGATCAGGAGTGGTACCCGGGTCCTTAAAGAAGGAGCTCAACACTACTGGTTTGAGGAGGGAAACATGAAAGGAGTTAGGTACTCGTAGAGAATTAGGCAATTTCAGTTTATAAGAGACCGGGTTGATTTGTCTCAAGACTTCAAAGGGACCAATGAAACGGGGACCCAATTTGTACGATGGTAACTTCAGACAGATGTACTTGGAGGAGAGCCATACCTTGTCTCCTGGACGAAAGATGGGAGCCTCCAAACGTCTTTTGTCCGCATGCGTTTTCATACGTTGAGAAGCTTTCTCCAAAGCCGACCTGGTCTCTCTCCAAATGTCCGAGAAATTCTTAGACAAGGTATCGACTGCCGGAACATCAGACAATCCCGAGACAGGAAGAGGAATTCCGGGTTGCAGTCCAAACACAATCTGAAAGGGAGACTTTCCAGAAGATTCACTTACTTGGTTGTTGTAGGAGAATTCCGCCCAGGGCAGTAATTCTACCCAGTCATTATGATGAGCGTTGACGAAGTGACGCAGGTATCCAGCCAGGATTTGATTGATCCTCTCCACTTGCCCATTAGACTGGGGATGATATGCAGAAGAAAAATCTAGTTCAATTTTTACCATTTTACAGAGTCCTCTCCAGAACTAAGAGGTGAACTGGACGCCCCTGTCGGACACGATGTGGAGAGGAAATCCATGTAGACGGAAGATGTGCTGAATGAAGTGAGTGGCCAGTTCTGGAGCAGACGGGAGGCCAGATAGCGGAACGAAGTGGGCCATTTTAGAGAAGCGGTCCACCACAACCCATACCACTGAGCAGCCAGAAGAAATGGGAAGATCCGTGATGAAATCCATCGCGATGTTCTGCCAGGGAGCGGACGGAATCGAAAGAGGCAGAAGCCTGCGGCTGGTAGATGTTTAACAGTTTTGTTACGGGCACATGAAGGACAGGCTGCGACGAACTCCTGGATATCCTTGCCCATGGTAGGCCACCAGTAATAACGGGAGATGAGTTGTTGCGTCTTTCTCTGACCAGCATGGCCAGCCAACTTAGAAGAATGACCCCAGCGCAGAACACGACTACGATCAGAGGCGGACACGAAAGTCTTCCCAGGAGGAAGCCGGGCCAGATCAATGGAGGCAACAGAGACTAACTTAGAAGGTTCAATAATGTGCTGAGGTTCCTCCTCCAGTTCAGGAGGCAAGAAGGCTCTAGAGAGTGTGTCTGCCTTGATGTTCTTGTCAGCTGGACGGAAATGAAGTACAAAATTGAAACGGGAAAAAAATAATGCCCAACTGCCTGACGGGGATTCAGTCTTAAAGCAGATTGGAGATAGGCAAGGTTTTTATGGTCGGTGAATATGATTACCTGGTGATGAGCTCCTTCAAGAAGATGTCTCCATTCTTGCAGAGCCAATTTGATGGCCAACAGTTCGCGATCACCGACAGAGTAGTTCCTTTCTGCAGGAGAAAAAACCTTGGAAAAAAAAACACACGAGATCATCCGCCCGGTAGACGACTTCTGGGTCAGAACTGCTCCTGCACCTATGGAAGAAGCGTCAACTTCAAGAAAAAATTGCTCACTTGAATTAGGACGATGGAGAACGGGTGCGGAAGCGAAGGCTTTTTTGAGAGAAACAAAGGCCTCTTCTGCTCGGAGGACCATTCCTTAGAGTTTACACCTTTCCGGGTTAAGGCTGTGATTGGAGCCACTCGGGTGGAAAAGTGTGGAATAAATTGCCGGTAGTAATTGGCGAACCCGAGGAACCTTTGTATGGCTTTTAGCCCAGACGGACGAGGCCAGTTGAGAACTGCAGACAACTTCTCCGGATCCATCTTTAATCCTGTGGAAGATACAATGTACCCAAGGAAAGGCAAAGAAGACTGCTCAAAGAGGCATTTCTCATATTTGGCATATAGCCTGTTCTCTCTCAGTCTTTGTAAGACCAGGCGTACTTGCCTCCGGTGTGAGTCAAGTCAGCAGAAAAAATCAAAATATCGTCCAGGTAAACCACAACACAAGTATAGAGCAAGTCCCTGAAAATGTCATTAACAAATTCCTGAAAAACCGCAGGTGCATTGCTTAGGCCGAATGGCATTACCAGGTATTCATAGTGGCCGTCACGGGTGTTGAAGGCTGTTTTCCATTCGTCCCCCTCTCTGACTCGGATCAGGTTGTAGGCCCCTCTGAGGTCCAATTTGGTGAAGATCTTGGCCCTCGGAGACGATCAAACAGCTCTGAAATAAGAGGTAACGGATACCTGTTTTTTACCGTGATTTGATTTAGACCCCGATAGTCAATGCAGGGCCACAAGGATCCATCCTTTTTCTTCACAAAGAAGAATCCAACTCCTGCCGGTGACGATGACTTTCGGATAAATCCTCTAGCCAGATTCTCTTGGATGTAGTCCGACATGGCCTGAGTCTCTGCCTGTGAAAGGGGATAAACTCTCCCGCGAGGAGGAGATGCTCCAGGAAGAAGCTCTATCTGACAGTCATACGACCTGTGTGGAGGTAGTCTCTCAGCCTCCTTTTTCCCAAAGATGTCAGAGAAGGACCAATAGACGGAAGGCAACCCTGGCAGGGTATCAGGCTGGACTGGAGGCGAAACAGGTTGAATCCGGGTTAAGCAACGATTCATGCAGGTATCTCCCCAACGCAGAACTTCTCCAGTTTTCCAATTAAGGACTGGTTCATGCATCTGGAGCCAAGGTAAACCTAAAAGCATGGGATGGGATAAACCGGGATATACATAAAATCGCATTCGTTCAGTATGAATTAGACCTACCCGGAGTTCCACCAACTCGGTTTGAAACTGGACGGGCTCGGTCAGCGGTTTGCCATCCACGGCGGACACCTGTAACGGATCAGGAAGACGCTGGACTGGTAAGCGGTAATGATCCACAACCGCCTGCTGGATGAAGTTCCCTGCAGGTCCAGAATCCAGTAGACAATGTTCGGAGAATTTTATTGCTCCATAGGACACGGAGACTGAGATGTGTAAAGAGGGAGAGGACTGTTCTCTACCTAGGTTGGCCCCTCCTACCGGACCTAGGCACTGGAGTTTCCCGACTTTTTAGGACAGAAATGGATCAAATGTTCAGAACTACCGCAGTAGTAACAACTTCCCTCCTTGCGACGTTCCTCCCGGCGGCGGGTGGCCAAACTTACATGGTCCACCTCCATGGCCTCGGAAGCGGAGGGCGAAGTACCTGTTTTGTACAAACTAGAGTCCAGGTGATAGGACCTTTTGTCCCGCTTGATCTCCATGGAGCGCTCCTGAAAACGCAGGTCAATTCGGGTTGCCAAGGATATTAGCTCTTCCAAGAGGGTAGGTCTGTCCCGTCCTGCCAGCTCATCCTTGATTCTTCCGGATAGGCCTTCCCAGAAGTTAGCAACCAGGGCCTCATTGTTCCACGATAATTCAGACGAGAGGGTGCGGAATTTAACAGCATACTGAGCTACCGTGAGAGTACCTTGGCGCAGGTGGAGCAGAGCTGAGGCAGTCGAAGTGGTGCGACCAGGTTCATCGAAAGTCCTGCGAAAAGCCTCTAGGAAAGATTGAAGATCGTTAACCAGCGGATCCCCTCTCTCCCATAGCGGGTTTAGCCAGGCGAGGGCCTCTCCTCCCAGGTGTGACATGATGAAGCCCACCTTGGCTCGGTCAGAAGCAAACATATGCCCAAGATTTCGAAGTGTAGAGTGCACTGATTGAGGAAACCCCGACACAGAGTAGGGTCACCCTGGAAACGGGTAGGAGCCGCCAGACGAGGACCTTGACTTGCCATGGGAACTGGTACCTGATTATTGATAGAAGAGTCAGGTGCAGACGAGGACCCTAAGGAATCCATGCGGGTAGACAAGCTGCGTAGATAAGTCTGATCTTGTCCTGTTGAACTCCCAAACGGGTCACCTCCTGGCACAGATCCGTGGTCGGAGATCTCTGGGATCCAGCGGGTTCCATGGCCGGAGCAAACTGTAACGAATGGAAGCGGAGGCAGAGGTGGTGAAGTTCACATTCGTTTTTATTTTTTAATGTGGAACCTCGAGACCACGGTCCGGGGGGCTCCGAAGGGGGCTTAACTAGTGAGCCCCGGGTACCCGTAGTAAGGCCCCTCGAACAGGACCAGAATGGAATACCCGGAGGACACAGGTGCTACCTCCAGTTAGACCCCGGACACGTGGCAGCTGTCCCAGAGGGACCAAAAGGGTAACAGGTATTTACAGAGTCTGTGGAGGGTTCTTGACGGAGAAGGGTAAGGTCCTGGTCCAGAACGGATGGTAGTAGGCTGGCTCCAGTGACCTTGTCACGGTCCACTGGTACGGATGGCTGATGGTGGAACGGGATGACACTTGCGTCAGTAATAGCCGAGATTGTCCAGGTTAGCCAGATACGGGTTAGCAATGATCTGAGGAGACAAACAGTATCAGCGAAGCACAGAGACTGCAGACGCAGCGCAGACAGATCAGGAACAGAACCGGATGTAGCAATGATAGAACACGTTGCTCCGGCACTCCCCTAATGGTGGAGTGACCAGATATAGTACTGAGTGCGCAGCCATTGGTTAATTAGCTATTTCAAAAAATGCACGCTGCCCCTTTAAGAGAGACGGTGGGCGCGGCCTCGCGTCCTAAGCAGACTATCTGGAGGCCTGCCAGCAGCGTGCCAGGAAGTGGAGGAGGACACAGGATGCCGAGGAGCAATGGGACAGGTGAGTGAGCAGAACGGAGTGCAGAGCCAGCGCTGTGACCAAGTGTAACAATATGCAAGGAATTTGAATGTTCTCTCCATGTTGTCTTGGGTTTCTTCCTGGCAAACCGGTTTCCTCCCACGCTTCAAAGACATACTGATGAGAAATTTAGTTTGTGAGCCCTTATGGCGACAGTGCTGAAAATGTGCGTGAAGTGTTGTGTAATTAATGGCGCTATATAAGTGAGTAAAATAAATAAAATAAAAAAAAATCAATTTCTGTGAGTCATTTCACTCATTTTTTTTACCAGCCCGTGCACCAGCAGATCAGAGTACAAGTCTGGCACTTAGTGAATATCAATGCCATCAGGGCGGGGTTTGGACTTTTTTGCATTTTGGTCTTCAAAATGGAAGAGTGGCCTAAGCTTGCCTGTCACACCTTGGAGGTTTGTAATGCCAGGCAGCCAGCACTCTCTCAGAACGTGTCTTCAGTGCTGCTGGTGGTGTCCTGACGGATGTCCCTTGAAAGTGTAAAAAATACCTAACCTTCATTAAGATGAACAAGTCATGAATTTCCATTGCACCCCAGTTACTGACTGGGCATACGCTGCATTGATCTCCTGTTATTGCAGTCTGTCCCACCTTTGTCGTAACTTCTGTGGCTGCTCTTGATACTGCTGCTTACAATTCTATTAAATTTGGAGAGTTCAAGTTGGGTCTCAATCTGGTGGGCTGCCTTTAGTGGAAGGGGTGTACAAGCCCCATTATACTATTTCTACTCTGGGGAAAATGATAATGTCTGTAAAGTGCTGTGAAATTAATGGCGCTAGAAACTTGAGGAAAATAAATAAATTAATAAAATAAATTGATGCCACTTTAGTGGTGTCTACCCTATTTTTTGGAAATTTTTAGACTCCAAGGTAGGTCACCTTCATGTGTGTTGCTTGAATTTTTCAGTGCTCTCAGACCAACAGGCCTACAACTGTCACTCATCCATCTGTTACTGATCAATGTTTGTGCTAGAAATGCTGGTCCAAGCCCTGTCCCAGGCCATATCCCATGCTAAAATGTGGCCTGCAGATTGGACCACAAAATTAGCACAAAGAATTTATATACTGAATTGTAGTCTGCTTTCTGGAGCATGATGTTAGTACAAACAATTTAGATTCAGAAATGTGAACTCATGGCTGGAGAAAAACTAGTAGCACTAACTATTTTTATACTGAAATGTGGCCTTGTTTTATTACCACTGTAGTAGCACAAGTATTTTGTTTTTTCAAATGTGGACTCCTGCGTAGGTTAAAATATTATAAGCACAAAATATTTTTCTGCAGAAATGTTGCATGCCTTCTCGAACACACTATTAGAACAAACAATTTTTACACTAAAAAGTGGACTCCTGGACGGAGCCAAAATATCAGCACAAAATTATTAGATAATGAACAGTGTTGAGCGATACGATACTGCAAATATCGGGTATCGGCCGATATTAGCTGTATCGGGCTTTCGATTCCGAGTTCCGATATTGTCGTCTTATCGGATACCGGAATCGGAATTGTCACTGTCACTGTCAGTGTCCGTCGGTCGGGTCTGTCAGGAGTCAGCGGCACTTACCTGGCAGAAGATCTCCGGCGGTCACGGCCTGGACTGCTTGATGGCCGCCATCATCTTTCCCCGGCGGTCACATGCAGTTTCTCGCGATAACTGCAGTGACTGCTGGGTAATCGCGGCCGTAAAGCAGTCCGATGACGTCACCGCCGGGGAAGCAGGTAATCAGCTGTGCTGCGCCGGGATGACAGGCTCTGCCTGTCATTGCGATGTAGCAGAGCTGGATCGTCGTGGGACAGTCGTTACTATGGACTGTGTCGGACAGGTGGTATACTGTTGTTTTTTTTTTTTTTTTTTTTACAGGAGATCGCTGGCGTC
Organism: Oophaga sylvatica; assembly: GCA_033576555.1. Lineage (NCBI taxonomy): Eukaryota > Metazoa > Chordata > Amphibia > Anura > Dendrobatidae > Oophaga > Oophaga sylvatica. The sequence continues at coordinate 155,772,535 of JARQOD010000002.1, read as the reverse complement.
GCAGGAATGAGAGTATAATAAAAGAAATGAAAACTGTTGTCTCTTTTATTTCATTGAAAGACTTTTTTCTTGCTTTGTTCTTTTTTTATACATTTAAAAACTTTGGGATTAATAATGGATCGGTGTCTTATTGACGCCTATCCATTATTAACCGGGCTTATTGTCACCGTGCAATCAACGGTGACATTAACCCCTTATTACCCCACTTGCCACCGCTACAGGGCAGTGGGAAGAGCCGGGTAAAGTGCCACAATTGGCACATCTTTTGATGCGCCAAATGTGGGGCTGCTGTAGCCTGGTATTATCAGGCTGTTGAGGGCCAAAATCCATGGGCCTTGACAGTCTTTTAATACCAGGCTGCAGCAGTCTGCATTTTACTTGGCTGGTTAACAAAAATAGGGGGACCCCTACGCCGTTTTTTTTTCGAGGGGATCCCCTATTTTTGTTAACCTGCCAAGCTAAGCAGACTGCTGTGGCCTGGTATTATCAGGCTGGCAAGGTCCATGGATCTTGGCTCATTACCAGCCTGAAAAACCAGGCCTCAGCAGTCTGCTTCATCTGGCTGGTTAACAAAAATAGGGGGGACCCCACGCCAATTTTTTTTCGAGGGGATCCCCTATTTTTGTTAACCAGCAAAGATAAGCAGACTGCTGTGGCCTGGTATTATCAGGCTGGCAAGCAGGGTCGGACTGAGGCACCGGGACACCGGAGAAACCTACGGTGGGCCCCAGCTCCTGCGTGGTGGGCCCTGATTTGAAAGGATAGGTCGCGGGGCAGAGGGGGCGGTGGCCCCGGGGCCCGCGCTCTGAGGGGGCCCACCCGTAGCTACGATACAGTTACATTCTGCGGCAGAGCAGGGAGAATCGGTCTCCCTGCTCTGCCGCCCGGAAGCTATGGGGCCTGAACAGGCGTTGGGGGGCCCGGTGCCAGCAGTGGGCCCCCACCCGTCATCGGAGGGTTCAGCTGTATCGGCATCCAGCCGATAAAGCTGACCGCATAGAGAGAGAAGGAGTGAGCACTCCTTCTCTCCCATAATCCCCCTCAGCGTATGACAGCGGGCGCAATAACATCACCTGCCGGCGTCCGCTGTCAGACGCTGAGAGGGAGAACAGTGAGCAGCACAGGAGCCGGGAGGTGAGTATTTTTTTTATTTTTTTTTTAATGGGGGTGCAGTCGAGTCCTGGCTGGAGAAGTTGTCATATCGGTGTGGGCCAGATGGAAAAGACATGAAAAGTGAACAATTCCATTAGAAAGAACATCAGCGGTAAGTCATTATCTGTACCTGTGCTGTAATCTATATGTTCTGTAGGACTGGTATTATTTAACACAGACCATATGGCGGTAATATCAATATTGGTCTTTTTATATATAGATTATTTTGGCCAACAGCGCGGTCATTTGCTGAGGTTCTCTGATGATGGGCCCACTCAGAAGTTTTGCCCCCACTAAACCAAAACCCTAGCTACGCCTATGGCTCTCTCTCTAGTCTTTCTTTCTCGCTCTCTGTTCTTTCCTTCTCGCTCTCTGTTCTTTTTTCTCTCTGTTCTTTCTTTCTCTCTTTTCTTTCTTTCCTCTCTTTCTCTGTTTGTTCTTTCTCTCTCGCTGCTCTTTCTTTCTTTTCCTCAGTACCAGCCACTGTGCCCTCATTACCAGTCAGTGTGATCAGCAGTGCTAAATGGTTACGCTTGGGGCGAGGATATGGGTGTGATTAGCTGTGAAATGGGTGTTGTCGGGGCGTGGTCTAAAATTTTCAGCGGCGCGCAACACGCGCCGCAGCCTTTAATCCTCTTTCCTGTCTTCCAAATTTGGGAGGTATGCTGTATGACCTCCCTACAACTTCTGGCCATGCTCCTGATGAGCGCGACGGATGGTCTCGTGAGGGATCTCCTCCCACACCTGGACTAAAGCATCCACCAACTCCTGGACAGTCTGTGGTGCAACGTGGCATGGCCTAAAATTTTCTGCAGCATGCACAGCGTGCCACAGCCTTTGTCCCTCTTTCCCTTATTCAAAGGTTGGGAAGTATGATGGTGGGCCCCAAGAATATATTTTCTCTGGTGGGCCCAAGGTACTCCAGTCCGACGCTGCTGGCAAGGTCCATGTATGTTGGCTCCTTAACAGCCTTAAATACCATGCCTCAGCAGCAGGGGCGTACATATAAATCATGGGGCCCCATAGCAAAAGTCTGAATGTTCCCCACCCCCCCAAAAAAAAAACCCAGAGGCATTGTAAATGTAAAGTGCCAGCACAGTGAGGGAAGTTGAGTCGCACAGAGGCAGGGGTTTTGGGGGTACTCGGCACCGATCACGTCGACTTCTATGGGGGATGTCACGAGTAGCACAGCTCGGTCCGTGACCTGGGCGATCACTGGAATGTGGGATATTTCCAGGGGATGATAGAATGTTCGTGTAGTTTGTCGTGACGCCACCTGTAGTACCTGGTCAGGGTGACCAGCGCTGCTGTGCAGGTCCTCTGGAAGGGATGGTGTAGTGCAGGTAGGTGATAAGTCTTCTACAGGTAAGACGGTATCCTTCCAGGGCAGATAGATGTGAGCTAGAGCAATGGTGCAGAGTGATGTAGCAGAGTGGAGTATGCGACGTAGTAAGAAAGCAGGAAAGGAAACAATTCTTACTACAAAGACATGCAGCATAAGGCTGCCTCAACCCCTCCCATCCAACTAGCTACACCCTGTTCTAACCAGCCTGAGCTAGACCATCCCATTGGGTCCACCTACACTCAGCTGGCATAGTGTACTGTTGAATGCAGTGGTTGGAGTCAATGGGGTGTTTCCTCCTTACCTGAGAGTAAGTTGTCACACCGCTGGGTGTGATGCAACATCTCTGTGGCGACTGGACCCTCGGGTGCTTCTGTCTTTTCACAAATGCCGGCTTTACCCGGCAATTGAATCAGAGGCTATTTTACTATGTAGAAGTGAATAAACTATAAATATATGTATATATATGTCACAATGACATGTATATATGTATATATATATATATATATATATATATATATATATATGTATTCTATGTGTGTATATTTTGTGTTTACAAGGAAAGAAAGTGTTTTTTTAGTTGCAATATTTTGTTCCCATAGACTTACATGGGACTTCCGGTATCGGAATCGGATATCGCCGATATTTAGTGATATCGGCGATACCATTCCGATCCGATATTTTTGGATATCGTAAAGTATCGCTCAACTCTAATAATGAAATATCCCCAGCATTTTGTAGCACGGTATTACAATCAATAATTTAGATTTTCAAATTTGGACTGCTGGACAGAGCAAACTATGAGCACAAAATTATTAGATACTTAAATGTGCCCTGCTTTATGGACCATGGTATTACAACAAACTAGATTCTCAAATGTGGACTCCAGGCTCAAGCACAATATTAGCAGAATAAAAAAGTTCTATGCTGAAATGTGCCCAGTTGTCACACAGAATGAGCAAAAATGATTGATCTGGTGGAAGTTTAATTTCACAGCCACACCGGATCCTATGTAAATGAACTAGCTGACTGACAATCAACCGCCTTGATAACTTTCTGACTATACAGTAGCAGCAGTAGCAGCCTCTCTGCGCTGCTACACTGACAAAATGGCACCAAAACATGTCCGCTCTTTATATGTAGAAAGACATGTGACTTCAGCAGCCAATAACACAAGCCCTTCTGTCTGTATGTTGTGGATGGTTTCTGTGCCCTGGTTGGCTGCCAGAATCTCCACACATAAAGTTAAGGTAAAAAAAACACCGCTTCTCCACTCACCATCCACTTATGAAACACATCCCACATTCCCATGCTCATCATAAAGCAACACTACACTAGCAAAAGTCTAAACAAATGTATTAGTGGAAAAGCTATCATTTACCGAACTGTGACCGAATTTTGCCGACTTTGAATAAAAATACTCGCTAAACCTAACAAGAATCCAAATGTGATATGTTCATGCCAAATTTGTGATTGGAAAACATTTTCTGAACAAGTTTGCTCATCTATAGTAATGACCTCAGCACTGTTCCGTGATGACATCCTGTTTCTGTTGGGTTATAATAACTGCAGAGAATTTATTGCAGGGCTATCCTATCACATCCCATTTGAAACTTTCTTCAAATAAAAATTGCATGAAGTAAATAAGAAAATTCAATATAGGGATTACCTCTATAAGGAGAATCATAAGGAATTTTATAAAAATTTTTTAAGGGCTTAAAGATAGATATTTATAAAGGGCCTTATAGGTATCTGACAACCTCTTTAAATCATAGTGCTGAAACTGCATGTGTTCTTAGAGTATTTCCTATATGGAAAGTGTCCTGGGTTCTCTGCACTGAACATTTCCCTGCTCCTCCCCTTTGGTTAGTGTTTTGTTCAGAGACAACTAGTTTCACGGCAGTAACTCACATGACTCCTCAGCACCCTTCTACTCACTATGCAGTTTTTCCCTGCATCAGGTATCCCTCTGAGTCCGCTTCTTGCAGCCCTGCTTCATATGCCATTTTAGCCTTAAAGGGGAATGGCTGGTCTCTGCAGGAATTTAACCCTGCTGTCTCCTGCAGAGATTAGCTTCCCGATCTATCTCACGCTAGCAGGTCCTTTAATGTTGGTTCCTGCCCTGTTATTTGGTTGGTTTGCATTACACAGTATTCCGCTTCCCATTACCGACTCTGCTAGTTTTCCCATCCTTCCTGATCTTTCCCCTCCTGACCTCAGCTACATGTACTGATCCTGTGCTGTCTGCCTAGATCTCGGACTGCCTTATTATGCCTGTTTCTCCCCTCTATCTTTCATAATGTGTCTCTGACCTTCTGGTCAGCTGCTGCAGACCCAGGGACTGCCTAGGAGTGGTACCTGGTGACTACTGGCAGCAAAACCTATCCTCACCATCAGAGGCTCTAGCAAATACCTGGTAGTCACTTAGTTATGCCCCTCCTCGCTAAGCCTGGCTCGTGCCGCCGTGTCCACACCCAGCAGCTTTACAACTGCAGTCATCCCTCAAGTGAAGAGATAAGTGGCTGCATATCTCTCAGTTCAGAGACTCCATGAAATACTTCACTTTTAAAAGACTGAGATTTGAGGGCATAAGAAGGAGTAAAACTTGTTTACTATTAGTAAGGTTTTAATCTGAAAGCAAATGAAGGTTTTCTATTGCAATCAATGATTTCAAGAGGTTACAATGCATTCATGACTTTACAAGGTCACTCAGATATATTGAAATTGGGCACATTGTTAAGTTATCAGCTGTCTTAACCCACTAATGAAATCACATTTATCTGACTGACATATAGTTGAAATATTACTTTACATTTTGAGATGCTTTTAAATGCTTTTTATTTGGCCACATTATCATTAATTTAACAAATATTTTAGAACAACATTTTCTAGCCAATAATAACATATAATCATTACACAGGTTCTCCTCTTGCACTTATTAATGCAGAACTCTTGACCTCTGAATGGTTTTAATCAATTGTATGTGATGTCATTGATTGTTGTCATTTTGAGAGCTGTGTACTCTGGAATGAATACTACACCAACAAGTGCAGGAAAGAGCCTGTAATAGGTGTATATTAGTCAGTGCTTGTTTCAAAACATGGAGCATTATTGAAAGCTTGGTTGCAGCTAGGTGCTTGAGCAGCCAGCCGGGGACAATAGGCAAAGATATGGTTAGTCTGACCCTACCTCTGGTCGTCATCTCTCCACAGCTGTCAACTTGAATGATAGGTAGATAGGTACCTCCATTTTTGTGCATTGGCAGAGATCTATCGATCATCTTCTCAATGGTGAGAAGCCAGCCAAGGGAGCACTTGCCTAGTCAGGTCACTTATGACTGAAGCATTTCAGAGAAAAACATACACTGTGTGTCATATTATATTTAACATATTTAAGACACCTTTAATAACATACAGAAAAACTTAATTTGGTATCAATATTTTTAGATCATTTGTTCAATGTGTTTGAAGTATCTCATTCACAAACTTCTCATGATAACTTATACAATGTAGCTATGAATTCAGCTGTGAGGTGGATATAAACTATTATTAAAAAATTTTGTCACTTTAATCTTCCATCCTATACCGCCTTCACGTATCCATAACCTTCAAAACATAGCTGTAATCTGTTACTTGACAGAGATGACAGTCCATCTTCTTTGGATCAATATGGATTATCAAGTCCACACATAGTTACGTCCAGCAGATGGCACAACGTATTGTTACAACGAGATGATAGAAAGAGAAGAAGGCCCTAGCGGTAGGGAGCAAGGGATGGGACACTTCTGTCTGTCCCTAAACTGTCCCTACTGGCCTATGCGGTTCCTTTCCCCCGCTGCCATCACGTGCCTAGTTTCTGGCCGTCATCTCTGTTAGCCTTGCCACTACAGGTGATATAACACAGGGAAAGAGACAAACAAGGGACTGACAGAAAGGACACAACTCAGCTCAGAATATGCTGCTATGCTCCACAGAAGTAGAGTAAACGGCATGAGGTAAACAGTTGCAATACCACAGTCATAGGAGACCTTCACACACACCTGGTCTGAACAGATGTAACTATATAACCAATCATCAGCTGATGGGTCATGTGACTACTTAAAGGGAGGTGGGAGTGTTTTCCAACCAACATCAGCTGACTAGCCTAAATGAAGCTGCCAGCAAGAGACTGACATTAATTCATGCTGCACCAAAGGAAAAAAATTACATTTAAGTTCCAGCAGATCCAGAGCTGCCAAGAATTCCTTAATGATTTGTGATTAGAGATGGGCAAACCCAAACAGTAAAGTTTGGCATCCATACCGAACACCTACTGTTTGGGCACAGACACCGAACACGGACTTCGCCAGGAAGTCGATATTGCTGTTCGGGTTTAGCCTTCCGAAAACTGGGTGTTTGTTGAGGTAAAATCATCGCCACCAGTCAGACAGCTATGGTTACCATGCTGTCAAAAGACAGTGTGAACCCGCAGCTGTGATCGTAGGTATAAAGTTTAACTCTGGTCACTGGTGTCAGCTGATGAGACTACTGCTCCCATCAGCCAACACCTACTGCCACTAATAACAGCAAGAGTAGGAACAGCTGATGGAAGTATTCATCATTAGAGATGAGCAACTTTGCCTCAGGGATGGTTGAGTTGGGTTTCGAACCACCAGACTTTCGCAAAAACAGGGGGGGTCCACTCATGGGCGATGGCACTGGCACAGGGCCCCTCATAGTACGCCGGTGTCTCTGATGGCGAGTGGGCCCCCCCACCTTTCAGGGCCCCGGCACTTGCCCGGGTGCGCCAGGTGCTGACGCCGGCACTAGGGAGGGTACAGCCCAGTTATGAAGGTAGAAAAACTGGCATATGTTGAGGTGCAGGCTGGACGTTCAGCAGCTGCAAATGGAGGAATTGGAGAAGTCGGAGGAAGAGGAGGACAAAGCGAGCCATTTTGCTTGCAACCTATGTGTCATCAGGGGAAGGTGGTACAAAATCTTTTGAAACCCAGGCATGGCTCATTTTAATGAAGGTGAGATCACCAACATTTTTGGTCAACAGCCAGGTCCTTCTTTCTGTCAGGATTGATCCAGCAGCACTGAAGACTCTTTCTGATAGCACACTACCAGCAGGGCAAGCGAGCTCCTGTAAGGTATATTGTGCCAATTCAGGCCAGGTGTCCAGTTTACAGGCCCAGTAGTCAAAGGGGAATGAACTGTGATGGAGAACATCGATAGGGGAGAAGAGGTAATTTTGAACCATAGTTGACAACTTCTGTCTCCTGTCTGTTGCAATCGATTCAGTATTAACAGTCGTGTGAGCGGTACTCGAGAAATCAGTCCACAACATGGTCATGAAGCCCCTGTCTCCAACGCCACTTCGGCTGTGTGCACCACGAACACCTCTTCCATGTTGCCCAGTATGGCTCGTGGTAGAACCTGCACTGCTGCTGTGCGCTGGGAATGCCTCTAACAAACGGTTTACCAGAGTTGCTTGTTTGTTCGCCAATATTAGCTCTAGGTTCTACAGTCATGGCCAAAAGTTTTGAGAATGACACAAATATTATATTTTCACATGATCTGCTGCCCTCTGGTTTTTATGTGTGTTTGACAGATGTTTTTATCACAGACAGAAATATAATTGCAAACATATGAGTAACAAAAGCTTATATTGACAGTTAGAATGAGTTAATGCAGCAAGTCAATATTTGCAGTGTTGACCCTTCTTCTTCAGGACCTCTGAAATTCTCCCTGGCATGCTCTCAATCAACTTCTGGACCAAATCCTGACTGATAGCAGTCCATTCTTGCACAATCAATGCTTTCATTTTGTCAGAATTTTTAGGTTTTTGTTTGTCCACCCGTCTCTTGATGATTGACCACAAGTCCTCAATGGGATTAAGATCTGGGGAGTTTCCAGGCCATGGACCCAAAATCTCTATGTTTTGTTCCCTGAGCCATTTAGTTATCACCTTTGCTTTTTGGCAAGGTGCTCCATCATGCTGGAAAAAGCATTGTTGATAGCCAAACTGCTCTTGGAGGGTTGGGAGAAGTTGCTCTTGGAGGACATTCTGGTACCATTCTTTATTCATGGCTGTGTTTTTAGGCAAGACTGTAAGAGAGCCGATTCCCTTAGGTGAGAAGCAACCCCACATATGAATTGTTTCAGGATGCTTAACAGTTGGCATGAGACAAGACTGGTGGTAGCGCTCACCTTGTCTTCTCCGAATGAGGCGTTTTCCTGATGTCCCAAACAATCGAAAAGGGGATTCATCAGAGAAAATAACTTTACCCCAGTCCTCAGCAGTCCACTGCCTGTACCTTTTGCAGAATATCAGTCTGTCCATGATGTTTTTTCTGGAGAGAAGTGGCTTCTTTGCTGCCCTCCTTGAGACCAGGCCTTGCTCCAAGAGTCTCCGCCTCACAGTGCGTGCAGATGCACTCACACCTGCCTGCTGCCATTCCTGAGCAAGCTCTGCACTTCTGGTAGCCTGATTCCGCAGCTGAAACACTTTTAGGAGATGGTACTGGCGCTTGCTGGTCTTTCTTGGGCGCCCTGGAGCCTTTTTGGCAACAATGGAACCTCTCTCCTTGAAGTTCTTGATGATGCGATAGATTGTTGACTGAGGTGCAATCTTTCTAGTTGCGATACTCTTCCCTGTTAGGCCATTTTTGTGCATTGCAATGATGACTGCACGTGTTTCTTTAGAGATAACCATGGTTAACAGAAGAGAAACAATGATGCCAAGCACCAGCCTCCTTTTAAAGTGTCCAGTGGTGTCATTCTTACTTAATCATGGCAGATTGATCTCCTGCCATGTCCTCATCAACACCCACACCTATGTTAATGGAGCAATCACTGAAAAGAGGTTATCTGGTCCTTTTAAGGCAGGGCTGCAATGATGTTGAAATGTGTTTTGGGGGATAAAGTTCATTTTCTAGCCAAATATTGACTTTGCAAGTAATTGCTTTTAAGCTGATCACTCTTTATAACATTCTGGAGTATATGCAAATTGCCATTAGAAAAAGTGAAGCAGTAGACTTTGTAAAAATTAATATTTGTGTCATTCTCAAAACTTTTGTCCATGACTGTACTGTGGCATGATGTTCTGTAATTTGCCTTTAGAGCATGGATCGAGGCTGTTGGCCAACCAGTAGTCGTCATCCTTCATCATTTTGGCAATGCGTTGGTCCCTTTTTAGGATCCGCAAGACATAATCACACATGTGGGCCTATGTTCCAGGTGTCAATGATGCACTGCCAGTGGTGGGTGGAGGAGCACTTTCTGCCAAATCCACATCCCTCCAGTCACGCACAAACCCTGTACCTGACCTTGGCAAGCCAACATTTTCTCTTGCCCCCTGAGAAGCATCCTCTTCCCCAAAATAATCATCCCCCTCATCCTCCTCCTCTTCCTCCACCTCGTCCAGGACAGTTCCCTGAGCAGACAATGGCTGACTGTCATCAAGGCTTCCCTCCTCCTCCTCTTCTTCCTCCTCCGCTGCAGACACCTGATCCTTAATGTGCGTCAAAGTTTGCATGAGCAGACGCATAAGTGGGATGCTCATGCTTATGATGGCATCGTCTGCGCTTACCAGCCATGTGCTTTCCTCAAAACACTGAAGGACTTAACAGAGGTATTTCAGCTTTGACCACTGCACACTCGACAACTTGATGTCTGCCCTCAAACTGCCTGCCTGCGTATCCTCCCACAAATGCATTACAGCCTGGGGAGGGAGGCGACGAATGTGCGAGCACAGTCTTCGCACCTTATGGAGCAGTACTGTTAACTCCTCATAATTATTTATGAAGCACTGCAACACCAGGTTCAAGGTGTGAGCCAGGCAAGGTATGTGTCTGAGTTTTGCCAGGGCTATGTCCACCACAAAATTACAGCCGTTATCACTGACTACCCTGCCTGGCTCAAGATGTACACTGCCCAGCCATGACTCAGTTTCTCGCTGCAAGTAGTCGGCCAGTAACTCAGCGGTCTGTCTGTTGTCACCCAAAGATATCATCTTTAAAACAGCCTGCTAACGCTTACCACTAGCTGTTCGATAGTGGGACACCTCGTGTGCAACACTGGCAGCTGCGGATGGAGTGCTCTTGCGACTGCGCTCTATCAACGAACTTTCGCTTTTGGAGGAGGGTCGAATGCCTACAGCCAACTGTTGTCTACACCGTGGGCTAGGCTGCACTGTCTCATCACCGCTGTCCCCTATGGAGATTACATCCAGCACATTAACCAAGTGCGCAGTGATGAACACGTAACGGCCCTGGCCATGCCTACTGGCTCATGCATCTGTTGTGAGGTGCACATTTCCACTCACTGATTGTTTGAGTGCATGGACAATGTGGTCTTTCACATGCAGGTGGAGGGCAGGGATGGCTTTTCTAGAAAAGAAGTGCCGACTGGGTAGGTCATAGCGTGGGACAGCGTAAGCCATGAGCTCTCGGAATGCTGCGCTTTCAACCAAACGGAAGGGCATCATCTCTACTGAGATCAGTTTGGCAATGTAGGTGTTCAAAGCCAGTGTACGTGGATGAGAGGATGAGTAATTTCTTGTCCTACTCAGAGTGTCTGCTAGGGTGATGCTGCATATGGGGGAACTAGCCGGTGTACATGGCTGACTGAGAGGAGGTTGGTGATGGTGATGGTGGTGGTGATGGCATAGATTCAGTCTTTCGTTGGAAAAATGTTGTGATTGCCTGACTGCTTTGGCCTTGCGACGACACCTCAACATTTCTTGCTGGTTGTGTGCTAACCGGTGGACTTACAGTAGGGGAAGCAATGAAGCATTGCTGGCTACCTTCAGTCGGAGCAGGTGCACATGTGCTACCTGAGGTTTTGTAGTCTGTCCAAGTTTGCAAGTGCATGGTGTTTAAATGTCTAAGCATGCAACTGGTATTCAATTTTCGGAGATTTTTCCCTCGGCTAAAGATCCTTCCGCAATTCTTACAGATAACCTTTGCCTCATCAATAGAATTTTGGTCAAAAAAGTGCCACACTGCACTCTTCCTACTATGGGATAAATATTCAGGGCTTGAACGTTGTGCTAATTTGACCGTCTGGCCAAGCTGTCCTGCAAACCCTTTTTGTTTTTTCAACACGTTTTTGGACTGCTACCGGCCTGCCAGATAACCACAGCTGCAATGTCGATGCCTGCTGGGGAACCTCCTCCTCTTCTGAGCTATTGCCAGTGGCACCCTCTTCCCCCAATGGATGCCAATCAAGGTCAGCAACTGGGTTATCCATCACCGCCTCTTCAATTTCATCTAAACCTTCCTCTCTGTCACCGTGTAAGGTGGTATAGTATGCGGTAAGGGGCATCTGAGTTTCATCAAGGTCAGATTCTGGCTCAGTAGACTGTGAGGCCAATGTAGTGCTCGGGGTGAATATACCAGTAGAATCATATAGCAGTGGCTGTGCATCAGTGAACTCCATGTCAGATTCATCTTGGACTGGGGAATTCAGGATTTGAATTGATAACCCAGACATGGTATATGAAAAGAGCTCCATGGTGTAATTTGAAGTGTGACCTACCGCATCCTTCACTGTTGGTGGTGGTGAAGGACACATGGAAAGATGTTGTTCCTGACCAGGAGCCTGCACTGACGACTCAGAGCTTGTATTTTTTGAGACTTCAGAAGAGGAGGCAATAGAGCTGGAGGCTGTTTCGGCAGTATAAGCCAAAACCTGTTCCTAATGCTCTGGCTTTTAAAGCGGTTTACCTACCCACAGAAAAGGGAGCCTTCCAGGCCTTCTGGAGCCAGACGATGATGCAGGCTCAACACCTCCTGCCTTAGGTGCTATTTTGCTTTTGGCACTAACAGCAGATGCACCTCCTCCATCAGTACCAGCTGGCCCCCCCGCCCACGTCCGCGGCCTCTTCCACCATTCTACCTCATGTTTGGGAAAATATACCAAGAATACCAGCAGATACATGGTACTGTATCAGAAGCGTACAGCTGTATACGGTGAAGGGGAAAATTTAAATCTCCGTATATCTTTCCGGAGTCACACAGACGCTCACTCAGTATGGATTAGACCAGAATATAAAAAGCAGAAAAAGGGTACTGTATCAGAAGCGTACAGCTGTATACAGTGTAGGGGAAATTGTAACTCTCCGCATATATTTCCGGAGTCACACACAAACACTCACTCAGTATGGATTAGACCAGAATATAAAAAGCAGAAAAAGGTGCTGTATCAGAAGATATCAGGTGTATATAGTCTAGGGGAAAATTTTAATCTCCGTATATATTTCCAGAGTCACACACAGACACTCTCTCAGTATGGATTTGACCGTAATACAAAAGGCAGAAAAAAGGTACTGTATCAGAAGATACCAGGTGTATATAGTATACGTGAAAATTTCAATCTCCGTATATATTTCCGGAGTCACACACAGACGCTCTCTCATTATGGATTTGACCGTAATACAAAAGGCAGAAAAAAGGTACTGTATCAGAAGATACCAGGTGTATACAGTATAGGGGAAAATTTCAAGCTCTGTTTATATTTCTGGAGTCACACACAGACGCTCTGTCAGTATGGATTTGACCATAAGACAAAAAGCAGAAAAAGGTACTGTATCAGAAAATACCAGGTGTATATACACGGTCTTTCCAAATTATTACGCAAATAATATTTTCTCAGATTTTCCCAAATTACCTACAGGTCCTTCTCAAAAAATTAGCATATAGTGCTAAATTTCATTATTTTCCATAATGTAATGATTACAATTAAACTTTCATATATTTTAGAATCATTACACACCAACTGAAATTTGTCAGGTCTTTTATTGTTTTAATACTGATGATTTTGGCATACAACTCCTGATAACCCAAAAAACCTGTCTCAAAAAATTAACATATTTCAACCGTCCAATAAAATAAAAGTGTTTTTTAAAAACAAACAAAAAAACCATCAAATAATAAAGTTCAGTTATGCACTCAATACTTGGTCGGGAATCCTTTTGCAGAAATGACTGCTTCAATGCGGCGTGGCATGGAGGCAATCAGCCTGTGACACTGCTGAGGTGTTATGGAGGCCCAGGATGCTTCGATAGCGGCCTTAAGCTCATCCAGAATATTGGGTCTTGCGTCTCTCAACTTTCTCTTCACAATATCCCACAGATTCTCTATGGGGTTCAGGTCAGGAGAGTTGGCAGGCCAATTGAGCACAGTAATACCATGGTCAGTAAACCATTTACCAGTGGTTTTGGCACTGTGAGCAGGTGACAGGTCGTGCTGAAAAATGAAATCTTCATCTCCATAAAGCATTTCAGCCGATGGAAGCATGAAGTGCTCCAAAATCTCCTGATAGCTAGCTGCATTGACCCTGCCCTTGATGAAACACAGTGGACCAACACCAGCAGCTGACATGGCACCCCACACCATCACTGACTGTGGGTACTTGACACTGGACTTCAGCCATTTTGGCATTTCCTTCTCCCCAGTCTTCCTCCAGACTCTGGCACCTTGATTTCCGAATGACATGCAAAATTTGCTTTCATCAGAAAAAAGTACTTGGGACCACTTAGCAACAGTCCAGTGCTGCTTCTCTGTAGCCCAGGTCAGGCGCTTCTGCCGCTGTTTATGGTTCAAAAGTGGCTTTACCTGGGGAATGCGGCACCTGTAGCCCATTTCCTGCACACGCCTGTGCACGGTGGCTCTGGATGTTTCTACACCAGACTCAGTCCACTGCTTCCTCAGGTCCCTCAAGGTCTGGAATCGGTCCTTCTCCACAATCTTCCTCAGGGTCCGGTCACCTCTTCTCGTTGTACAGCGTTTTCTGCCACATTGTTTCCTTCCAACAGACTTCATATTGGGGTGCCTTCATACAGCACTCTGGGAACAGCCTATTTGTTGAGAAATTTCTTTCTGGGTCTTACCCTCTTGCTTGAGGGTGTCAATGATGGCCTTCTTGACATCAGTAAGGTCGCTAGTCTTACCCATGATGGGGGTTTTGAGTAATGAACCAGGCAGGGAGTTTTTAAAAGCACAAATATAAGAACGCTAACCAGCTCACCGGTTTGTAGAAGCACGGATCCTCCGCTTGATCAAACGTGAAGATACATGAGAAAATGAAGGAAAAAGGGATCCAGCTTCAATAAAATCTTCATCTTTATTGATTCATAAAAACATGAATAATGGCATGCTCCTGGACAAGCTCAGGACAAGGCTACGCGTTTCGATCACAGGGATCTTTATCACAGCTGACATATTCAGACAAGGGCACATATTTAAGACAAAGGAAGACCAATCACGATCAGAAAAAATGTCATGTGATTTTTGACAAGTCCTTTAACAATTTTCACATAACGAATAAAGAAAAAAAAAAAAAAAAAAACAATATTTGCACAAATAAAATCAATGCAAAGAAATAAAATTAATAATGGAACATCAATTCGTTTCTTTTGTTGAGACCAAATGGATGTCTGGTATGTAGATTAAAGATCCAGAAAGCTTCACGTGTGAGGAGTCGCTGACGTGCATCTCCACCTCGGGCAGACAGATTAACACTTTCAATACCTGTGACTTGGAAGGAAGAAACATTGCGAGCATGCTGAAAAATAAAATGTTTAGCAGCAGCAGAAATATTGCGATTCGAAGAAACATTCTTTACATCCTGCAAATGTTCAGCGATCCTGATTTTTAGTTTCCTAGTAGTGCAGCCTATATAAGATAAATTGCAAGTAGTGCACATAATTTTATATACCACATAGCATGAATTACAATTGATATATTTGTTAATGGTATAAATCGCAGTGCTGTCATTATTTTCAAAGGTTTTCGTTACACAAACATATTTGCAAAGTGCACATCTATTGTGGCCACATTTATAAAAACCTTTATGTTCTAACCACGATGTTTTATGAGAAGAGAAATTATTACTGAACATGCTTGGAGAAACTTTGTTACCAATAGATGGGCTTTCCTTGAAACAACATTAATACCTGATGAAAGAATGTCAGCAAGAGAGGGATCTTCATATAAAATAGGCAGCGATCTCAAAATGATTTTTTTGATGTCCCCAAATTGAGGACTATATTGAGCACAAAAATATGGTTTCACTGCAAGATCATTTTTTTGTTGTCGCCCTCCACTAATGAGATCCTCTCTGTTTTTATTACTTACAATTGTTCGTGCTCTTTTTAATGACCATTTAGGATAATTTCTGTTTTTTAATTTTGTATCCACACAATTAAATTCCGTTTCCAAAGCTGTAGGATCGCTGCAGTTTCTCAAAATTCTGGTATATTCACCCAAAGGAATCGATTTAATAGTATGTTTGGGGTGA
This sequence comes from Oophaga sylvatica, assembly GCA_033576555.1. NCBI lineage: Eukaryota > Metazoa > Chordata > Amphibia > Anura > Dendrobatidae > Oophaga > Oophaga sylvatica. The sequence continues at coordinate 155,756,758 of JARQOD010000002.1, read as the reverse complement.
CTGCTTGCTGCATGCAAGATAGAATTACCAGCACAAGGTTTGCTGAACGTTTTAGTAATAATAACAGAGTCATGTACCCCATATAAATCAAGATCCAAAAAAGAAATTTTGTTATGATGAAATTTATGAGTAAAATGTATGTTGAATGAATTAGAATTGATATAATCAATAAATCCGGATATGGCAGGTACATCACCACTCCAAATGATGAGTAAATCATCAATATATCTACCATACCAAGCAATCGAGTCAATAAATGGATTAGTAGCTGAAAAAATAAAAAAATATTCCCAATATGACATAACAAGATTAGCTAGGGATGGCGCGAATTTCGCACCCATCGCCACGCCAGATTTTTGTAAAAAAAATATTTATTGTCAAATGAGAAAAAATTGTGGGTTAATAAAAATTGAATAACTTGTAAAATATAATTAATGAGATCCTGGGAATAATTACTGAATTTCGTTAAGACAAACTGCAGCGCTGTCATGGCAACATTGTAAGGTATACAGGTATATAAAGAAGTCACATCACAACATAACCAAGTATATTCTTTAGACCAGATTTTCTTGGAAAACATTCTCAGCACTTCTTTAGAATCTTTAATATAACCAGGAGTGATTTGTACTAGTGGTTGAAGTAGTGAGTCAACCCATTCACCCAGATGTTCATTTAAAGATCCAATCCCTGAGACAATAGGTCTCATGGGGGGGATTTTCATATCCTTGTGAATTTTTGGGAGACCATGCATGATAGGGATAATAGGATGAGACACTGTGAGATAATCAATTTGTTTTTTGGTTAAAATGCCAAGGCTGAAACCCTCATTGATAATTTGGATAATCTCACTTTTAAATTTATCAGTGGGATTTGTATGGAGTTTTTCATATACATCACTGTCAGACAAGAGAGACATAATTTGAGAATGATAATCCTCTTTATTCAGGATAACTACCATGCCACCCTTGTCCGACATTTTAATTATTATATCTGACATACTTTTGATCTCATCTAATGCAGTTTTCTGGGCTTTTGTTAAATTGGAATGATTTCTGCTGCTGCCCATTTTAACCCTATCATGAAGGATTTTTAAATCCCTCTCTATCACCTCCTGGTATTTAGTCATGCAATCAGGCTGGATTGAATGGGATAAAAAGAGGGATTTTTTGTTTTAAACACAGGTGCATGAATGGTATCAGATTCATTATCATAGGAATGAGTAGACAAACTAAACAAAGTGTTGAGAGATACCTGTTCTCTGAAAGACAAGTCAGTAAATTCATTATTATATGTCAGCGACTCCTGCAAAGGGGTCTCATCAGAATGATTTAAAAAATGCTTTTTGATGGTAAGGTCTCGCATAAACTTATTGACGTCCAAAATAGTAGAAAAAAGATTGAAATTCTGATCGGGCACAAAATTCAGACCTAAGGACAAAACATCTAATTGCGTTTTGGTAAAGTCTCGTGCAGATAAATTCAAGACATTATCATGGTTTATTATTTGCGATAATTCTTCCTGCGGCGTGTAATCATGACATGATCTTTGTCGGTGTTTTCTGCCACCCCGCCTTTTACGTTTTTTGAATGACGAAAAAACTTTGTGGTGTGAACACTGTCATTAGAGGAAACACTCAGATTATTGTCAGATGAATCCAACTCAGAGGATGTAAAACAGACATGTGGTTTAGATACCGGTTCATTGAGAGCATGGTTGCGTTTTAAAATAGATTTAGGAGTTCTATGACCCCGCTCCCAATGGCCCCAGTCATAGACTTTCTTGGTTGAATAGTCTCTTAGATCACGAGAAAATTTTCTTTTTTTCCGGTCCATGATATCCTTTTCTAGGCTAGAGACATTATCTTGCATTTTAGCCACAAGTGAGTCATACTGAGTCAACGATTTAAATTCAGTGAGCGCAGTATCTGCATCATTCATTTGTTTCTGAATATCCTCCAATTTATTACTCTCATATTTGACTATGAGTTGCATTAGTTTGGAAGAACAATTACTGAGTATCTGATTCCACTCTTCAATGAAAATGTCAGAAAAAATTGTAGTGGGGATTTTTTTAATACGAAGCCCCCTTGGAATCATATCCTTAGCTAGATAATTTTGGAGGGTAGTATGATCCCACCACAACTTTGTTTCTTGAAGCAAAAGTTTTTCCATTTTATTGATATTTTCATTCAGATCAGGCATGTCTGGAATTTCGTTAATATCACCAGAAAACACTTGTGCCGCTTTGACAGATCTGTCTTGAACAAAAATAGATGCCATAATAAAGCTGGTGCCTGAGCTTAATGACTGAGTCCACTTTCAAAATACTTGAAAATATTGAGCATGAAACCGGGGGCACGGTAATCAAAAGTACAAATCCCACTGATAAATTTAAAAGTGAGATTATCCAAATTATCAATGAGGGTTTCAGCCTTGGCATTTTAACCAAAAAACAAATTGATTATCTCACAGTGTCTCATCCTATTATCCCTATCATGCATGGTCTCCCAAAAATTCACAAGGATATGAAAATCCCCCCCATGAGACCTATTGTCTCAGGGATTGGATCTTTAAATGAACATCTGGGTGAATGGGTTGACTCACTACTTCAACCACTAGTACAAATCACTCCTGGTTATATTAAAGATTCTAAAGAAGTGCTGAGAATGTTTTCCAAGAAAATCTGGTCTAAAGAATATACTTGGTTATGTTGTGATGTGACTTCTTTATATACCTGTATACCTTACAATGTTGCCATGACAGCGCTGCAGTTTGTCTTAACGAAATTCAGTAATTATTCCCAGGATCTCATTAATTATATTTTACAAGTTATTCAATTTTTATTAACCCACAATTTTTTCTCATTTGACAATAAATTTTTTTTACAAAAATCTGGCGTGGCGATGGGTGCGAAATTCGCGCCATCCCTAGCTAATCTTGTTATGTCATATTGGGAATATTTTTTTTTTTTTCAGCTACTAATCCATTTATTGACTCGATTGCTTGGTATGGTAGATATATTGATGATTTACTCATCATTTGGAGTGGTGATGTACCTGCCATATCCGGATTTATTGATTATATCAATTCTAATTCATTCAACATACATTTTACTCATAAATTTCATCATAACAAAATTTCTTTTTTGGATCTTGATTTATATGGGGTACATGACTCTGTTATTATTACTAAAACGTTCAGCAAACCTTGTGCTGGTAATTCTATCTTGCATGCAGCAAGCAGTCACCCCAAACATACTATTAAATCGATTCCTTTGGGTGAATATACCAGAATTTTGAGAAACTGCAGCGATCCTACAGCTTTGGAAACGGAATTTAATTGTGTGGATACAAAATTAAAAAACAGAAATTATCCTAAATGGTCATTAAAAAGAGCACGAACAATTGTAAGTAATAAAAACAGAGAGGATCTCATTAGTGGAGGGCGACAACAAAAAAATGATCTTGCAGTGAAACCATATTTTTGTGCTCAATATAGTCCTCAATTTGGGGACATCAAAAAAATCATTTTGAGATCGCTGCCTATTTTATATGAAGATCCCTCTCTTGCTGACATTCTTTCATCAGGTATTAATGTTGTTTCAAGGAAAGCGCCATCTATTGGTACAAAGTTTCTCCAAGCATGTTCAGTAATAATTTCTCTTCTCATAAAACATCGTGGTTAGAACATAGAGGTTTTTATAAATGTGGCCACAATAGATGTGCACTTTGCAAATATGTTTGTGTAACGAAAACCTTTGAAAATAATGACAGCACTGCGATTTATACCATTAACAAATATATCAATTGTAATTCATGCTATGTGGTATATAAAATTATGTGCACTACTTGCAATTTATCTTATATAGGCTGCACTACTAGGAAACTAAAAATCAGGATCGCTGAACATTTGCAGGATGTAAAGAATGTTTCTTCGAATCGCAATATTTCTGCTGCTGCTAAACATTTTATTTTTCAGCATGCTCGCAATGTTTCTTCCTTCCAAGTCACAGGTATTGAAAGTGTTAACCTGTCTGCCCGAGGTGGAGATGCACGTCAGCGACTCCTCACACGTGAAGCTTTCTGGATCTTTAATCTACATACCAGACATCCATTTGGTCTCAACAAAAGAAACGAATTGATGTTCCATTATTAATTTTATTTCTTTGCATTGATTTTATTTGTGCAAATATTGTGTTTTTTTTTTTTTTTTTTTTCTTTATTCGTTATGTGAAAATTGTTAAAGGACTTGTCAAAAATCACATGACATTTTTTCTGATCGTGATTGGTCTTCCTTTGTCTTAAATATGTGCCCTTGTCTGAATATGTCAGCTGTGATAAAGATCCCTGTGATCGAAACGCGTAGCCTTGTCCTGAGCTTGTCCAGGAGCATGCCATTATTCATGTTTTTATGAATCAATAAAGATGAAGATTTTATTGAAGCTGGATCCCTTTTTCCTTCATTTTCTCACATTTTTAAAAGCCTCAGGAATCTTTTGCATGTGTTTAGAGTTAATTAGTTGATTCAGAAGATTAATGTAATAGGTCGTTTAGAAAACCTTTTCTTGATATGCTAATTTTTTGAGACAGGTTTTTTGGGTTATCAGGAGTTGTATGCCAAAATCATCAGTATTAAAACAATAAAAGACCTGACAAATTTCAGTTGGTGTCTAATGAATCTAAAATATATGAAAGTTTAATTGTAATCATTACATTATGGAAAATAATGAAATTTAGCACTATATGCTAATTTTTTGAGAAGGACCTGTATATGAATTTCAGTCATTGTAATTTTCCAGTCAAATAACTATTAGAGTACAATTGAAAGGTTTTTGTACAAACTGCCTATGATAACAGTATATTTTTAAAAAAATAAAACACTCAAACTGCACTCAAAATGCATGTTCCAAATTATTATGCACAGCAGAGTTTTCAACCTTTTCATTTTAATAAAGGACAAAAAAGTGGTCATTTTTGAAATTATAAGCATTAGCAGGTTATTACAAACTGAAATCAAACATTTTTCAACTCAAAACTTTTTTCTAGGTGATGTTACATTTGTACATAGGACCCCTTGTTCGAAAGGAGCTTCTGAACTCTCTCGTCCATTGAATTTGTCAGGTTTTGGATGGATCTGTTTCAATTATTTTGCATGAGGACAGAATACCCTCCCAGAGCTGTTGCTTAGATGTGAACTGCCTCCCACCATCATAGACACTCCTTTTGATGATGCTCCAGAGGTTCTCAATGGGGTTGAGGTCAGGGGAGCATGGGGGCCACACCATAAGTTTGTCCCCTTTTATGCCCATAGCAGCCAGAGATGAGGATGTGTTATGTGCAGCATGAGACGGTGCATTTTCATGCATGAAAATGATCTTGCTGCGGAATGCACGGTTCTTCTTCTTGAACCATGGCAGGAAGTGCTGTTTGAGAAACTCAACATACACTAAGGAGTTCATCTTTACCACTTCATGGATCCTAAAGGGGCCGACAATCTCTCTCCCCATGATTCCAGCCCAAAACATTACTCCACCTCCTCCTTGTTGGCGCCGTAGCCGTGTTTGTATGGGGTGTCCATCAACCAGCCATCCTCCACTCCATCCATCTGGACCATCGAGCGTTGCACGGCACTCATCGGTGAACAAAACAGTTTTGAAGTCAGTCTTCATGTATTGTTTGGCCCACTGGAGCCATTTCTGCTTGTGTGCAGTGGATAGAGGAGGTCGACAGGATGGCTTACGCACAGCTGCAAACCTCTGAAGGACCCTGCATCTTGTTGTTCAGGGGACGTTGGAGGCCCCAGCAACTTCAAAAACTTGTCTGCTGCTATGACAAGGCTTTTTTGCCGCTGTTCTTTTATCCTGACATAATTGCCTGTAGGAAAGAGTCCTCAATTTTCCCTTATCAGCACGCACACATGTGTACTGTGAATCAGCTACATACTTCTTGATTGTTTGATGATCACGATGAAGTGTCTTGGCAATGTTGATTCTAGTCATGCCTTGACCTAAACACTCCACAATTTGTTGCTTCTCAGCAGCCGAAACATTCTTTTTCTTTCCCATTTTGGCAGAAAATGTAGGCTGCTTAATAATGTGGGACAGCCTTCTTAAGTAGTCTTGCCTTTCATTGGACACACCTGCCAAACTAATTAGCACACGTGTCTGCAATTGCTTACAGTGATATAAAGAGCCCTGACACACATCACCATCAATGAGTTTAACTGACAAACAAAATTTTTTACCTTATCACTCCTAAACAATTTTTGCATAATAATTTGGAACACAGTGTAGTGTAGGGGAAAATTTTAATCTCCGTATATATTTCTGGAGTCACACACAGATAGTCAGCATGTATTTGTCTGTAATACCAGCCGGTACATGGTAGTGTGTGAGGAGCGTACAGCTCTATACGGTGTGGGAAAAAATGAACGCTCGATAACTGCAGAAAAAAAGAATAAAAGTATTAGTGCTGTGTAAAAAGCAGTCTGCACAGCAGTGTGCACACAACAATACAGCTAGCAGGCAGCCTAATATCCAGCGCTGCTGCACACAAGAAATCATCCCTGTCACTGGCAGGCAGCCTTATAACTAGCGCTGCTGCACACAAGAAATCCTCCCCTGTCACTGCACACTAACTGTAAGCACAATTGCTATCAGCACAAGCACATAAGAACTTCTCTTTCCAGCCCTAACTCTCTCTCTACTGATAAACAGCTTCAGCAACCTCTCCCTACTGTTAAGATCAGAAGAAGTTAAATGGCGGGCGGCGGTCAGGGCTTTTATAGACACTATGACGCCCCCCCAAAGCAAGCCAATCACTGCAATGCCCTTCTCTAAGATGGTGGTGGATGCTGTCCATGTCATCTCGTTGCCCACAGTGTACGTCCTTGTTCATTGGCTGAAAAAAGGCGCCTGCAAGCATTATGGGAAAACCGACTTTGGCGCTTGTTTTGCCGAACGCATGGCCGACTTCACGCTATGGTCAGGTTTCTATCGGCGAAACCCAACTTTGGCGAAAGGCGGTGACTTATGAATCTGACCGACCTGTTTCGCTCAACTCTATTCATCATCATTTAAATAAATAATTAAAAAAAACAATGTGAGGTCCCCCCCATTTATGACAACCAGCCTTGCTAAAGCAGACAGCTGGGATCTGGTATTCTCAGGCTGGTAAGGGGCCATGGATATTGGCCCCCCTAGCATAAAAATAGCAGCCTGCAGCTGCTCAGAAAAGGCACATCTGTTAGATGTGCCAATTCTGGCGCTTTTCCCGGCTCTTCCCATTTGCCCTGTATCGGTGACAAGTAGGGGTCATATTTGTGGGGTAACCTTTTTATTAGTGATGGATAGGAATCTATATGACACCTATCCATTACTAATCCTATAGTTGCACGGCAAATAAACACACAGCCAGAAGAAAGTTCTTTATTTGAACTAAAACAAAACACACTTTTACCTTTTTATTTAAAAATAACAAACACATTTATACTCTCCTAACTCCCATTCCATTGAATCCCTTGTTTCCTGTAATTAAATAAAAAACAATAATACAATAATATCTGTCACCTGTCCATCGGTTTGTCCCTCTTCATAGTCTATGTCTGGGGGATAAACAGTTTTCAACCTGGACAGTGCCAAGATGCGACTGTCCAGACGGAGAACTGCTGATGAATGAGCTGCTGTGAGCACAGCCTCAGTGTCTAGCGGTGACATTATCGAGGTTACCGCAGGTCTCTGGGGATGTGTTCCCATCCTGGCCAATATAATGCGATGACCTCCCTCTGGTGAGATCACCGCTAACACTGTGAGAAAAAGTCTCACGGTGCAGAGAAGTCACCGCAGTTCAAATTCACCACAGAGAAATTCTCCTGGTGAACTGCGTTGAATTTGGAATCTAGTAGATATATTACTAGGTCATAGGGAATTTATATTAGTGACATCACTCCATCGCTGAAATAAAAATAAAATACTAAAGTTGTGCCATAAGCATGTTAAGTGACCAAATTTTATCTCCACGGTGGCAGAGCTAGCAGCAACCTATGGCAACCAACTAAGGATTTGGGAGACCTTGACATCCCAGAATTTAAGCATTGGGTGCATGAAGCGTAAGTCCTCCTTTTTTGTAAAAAGGTGTTGGATCCATTTTTATCCCATTTTAAGACTATTTCAGTTTCAGTCTCCTTAAGAAAGGATTTATTTTCACTTAAACATTTTACTAAAATGTGGATTTTTTTTTAAGTAAACTTGTTAAACAACTGTTCCTGCTCATTTATCACCAGAAAACATGTATCCATTCTGTTCATTTTTCAATTCGGGACTAATATATTAAGCATGTAACTCACATTAAAATACAAGAAAGTGTGCCCAAGGTATGAATCAATGAACGCAGCCTCTTCTGTGATGTGTTCATAATTGATGGTAAATCAATGATCATGACCACATACAATGGATGCACCTCTCTTTATATGCAGTTTCATCTCATGTGTCTAAAAACAATAGATGGGAAGCATGCAGTTATCCCAAGCCATCCACTATATTTTAAAAAAATAAAAATGAAGACAGGTGCTAACTAATATGCTGTTAACTCAATAAGGAGACAATTGTGGTGTCAAGTGCTTGCCATTTTATACATGTTTTATTATTTGAGGGAACGTTTGAAAGATACATATTTGTAAGCAGTATTAGTTATATATTATAATTTTATATACGAAGGGGAGTAAAAATGGTATTATTATAAGAAGGAGAAACATAGGGATTGAAAAGGGGTTGTCCAAGTAATGGACAACCACTTTAATGTACAGCTAGCTACATGGCTATAAATGCAGCACAATATTTTCATACTGTGTGAGTAAATTTGCTGCATTACTTCAATAATCTAACAAGTGCTCAAGGTCAACAATCAAAGTGCAGGATGCAGCCTGGCCGCATAACAATTGCTACTTTTGTAGATCAAACTGTTTAGTTGTAACAGTAGTAACTGCTCTATTTGTTTTTTTTTAAGATGGTCTGCCTGGGAGTTTTTGTAGGGTCCCCCATTCAGCCAGGTATCAGCCCAAGAGATTGGATCCATCATATTTCAAATTTGCTTGTTCAAGTGGAACTTGCCAGGACATACAATTCACAGAGAAATTATTTACTCGAGACCCCAGGCCATAATAAATGCAGAATATAAAAAATAAAGCCGCACAGTGGCTCAGTGGATAGCACTGCAGCCTTGCAGCACTGGAGTCCTAGGTTCGAATCCCACCAAGGACAAAATCTGCAAGGAGTTTGTATGTTCTCCCCGTGTTTGCGTGGGTTTCCTCCGGGTACTCCGGTTTCCTTCCAAAAACATACAGATAGGGAATCTAGATTGTGAGCCCCTTCGGGGACAGCGACGATAGTGTGTGCAAACTGTAAAGTGCTGTGGAATATGTTAGCGCTATATAAAAAAATAAAGATTATTAAAGAAATCATTATGCTCAACATGCTGTTCCCTGCCCACTGACCAGTCCTCTGCACCTCAGTCAAGTTGCATCTCCAGCCCAGTGTTAACTCTAAGCTGTAGATTAAAGCCAAGAACAAGTCCCAGCATTGTCTATGCATGCACAGTGGGCTACATGGTCTAATTGATGCCAAAAGCCCACATCTATAGAGAACACATGGCCAGAGATGTTGTGTGACAGAGATACAGTTGTTAGGACAGCTGGTGAGAGCAGCAGGAATAGCTGGAGAAATAAGTTGTCGACAAAAGGTTGAAAAGGAAAAGAAAAAAAACATACTCCCATCGGTTCACCTTTCCAGCTGTCTTTAATATTTCCTGCTCTCTATTCAGTCCTCTGTGGCACTGTTGCATCCTGTTTCTGGTTCAGTGCTCACTTTAGGCCTTAATTGCTTGCAGCCAGCATCCCCAGCCTACACTGAACACCAGGCCAGAGATGTGATACAACTGAAGGGTGGAAAACTGGACAGTGGTAAAGGGCGAGTGAGGGGAGTGGGTTTATTTGTTCTTTTTAACATTTTTCTGGCTCTCTACTGTTTATCAAGATGGCAGCTGCAGTTGAGGTCTCCTGGGATTGTCTCCAAATAATTTCAAGCCGTCTGATAAAAAAATGCACTTAGTAATGGTGAAGTGACCTCTAACATGTATAACTATAAATGGATAATAATTAGGGATGAGTAGTGTTGGGGTTCAAATTCCCACTGCTGCACAGGGGGAGTCTCGAACCAGTCCCGCTGCGGTCTCCCATTCATCTCCATCTGCAGTAGAGCATGCTCAGCTTAGATGTCGGTCCCAGCGTCTGGCCCAGTCTAACAGTGTGCAGAGGATTACTGCTGCTCCTCCAGGCTCTGCTATTGTGGCTAGTACTGGCGGCGAGCAGACGTCTTTTGGACAAAGTCCTTGTTTTCCCCTTCTGAGCATGCCCAGAGTGAGATCTCTCATTGGAGATCAGGGGTGACATGCTCAGGTACTGCAGCAGCTCCTATTGGTCCGCCAGGAAGGTCCTGTGACTACTGGTGTTCTGGAACAAGTTTCAATGGTCCTTGTTTCTGGCAGGTCCTGTAGCTGTTACTATAAAAGGGTAGCATGGCTGGGCCGCCATGCGCTAGTATCAATCTTTATATGCTATGCACCAGTGTGGTCATGCGTGTGTGTGGTTAGGGTCTGGCTGAAATAAGCCCCTAGAATACCGACTTAATCGATGAGGAGTTTGGTATGCTAGCTGGTCAGGGTCGGTGTCCTAGATGCCCTAGATTATCGGCATAACCAGTGAGGAGTTTGATTGCCGTATTCAGGGTCTGGCGTTTAGACGCCATAAATTGCGGGTGACTCCCGCGAGGACATTAGCGCATGATCACGTTCTATGTTCACTTAGCAGTTAACTGTGTACCTTGGTGCCTGACAGGACACAGAAGTTTGTTTCAGCGGCTCTGTGACATAACAGGGTTCGCTTTCAACGCTAGACAGCGCCCTAGCGTGTTTATTTTGCGACTCAGTTGTGTTAAGTGAGTTCACACACACGCCATATAGCGCTGCAGCACTCCTAGCGGCTCTGTGAATTAACAAAGTTCGCACATAATGCCACAGAGCGTTACGGCGTTTATTTTGGCGACTCTGTGGGATAACAGAGTTTGCTTCTTGCGCCATTTTACTAGCAGCAGGCTCTGCCTGCACGGTGGACCCCGGGCTGCGAACTCACCTCTCCACATCATATATTTGGTGCGTTCCGCAGACCCTAGCAAGTGGTCTGTGGATCTTCGGGTTCAGCGAGTTCAAAGAAGATACAGTTAAAAGTTTGGTTAGGGTCCGAACTTGACCCCCGAACCTGAACCTAATAGAGGCCAATGGGGACCTGAAATTCCGTGCTTAAAAATGGCTGTAAAATGGTCATAGTAAGTGCTAGGGGACTGCAAAAGGACAATTGCACTGCAAACAAATGTGGATAACAAAATGACTTAAAACATCATAGAATAAACAAAAAAACAAATTATAATCTTGCACCAGCAGGCATAGGTCCAAGTGAAGCTGGAGGCTGAGGAGGAAGTGGGGATGAAGAAGCAAAGATGTAGGAGGTAGCCAACACTGCTCTTTTTATTATTTATGTTTTTGGGGGCACTCTGAAAGCAAGCAGTGTAAAAATCTGCTGGCCACTTTCTCTCTGTATACAGGCTGTGTGCAATTTTGTGGGTTGAAAGTTTTGTGGGTTGAGGAAAGCATCAAATAGAGATATGGCTGTGCTAGTGGTAATGTAGCTGCTGCGGGGAGAGAGAGTGCATAGTCAATTTGTGTCTGTTTTGCCCCAAAATGCTATAATTGGCTCTGGTGCAAGTAGGCAACAGGACGTTCTGTGTAATTTCGCAGGCCCGAGTACTGTTGTATGAATTGTGAAGCCAGAACAAGTAGAGATAGTTTTAGATTGGTTGGTTGGCTGAGAATGCTTTCAGTCCCTTTCCTTTGTCTTACATTTGGTCCCCTGCAGAAAGCGCAGATTTGGCACCTGTGGCTCATGGGCAACCGCCTTCCAAATTATGCAAGCAGTCTGATCCCGAAATAATGAAGCAGTCACGTTTGTTTTTATGATGACTCTCTGGCTGCAGTTCTGTGTGTCATCCACCTGGCCCTGCCCAACAATTCGAAGAGATCGAATGCACTGATGCCCAACCATTTGTTCTGGTGGATGATGACTATGTGGGAGGGATAGTGCAAATGGACAGCAAACCACACAGCACATCTCTGAGGATGCTGATGACCAAACACTGGTGCCAACTGAAGTAGCATTCTGCTGTGTGTACACTGGCAAGGAGGACAGGTTTGAAGACTGGGTGGAACATCATGTGGGAGATTATTATATTTTTATTTATTTTTAGAGCACCGTTCACTTCATGATGCTGTACGTGAGGAGGGATTACATACAAAACACATAACATAAATTATACTGACCCAATAGTGACAGACATGTTACTGAGAGTCGAGAGCCCTACTCTTAAGGCCTTACATTCTACAGGATAATGGGGAAGGAGACAGTTGGTTCGGGTGTTGCTGCAGATCTGGTGTTGGTGAGGTGGCAGCTGGGGTCATTGCAGGTTGTAAGCTGTTCTGAAGACAGTATATGGGGAGACCAATTATGGATGCCTTTGTAGGTTAGTGTTACTAGCTTGAAGTGGATACGTTGCAGAATTGGGAGACAATTAAGGGATTTGCAGAAGGGGGAAGTGGAGGAGTAGCGAGGAGAAAAGTGGATTAGTAGGGAATAGAGATGAACGAACTTGTTCGGAAAATGTTTGCCAAACTCAAATTTGTCATGAACGTAGCACATTCGTGTACGTATTTGGTTTCACATGCAATTTTACTCAAAGTCGGCAAAATGTATTCACAGTTTGGGAAATCACTGCCTTTCCACTAATGCTTTTGTTATTACTTTGGCTAGGATAGTGGTGCAGTATGATGAGAGGTGGAGACGGGGGGACGTGTTTGATGAGGGGAGGGGTTGTGTCTAGGTCAGTGGAGCTGAGGAGTGTAAGTTAATTTTTTCATTTTTTCCTTTAATAACTTAATGTGTGTACATTCCGGCAGCAAATCAGGGAGCATTAACCATCCACAAAGTCATGACACGAGGTCTACTGTGATTGGCTGCCAAAGTCACATGTACATGGCAATATAAAAAGTGGACATCTTGTTTTGCTCGTGCCATTTTCTCAGTGTCACAGTGCAGAGAAGCCGCTCATGCGTGTGCTGCAAGTGAACTTAGCTAGATAGAATCCTGTCTTGCATGAAAATCGATTTACCAGCATCTAACTAGATTGTGCAAAAACTGTGTTGTAGGCTCAGGAGGCCCCAATAGATAATCCAAATTGTGATAAAACTGTATTTCAGTGAGAAATCTGAAGGCCAGATTTCCACTTAAAAATCATTAGGCCTAATATTGGGGTGCAGCCAGGAGATCCAATTTGCTAATCCAAATCATTTATGATAAAACTGTGTTTCATTGAGAAATCAAAAAGCCAGATTTCCACTTAAAAATCTTTAGGCCTAATATTAGGGTGCAGCCAGGAGACCCAATTTGCTAATCCAAATCGTTTGTGATAAAACTGTGTTTCAGTGAGAAATCAGAAGGCCAGATTTCTACTTAATGTGAATACTTTTCCGTCCAAAGATGACAAGAGTATTCTTAGAGTGATACCTTTATTGGCTAACCAGAAAATTATATGTTCACAAGCTTTCAGAGAGCAGAGGCTCCTTCTTCAGGCAGATTACATTTGAATTAATAAGAAAAAGACACATTTGAGGCTTACTACAGTGGGAAAATTGTTCAAGAGGTGGGAGGTGTGATGAGCAAAGGAAATCGAATTAGCATTTTTTTACAAATGGAGTGGCAGTGGGAATGTGTTCTTAGCTATCTGGAGTCCTTCTGGTGAAGTTGTGAACTGTGTCCATGTAGTGAGTCATAAATCCAGGTGCTAAATTAAGTCCTAGTGTCAAAGTATTGAACATCCTTATAAGTTTTAAGGATAATATTGATAATATTGATGTTCAGCCAGGAGGCCCAATTTGCTAATTCAAATCTTTTGGGATAAAACTGTGTTGCAATGAGAAATCAGAATGCCACATTTACTCTTAAAAATCATTAGGAATTATTATTTTTTTTTTTTATTATTATTATTATTGTTTATTTCTATAGCACCATTGATTCCATGGTGCTGTACATGAGAAGGGGTTACATACAAAATACAGGTATCACTTACAGTAAACAAACTAACAATGACAGACTGATACAGAGGGGAGAGGACCCTGCCCTTTCGGGCTTACATTCTACAGGATTGTGAGGCAGGAGACAGTAGGTCGGGGGGGTTGCTGTCACGCTGTCTAATGATATGTATACAATGTCAGTAAACTATTAATACAGGAACAACACTCTATACAACAACTAGTATAGCAACATCAGCATGTAAGTATAGAATAGATTTACCTGACACGATATCTGCTGAACTCAGGGTTAATCTTGAGGACTTGATGAGCTGAAACAGGAAAGAGGTGGACCGGGATCTAACCTGACCCTAAACTGGGGTCCTAACTAATCCCTCACCTTGGAGGTACTGATAATGGTTCAGAGGTCCAAGTCTCCAACCTAACCCTGTCTCCTATCAGACCCTGAACCCTGTAATCAGTCCTAAGAAGGATCCTGACTACCACCAAAGGGATATGGGCTGATCTCAGCTAAATACACAGATTAGACATATAAGACAGACAGGATAACACACGCTTGCATACACACTCAAACACCAAAGGAACATAAATGGTCTGGGAAATAAACTCTAACCAAGTTGAGCTTAGAACAACTAAGGAGCTCACAACTAAAGTCTATACAGATTCATTCCTATCTGTGGTCTGCATGAAGGTTTCACTGGCAACTCCCCAAGCAGACAGCCAGGAATTTAAAGGAAACCAATCAACAAATAATCAATTGCAGCCGGGAGAAACTGCACCCAGTCCCAGCACCGAGCACAGACAGAATTAACTCCCTAGCTGCCAAACACAAAGAAACAGCAGCTCAGCTGTGAGAAGTCAAAATGTGCAACCGCGACGATCTTCGTGGCAATGCACACATGACAGTACCCCCCCTTCTACGAGGGGCCTCCGGACCCTCAGGGCCAGGCCTGCCCGGGTGAGTTCTGTTGAAGGTCCGAACCAAACGATCTGCGTTAACATCAGACGCAGGGACCCACGTCCTCTCCTCCGGACCATACCCCTTCCAATGCACCAAGTACTGAAGGAACCGGCGATTCAGACGTGAGTCAATGATCTTTGATACTTGAAATTCCAAGTTACCATTGACCAACACAGGAGGAGGAGGTAGAGGTGACGGTATGACTGGTGCCACATACCTTTTAAGTAATGACTTGTGGAACACATTATGAATTTTAAACGTAGGAGGGAGGTCCAGATGAAATGCCACAGGATTAATTATGGAACTGATCCTGTACGGCCCGATGAATCTGGGACCCAGTTTCCAGGAGGGCACTTTAAGTTTTATATTCCTGGTAGACAACCATACCAGATCGTTCACATTCAGATCTGGACCAGAAACTCTCCTCCTATCAGCCATACGTTTGTAACGGTTCCCCATCTCACTCAGATTATTCAATACACCTCTCCACACAGAAGCAAGTGACGACGAGAAACGCTCCTCCTCAGGAACCCCAGAAGGGCCCCCCCCATTGAAAGTACAAAACTGGGGATGGAAACCATATGCCCCAAAAAACGGGGACTTACCAGTGGACTCGCTCCGCCTGTTGTTAAGAGCGAACTCTGCCAGAGGCAAGAAAGAAGACCAGTCCTCTTGGTTCTCTGAGACAAAACACCGGAGATATGTCTCTAAGCTCTGATTCAGACGCTCTGTCTGACCATTGGTCTGCGGATGAAAAGCCGAGGAAAATGACAATTGCATCCCCCGACGTAAACAAAATGCCCTCCAAAATTTGGACACAAACTGAGACCCCCTATCTGACACCACATCAGAAGGCAACCCATGAAGTCTAACGATCTCCCTAATGAACACCTGCGCCAGAGTTTTAGCATTAGGGAGTGCAGGAAGAGCAACGAAATGTGCCATCTTACTGAACCTGTCAAGAACCACCAGTATGACAGTATTCCCTGACTACGGAGGAAGGTCCGTAATGAAGTCCATAGATAAATGAGTCCATGGACGCTCCGGAAGTTTCAAGGGTAAAAGGGTCCCAGACGGACGGGTATGAGGGGTTTTAGAGCGAGCACACACCCCACATGACGCGACAAAAGTTATAACATCTTTATTAGCATTAGGCCACCAAAACCGGCGAGAAAGGAGATCTAAAGTAGCCTTACTCCCTGGATGTCCTGCTAGAGCAGAATTATGATGTGCCTCAATAACCTTTTGTCTCAACAGATTTGGGACAAACAGTCTCCCTGGAGGTCCTGCAGGGGCGTCCCCCTGAGCCTCTAACACCTCCTCCTCAAGCTCAGAAAATACAGCCGACACTACCACCCCCTCCTGAAGGATAGGACTCGGGTCATCCGTTTTCCCGGCCCCTGGGAAACTGCGAGACAAGGCATCAGCCTTTACATTCTTAGACCCCGGGCGATAAGTGACGACAAAATTAAACCTGGTAAAAAACAACGACCATCGAGCTTGTCTGGAATTCAGACGCTTAGCGGATTCCAAATACAACAGTTCTTGTGATCAGTAATAACGGTAACCGGGTGGACTGCCCCCCTCCAAAAAGTGACGCCATTCTTCAAAAGCTAACTTAATGGCCAAAAGTTCCCTATTGCCGATATCATAATTCCTTTCGGCGGACGACAATTTCTTAGAAAAGAAAGCGCACGGATGCCATTTACCAGGGGACGGACCCTGGGACAATATAGCACCCACCCCTACGTCAGACGCATCCACCTCCACAATGAACGGCTGAGATGCATCTGGTTGGATGAGAACGGGTGCCGAAGCAAAACATTTCTTCAAAGAGGAAAAGGCTTGGCAAGCTTTGTCCGACCATTTAGAAAAATCCGTCCCTTTTCTTGTCATGTCGGTGAGAGGTTTGACGACAGATGAGAAATTACAAATAAATTTCCGGTAGTAGTTAGCAAACCCCAAAAAACGCTGCAGAGCCTTAAGATCCCCTGGCTGATCCCATTCAAGCACTGCTCTCACCTTTTCAGTTTCCATACGGAAACCGGAGGCTGACACCAAAAAACCCAAAAACTGAAGTTCCTGTACGGCAAATACACACTTCTCCAGTTTGGCGTATAGTTTATTGTCTCGCAAGATCTGCAACACCTGTCTCACATGCTCCTGATGAGACACAAGATCTGGCGAGTAAATTAAAATGTCGTCCAAATATACAACCACAAACAGCCCCACAAGGTGACGAAAAATGTCATTAACAAAATGTTGGAATACTGCTGGTGCAGTAGTCAGACCAAAAGGCATGACTAGGTTCTCATAATGTCCCTCCGGCGTGTTAAACGCCGTTTTCCACTCATCCCCCTCTTTTATCCTAATCAGATTATACGCCCCCCTGAGATCCAATTTAGAGAACCATTTGGCGCCAACAATTTGATTGAAGAGATCAGGAATAAGAGGGAGTGGATACGGATCTCGAACAGTAATCCGATTAAGTTCGCGGAAATCCAAGCAAGGGCGTAGGCCTCCATCTTTCTTCTTCACAAAGAAGAACCCCGCGGCTACTGGGGAAGATGAAGGTCTAATATGCCCTTTGGCCAGACTTTCAGAAATATAATCTTTCATAGCCTGCCTCTCAGGACCAGAAAGATTATACAACCTAGCTTTAGGCAACTTAGCATCAGGAAGGAGATTAATAGAGCAGTCATACACGCGATGAGGAGGCAACTCCTGACACCCCTCCTCAGAGAAAACATCCCCAAAATCCTCCAAAAAAGGAGGCAATGTACTAGGCACACCGCGCTGATGACTGTGTTCATGCAGTTGTTTTTGCAAAACTCACCCCATTGGCTTATTTCTCTGGACTGCCAATTAATCACAGGGTTATGTTTAACCAACCAAGGAAGTCCCAACACAATGGGAGTAGGTAGACCCTCCAACACATAACAAGATAATTGTTCCCTATGTATTGCCCCTACCCGAAGGTCAATGTTATGAACCTCATGAACAAAGCTACCTTGGCCGAGAGGCCTGGCGTCAATGGAGAATATAGGGATCGGTTTGACCAATACACTCAGATGCATACCTTGAGCCTGAGCAAACTGAGCGTCAACCAGGTTAGCCCCGGAACCACTATCAAGAAGAACAGACAATCTCTCCACTCTCGTACCAACTACCACCTCCACTGGTACAAGGAACTGAGAAGAACTGGCGGATGAAATACATACTCCCAGGTTGTCGTCCACCACACAACCTGGGATTAACAGTTTTCCGGCGACTTTTGGCTTAACAAGGCACGGGATGGACATTCTCCAACAAAATGTCCCTCTTTCCCGCAGAAAAAACATCTTCTAGTCCTGCGGCGTACCGCCAATCCCCTCCTACGAAATGATGTCCCTCCCAACTGCATAGGCTCATCCGAACAGACAAGGGGAACCTCAACATAAGGGACTTTAGTGGTAGGTGGAGAAACAACAGGGAGTGGGGTTACCTCACCCCTCTCCCGAAGCCGTCTATCAGTACGGATAGCTAAGGCCATAGCAGCCTCCAGTGAATGAGGAGACTCATACTGAGCCAAAACGTCTTTTAATTTATCAGAAAGCCCATGACAAAACTGGCTCCTAAGAGCTGGGTCATTCCACTGAGTATCTGTGGCCCATCTACGAAACTCAGAAGCAAATTCCTCTGCCGGACGATCTCCCTGCTGTATATTACGTAATTTTGTCTCAGCAAGAGAGACCCGATCTGGGTCATCATATACCAATCCCAGGGCAGTAAAAAATTGATCTACAGACTGTAGAGCCGGGGATCCCGGAGGAAGGGAAAATGCCCAGGATTGAGGGTCCCCTTGCAGAAGTGAGATAACAATTCCCACTCTCTGCTCATCACTCCCTGATGATCGAGGCCGAAGCCGAAAATACAATTTACATGCCTCCCGGAAGGTGAAAAATTTGTCTCGCCCACCAGTGAACCTGTCCGGGAGAGCTACTTTAGGTTCAACTCTGGTTTTCTCCAGGGGAGAAAAAACTTTGGACTTAATGTCCGTCAGCTCCATGGATAATCCCTGCAACTGCAGAGCCAGCTGGGCTACTGGATCCATGGTAACTGGAGATAATTTTTATGGCCAGTGAAAATGTCACGCTGTCTAATGATATGTATACAATGTCAGTAAACTATTAATACAGGAACAACACTCTATACAACAACTAGTATAGCAACATCAGCATGTAAGTATAGAATAGATTTACCTGACACGATATCTGCTGAACTCAGGGTTAATCTTGAGGACTTGATGAGCTGAAACAGGAAAGAGGTGGACCGGGATCTAACCTGACCCTAAACTGGGGTCCTAACTAATCCCTCACCTTGGAGGTACTGATAATGGTTCAGAGGTCCAAGTCTCCAACCTAACCCTGTCTCCTATCAGACCCTGAACCCTGTAATCAGTCCTAAGAAGGATCCTGACTACCACCAAAGGGATATGGGCTGATCTCAGCTAAATACACAGATTAGACATATAAGACAGACAGGATAACACACGCTTGCATACACACTCAAACACCAAAGGAACATAAATGGTCTGGGAAATAAACTCTAACCAAGTTGAGCTTAGAACAACTAAGGAGCTCACAACTAAAGTCTATACAGATTCATTCCTATCTGTGGTCTGCATGAAGGTTTCACTGGCAACTCCCCAAGCAGACAGCCAGGAATTTAAAGGAAACCAATCAACAAATAATCAATTGCAGCCGGGAGAAACTGCACCCAGTCCCAGCACCGAGCACAGACAGAATTAACTCCCTAGCTGCCAAACACAAAGAAACAGCAGCTCAGCTGTGAGAAGTCAAAATGTGCAACCGCGACGATCTTCGTGGCAATGCACACATGACAGTTGCAGCAGTTCCGGTGTTGGTTGAGGCAATATCTCCGGTAGTGGTGAGGAGGTAGCAGGGTCATTGCAGGCTGTAGGCTTTCCTGAAAGGTGGGTTTTCAGGTTCCGTCTGAAGGATCCGAATGTGTTTGATAGTCGGACGTGTTGGGGCAAAGAATTCCAGAGGATGGGGGATATTCGGGAGAAGTCTTGGAGGCGGTTGGGTGAGGAGCGAATAAGTGTGGAGGAGAGAAGGATGTCTTGGAGGATCGGAGATTACGTGAGGGAAGATATCGGGAGATTAGTTCAGAGATATAAGGATGAGACAGATTATAGATGGCCTTGTAGGTCAGTATTAGTAATTTGAACTGGATACGCTGAGGGAATGGGAGCCTGTGAAGAGATTTGCAGAGGGAGAAGTGGAGTAGTAGCGAGGAGAGAGGTGAATTAGTCGTGCAGCAGAGTTAAGGATGGACTGGAGAGGTGCGAGGGTGTTAGCTGGGAGGCCAGAGAAAAGGGTGTTGCAGTAGTCGAGGCGGGAGATGATGAGGGCGTGCACAATCATTTTAGTAGATTGAGGGTTGAGGAAAGGACGGATTCTTGAAATATTTTTGAGCTGAAGGCGACAGGAGGTAGAAAGAGCTTGGATGTGCGGTTTGAAGGACAGGGCAGAGTCAAGGGTTACTCCGAGGCAGCGGACTTCTGGTACGGGGGAAAGCGTGATGTCGTTAATTGTGATAGATAGGTCAGGTAAGGAAGATCTGTGGGATGGGGGAAAGATTATGAGTTCAGATTTGTCCACATTGAGTTTGAGGAAGCGGGAGGAGAAGAAGGAGGATATGGCTGATAGACACTCCGGGATTCTGGATAGCAGAGAGGTGATGTCTGGGCCAGAGAGGTAGATCTGAGTATCATCAGCGTAAAGGTGGTACTGGAATCCGTGGGACTTTATGAGTTGCCCCAGGCCAAGTGTATAGATTGAGAAGAGTAGGGTCCTAAAACAGATCCTTGGGGGACTCCAACGGAGAGAGGGTGGGACGAGGAGGTAGTGTGTGAGTGGGAGACGCTGAATGTGCGGTTGGAAAGGTATGAGGAGATCCAGGATAGGGCGAGGTCTTTGACGCCAAAGGAGGAAAGAATCTGTAGTAGAAGGCAGTGGTCAACTGTGTCAAAAGCAGAGGACAGGTCAAGAAGCAGGAGTATAGAGTATTGTCTGTTCGCTTTGGCTGTAAGTAGGTCATTAGTAATTTTGGTCAGGGCTGTCTCAGTGGAGTGATTGGGGCGGAAACCAGATTGTAGAGTGTCAAAGAGCAAGTTAGAAGAGAAGTGGTAGGAAAGCTCAGCGTGGACATGCAGCTCCAGGAGTTTGGAAGCGAATGGGAGCAGCGATATTGGGCGATAGCTGGACATAGCGGTTGGGTCGAGGGTTGGCTTTTTAAGAATAGGCGTGATTGTGGCATGCTTGAAAGCAGAAGGGAAGGTACCGGAAGTTAGTGATAGGTTGAAGAGGTGGGTTAGGGATGGAATAATAGTGGTGGTGAGGTTGGGGAGGAGGTGGGTTGGGATGGGGTCAAGTGCACAGGTTGTGAGGTGCGATTTGGAGAGAAGACAATTAAGCTCCCCTTCAGTTATGTTGGAGAGGGAGGTTATGGGGTTGGGGCATTGGTCTGGTATACAAAGTGGTTGAGGTGGTTGAACAATGAAGACTTGCCTTGTTTGGTCGATCTTATTTTTGAAGTGTGTGGCAAAGTCCTCAGCAGAGATGAGGGAGGTAGGAGGGGGCAGTGGTGGGCGGAGGAGGGAGTTAAAAGTTTTGAATAACTGTTTGGGGTTGTAGGATAGGGAAGATACGAGGGTTGTGAAGTAGGCCTGTTTAGCAGAGGTGAGGGCAGATTTGAAAGAGAGTGTTGCTTGTTTGAATGCAGTGAAGTCGTCTTGCGAATTTTGTTTTTTTCCAACGCCGCTCTGTAATCCTGGACACTTGCCGGAGCTTTTTAGTGTTGTTATTGTGCCAAGGTTGTCTGTTGGTACGTCGCACTCTGCCATGAACGAGAGGGGCGACCGTGTCAATAGCCAATAGTATGGAAGACGCACTTCCTAATTATGGGAACATTGTTTTCAGGAGGCCCTCCTGTATGTCTCTTCAAAGGGGTATTGGGGTAGGTCCAAATATTGGGCAGCCCTGCCACTCACTGCATACGTAATAACTGTATAGAAGACCCACTGTTTAATAATGGGAACAACAAAGCATAGCTGGCTGAGGGTTCTCTAAGAATATTGAGTGCTGAACTGCTAGCCCTTTAAGAATAGGAAAGGCCCTATAAAAATAGGCTTTGTGACATTTAGAGTCCGTCCTTTATAAATGAAACAGGATGTGTCTGATGATGTGTCACGCACCATCTGGTCAGATAAGTTGTAAAATGTTACGATGACATTTCCCAGTGAATGCATTTGTCTTTGTTGAAAGCAATGCTAAATTTCAAAAACGCTATGTGTGAACATAGCCCTGGGTGTGGAAAAGCATTTTTGTTTTTGGTTATTTATTTTGCCTTATATACAAGTCATTACCCTGGAAAGGATGTTCCTTAACATATTTCTGATTAAAATCCATTTTGGTTTCGTTTTTGTATGTTTTATTGTGAGTCTGCAAAAGTGGCGTAAGACTCTGACAACATTGTTCACAGCAGTGACCTGGGAGTCAAATATGCTTCCCCATGCTGTTGTCATGTAATTTGAGCACTGTTCCCATCGATTTCTGCCATTTCTTGTCCCTCTGCTGACCGCTGGAGGGGGCGCCGGAAAAATGCTCGAGTTTCCCACAGACTTATATTGGGCTCGTTATTTGGGTCGAGCACCCGAGTATTCCAATTTGCTAGACCAGAGCATTTTAGTGATCGCCCATCACTACTGGTGATACTTTCCTATTGATGTGGTCCTTGAACACGTCATTTCCTTGTGTTCCTTGTTTTGACCTATTATCAGTAGCCAAACTAGTACAAAAATGCTGAAATAATACTTTGGATACAGTTTTCGAGTCAAGTGCATTAAAGGGTTATGTTTCATTTTTAGGAGCACACTGTTCCTAAGTCTCCTGGCTTCTTTCCTACCTGGAAGGGTATTTCTGATTGATTGACAGTTTGATTCAGCATCATAGTGGTGACAGTGACCTAAACTGAGAATTTCTGAATCTGCTATGTAAGGAAACTTTGCCTCTGAATCATTCCAAGTACACAGCATCAGGAGCTAATAGTATGCGCTATCAAGCCTGGCCAGTTTTAGTGTAGTGCTAACAGGCTCAAAAAAATGCTTGTAAGTAATACTAACAATGGGTCAGCATCCAAAGCAGCGAACAGTAAACATTAAAAAATAAAAGCTTAACTATCTGGTGAAAAGTAGAATTTAATAACTATTAAATTGAAAGTATTCCTATCTTTGAAGTTGAGAATAACCCTATACACCAGGTTCCAAATTATTATGCAAATGCTATTTTTCTCTGATTTTCCTAAATGGTTGATGCACATGAATCTGAGAATTGGGATGGGGTCAAGTGCACAGGTTGTGAGGTGCGATTTGGAGAGAAGACAATTAAGCTCCCCTTCAGTTATGTTGGAGAGGAAGGTTATGGGGTTGGGGCATTGGTCTGGTATACAAAGTGGTTGAGGTGGTTGAACAGTGAAGACTTGCCTTGTTTGGTCGATCTTATTTTTGAAGTGTGTGGCAAAGTCCTCAGCAGAGATGAGGGAGGTAGGAGGGAGCAGTGGTGGGCGGAGGAGGGAGTTAAAAGTTTTGAATAACTGTTTGGGGTTGTAGGATAGGGAAGATACGAGGGTTGTGAAGTAGGCCTGTTTAGCAGAGGTGAGGGCAGATTTGAAAGAGAGTGTTGCCTGTTTGAATGCAGTGAAGTCGTCTTGCGAATTTGTTTTTTTCCAACGCCGCTCTGTAATCCTGGACACTTGCCGGAGCTTTTTAGTGTTGTTATTGTGCCAAGGTTGTCTGTTGGTACGTCGCACTCTGCCATGAACGAGAGGGGCGACCGTGTCAATAGCCGATGTGAGAGTGGCATTGTAGAAAGCAGTGGCACTGTCTGTATCGTGGAGTGAGGATATTGATGCCAGTGAAAGAATAGAGTCAGAGAGTGTGTGGATGTCTAGGTGTGCAAGGTGTCTGCGGGGGTGCACGTGTTGCTGGACATGGGTGACAGGAGAGGAGGACAGGGATGAGAAAGGAATAACATTGTTGTTCAGTCACACTATCTAAGAAAATAAATAGTGATTGTTCATTTAGTGACAGGTGACAGACAGGTGTGGCCCTAAGGTAGTGAAACAGCAGGTTACAAAAAGAGAAGGGTACATACAACATGAGTGGGAAAAGGCGAGGTTGTGGTGAAAGGGTGTTCTATGTGTTAAATCTGTTACTGTATGGACTACTCCACTCCTTTCTTTGGCAGCCACACATCGGTAAGCCTTGTAGATGGGGGCCAGAAAGAATATGTGCTTCAGTGGATGGCAAGCATTGCATCAAGTATCCTCTCCTCCTCTTCCTCTACCTTAACATCACACACTGTACAATCCTCATAGATGGCACCCCAATTCCACTCGTTCCACTAATCACAAATATCCAAATGCCCAACGGACTGTCGGAATACACAGATGGGCTATTCTGCAGAGCTGTTAACACATTCTATTACATGAGCATTAGAGAAGAACAAACTTTTCAAGGTTTACTTCGATTCTCCGAACGTTTAGACGTTCGCCGAACGGATCGACCAACATACCCGAACCCCAATAAACTCAATGGGAGGCCAAACTAAAAGTATACACAACACCTTAAAGGATGATAAAAAGCTACCCAAACAGCTAAAATTAGGAGCAGACACATTGAAAAGTGTCATTAATTGACCCACATTAGAAATTGGTAATGGCATAACAGCTGTTAGCCATGTGCCATGCATGAGGTATCAGTGTCTGGGCCAGCATTTACAGCTTTGAATTGAGCTTTCAATTAAGACGTGGTGGCAAACAGAGCAGTGTAAGCCTTCTTTGCTGTAGGCCGTCTGTGATGGGAGCCCTGATACCTCATGCTACAGCTCAAACTTCTATTTTACTCAGCCACACTCAGGTGCCACAAATATCAGCTTGGTAGGCTGCTATTGGTAGAAAAATTTAAGGATAGTAACACAGGTAGTTGACTGATCATTTCATCCGGAGTAGATATTTTGGAGTGGCACAGCAGAAGTTAGCAATAGGCCATACATGTTCTATCAGGGTCTGGACCAGCATTTAGAGCAAGACATTGAAGTTTCAATTAAGATATGGTGGCTAATTGAGAGGTGTAAGCCTTGTTTGCTGGGAGCCCATATACCTCATGCACCAACTCATTTTTGTTTTTTGCTTCCTAGACACACTCAGGTGGCACAAACATCAATTTCATAGACCACTATTGGTAAAAAAAATGTAAGAATAGTAACAGAGATAGGTGACTGATCAATTGACTCACAGTAAAACATTTTATAATGCCACAGCAGCAGTCAGTAGTAGGCCATGCATGTGGTATCAGGGTCTTGGCCAACATTTCAAACTTTGAATTTAATTTCAAATTAAGATGAGGTGGGTGAGTGACCAGTGTAGGCCGGCTGTGCTGGGAGCCCTGATACCTCATGCAACAGGTCAAACTCTTTTTTGCTCAGCGACACTCAAATGATACAAATATCAGCTTGATAGAAAACTATTGTTAGGAAAATTTAAGGATACTAACACAGGTAGTTGTCTGATCATTTCACCCACATTAGATATTTTAGAATGGCACAGCAGCAGTCAGCAATAGACCATGCATGTTATATCATGGTCTGGGCCAGCATTTAGAGCAAGGAATAGAAGTTTAAATTAAGATGTGTTACCTAAGGGAGTGGTGTAAGCCTCTTTTGCTGAGAGCCCTGGTACCTCATGCAACAGCTCAATTTTTTCCCAGCATGACTCAAGTGGCACAAATATCAGCTTAGTAGAGAACTAATGTTAGAAAAATGTAAGCATAATAACACTGGTAGTTGACAAAAACTAAGTGCAGGCTGCCCATCTGGGAGCCATACTGAAACAGGTAACACACATGAAGAAAACCCAACTTGGGGTACAAATATTTCCCAAAATTAGGGGCAGACAACAAGAAAAGTGGCATCAATTTACCTACAGTAGAAATTTGATAACTGCACAACAGAAGTCAGCCATGTGCCATGAATGAGGTATCAGGGCCTGGGCCAGCATTTAGAGCTTTGATTTGAAGTTTCTATTAAGATAAAGAATAGGGAAGCGGTGTAAGCCTTCTTATCTGGAAGCCCTGATACCTCAGGCAACACTTCCATTTTTTTTCCAGCCACACTCAGATGGCACAAACATCAGTTTTATACAGTACTATTGGAAGAAAAATGTAAAGAAAGTAGCACAGGTAGTTGACTGAAAGTGAATACAGGCCTGGCTGTCTGGAAGCCTAACTTATACAGGCAACCCACCCAATTTGTAGTCTCCACATTTCAAAAAATGATTTTCACACACCACTAAAGTGATATAAATTTCCACAGAGTAGAAACAGTATAATAGGATTCTGACACTTTTTCCACCATAGGCAACCCACCAGATGGAGACCCAACATGGAGTCTCCACATTTCAAAAAATAATTGTCACACGTCACTAAAGTGGCATCAATTTCCACAGATTAAAAATTGTATAATAAGTTTCAACACACATTCCACTACAGGCTACCCACCAGATGGAGACCTAACTTGGAGTCTCCACATCTGAAAAAATAATTGTCGAACACGACTAAAGTGACATTAATTTCCAGAGTACAAACAGTATAATAGGCCTCTGACACACCTTCTACTACAGGCAACCCACAAGATGGAGACCCAACTTGGAGTCTCCACATTTCAAAAAATTGTTGGTAACATCAGCAGCAGTAGCAACAGCAGGCACAGAAGACACCACAAAGATAGTACAGACTGCAATAAGGCGAGATCAATGCATTACACTAAAAACAACATTATCACTTAGTCTGCCCAATTTGCGACTGGAGTGCAAAAGTCATTGGAGATCCATGACTTGTTCATTTTGATGAAAGTTAGGCACCGAAGACTCATTCTGAGACAACGCTGGCTGCCGGGCATGACAAAACCTCCAAGACGTGACAGGCGAGCTCAGGCCACTCTTCCATTTTTGAAGGCCAAATAGAAAAAGGGTCCAATCTCCCTCTGGTGGCATTGATATTGAGCTCTAGATACTCCTGAACCATTCTCAGTCGTTCACAATGTGTCAGACTTGCATTCTAATCTGCTGGTGCATGGGCTGAGCTAAAAATTGTGTGAAACGATGCAAAGAAATTACTTATGCCACTTACACTGCTGTTGCTACTGCTGAAGCTAATGTTTTTGCTATGATGCCTTGACATTCCCAGGGTTGGAGGTCTGCAACTGGGATGCATACTGTATGCCTCACTGGTGTCTCGGGGAAAACCACTTCTAAGATTGTCTACAAGCGTGTTTTGATATTCCAGCATGCACGCATCTCTTTCGAGGGGGGAAGCATCTGGCTAAACTTACTCTTGTACCGTTGATCTAAAGGCAACTCAGTGGCAACTCAGTAGTCAGTACTGTTTCTAACTATAAGAATATAGGCATCATGTTGAAAACAGTGAAGCAAGAAGGTGCCAACCACAGACAGAGAGGAGATGATTATCCTCTTCATCTCCTGATTGTTGCATGTCCAACAACTCATCCTCCTCCATTTGTTCCATGGCTACTGCACCTTCACTAACAGTTTGTCTCCTGCCTTGCTCCCACCTCGATCACTGGAAGACACCCTCCCTTGGCACCCGCCTGTGCATCAACAGTCCAGAAATTTGAGATATTGTTATCCTTTCCACTTTCACCTCTGCTTCCACCTCTTCCTCTGGGACCACCACCTCCTCCGGCAGACTATTCAAAGTGTGCTCCAGCATGTGTATGACCGGCATAGTGATGCTGATGACATCATCACAGCGCTAACCATCTTAGTAGCCATTTTGAAAACTGTGCATAAGGGTGCAGAGGTCCTTCAGCTGTGCCCACTCTGCAACCTTGATTTGCACGTTGTCAGGAAAACATTGGCTTAGGCAATACAAAAGGACATACTGCATCAGGGCTCGTTGCTGCTGCCACAGTCACTGCACCATATACAGAATGGAATTCCACTGTCACAACATCGCAAATTAAATGGTTAACCGGTAGGCCAAAAGACCTCTTTAGTGATGCAAGTCAATAACCTGTGGGGGGCAATCATCAGAACTGAGCACACAGCAACTGTGCTTTCTGTAGCAGCACATTCAGGCCGGGATAGTGGCATAGAAATTGCTTGAAGACGTAAGCCATGCAAGGCACTTGTGTGAGGTTGCCACGGTGTAGTGCCACCACAAGGTTTGCACCGTTATCGTACACAACCTTCCCTTGCTCCAGGTTCAGTGGAGACAGCCATTGCTCTAACTTGGCCTGGATAGTTGTTCACACCTCTTTAGCTGAAAATTTGAACATTGCCTGATTGCGGTGAACCATGGTTGCACTGTATGGAGGTGAGGTGTATCCTATCTGCACTATTGGAATGTGTGATCGATTAAGGGAGAGGTTAAGAAGAAAAGTTGGAGGCCCTAGAGGAGGTGGAGTAGCCAAAAGCAGTGGAAGAAGTGTTAAATACACAGGTTTGTCCCACAAGCCTTGGGGATTAAATATTTGCGGATCACACCCTTGACTGCCTGCCCTCACAGCCACAAGAGATACTCAGTGCCTGTCAGTGAGATGTAACGTCCCAACCCATGTTGGCTCATCCAAGAGTCAATGATGAAATGCACCCTGGCAGACATTGACTGGGAACAGGTAATGTTGTCAGCGACATGCTATTGTAGCGCAGGCACAGCTTTCTTAGAGAAGTAATGGCGACTGAGCAACGGGACTGCGACAGCCATCAACTTTTGGAAACAGGCAGAAAGGCAGCATTTTCGTGGCCAACAGATTAGAGATGATGGAGTTCAAGCTCTTAGCTTTTGCATGTGTAGGAGGAAACAATTTTTTACATGACCAAAACTGAAATGCCGACTAGCGGGCCTCGCCAACAACCAGCCATCCCATCAACCACATCTGTAGCTTCTACCTCCTCCGTCACCATGACAAGTCTTCTCTCACAAGTCTCTGGCCTCAGAAACTCTACTTGTTTACCCCTCTACAATTGGGGTGAGTGATATCCTGTAAGCACTTGCTGTTTACTGTTACTTTTTTACAACAGAGTATTTTTATATGTTTGTTTTACTGTGCTTCTCTGTGTTTCATTCTTTTGGTGGTGTGAACACTGTCCTACCGACTTGTTCACTGTGTGCATGGCTCATGTGTTTGTATCTAATTGGTTTCTTGCTTTTGCAAGATTAGGGAGGTTTTCACCCCTCCTTTGTGAGCCATGCAGATAAAGGCGGTCCTCTACAGTGTGTCCATATCGGACATTACCTGTCTGAATCCTGCTCATATAGGTACTATAAAGAACCACCCAGGGTGTGGAGGCGAATACCTCAGTGACGGGATAAAGAAAAAGAGACCAGGAGCACAAAGTCAACAGTAAAGAAAATGCCTTTATTAATCAAAATGGCTCAAAAAATATAAACCATGTATAAATAAAAATATTATTTAAAACTTTAGAGACACATCACAAACTGATACAAATATAATCAACAAACATCTGTATAATTATTGGTTTATACAAAAAAAATGTTTTTATAGAATAAAATACACATATATATTGTGCTGAAACAATAGCTCAAATAATGTAACCAGGAAAGCAATCAAAATACATATATATATAATGTGTGGTAGTTAGGCTAAAAAATAAGGCTAAAAAATGAATATAAAAAATATTAAAAACAATAATGACATAATAAGTGCACGTATGTGCAAGATCGTGTAGATGAAAATTAATTAGAGCGCATAAAAACGCATATATAATATTATGCATACAACAATGTAACGACTAAAAAAATCGTGAAAATTAATCAGTGCACATAAACATAATACATCTAATAATGTGCTTGTAAAAATGCAACGACTAAAAGCGTCATACACGTGCACAAAAACATAAGGAACTACCTATGATTAGTTGTGCATGTAAAATAGTGCGCTAACTAAATATGTGACAGACATGATGTCAAAAAAATCCACACCAAGCATATAGTATAAATAAAACCTGCATCCAATATGTGAATACCACAATATAAGTGTGTACTAAGCAATTAAGATTGACATATGCCCATGCCACAAACATAAAATAAGAGGACCGCTATACCTGGGAGCCAAAAACCAGCGCGATGTGTCTCAAAAGAACGCGCCCGGTTTTTAGCTCCCAGGTATAGCGGTCCTCTTATTTTATGTTTGTGGCATGGGCATATGTCAATCTTAATTGCTTAGTACACACTTATATTGTGGTATTCACATATTGGATGCAGGTTTTATTTATACTATATGCTTGGTGTGGATTTTTTTGACATCATGTCTGTCACATATTTAGTTAGCGCACTATTTTACATGCACAACTAATCATAGGTAGTTCCTTATGTTTTTGTGCACGTGTATGACGCTTTTAGTCGTTGCATTTTTACATGCACATTATTAGATGTATTATGTTTATGTGCACTGATTAATTTTCACGATTTTTTTAGTCGTTACATTGTTGTATGCATAATATTATATATGCGTTTTTTATGCGCTCTAATTAATTTTCATCTACACGATCTTGCACATACGTGCACCTATTATGTCATTATTGTTTTTAATATTTTTATATTCATTTTTTAGTGCTTATTTTTTAGCCTAACTACCACACATTATATATATT
This sequence comes from Oophaga sylvatica, assembly GCA_033576555.1. Lineage (NCBI taxonomy): Eukaryota > Metazoa > Chordata > Amphibia > Anura > Dendrobatidae > Oophaga > Oophaga sylvatica. The sequence goes on along the minus strand of JARQOD010000002.1, from coordinate 155,725,856 downwards.
TGTATTTTGATTGCTTTCCTGTTTACATTATTTGAGCCATTGTTTCAGCACAATATATATGTGTATTTTATTCTATAAAAACATTTTTTTTGTATAAACCAATAATTATACAGATGTTTGTTGATTATATTTGTATCAGTTTGTGATGTGTCTCTAAAGTTTTAAATAATATTTTTATTTATACATGGTTTTACATTTTTTGAGCCATTTTGATTAATAAAGGCATTTTCTTTACTGTTGACTTTGTGCTCCTGGTCTCTTTTTCTTTCTCCCGTCACTGAGGTATTCCCCTCCACACCTGGGTGGTTCTTTATTCATTTTCGGATGGTCTGCCATCCCATTTCTTCAGGTGATATAGTCACATATTGATTCTAGTATTTTATTTTATTTTTATACATTATATTGAATTTTTGTGAATTTCATATCACTTGTATTTTTCGTTCATATAGGTACTATACACATGACAAGGTTTTTAAATACATCAGTTAGGGACTGCTCTGATACGGGTTACCTTGACGTTTGGTAGAGCGGCTTAGTATACATTTTTTGCAAAAAACGTATCAACCATTCACCCTGTTTTTTATCATCTTTTATTAGCACTTGCTGTTTACTGTTAGTTTTTTTTTACAACAGAGTTTTTTTATAGGTTTGATTTAATGTGCTTTTCTGTGTTTCAGTCTTTTGGTGGTGTGAACATTGTCCTACCGACTTGTTCACTGTGTGCATGGCTCATGTGTTTGTATCTAAAAGTATCATGAACAAGTTAATGAAACCATCAGCTCACAAAAAGTGTAATTAAATAATAGTCTAAAAGACACATGGCCATAAATGTACGATATCTGTTAAAAATAGTAAATGGGATAAAAAAAATGTGCATTAGTAAAATGGTAAATACAGCAAAAAATATTAAGCGCAAGACTACATACCAAACTGTATGTTTATTACTACTAGAGTGGTGTCGAACCCCAAAACGTGTTGCAGTGCATCCCTTAGTCAGCGGTGCCTAATATTATTTAATACTATGTATTGCAATTTCATTTCTCCATGTCTTCATTTTCATCAATAAAATCTTCTTGGTCAGCTTAAACAGATACATTTTCAGAAGCTCAAGCAATCCACTTGTCAATAAAACTTTTCTATCATTACTTATTGGGTCCATGCTCAGGTACATCATTATTAAAAATCCCTGTCACAGATAAGATAATAAATTCCACTGTTTCTAACAAATATGCCCTGTCTTTAAAAGAACTGATAGTTCAATCTACAGACATAGCAGTGGGATCTCTTGAGCTTAACATTTAACTATGAAGATTTGTCTATTTCAAGAGTTGGATTTGAGTGCCAGATTTTTGCAAAGTCATTAACCAGCATGGATGATTGATGGCCCTCTGCTGAGAGTTGGAATACTCTTATAAATGATAATGGTACTTTGAGGTCAAGCGATAATAATTTGTTTGTGACTGCTTGAAGTTGTAAGTAGACAAAGTAAAAGTTCAAGGAAAACTTCTGATGGTTTAAGCATAGTATTCAGTTTTATTGATGCTTTTATTTCATGTTGTAGAAAAACTTAATATTTAGGTTTAGGTTTTTTTCATTTTAAAATGTGTATCTTTTAAGCATTAGCTTAACAAAAATGTATCAAAATATATTGAGAAAATAAATGCAAGTATATTTAATGTGATATTGAAAACGATAAACACCAGGTGTGTTTGATCGTTAATAAATCAATGTTCATACTTTTTCATCCTCACATTCAAAGAGAAATATATTATTCTATTTCTGAGTCAATATAGCTGTATGCTTGATTTATGTGGTGATGGTTCAGAAAATGCAATGTATTTTTTGAGCAAAGACCAGTGAAACACATAATGAATCCTAAATATTGGTGACAAAGCAAGGTGGAATGCTACAGGATTGACAACAGCCACAATCTTGAACCTGAGACCCAGCTTCCAAGAAGGGACCTTTAACTTAATGTTCCTCGAGGACAACTACATCAAATCACCAACACACAGGTCCTGACCCACCAAACGTCTCTGATCAGCCACACTCTTAAATTTGGATCACATTGTTTTCAAATTATTAAGAACCCTATGCCACACATAGGTAATAGATGATTAAAACCATTCATATACAGGTGTTCCTGAGGAATGATTCCTTTTAAAACAGCTGAGCTGAGGATGAAACCCGTAGGCCCCGAAGAAAGAGAACTTACCAGTAGACTAATGACAATGGTTATTAATCACAAATTCAGCTAGAGGCAAGTAAGCAACCCAATCATCCTGATTCTCTGACACAAAACACCTAACATAAGTCTCAAGATTCTAGTTAGGGCGTTCAGTTTGCCCATTAGACTGTGGATGAAATGCTGAGGAAACCAACAGATGGATCCACAGCCAAAAGCAAAATGCTTTCCAAATTTTCAATTCAGAAACAATATTGGTAGAAATATCATGTAATCTCATGTTTTTTTTATGAAAATTTGTGCCAAGGTCTTGATGTTGAGTAAGGTGGATAGCGCAGTGAAACGAGATAACTTGTTGAACCACTCCATTACCACCAAAATAACTATTACCTGCAGATACAGGTAAATTAGTAATGAAATGTACTGATAAATGCATCCAAAGTCTACTGGATGTCACCAATGGAGAGAGAGACCCAGACGAAGGAGTATCAGGGGTTTTAGAACTCAAACATACACTTAGGCATCTAAATACTCCTGAACATACTAATGCACCCCAGACAACCAAAACGCCAGGTAAGGAGATATGCTGTGGCTTTACTACCAGGGTATGCGGCTAAGACCAAATCACGATGTTCACTTATAACTTTAAGATGAATATTCACAAGAACGAAAGAGTTTACGTAAAGTACAGGCAGCATGAACACCTCCCTGAGGTTCTACAACCTTTTTCTCATAGTCAGAAATTATAGCATCAATAACTGCTCCTTTCTACAGTATAGGTAACAGTTCACAATTATCTCGACCCCTAGGAAAACAATGGGTTAAAGCATCTGCCTTAACATTTTTATTCCTCGGTATATACAGTACAGACCAAAAGTTTTGACACACCTTTTCATTCAAAGATTTTTCTGTAGTTTCATGACTATGAAAATTGTACATTCACACTGAAGGCATCAAAACTATGAATTAACACATGAGGAATTATATACTTAGCAAAAAGAGTTTGAAAAAACTGAAAATATGTCTTATATTCTAGGTTCTTCAAAGTAGCCACCTTTTGCTTTGATTACTGCTTTGCACACTCTTGGCATTCTCTTGATGAGCTTCAAGAAGTAGTCACCGGAAATGGTCTTCCAACAGTCTTGGAGGAGTTCCCAGAGATACTTAGCACTTATTGGCCCTTTTGCCTTCACTCTGTGGTCCAGCTCACCCCAAACAATATTGATTGGGTTCAGGTCTGGTGACTGTGGAGGCCAGGTCATCTGGTGTAGCACCCCATCAAGCTCCTTCTTGGTCAAATAGCCCTTACACAGCCTGGAGGTGTGTTTGGGGTCATTGTCCTGTTGAAAAATAAATGATGGTCCAACTAAACGCAAACTGGATGGAATAGCATGCCGCTGCAAAATGCTGTGGTAGCCATGCTGGTTCAGTATGCCTTCAATTTTGAATAAATCCCCAACAGTGTCACCAGCAAAGCACCCCCACACCATCACACCTCCTCCTCCATGCTTCACAGTGGGAACCAGGCATGTAAAGTCCATCCGTTCACCTTTTCTGCGTCTCACAAAGACACGGTGGTTGGAACCAAAGATCTCAAATTCGGACTCATCAGACCAAAGCACAGATTTCCACTCGTCTAATATCCATTCCTTGTGTTCTTTAGCCCAAACAAGTCTCTTCTGCTTGTTGCCTGTCCTTAGCAGTGGTTTCCTAGCAGCTATTTTACCATGAAGGCCTGCAGCACAAAATCTCCTCTTAACAGTTGTTGAAGAGATATGTCTGCTGCTAGAACTCTGTGTGGCATTGACCAAGTCTCTAATGTGAGCTGCTGTTAACCTGCAATTTCTGAGGCTGAAGACTCGGATAAACTTATCCTCAGAAGCAGAGGTAACTCTTAGTCTTCCTTTCCTGGGTGGTCCTCATGTGAGCCAGTTTCTTTGTAGCGCTTGATGGTTTTTGCAACTGCACTTGAGGACAATTTCAAAGTTTTCCAAATTTTTCAGACTGACTTACCTTCATTTCTTAAGGTAATGATGGCCACTCGTTTTTCTTTACTTAGCTGCGCTTTTCTTGCCATAATACAAATTCTAACAGTCTATTCAGTAGGACTATCAGCTGTGTATCCACCAGACATCTGCACAACACAACTGATGGTCCCAACCCCATTTATAAGGCAAGAAATCACACTTAATAAACCTGACAGGGCACACCTGTGAAGTGAAAACCATTTCCAGTGACTACCTCTTGAAACTCATCAAGAGAATTCCAAGAGTGTGCAAAGTAGTAATCAAAGCAAAATGTAGCTACTGTGAAGAACCTAGAATATAAGACATATTTTCAGTTGTTTCACACTTTTTTGTTAAGTATTTAATTCCACATGTGTTAATTCAAAGTTTTGATGCCTTCAGTGTGAATGTACAATTTTCATAGTCATGAAAATACAGAAAAATGTTTGAATGAGAAGGTGTTTCCTAACTCTTGGTCTGTACTGTATATATATATATATATATATATATTGTGAGACAGTGAAGGAATGTGTGATGAATGCGGTGTACATTTCACCTAGGTATGAGGGAAATGTGTGGCTTTGTAGGCCTAGTGGTAGAGAGGGGTCACTACACCTCACATTCAGCACACACTTGCAGCACAAGCCTGAAACTACTCAGGTCTTAATTAGGAGACCAGAAGTAGGTGTCTGGAAACACAATCGTAGAGCTAGTTTAGCCTGGACACAGGGAGGTGTCCCGGCACAAGAAACAGTCTCCAAGAGTGTTAGAGCTGTCTTTAGCCTGGACACAGGGAGGTGTCCCGGCGCATGAAGCAGTCTCCAGGAGTTTGAGCTATCTCAGTCTGGGTGCAGGAAGGACCCCGGACATAGGAGTAGTCTCAGTGCGAATCCGTGTGAAGAGCGGCTGAATAGGAGTGGATCTCTCTCAAGTCTGGACATGGAAGGTGCCTTCAGACACAAGGAGGAGTATCTGTGAAGCTCCATACTGGTAACATATGTGATATGTGTTGTTTTGGGCACAGACTGGTAGAGTCTGGGTCCCGGATAGAGAGGGCCATCTATCTAAGTGTAATTAGTGGCTAGACAAGCCCAGGTTTTCTGTTTATGCTTTGTTTTATCTGTTTGCTGTGGACTTTAATAAAACTGGTTGCGGCCAGTTTTGCACCAGAACTGCTGTCTGAATGAACTGTTTTCATGCCATTCTGTCTACCCAGACAGCGATCCTAGAGCTAAACCCCCTGGAAATGTTACAATATATATATATATATATATATATATATATATATATATATATATATATATGCCAGGATGGTATGAATTTTGTGGTTACACCAAGACTTCCATGACTTTGGTATATATATATATATATATATATATATATATATATATATATATGTATATATATTGTTTATTGATGTACACGTGGCCCCATTCACCTTAAGTAGCACTGAACAGGGCCAGTAGGGCCAGCTGTCGGTGAGCGAAGGTGCCATTTGCATGTATTTAGTGTGCCAACCTCCACAGCAAGGCAGGTATAAGATAGTGACATTGTAGGGTAAGGCACCTGCCCTTCTGGGAGCTTTGCGTGTTGTTTTCCTTATAGATCCATTGGTGTTGCTGATTCATTTTTTTCACACAATGGTGGCTATTTTAATGAATCAATAAAAGTTTCATTTTATTTTTATAAATATCCTATAAGTACAAAATTTGTCTACGGTGAAAATTGTCTTATATATTGCTTGTACTAATTATCCTTTTTGACTGGGAACATTTTACAAACTCTGAGCAATACTCCATCAGTCGGTCTCCCTGCCAAAGCTGACATAGTGTAGACTTGGCCAGAAAGATGCAGTCTGGGTAATTGTGTATGTGACACAGTGCCTGAAAAAAATTCCTCAACCGTCCATAGAGACTGAGAGTCGGACAGAAAACAAAATGCCCAGGATTGAGGGCCACTCTGATGGAGAAAAATTACGATCCCCACCCCAGTTTCATAGGAGTGAGGATGCAATTTAATGTGAAGCTTACAGGTCTAACTGAAATCAATAAACTTGTCATGCTGCCCCAGAGAACCTGTCAAGCAAAGCAACCTTGGACTCCACCAAGGATTGTCTCAGATTTGCAGTTTCCAAACCAGACATGTTTGCATGTTGCAAAACAACAGAGCAATGATCTGCCACCTCCACATTGAGATGCTGCAATTGTCCAGCTAGAGCAATAATAGGATCCATGATGGATCAAAAAATAGTAACGGCAAGTGTTTCTGTCATGACTATGTTGTTGGATTACCCCGGGCAGTGACTTTTTCCCTGTCACTAAAGCTAGGAGCACCCTAGCTATCTGTTATGATTTGGTAACTGAGGAGGACAGGAGCAAACAGCAAGGCAGCCGAACACCTGAGAGGTTGGAAACTATTGGGTTGCAGATCCCTAAACTAACCGCACAACTAGAAGCAGCCGTGGAGCGTACCTACGGTGGTCCTAGACGCCTCGACACAGCCGGAGAGCTAGCTACACCTAAAGATAGAAACAGGAAAGCTAACTGCCCCGGATTAGAGCCCCAAAGGAATAGGCAGCCCCCAAACATATAATGGTGGTTAGACAAGGCGAAACACAGACGCAGGCAGAAAATAGAGTGAGCAAAAGCTGGGGCCAAACACTGATTAAATAGAACAGGACAGAATACTATCTGCAACGCAGAAAAACCCTAGCATAACTTCCAACAATTCTGATTTCAAAAATGCTGAGATCACACGATCTCGCCACCCACTAAATCAGATCTCAGTGTGAACAAGGCTAACCCGCAGCCAGTCAAAAAGCAGGAAAGAGCAATTGAACAATTAACAGTGGCTACTGAAAAACAGAGAGTAGCACAGGCCCCAGGAGGGGACCCGGCTAACCTCCACATAGGTGCAGACAAAAATGGAAATAGCAAACACAATAGGAAAAAGCAGAAAAAATCTCACCTGAAGATAGCAGACAAAGGCAAGACAACAGCAGACTTCCAAATGAATCAGGAAACAACAATTGATCACCAGCGAGGATCATGTGGGAAGGCAGCTCTCTTATAACAGCCCAGTCAGTGATTCCTGAATGCCAGTCATCGCTGGCAGGTGAGGAGGTCCTGTCATTAGATACAGCTTCAGTACCGTCAGCAACCACCAGAGGGAGCCTCAGCTTAGAAATTGTCTCCAACACGTTCACAACAGCTATCCCTCCTCCCCTAATTGCTTCTGATGGTGAAGACACCGGGGCAACAAACCATGCTGAACTCTTGATTCTGCCATATAGCTGTCACCCTCTCAAAGTTCAGAATAACAGTGTATGTAGAGTTGTGTGAAAAAGTGTTTGCCCCTTCTTGATTTCCTATTCTTTTGCATGTTAGTCACACTTAAATGTTTCAGATCACCGAGCAAATGTAAATATTAGAGAAAGAAAACACAAGTAAAAAAAATGCTGTTTTGAAATGAAGGTCTTTATTATTAAGGGAAAATAAATCCAAACCTACAGAGCCCTGTGGGAAAAAGTGATTGCACCCCCTTTTAAAGCTTAAATTAACCCCTTTCTGCCATGCAATGTACCATCTCGTCCATGGTACCTGGGCCAGTATGACCAGGGATGGGATAGTATGTCGCATGCAATCGGACGTGCTCCCAGGGGGAGCGAGGCCAATCGCGCCCGGGTGTCAGCTGATTATCACAGCTGACACCCGACACTATGTGCCTGGAGCAGTCACGGACCGCTCCTGGCACATTAACCCCTGGCACACCGAGATCAAACATGATCACGGTGTACCAGGGGCACAGGGGAGCATCGTGCCGGAAGGGGGCTCACTGAGTGCTCCCCTCAGACCCTCAGTACATTGCGATGTGACCGCGCTGTTCTGAGGGCCTCTTCCCTGCAGGACCCCAGATCCAAGATGGCCGCCAGGTCCTGCAGGGAGGAGGCATCCTCAGGGCCTGATGAGAGCAGGCCCTGAGGAAGCCTGCAGCACTGCCTGTCACATCGCTGGTGTGACAGAGTGCTGTGCACACTGTCACACCAGCGATCTGACCCTATACTGTGATGTTCCACCCTGGGACAAAGTAAAAAAAATTACAAAAATAAAAATCACACATGTAAAAAAAAATTCCCAAATAAAGAAAAAAAAATATTCCCAATAAATTCATTTCTTCATGTAAATAAAAAAAAACAAACAATAAAAGTACACATATTCGGTATCACCGCGTCCGTAACGACCCGCCCTATAAAACTGTCCTACTAGTTAAATCCTTTAGTGAACCCCTTAAAAATAAATAAATAAAAACAAAGCAAAAAACAATGCTTTATCATCATAACGCCGAACAAAAAGTGGAATAACATGCGATCAAAAAGACGGATATAAATAATCATGGTACCGCTGAAAATGTCATATTGTCCCGCAAAAAAAAAGCCACCATACAGAATCATCAGCGAAAAAATAAAAAAGTTATAGCTCGCAGAATAAAGCGTTGCAAAAATAACTATTTTTTATATGAAATTGTTTTTATTGTATAAAAGCGCCAAAACATAAAAAATTATACAAATGAGGTATCGCCGTAATCATACTAACCCGAAGAATAAAACTGCTTTATCAATTTTACCACAAGCGGAATGGTAAAATGCCCCCCCAAAAGAAATTAATGAATTGCTGATTTTTGTTCATTCTAATCTCCCAAAAATTGGAATAAAAAGCGATCAAAAAATGACACGTGCCCAAAAATGGTACCAATATAAATGTCAACTCGTCCCGCAAAAACTATGACCTCACATGACTCTGTGGGCCAAAATATGCAAAAATTATAGCTCTCAAATTGTGGTGATGCAAAAACAATTTTTTGCAATAAAAGCGTCTTTTAGCGTGTGACAGCTGCCAATCATAAAAACCCGATATAAATAGTAAATAAACCCCCCCTTTATCACCCCCTTAGTTAGGGAAAAAAAATAAAATTAAAAAAATGTATTTATTTCCATTTTTCCATTAGGGTTAGGGTTAGGGTTGAGGCTAAAGTTAGATTTAGGGTTAGGGTTGGGATTAGGGTTAGGAGTGTGTAAGGGTGTATTTCCACGTCAGTAATTGCTGCATGTTTGACGCTGTGCGCTGGCGCAGCATCAAATACGCAGTGTCCAGATGTTACAGCATAGTGGAGGGGATTTCAAGAAATCCCGTCTCCACTATGCGTAAAAACACGCAGGCGGCAGACCTGCATTAACGGACATGCGGCATGTCTTTTTAGATCGCAGCATGTCCTTTTCCCTTGCGGCGATGCTCCGTCGCCGCAAGGGAAATAACACAGGCCTATGTAGCATTGCGGTGATTCCTGATGTGTTCAATGAACACATCTGGATTCACCACGTGTTCACAAGGGGGTGGGGCTTTGGGCGGAGTGGACTTTCCGCTCCGCCCAAAGCGCTGTGGTTCCGGACCGTGGAACCACAGCCTTAGCCTTAAGTTTGTGGTTAGGGTTGTGATTAGGGTTGGGATTAGGTTTACGGGTGTGTTGGGGTGAGGGTTGGAGTTAGAATTGGGGGCTTCCAGTGTCTAGACACATCAGGGGCTCTCCAAATGAGACATGGCGTTTGATTTTTTATTTTTATGGCTCTATGTTATAAACTTCTGTGAAGCACTTTGGGTTCAAAGTTCTCCTCACACATCTAGGTAAGTTCCTTTGGTGGTCTAGTTTCCAAAATGGGGTCACTTGTGGGGGGTTTCCACTGTTTAGGCACATCAGGGGCTCTCCAAACGGACATGACACCCGCAAACCATTCCATCAAAGTCTGCAATCCAGAGCGTCACTACTTCCCTTCCGAGCCCGACGTGTGCCCATGCAGTAGTTTTCTCCCACATATGGGGTATCAGCGTATTTAGGACAAATTGGACAACAACTTTTGGTGTCCAATTTCATCTGTTACCCTTGAGAAAATAAAATATTGTGGGTGAAAAAATCATTTCTGTAAAAAAAAATGATTTTTTTGTTTTTACGGCTGTACGTTATAAACTTCTGTGAAGAACTTGGGGGTTCATAGCGCCCACCACACATCTAGATAAGTTCCTTTGGGGTCTATTTTTCAAAATAGGGTCACTTGTGGGGCGTTTCCACTGTTTAGGCACATCATGGGCTCTCCAAATGCGACATGATGCCCGCAGACCATTCCATCAATGTCTGCAATCCAAAACATCACTACTTCCATTCCGAGCCCCGACGTGTGCCCATACAGTAGTTTTCTCCCACATATAGGGTATCAGCGTACTCGGGACAAATTTGACAACTTTTGGGGTCCAATTTTCCTGTTACTCTTGGGGAAAATAAAAAGTTGGGGACTAAAAGATCATGCTTGTGGAAAAAATATGATTTTTTTATTTTCATGCTCGGGTGTTATAAACTTTAGTGAAACACATGGGGTTCAAAGTTCTCACCACACATCTAGATAAGTTCCTTGAGGGTTTAGTTTCCAAAATGGTGTCATTTGTGGGGGTTTCCACTGTTTAGTCACATCAGGGGCTCACCAAACACGACATGGCGTCCAGCCAACTCTGCTTTGAAACAGTCAAACGGTGCTCCTTCCCTTCCGAGCTCTGCCTTGCACACAAACAAGGTTTACCCCCACATATGGGGTATCAGGACAAATTGCACAATAACTTTTGGGGCCTTGTTAAACAAACCACAAAGAGAGCCATTATCCACAAATGGTGAAAATATGGAACATTGGTGAATCTTCCCATGAGTGGCCGGCCAACCAAAATTACCCCAAGATAGCATCGACAACTCATCCCACAGGTCACAAAAGACCCCACAGCAACATTCAAAGAACTGTAGGGTTCACTTTTCTCAGTTAAAGTCAGTGTTAATGACTCCACCATAAGAAAGAGACTGGGCAAAAATTAGCCGCATGGCATAGTTCTAAGACGAAAAACACTGCTGAGCAATAAGAACATAAAGACTTTTCTCAGTTTTGCCAAAAAATATCTTGATGATCCCCAAGACTTTTGGGAGAATACTCTCTGGACTGATGAGAGAAAATTTGAACTTTATGGAAGGTGTATGCCTCATTGCATCTGTCCCATTATGCGTAGAAATAACAGCTTTTCAGAAAAAGGAACATTATATCAACAGTAAAATGTGGCGGTAGTGTGATTGTTTGGGGCTGTTTTGCTGCATCAGGACCTGCTAGATTTGCTGTCGTAAATGGAACCATGAATTCTGCTGTCTAACAAAAATCCTGAAGGAGAATGTCTGGCCATCTGTTTGTGACCTCAGGCTGATGCACACTTGGGTTATGCAGCAGGACAATGATCCAAACACTCCAGCAAGCCCATCTCTGAATGGCTTAAGAAAAAAAATTAGGACTTTGGAGAGGTATAATCAAAGTTCTGATTTTAATCTGATTGAGATGCTATAGCATGACCTTAAAAAGGTGGTTCATGCTCAGAAACCCTCCAACGGGCTAAATTGCAACAATTCTGCAAAGACGAGTTGGCCAAAATTTCTCCAGAGCATTGTAAAAGACTCAATGCCAGTTATTGCAAATGCTTCACTGAAGTTGTTGATGCTAAGCATGGCCCAACCAGTTTTAGGTTTAGGGCCAATCACTCTTTCACACAGGGCCATTTAGGTTTGGGTTTATTTTTCCCATAAGAATAAAGACCTTCATGTAAAAACTGTATTTTGTGTTTACTTGTTATCTTTGTTTAATATTTAAATTTATTTTGTGATCTGAAACATTTAACAGGAAATCAGGAAGGGCAAACACTTTTTCACAAAACTGTATACACACAAACCAGAGATATAGAGTTGGTAGATCCACTCTTTAGTTATTATTCAGCAATAAGATAAGACATAACTTTTATTAAACGTAGAATTTATCAAATATATCAAATGTAAAGTGCAAGGTACTTAAAAAACAGATGACCAGAGTGAAGCTGGTAGTCGATCCAAAATTGGTCCATGTAGCCTTATATGAATCCCGAGGGTATTCAGGACAACAGACTCAATACAAATGCCTGAGTGTTTATACCGGCATATATCACACTAGTATATAATATTCCCTAGGAATTTCTTAGCATCTAGTAATATACAATTGTGGATATTGCAGCTTTCCCAATGCCCAAACAACAGTGACACACTTTTTTGGGTCACACGAAAAAACATGCATACAGTGTTGTCGCATATATCTGGTGGCTTACCGCTATTTTACACATATACAGGTCCTTCTCAAAAAATTAGCATATAGTGCTAAATTTCATTATTTTCCATAATGTAATGATTACAATTAAACTTTCATATATTTTAGATTCATTACACACCAACTGAAATTTGTCAGGTCTTTTATTGTTTTAATACTGATGATTTTGGCATACAACTCCTGATAACCCAAAAAACCTGTCTCAAAAAATTAGCATATCAAGAAAAGGTTCTCTAAACGACCTATTACCCTAATCTTCTGAATCAACTAATTAACTCTAAACACATGCAAAAGATTCCTGAGGTTTTTAAAAACTCCCTGCCTGGTTCATTACTCAAAACCCCCATCATGGGCAAGACTAGCGACCTTACTGATGTCAAGAAGTGGAGAACGACCATTCCAGACCTTGGGGGACCTGAGGAAGCAGTGGACTGAGTCTGGTGTAGAAACATCCAGAGCCACCGTGCACAGGCGTGTGCAGGAAATGAGCTACAGGTGCCGCATTCCCCAGGTAAAGCCACTTTTGAACCATAAACAGCGGCAGAAGCGCCTGACCTGGGCTACAGAGAAGCAGCACTGGACTGTTGCTAAGTGGTCCCAAGTACTTTTTTCTGATGAAAGCAAATTTTGCATGTCATTCGGAAATCAAGGTGCCAGAGTCTGGAGGAAGACTGGGAGAAGGAAATGCCAAAATGCCTGAAGTCCAGTGTCAAGTACCCACAGTCAGTGATAGTGTGGGGTGCCATGTCAGCTGCTGGTGTTGGTCCACTGTGTTTCATCAAGGGCAGGGTCAATGCAGCTAGCTATCAGGAGATTTTGGAGCACTTCATGCTTCCATCGGCTGAAATGCTTTATGGAGATGAAGATTTCATTTTTCAGCACGGCCTGGCACCTGCTCACAGTGCCAAAACCACTGGTAAATGGTTTACTGACCATGGTATTACTGTGCTCAATTGGCCTGCCAACTCTCCTGACCTGAACCCCATAGAGAATCTGTGGGATATTGTGAAGAGAAAGTTGAGAGACGCAAGACCCAACACTCTGGATGAGCTTAAGGCCGCTATCGAAGCATCCTGGGCCTCCATAACACCTCAGCAGTGTCACAGGCTGATTGCCTCCATGCCACGCCACATTGAAGCAGTCATTTCTGCAAAAGGATTCCCGACCAAGTATTGAGTGCATAACTGAACTTTATTATTTGATGGTTTTTTTGTTTGTTTTTAAAAAACACTTTTATTTTATTGGACGGTTGAAATATGTTAATTTTTTGAGACAGGTTTTTTGGGTTATCAGGGTTGTATGCCAAAATCATCAGTATTAAAACAATAAAAACCTGACAAATTTCAGTTGGTGTGTTAATGAATCTAAAATATATGAAAGTTTAATTGTAATCATTACATTATGGAAAATAATGAAATTTAGCACTATATGCTAATTTTTTGAGAAGGACCTGTAGTTTACCTGCCACCCATCACATTGTGACACCATAAACAAGACTAATAGAGGTATCTATCAGTGGATCAGGTTAATCCAAATAGCAGATACAGGTTTACCTCATGGTTATAGACTCATAGCACAGCAAATCACATTAATACAAATTGCAATCTCATGTGTTTGCTAATAAACGCTAACTGTGCACTGCAGAAGAACTTCAATTGCCAAAAAAAACAAAGGCAAGTTCATTAACCAGCTTATACCATTCCTCTCAGAAACCTCCTTGAGTATTGAGGATAGTTTGCATAACCAAAAACAGATTTGTGCATCCCAATGACAGTTATATACATAATTTGTCCCTTTATAAGTTATTTGGACATCTCATCTGTCTTACTAATTAATGGACATATGTGACATAAATAATGGCGCATTTAACAGAATCAGAGCGGTCTCACCAGAACCCAGAGGCTGAATCAATGACCTCCTTCATCCTCATTACAGCGGTGAGCATTATGTCCCCTCCTCCGGCCGCGTTTCGTTGGTCTCATCAGGGGAGTCACTCGGGGCGGGTATAGCTCCACAGTCTAAGTGGCCGTTTCAGTCCTTCTCCTGCCATCACATGTCTGAAACATTTAACAGGAAATCAGGAAGGGGCAAACACTTTTTCACAAAACTGTATACACACAAACCTGACTAACAAAGAACAAACGGGGATAAAGGAAAGAATACCAATCATACAAATATGCACTTAAAAACAACAGAGGAGAACAATGGGGAGAAAAGCAATGTAAACCAAAATATGAGAGGAGGAGGATATGCACACAGCCAAAAAGTCCAAGCAATAGCCACAGAATAATACTGTGATGCTAGTCACTTCTCACAGTCAAGCCGTGAGTGAGAGTGGTCAAAGAGTACAAGGTCAGAAGCCAGGAGGGTACGTCATAAACAGAAGGAAGAGACAAAAGCGTAGTGAGGAAATGTTCCGAGGTCAGAGTACCAGGAGGATAATGGATTGGAGCAGAAGGGGTTAAACAGGAGGATGGTCAGAACGAAGTCCAAGGTCAGGTAACAGATCAAGCATGCAGAACTCAAGGCACAGGGAAGCAAAACCTCACTTGTTGAATGTACTTCTGGCAGTGGTCTGGGAGAAGCTTCCCAGTCACAGATTGGCTAGCCGACTTGTCAATCAACACACTGACAGCTCAGCACACCCCTGAAACAGATTGGATGGCCATGCTGTCAATTAAAGTACTGACAGCTTCAGCAAGCCTCTGTACCGGATTGGATGGCCAAGCTGTCAGTAACTGCATCCCAGACACCCTGAGGGGTGGAACCATGACAAATGCTCCAAACACCTCTACCACCAACTGAATCCTCCACTCCTCACCAGGCTGTATAAGACTGGAGATGTGCGAACCTTTCAAGGGTCAGTTTGGTTCGCCGAATATTTATATGTTCGCCGAACGGTTCATCAAACATACCCGAACCCTAATAAATTCAATGGGATGCCTAACGTATACAATGCACACTAAAGGGTGACAAAAAGTTTAACAAATAGCTAAAATTAGGGACAGACACTATGAAAAGTGGCATCAATTGACCAACAGTAGAAATTTGCAAATAGCACAGCAGCAGTCAGCCATGGGCCATGAGGTATCAGGGTCTGGGCCAGCACTTACAACTTTGAACTGAAGTTTCAATGAGGACCTGGTGGTAAGGGAGCGCTCTATGCCTTTTAGCTGGGAGCTCTCATACCTCGTACAACACCTCCAATTTTTTTTTCCAGCCACACTCAGATGGCACAAACATTAATTTCATGCACTACTATTGGTTGAAAAATGTAAGGAAAGTAACACAGGTAGTTAACTGATCAACTGACCCACAGTAGAACATGGCATGGAAACAGTCAGCCATGGGCCATGTATGAGGTATCAGAGTCTGACCTAGCTTTGAATTGAAGTTTCAATGAGGACCTGGTGGTTAAGGAAGCTATGTAAGCCTTCTTAGCTGGGAGCCTCATACCTCATGCAACACCTCCAAATATTTATTTTTTCCAGTCACACTCAGATGGCAAAAGCATCAGTTTCATACACTACTATTGGTTGAAAAATGTAAGGAAAGTAACACAGGTAGTTGACCGAAAGTAAGTGAAGGCCTGCCTGTCTGGGAGCCCCACTTACACAGGCATTCCACCAGATGGAGATCCAACTTGGAGTCACAACCTTTAAAAAAATTATTATAACACACCACTAAAGTGGCATCAATTTCAACAGAGTAATCAAATGGTTAAGCAGTAAACTGAAAGACCCCTGTAGCAATGCAAGTCAATGACCTGCGGGGTGTAATTGTCAGAAATGAGCACACAATGACCGTGCTTTCTGCAGCAGCACATAAAGGCCAAAATAGTTGCGGAGAAACTGCTGTACCACCAGGTTGAGGACATAAGCCATGCAAGGTACATGTGTGAGGTTGCCTCGGCGTAAGGCCACCAAAAAGTTTTCACTATTATCAGACAGTGCCTTCCTTGGCTCCAGGTTAAGTGAAGACAACCATTGCTACAACTCTTGAGCTGCCTGACTGCGATCTCCAAAGCATATTAATTTGAACACTCCCTGATTAGGGTGAGCCATGGCTGCACAGTACAGAGGTGGGGGGATTCTATCTGCAGTGTTGGAATGCGTGTCAGATTAAGCTAGAGGTTGAGGGCACAGCTTGAGGCCCTAGAGGAGGTAACAGAGCCGAAGCAATGGAGGAAGTGTTAGATACAAAGGTTTGTTCAACAAGCCTTGGGGATTCTAAGACTTGTGGAGCAGCCCCTTTTCCTCCTGCCCCCACAGCCACCAGAGTTACCCAGTGCCCAGTCAGTGAGATGTAACCCCTCTGCTCATGTTTGCTCATCCAAGTGTCAGTGGTGAAATGCACCAAGGCAGACATAGATTTTTTCAGGGAACGGGTGATGTTGTCTGCAATATGCTGGTGTAGCATAGGCACAGCTTTCTTAGAGAAGTAATGTCGACTGGACAACTGGTACTGGGGGAGTGCAGCGTCCATCAACTTTTGGAAAAAGTTTGTATCCGCCAGGCAGACAGGCAATATTTACGTGGCTAACAGATTGGAGATGGTGGAGTTCAAGCTGATAGCTTTGGCATGTGTAGGAAGAAATATTCTTTTACATGACCATAACTGTGGAACCGAGGCCTGGCTGCAGTGCTGAGAGAGGGCGGAGTATGGACAAAAGGATAAATTTCTGGATTGTGAGTGACGTGCAAGTGGAGATGTTATGGTGGACTGAGAAAGATGTGCTGTACTAGGTGACACAAAAACGACAGTCACTCATGTCCACTTCCACAACAGATGACACTCACCATGAATGTAGGGGGTAAACAAGAGGAGTTTCTGTGGCTGAACACCTGTGTAAGAAGACTTGGCATAGCGATGGAGGAGGAAGAAGCAGCAGATGTGGTTGATGGAATGGCCGGTGGTTGGCGAAGCCCGCTAGTTTGCATTTTAACACAGTGAGATTCCCACACTAAGACATGTTGATCGTGCATGTGTTGGTTCATGCAAGTAGTTGTGAAATTATTGCAACTTTACCTCTACTTTTGGCAAATTTGGCAGTTATCCTGAGTTTGGTTATGTGATGTCAAAAAAGACCCAGGCAGGCAACCTTTGCCGCCCTTGTGAACTGCACACTCGTGACCGGTGCTGGCCAGAGTTGGGGCTGAGGATGCAGTGCTTGTCATGTTTCATCACTTTGTGTCTGTGTGGGAATCCGAAACATAACCTCCTCATCTTCCTCCTCCTCACCTCATCTGTTGAGCTGCTCAGCTGCATACCTCTGGGTTCACACCAAGTGGGATTTTCAACCTCATCGTAATTCTCTCTGTTCTCACACTCCTCACCCTGAGAGTCACCTTTCACCTCTTCCTACCCTGACACCACAGTACTGTCAGCTTGCACCTCTGGTATCTGAGCATTATCAAGATCACTTATACCCCCTGTGGTTAACATCTGTTGATGAGCATCTTGATACTTCTCGGAATCTACTGTACTTCGCCCTGCCCCCGATCCAATGGATTCAGCATGAATTTTGGGCATCGGTGCAGGTGCTTTACTCCTCTGGATTCTGTGAATCTTTGGAGCAGACCTATGATGCCCATGGATTGGAATTTGTGAATAACTGGAGAATGGCCCATCTGTTCTTTCCCAACATCAAGTTGGGCAATATGAAATTTTTGATGCTGGGAATAATAAGGGTGATTGGAGTGCCAGCTCTGAGGATTGTACTGTATGTGATGAGAAAGTGGAGGAAGAGGAGGAGAGGCCACTTGATGCAACACTTGCCATCTACTAGAGCATATGCTCTTTCTGGTTCTCATCTACACATTGTATCACTGTGCGGCTCTTAAAGAAATGGATGGTAGTAGTACAACCAGTAACAGATTTTGTCTGTGGTCTTTGAATAGGATGAAATGGTATTTCTTCAGTTGAGCTTTCATTAACATTCACACCTAACCCACGCACATGTTGAACACAAAGCCTTTTACCCCTTCCACCACAATTCCGCTTTTCCCCACTCATGTTGTATGTACCCTTCCTCTTTGTTACCTGCTATTTCACAAACTTAGGCCCACACCATTTAGTCACCTGTTACTAAATGAACAATCACTATTTATTTTCACAGATAGTGTGCCTGATCAACACTGTTATACCTAATGATTTTAAAGAGGAAATGTGGCCTTCTGATTTCTCAATGCAACAGTTTTATTCCAAACTATTTGGAATAGCAAATTGGGCCTCCTGGCTGCACCCAGATATTAGGCCTAACAATTTTTAAGTGGAAATCTGCCCTTTTGATTTCTCACTGAAACACAGTTTTATCACAATTTATTTGGATTTGCAAATTGGGCATCCTGGCTGCACCCCAATATTAGCCCAAGGATTTTTAAGCGGAAATCTGGCATTCTGATTTCTCACTGAAACACAGTTTTATCGCAAACTATTTGAATTAGCTAATATGGTCTCCTGAGACTGCAACACAGTTTTTGCACATATACAGTGCCTTGCGAAAGTATTAGGCTCCCTGGAACTTTTTAACCTTTTCCCACATATGCTTCAAACATAAAGATACCAAATGTAAATTTTTGGTGAAGAATCAACAAGTGGGACACAATTTTGAAGTTGAATGAAATTTATTGGTCATTTTACATTTTTGTGGAAATACAAAAACTGAAAAGTGGGGCGTATCAGAAATATGCTCATAGAGCATGTAGCAGCTCACGTGTATACAGAGTGTTCACGCTTCCACCAACACACACAGCAAGTATGAATGATCCTAGCACGCCAATGGGCACCCCAAATATCCTTTTATAGACTGCGCCTAAGTCCAGTCAGAAAGGACCTTACTCGCAGACTAATCCGGAGCCAGCGCGGGACCTGAGCAGCTGACACCCGACCATCAATGGACTAAGCCACAGCTCGTCGCTGTCTAGTGTTCGTTACCACAGCTTAACCTAGAGTGGCAGTGGTAACAACACGCACAGCCCGAGTATGAGCAAGACGCTGAGATAGACGTCTTTGCTGAGCAACATCGTGGGAGACTGCAGGAGAAGACATCCTTTGCAGAGGGAGAATCCTGGCGCCTAACACTTCTTTTGCCAAAATGAAGATAGCTTTCACTGATGCCTTATTTTTCCAGGGTTGCTCGGCAGGAGCTTGGGTCCCCACCTTGCATGTTTGGTGCTCTTTAGAGCGCCAATCAACATGCAGGGATTGTCTGCCACACACTGTAATGCCACAGCCATGTTGGTTGTGACAATACAGTGATTGGCTGGCCGCACAGCGGCATCAGGTCTATATCAGGTCTGGCGCAGCCCTGCTCGTCACAGTCACCTCCAAACTTAGGCAGTGTAGGGACAGATTTGGAGGTGTATATGTGTTAGTGTGGGCATACCTTATTGAATACACAAATCCATCTAAACCAACAGTTATTCTGAGGACTAATTATGGTGTATATAGATATCAGTGATAGGTAGGCTAAGCAGGCATTGTATGTGGCATACTTCATTGCATACAGCAAGAGGGTTCATTCCATTACTGTCTGCTACTGCTGCCTTTTACAGATATTTACCGTATATACATAGCCCCAGGTATCAGTGGCCAGAAATAATTTGTTTTGCATCTTATTCAAGATTATTTTCTTTAAAAGCAATCCAGAGCACTTGGTTATTTTGCTCCATTTGATTGTTGGCAGTGCCGAATACTGCCAGATCCTTTCCTTATTGGAGCGTGACAATCCAGCTATTTTAAACAGGGGTTTGGCTGTCACAGCGATCACATCTGAGTGTGCAGAAAATTCTGCCATTTCTGGGCTACTGTAAAATTTTGTTGGAATGTCTTATACAAATTAATGACAACAGTTTGCTGAAAAAAAAAGTTACCTACAGGGTATTTATTTGAAACAGGGGTTTGGCCGTCACAGGGTACACATCTGAGTGCGCAAAAAATTCTTCCATTTCTGGGCTACTGTCAAATATTGCTGGAGTGTCTTATACAAATTATTGACACCAGTTTGCTAAAAAAAAATAGTTACCTACAGGGCATTTATTTGAAACAGGGGTTTGGCTGTCACACGGTTCTCATCTGAGTGCACAGAAAATTATGGCATTTCTGGGCTGCTGTCAAATTTTGTTGGAGTGCCTTATACAAGTTATTGACAACAGTTTGCTGAAAAAAAAATAATTACCTACAGGCCAGCTATTTTAAACTCAACCATTTGTAGTGACCAAGGAAAATATTGTCCTCCATTTAAAATGGGCAAGGCTCGTGGCAAGGGATGGGGAACTGGACATGATTGTGATGGTGTATGAAGAGGCCGAGGCCGTGGGCAAGCTGAAATTGTGCCACAACAAACATCCACTTCTTCTTGCCCACCTTCCTGTCCAAATTACTAGGGAACCGCAGCAGCACACCACTATTAAACCCAGAGCAGTGTCAAAAGGTTCTTGGTTGGATAGCGGATAATGCTTCCAGTCAATTTGCCACCACCACCACCCTGTCTTCTACAAGGTCAAGAGTAGCCGTGAGTCTGGACTGCATATTCCTCACCCTGATCCTCCTTCCTCCCACCAAGCCAAGTGCCTGGAGTCAACTGATCCCACAATTGGACACTCTGAAGAGCTGTTCACTCTTCTATGTATAGATTCGGGACTCTTGCCGGGTCCACTTGAAGCTGGGAGAGAGGAGATCGCATGTAGCGATGCACAAATATTTGAGCATCCGTGGTCACATGAAGGCGACGGTGGGATCATGTGACAAGAGGTGGACGATGATGAGACACAATTGCCAGAAAGTCAGGAGGAGGACCAGGGTCCGGAAGTGGAAGATGAGGTGGTAGATGATATAGTAACTGACCCAAGCTGGCAGTAGGACATGCAGAGTAAGGACAGCAGCACACAGGGGGAGAGAGGCGTAGCACCACAACAGGCAGGAAGAAGCAGTGAGGTGGCTGCAGACAGAAGGAGGGCAACGGTTCCCCGTAACACCAAAACAATGGAAGTTGGCAGTCCAAATGTTAGGTATTCCCGAGTTGGGTTGTTTTTTTAAAGACTCTGCCAATAACCCCAAAAAGGCCTTTTGCATCACCTGCCATACCAGCATCAGCAAGGGTAGCAAAACTTCCAGCCTGATCACCACCAGCATGATCAGGCACATGGTAGCAAAGCACCCGACTTTGTGGACTGTTTCTTCAGCTGTTGTGAGTGAAAGCCAATCCTATGTCCATGGTGCATGCGAAGATGCCTCCTGCCCTGCACCTGTCTTTGCACACTCAACTACCACCATTATCAAGCACGTCCACGTCCTTGTCCCAGCGCAGCATTCAGTTGTCCATACCCCAGTCCTTGGAACGCAAGCGCAAATACACAGTCAACGCTCCACAGGCCACACTACTAAATTCACACATTTCTCATCTGCTGTCGCTTGAAATGTTGCTTTTTTGGCTCGTGGAGACAGAAGCTTTCCGCAACCTGATGGCAGCAGCCGTCCCTTGGTACTTGGTCCCTAGCCTCCACTAATTCTCCTGGTGTGCCATCCCGGCATTACACAAGCATGTGACACACAACATTAGCTGTGACCTCAGCAATGGAGTTATTGGGAAAGTCCACCTAACCATGGACATGTGGACAATTGCTTGTAGGCAGGGACAGTACATATCGCTGACGGCACACTGGGTTAACATAGTGGAAGCTGTGACCCAGTCAGACCTTGGGATGGAACACGTCCTCCCGACACCAAGGATTGCGGGCCCTAGGTCAATTAGGGTTGCCCCCCACAGTCTGCAGCTCCTGTATCTCCTCCTCTTCAGCCTCCATCTCCAAAATGACCACATCAGTCACTAGCTGGTAATACTGCAGAACTGCCTCAGCCAAGCAGCAACAAGCTGTACTGAAGCTAATATGCTTAGGTGACAAACCGCAGAATGCTGAAGAGTTGTGGACAGTTCTGAAAGAGCAGGCAGATCTGAGGCTGACACCGCTGAACCTACAGCCAGGCATGGTCGTGTGTGACAATGGCAGGAACATGATGGCAGCTTTGAGGTGAGGTGAGCTCACACATGCACCATGCCTGGCCCATGTGCTTAACAACCTCTTTGTCCAAGGTTTCTCAAAAGCTAGCCAGAGCTGCCAGATCTGCTTGTAAAAGTACACCACCTGTGTGCCCATTTTAGAAAGTTAGCTACAGCTTCCGCTGCCCTTGCTCTGCTTTAGCAGCGTTTGCAGATTCCGACTCACCGAATTTTGTGTGATGTCACAATGTGTTCTAACTCTACACTGTATATGTTGGAAAGGATTTATGAGCAGAACAGGGCAGTTGTTGACTACCAGCATCAACAAGGCCGTCGGTATTCAGTTCAGACTCCACAAATAAGACCTCAGGAGTGAACACAGATGTCAGACATATGTACGATCCTCCAAAACTTTGAGGACTCCACCAAGAAGGTGAGCGGCGATGACTCCATAATTAGTCACCATCCCGCTTTTCTGTGTTCTGAAACGCTCTCTGTTCACAATCAAAGAGGATATATTGCAGGTGGAGCATGATGAGATGGAGCAAGGAACAATGCAGGGGGATTACACACAGCCCAGCCTCATCCAAAGTGGAATGGGTGACAATGAGGAACAAGAGGAGGAAGAACAGGATCTAGTTTCATGCACTATAGACGGTACTACAAGCACAACTGTCATACCGTCTGTTCAATGTGGATGGCCTGAGAACAAGGAAGAGGAGGTGAAAGTGGAGGAGGAGAAGAGCATGATCAGTCGTCCTCTTGGTGAAGACACGGAAGTCTTGCCTGTTAGCAGTCTTGCACGCATGGCTAAGTTTATGTTACGCTGCCTTTCCCAGGACCTTTGCTTTCTCAAAATTTTGGATGACAGTCATTACTGGTTGGTGACACTTCTAGACCCATGCTACAAGGAGAACTTTCAATCTTTTATTGCAGAGGCAGACAGGTGTACTAAAATGGTACAGTACCAGAGGGCCCTTGTTGTGGAATTATTAAATCATTTTTCATCTGAAAACGCTGGCGGCATAAGTCACATTACCTTGGAAAACCAAGGAGTGCAGACAAAAGAGACACAACTCCAATCCAGCAGAGGCAAGGGAAAACTGGGAAAGTTCTCAGATCCTTCCAATGCACTGACCCTGAGGCATGGGGTACTCTCACAAGGAGTGCAAAGTTTTGGAAGATGCTGATGGAGTACCTTGCTGACCATACCAATGTCCTCCGTGATTCCTCTGTGCTTTATAATTATTGGATATTCAAGCTGGACAGGTGGCATGAATTGACTTTCTATGCCTTGGAGGTTCTGGCCTGCCCTGACACTTGCGTTTTGTCAGAGCGGGTATTTAGTGCCGCTGGTGGAATTATAACTGATAAGCGCATCTGCCTGTCAACTGAAAATGCTGACAGGCTGACTCTTATGAAAATGATCAAGGACTGGGTTGGGCCAGACTTCTCTACACCACCGAATGATGGCAGTATAACATAAACTCAAACACAGTGTCTTTCTTTGGGATGTCTATTCCCATGCCCGCTTCACACCCACACAGGGGTATACACTTACTGATTTGGTCTGTTTGCTGTTTTCGTCCTCCATCTTCTCATCCTCATCATCCACCACCACTATATCACCAGGGTGACCGTGGTCTGTGATGCAACACTCACATTAGTGTTGTATGGGCATTCTAAACACGCTTTACACAAATATTTTACACAGTATGTTGAAGTACACACCCCAGGGGGAAATGTTTGTCAGCCCATACACTTACTGTATGGATATTACAAGTATAGGAGACCCGCTCCTTTTCTAATGTAAACAGATTTTTAGGAGGCCCTCCTCCACAGTTCTTCCAAGGGGTATTGTGGTGCGTCCAAATTTGGGGCAGGCCTTGCATTCACTGCATAGGCAAACAGTATGGGAGACCCACTTCCTAATAATGTGAACTTTGTTGGTTGGTGAGCTTCAGCAATGCAATTCTCCACTTCCAGTTCTTCAGCCACAACACTGCAATGCTACAAAACAGGTTCTTCAGGCTCAAGACTGCAATGCTCCACTGTCGGGTCTTCAGCCTCAACACTGCATATGTCCACTGCAAGTTCGTCAGGCTCACCACTGCAATTCACCACTGCTGGTTCTTCAGGCTCAACACTGAAATGCTCCACTACCGGGTGTTCAACCTCCACACTGTAATGCTCCAATGCAGGTTCTTCAGCCTCAACACTGTAATTCTTCACTGCTGGTTCTTCAGGCTCAACACTGAAATGCTCCACTGCCAGGTGTTCAGCCTCAACACTGTAATGCTCCAATGCAGGTTCTTCATCCTCAACACTGCAATTCTCCACTGCTGGTCCTTAAGCCTCAACAATGCAATTCTCCAATGCTGGTCATTCAGCCTCTACACTGTAATGCTCCACTGCCGGGTCTTCATACTCAACACTGACATTCTCCAACGCAGCTTCTTCAGGCTCAACACTGCAATTCACTGAATAGACAAACAGTATGGGAGTCCCAACTTCCTAATAATGGGAACTTTGGTTTCATGTGGCCATCCAGGACGTCTTTTCAAATGGGTTATTGGGGTGCGTTCAAATTTGGAACAGGCCTTGCATTCACTTCACAGGGCAGACAGTATGGTAATACCAAATTAATAATAATGGGAATTTTTGTTTCATGTGGCCATCCAGGACGTCTATTCCAATGGTTTATTGGGGTGTGTGTAACTTTGGGCCAAGCCAGGGCAGACCTTGCATTCACTTCATGGGCCAACAGTATGGGATTGTCAAATTAATATTAATGGGAACTTTGGTATCACGTGGTTATCTAGGACGTCTGTTCAAATGGGTTATTGGGGTGTATGTAACTTTGGGGCAGACAGGCCTTGCATTCAATGCATAGGCAAACAGTATGGGAGTACCAACTTCCTAACAATGGGAACATTGCTTTCAGGTAAAAAAGGGGAGAAGCCAGCGCAGCCTATGGTCAGCACGCAATACAGAAAGTACATATGCACATATTGATTTCTAAGTGTACTTTAAAATGAGACATTTAGCAAACATTTGATCAATTCTTTGAGCCTCGCCACCACGTCACGGCATTCTCATATGGGACAGTCCCACTCTAACGTTTTTTATATTCGCTGTGCCATTACAGCCTCCTAAATGTATTAAAAGCAAGACTATATTAGATTCAAAATGTACCTGAAGCATTTCTGAATCACTCCAATGGCGCCAGAAAGGACGAGCGCAGATAAAGGCCGACCAGGTCCGCACATGGACATTTCAGATCTGACCTCCACACTGCCAAACCAGCAACCACAGATGAAGGGTGAAAAAGGCCCAGACACAGGTGCACAATCAAATAAAGCCTGGGGCAGGGCTGCTGTATGTCTATAGCAGCCTAGGTCAATCACAAAAAAGACAGAAAGAGTGGCGTGCATAACCAGCACGCATGACAAAAAGTGGTGGTCAGCCACAAACCAATATCAAATAAAAAATGGGAGAAGCCAGCGCTGCCTATGGTCAGCACACAATACATAAAGTGCATATGCACAAATTGATTTCTAACTGTACTTTAACCCCTTTATCCTGAGGGTGGTTTGCACATTAATGACCGGGCCAATTTTTACAATTCTGACCACTGTCTCTATATGAGGTTATAACTCTGGATTGCTTCAACGGATGTTCGCGATTCTGAGAAAGTTTTCTCATGACCTATTGTACTTCACGTTAGTGGTAAAATTTCTTCGACATAACTTGCGCTTATTTTTGAAAAAATGGAAATATGGCAAAAATTTTGAAAATTTTGCAATTTTTACATTTTTAATTTTTATTCCCTTAAAACAGAGAAATATGTCACACAAAATAGTTAATAAATATCATTTCCCACATGTCTACTTTACATCAGCACAATTTTGGAGCCCACATTTTTTTTTTGTTAGGAAGTTATAAGGGTTAAAAGTTCACAAGCAATTTCTAATTTTTAGACCAAAATTTACAAAGCAATTTTTTTTTAGGGACTACCTCACATTTGAAGTCATTTTGATGGGTCTATATGGCAGAAAATACCCAAAATTGACACCATTCTTAAAACTGCACCCCTTAAGGTACTCAAAAACACATTGAAGAAGTTTATTAACCCTTCAGGTGCTTCACAGGAGCTGAAGCAACGCGGAAGGAAAAAATGAACATTTAACTTTTTAGTCACAAAAATGATTTTTACGAACATTATTTTCACAAGGGTAAAAGGAGAAAATGGACAGAAAAGTTGTTGTGCAATTTATCCTGAGTACGCTGATTCCCCATATGTGGGGGAAAACCACTGTTTGGGAGCACGGCAGGGCTCATAAGGGAAGGAGTGCCATTTGACTTTTTCAAACCAAAATTGGCTGGAATTGAGATTGGACTCCATGTCGCGTTTGGAGAGCCCCTGATGTGCCTAACAGTGGAAATCCCCCACAAGTGACACAATTTTGGAAACTAGACCCCCTAACGATATTATCTAGATCTGTCTTCACAAAGGTTTAGAATGCCTGGGTGTGAAAAAAAAATTTTCCACAAAAATTATTTTTTAGTACCAAATTTTGGATTTTTCTCAAGGAAATTGGACCGCAAAAGTTGTTATACAATTTGTCCTGAGTACGCTGATACCCCACATGTGGGGGGAATAACTTTTTGGGCGCACGGAGGGGCTTGGAAAGGAAGTAATGACGTTTTGGAATGCAGACGTTGATGGGTGTCATGTTTTGTTTGTACAGCCCCAGATGTGCCTAAACAGTGGAAACCCCCACAAGTGACTCCATTTTGGAAACTAGACTCCCTAAGGAACTTATCTAGATCTGTGGTGAGCACTTTGAATCCCCAAATGCTTCACAAAAGTTTATAATGCCATGGCATGAAAACAAAAAATCCTATTTTTTCCCACAAAAATGATATTTTAGTCACCATTTTTTTATTTTCCCAAGGGTAACAGGAGAAATTGGACCACAAAAGGTGTGGTCCAATTTGTCCTGATTATGCTGATACCCCAAATGTGTGGGGGAACACGGTTTGGGCTCATGGCAGAGTTCGGAAAGGAAGGAGCGCCATTTGACTTTTTCAAACCAAAACCGGCTGGAATTGAGATTGGATGCCATGTTGCATTTGGAGAGCCCCTGATGTGCCTAAACAGTGGAAATCCCCCACAAGTGACACAATTTTGGAAACTAGACCCCCTAACGAACTTATCTAGATCTGTTGTGAGCACTTTGAACCGCAAAGTGTTTCACTAAAGTTTATAATACCTGGGTGTGAAAAAAAAAATTTCCACAAAAATGATTTTTTAGTTCCCAATTTTTTATTTTTTCCAAGGAAATTGGACCCCAAAAGTTGTTGTCCAATTTGTCCTAAGTACGCTGATACCCCATTTGTGGGGGGAAAGAACTGTTTGGGCGCACGGCAGGCCTTGGAAAGGAAGTAATGAAGTTTAGGAATGCAGACATTGATGGGTGTCATGTTCCGTTTGCAGAGCCCCAGATGTGCCTAAACAGTGGAAACCGCCCACAACTGACCCCATTTCGGAAACTAGACCCCTTATGGAACTTATCTAGATCTGTGGTGAGCACTTTGAACCCCAAGTGCCTCACACAAGTTTATAATGCCTGGGCATGACAATAAAAAATTATATTTTTTCCCACAAAAATGATCTTTTAGTCACCAATTTTTTATTTTCCCAAGGGTAACAGGAGAAATTGGACCCCAAAAGTTGTTGTCCAGTTCGTCCTGAGTGCGCTGATACCCGATATGTGGGAAAAAAAACTACTGCATGGGCACACGTCGGGCTTGGAACGGAACTAGTGATGTTTTGTAATTTGATACTTTGATGGAATGATTTGCGGGGATCATGTCGCGTTTGGAGAGCCCCTGATGTGCCTAAACAGTGGAAATCCCCCACAAGTGACACCATTTTGGAAACTAGACCACTCAAGGAACTTTTCTAGATGTGTGCGTAGCACTTTGAACCCCGAAGTGCTTCACAGAAGTTTATAACGTAGAGCCATAAAAATAAAAAATCATAATTTTTTTCCACAAAAATGATATTTTCACCTCCAATTTTTTATTTTCTAAAGGGTAGCAGAAGAAATTGGACATCAAGAGTTAGGCTGGAATCACACACAGCGACTAAAAAAGCTGACCGTTTTAGTCGGTCGATAATCGGATTAAAATTTCATGAACATTGATGCGACTAGCATCCGATTTTTTGTAGTTGATGCGATTTAGTCGCATCTGACCGTAGTTGTCACATCCGATTTACATCCGACTTGCGAGAATTTCTCGCAGGCTTGCAAAAATGACATATAATGGATCCAAAAGAATAGTATTTAAATCACAATAGAAAGAATACATATATACACATAGAAAACATATATATATATATATATATATATATATATACACATGTCATTGTGACATGTGTATATATATATATTTATAGTTCCTAGACTTCTACATACTGTAATAGCCGCTAATTCAATTGCCGGCTTTAGTGAAATCCCAGAAGCCGACATGAAATGATACATTGTTTTGACACAGTTAACCATGTCATTTCAAGTATTTTGATATATGTTTTAAACTTACAATTACATAAGTATATTTGTACAAAATTTCAGACATGTAGGGGTTAATTAAAGGTGTAAATTCGTTGTAAAAAAACCCATTTTTTAATAACGAATTTACACCTTTAATTAACCCCTACATGTCTGAAATTTTGTACAAATATACTTATGTAATTGTAAGTTTAAAACATATATCAAAATACTTGAAATGACATGGTTAACTGTGTCAAAACAATGTATCATTTCATGTCGGCTTCTGGGATTTCACTAAAGCCGGCAATTGAATTAGCGGCTATTACAGTATGTAGAAGTGTAAGAACTATAAATATATATATATATATATGTCACAATGACATATATATATATATATATATGTGGATTCTATGTGTGGATATGTATTGATTCGATTCTTTATTAAACCTGTCAGTGTGCTTTTACAGTATAGGCAGGGATGAATTGCCGGCTTTTCTAAAGGACACTGATGCGATTTAATCGCAAGTCACACATGCAGTCCGTTTGTAATCAGATTTTTCATCGCTCCCATAGACTTGCATTGGCGACAGTCGACCCACAATCGGTGACAATCGCAGCATGCTGCGATTGCACTCGGACGTTTAAAACGGACCACAAAAAATCTGATACTGGGAGCTGCTCCATAGATTAACATAGGTCCGACTGCAATGCGATATTTCATCGCATTGCAGTCGTCCGATTTAGTCGCCAGTGTGACTTCAGCCTTATTGTGCAATTTGGTTTGAGTACGCTGATACTCCATATGTGGGGGTAAACTACTGTTTGGGCGCATGGCAGAGCTCAGAAGGGAAGGAGCACCGTTTGACTTTTTCAACGCAGAATTGGCTGGAATTGAGATCAGATGCCATGTCACATTTGGTGAGCCCCTGATGTGCCTAAACAGTGGAAACCCCCCAATTCTAACTCCAACCCTAACCCCAACACAACCCTAACAATAGTCCCAACCCTAAAAATAACCCTAACCACAAACCTAACCCTAACACACCCCAAACCCTAATCCAAACTCTAACCCTAATTCTAACTTTATCCCCAACCCTAACCCTAACTTTAGCCCCAAATCTAACCCTATCCCTAATGGGAAAATGGAAATAAACAGATTTTTTTAATTTTATTATTTTTCCCTAACTAAGGGGGTTATTAAGGGGGGGTTGGTTTCCTATTTTTAGCGGGTTTTTATGTTTGGCAGCTGTCACATGCTAAAAGATGCTTTTTATT
This sequence comes from Oophaga sylvatica, assembly GCA_033576555.1. NCBI lineage: Eukaryota > Metazoa > Chordata > Amphibia > Anura > Dendrobatidae > Oophaga > Oophaga sylvatica. The sequence continues at coordinate 155,695,627 of JARQOD010000002.1, read as the reverse complement.
ACAAAAAATAGTTTTTGCATCACCACATTTTGAGAGCTATAATTTTTGCATATTTTGGCCCACAGAGTCATGTGAGGTGTTATTTTTCTGCGGGCCGAGTTGACATTTTTAATGGTACTAAATTTTGGGCAAGTGACATTTTTTGATCGATTTTTATTACGATTTTTGGGAGGTTAGAATGAACAAAAACCAGCTATTCATGAATTTCTTTAGGGGGGGCGTTTATGCTGTTCCACGTGTGGTAAAATTGATAAAGTAGTTTTATTCTTCGGGTCAGTACGATTAAGCAATACCTCATTTATATAATTTTTTATATTTTGGCGCTTTTATACAATAAAAACAATTTTATATAAAAATAATTATTTTTGCATCACTTTATTCTGCGAGCTATAACTTTTTCATTGTTTCGCTGATGATGCTGTATGGTGGCTTGTTTTTTGCCGGACAAGATGATGTTTTCAGTGGTACCATGTTTATTTAAATCCGTGTTTTTGATCGCGTGTTATTCCACTTTTTGTTTGGCGGTATGATGATTAATAAAGTTGAGCGAAACAGGTCGGTCAGATTCATAAGTCGCCGACTTTCTCTAAAGTCGAGTTTCGCCGAGCGAAACCCGACCATAGCGTGAAGTCGGCCATGCAGTCGTCGACCCGAGCGCCAAAGTCGGTTTTCCCATAATGCTTGCAGGCGCCTTTTCTCAGCCAATGATTAAGAACGTACACTGTGGGCAACGAGATGACATAGGCAGCGTCCACCACCATCTTAGGCCTGTGCATATGTTGCGGATTTGCCTGCGGATTTTTCCGCGCCGAATCCGCACCTCTTGGCAGAAAACGCATGTCCTTTTTTGACGCAGTTTTGGCGCGGTTTTGACGCGTTTTTTCATGCTTTTTCTCATGCGTTTTTGTATGCGTTTTTGACAGCTAAAAAAAGATATGTTGTTTTACAAAAAAAAAAGATTTGTGATGTCATTTCTTGTCCAACCTCCTCTTTTACATTTGTCCAACCCACACTCCATTACACACACAGATAGAGATAGGCCGGCGTCACACTTGCGAGTGTGATGCGAGTAAGTCGCACGACTTTCTCGCATCAACACCCGGCATGGCCGCACGCTCTCGGACCCGAGTGTGCGGCTGCATGTATTTCTATGCAGCCGCACACTCGGGTCCGAGAGCGGGCGGCCGTGTCGGGTGTTGATGCGAGAAAGTCGTGCGACTTACTCACATCACACTCGCAAGTGTGACACTGGCCATAGATTGATAATAGATACCAGTAGTTAGATAGATAGATAGAAAATACATAGATAGATGGATAATAGATAGTTAGAAATATATATAAATATAGAAAGATAGATATATAGACAAAAAGATATATAGGTAGATAGATAGATAAAATGGTACATAAATAGTTAAAGACACACGCGTACACACACAAAATCTTAACGCAATTTTCTGCAGAGGGGCCAATATTTCTAGCCTGGGAACGGGTTAATACCAATGGATCTTCCCAGGCTATGAATATCAGCCCGCAGCTAGCCTTCACTGGCTATTAAAATAGGGGGACCCCCCAAAAAAATGACGTGGGGTCCCCCTATAATTTATAGCCAGAAAGGTTATGCAGACAGCTGCGGGCTGATATTCATAACCTAGGAAGTGGCCATGGATATTGGCGCCCCCCTGGCTAAAAATACCAGCACCCAGCCGCCCCAGAATTGGCGCATCTGTACGATGCACCAATTCCGGCACTTAGCCCCCCTCTTTTCCCACTCCCCTGTAGCGGTGGGATATGGGGAAATAAGGGGTTAATATCACCTTGCTATTGTCAGGTGATATTAAGCCCGGTTAATAATAGAGAGGCGTCAATAAGACTCCTATCCATTATTAATCTTATATATTTATAAAGGGTTAAAAAAAACAACACATGCATAAGAATAAATTATTTTAATGAAATAAAACACAACACGGTTTTCATATCTTTATTATACGCTCAGATCCAAGCGACGCCCTCGATCTCTTGTAATAAAACGTAAAAAAATAAAACAACCGTATACTCCCTGTCCGACGTAGTCCAATTAATAACGAGTGTCCCACGACGGTCTCCCCTATAGAACGGTGACATCAGGTGATGCCACTGCTCTGCAGGGCCTCCTAGTGATGCACTGACAGGAGGCAATGGCTCCTGCAGTGCATCACTGAGATTACCTGAGTTCATTGTCTCACTTTATGGCAATGCTGCGTGGGAATTTTCTCACCCAGCATTGCCGTGAGAGAATGAATGGAAGTGACGTCATTCTCTCCCGGCGGCAGAGCAGTACACAGATGGATGGCGTCGGGGAATAGGTGAGTATATACTCTATGTTATGTGTTGTATGTCATTGTATGTTCTGTATGTCATGTGTATGTCATATGTTGTATGTAATGTATGTGTTTTTTTACATTCAGCACATTAGCCGGATGATGGGACTACTACTGTCCCATCATTGGCTAATGTGTCAGTCACTGTCACTGTAGCAGGCATAGCCGGATGGGACTTGTAGTCCCATCCGACGATGCCTACATACACAGATCATGCACACAGCCCCGCACACCGCCGCACAAACACCGATCACGCACACAGCCCCGCACACCTCCGCACATACACCGATCACGCACACAGGCCCGCACACTGCCGCACAGACACCGGCACACAATCATCGCCCACACACATAGCGCCGCACACTCTACACGCCCACGCACTGCCCACACACATAACGCCGCACACTATACATGCCCACACTCGGCCTACACACTTCCCTCCTCCCGAACTGCAGCGGTTTCACCCGCAGCAAAACCGCAGATCTTTTTTAGACCTGCGGTTTTGCTGTGGAAGTGCCCGACTCAATGCAAGTCAATGGGTGCCGAACCACTGCAGTTCCGCACAAAGAATTTACATGCTGCGGAAAATAGCGCGTGGGGAAACCGCACGTTTTTTTCTGCAGCATGTGCACAGCAGACATGCGGTTCTCATTGGATTACATTGCATGTGCACTGTGCTGCGGGTTGGATGCGTTTCTGCACGTTGAAAAACTCAGCGGAAACGCATCTAAAAACGCAACGTGTGCACAGGGCCTTAGAGAAGGGCATTGCAGTGATTGGCTAGCTTTGTGTGGCGTCACAGTGGCTATAAAAGCCCTGACTGCTAACCGCCATTTTACTTCTGCCGATCTTAGCAGTAGGGAGAGGTTGCTGACGCTGTTTCTCAGTAGGGAGAGAGTTAGGTAGGAAAGAAAAGTTCATCTGTGCTTGTGCTGATAGCAATTGTGTTGTACAGTTAGTGTACAGTGACAGGGGAAGATTTTCTTGTGTGCAGCAGCATAGCTGATTAGTAGGCTGCCTGATAGCTGTATTGCTGTGTGTACACTGCTGTGCAGACTGCTTTTTACACAGCACTAATACTTTTATTCTTTTTTTTGGGCAACGGAGGCAGAGTGTATGTGATCAGCCTTATTTATTTTGGTATGTTTGCCACCTTATGCCCCCGTCTCACACAGCGATCTTGCTAGCGAGATCGCTGCTGAGTCACTAGTTTTGTGACACAGCAGCGATCTCCCCAGCGATTTCGCTGTGTGTGACATTCAGCGACGATCAGCCCCCCTGCTGGGTATCACTGATCGTCGCTGAATGTCCTGGACATTTTTTTGATCGCTGGTCTCCCGCTGGCCAGCACGCATCGCTGCGTGTGACAGGCGGGAGACCAGCGATCCGCTGGTAACCAAGGTACACAGCAGGTTTCCAGGCACCGCGCAGCGCCTGGAAACCCGACGTGTACCTTGGTTACCAGCTCCCTGCATCAGGGCGCTGGTATCCAAGGTACACAGCGGTTAACTAAGCGATGTTACCTGCAGTGTCGCTGTGCTGATCGCTTCCCTGAGCTGCCTATTTGGAAGCTCAGCAGCGATCATGTAGCGACACACCAGCGATCCTGATCGTTGTCGGGATCGCTGGTGTATCGCTATGTGAGACACGGGCTTTAGTTTACCTATTTACATATGATGACTATTATCTGATGATTTTATTAGGATGGCTACATTTCTACCTTTGTAAGGTTAACATTCATGCTGGGTAATTACTATATGGCATGTTCACATGCACGGCCCCCTGCATAGTTTTGGTATATGTTTCTAGGTGGCACATTTTAATCTTCTAAACTGCTGTCTCTATTTCATTGTCAAATTATTTCTATTACATTCTCCGATTGAGGAGTAACTTTACATAAGACTGAGATGTTGATCAATTTATGTGTTTGGTTAATTCTTTTTTTCTGCACAGTTACTGAGCGTTAATTTTTTCCCACACCCGTATAGAGCTGTACGCTCCTCACACACTACCGTGTACCGGCTGGTATCACGGACAAATATATGCTGACTATCTGTGTGTGACTCCGGAAATATATACGGAGATTGAAATTTTCCTCTACACTATATACACCTGGTATCTTCTGATACAGTACCGTTTTTCTGCTTTTTATATTCTGGTCTAATCCATACTGAGTGAGCGTCTGTGTGTTACTCCGGAAATATATACGGAGATTTAAAATTACCCCAACACTGTATACAGCTGTACACTTCTGATATAGTACCGTTTTTCTGCTTTTTATATTCTGGTCTAATCCATACTGAGCCTGTGAGCGTCTGTGTGTTACTCTAAAAATATATACAGAGATTTAAAATTACCCCAACACTGTATACAGCTGTATGCTACTGATGCAGTACCATATATCTGCTGGTATTTTTGGTACATTTTCCCAAACATGAGGAAGTATGGTGGAAGAGGCCGCGGACGTGGGCAGGGGGGGCCAGCTGGTACTGATGGTGGTGCATCTGCTGGTAGTGCCAAAAGCACAACAGCACCTAAGGCAGGAGATGTTGAGCCTGCGTCATCGTCTGGCTCCAGAAGGCCTGGAAGGCTCCCTTTTCTTGGAGTAAGTAAATCGCTTTTAAAGCCTGAGCATCAGGAACAGGTTTTGGCTTACATTGCCGAAACAGCCTCCAGCTCTATCGCCTCCTCTTCTGAAGTTTCAAAAAATTCAAGCACTGAGTTGTCAGTGCAGGCTCCTTGTCAGGAACAACACCTTTCCTTGTGTCCTTCACCCCCACCAAAAGTGAAGGATGCGGCAGGTCCCACTTCAGATTACTTCATGGAGCTCTTTTCACATACCATGCCTGGATTATCAAGTCCAGAATTCCCCAGTCCAAGATGAATCTGACATGGCGTGCACTGATGGACAGCCACTGCTATATGATTCTGCTGGTACATTCACCCAGAGCACTACATTGCCCTCACAGTCTACTCAGCCAGAATCTGACCCTGATGAAACTCAGGTGCCCCTTACTGCATACTCTAATACCTTACACGGTGACACAGAGGAAGGTGCAGATGAAATTGAAGAGGAGGTGATGGATGACCCAGTTGTTGACCCGGATTGGCATCCATTGGGGGAAGAGGATGCCGCTGGCAATAGCTCAGAAGAGGAGAAGGAGCAGCAGCAGGCATCGACATCACAGCAGTGGTTATCTGGCAGGCCCGTAGTAGTCCAAAAACGTGTTAAAAAAACAAAAGAGTTGCAGGACAGCTTGGCCAGATGGTCAAATTAGCACAGCGTGCAAGCCCTGAAAATTTATCCCATAGTAGGAAGAGTGCAGTGTGACACTTTTTTGACCAAAATCCTATTGATGAGGCAAAGGTTATCTGTAAGAAGTGCGAAAGGACCTTTAGCCGACTGAAAAATCTCTGAAATTTGAATGCCAGTTGCATGCTTAGACATTTAAACACCATGCACTTTCAAGAATGGACGGACTACAAAACCTCAGGTAGCACATGTGCACCTGCTCCGTCTGAAGGTAGCCAGCAACGCTACATCGCTTCCCCCACTGTAAGCCCACCGGTTAGCACACCACCAGCAAGAAATGTTGAGGTGTCGTCGCAAGGCCAAAGCAGTCAGATAAACACAATGTTTTTGCAACGAAAGACTGAATCTAGGCCAATACGACCACCACCACCATCACCATCATCAACCCCCTCTCAGACCATCATGTCCACTGCTAGTTCCCCCATATGCAGCTCTCAAGCCCAGCTCACCCTAGCAGACACTCTGAGTAGGACAAGAAAGTACTCATCCTCTCATTCGTGTACACTGGCTTTGAGCGCCTACATTGCCAAACTGATCTCATTAGAGATGATGCCTTTCCGTTTGGTTGAAAGCTCAGCTCATGGCCTACACTGTCCCATGCTATGACCTACACAGTTTGCACTTCTTTTCTAGAAAAGCCATCCCTGCCCTCCATCTATATGTGAAAGACCGCATTGTTCATGCACTCAAACAATCAATGAGTGGAAAGGTGAACGTCACAACAGATGCATGGGCCAGTAGACATGGCCAGGGCCGTTACATGTCCATCACTGCACACTGGGTTAATGTGGTGAATGCAGGGTCCACAGGGTACAGCGGCGGTGGGACAGTGCTGCCTAGCCCACGGTATATGCAACAGTTGGCTGTAGGTATTCGGCCCTACTACTCCTCCTCCTCCAGAAGCGAAAGTTCGTCGACAGAGCGCAGTCGCATGAGCACTCCATCCGCAGCTGCCAGTGTTGCACACAAGGTATCCCACTATTGAACAGCTAGTGGTAAGCGTCAGCAGGCTGTTTTAAAGATGATGTCCTTGGGCGACAACAGACACACCGCGGAGGTAATGGCCGACTACTTGCAGCGAGAAACTGAGTCATGGCTGGGCAGTCTACATCTTGAGCCCGGCAAGGTAGTCAGTGATTACGGTGGTGGCCATAGCCCTGGCAAAACTTAGACACATACCTTACCTGGCTCACACCTTGAACCTGGTGGTGCAGTGCTTCCTAAATAATTATCTGGAGTTAACATCCCTGCTGTTATGCGCTCGGTTGCAACAACTTTATGGCATAATGGATTGCAACCGAACCCGGGGTCCGCGATGCAGTTTATGGTCACTGCTGCCGAACACCCTTTTGTTAGGAGGGTAATAACTGACAACTAGAGTTGAGCGATACTTTCCGATATCCAAAAGTATCGGAATCGGAATGGTATACACCAGATAATAATAGCCCAGAGAGGGACCATTATTTTTGGCCCCCCCGGCTACTAACATCTGCCCCCAGACACCCCAGAAAGGGCAAATCTCTAATTAGATTTGCCCTTTCTGGCACTTTGCCCGTCTATTCCCATTGCCCTGTAGCGGTGGTGAATGGGTTAATAAGGGGTTAAAATGACCTTGCAATTGAAAGGTCACTTTAAGCCAGGTTAATAATTGAGAGCTGTCAATTAGACAACTATCAATTATTAATCCTATTGTATGAAAGAAAAATCAAACACACACACTTTAATAAAAAAGAAGTTTAATGAAATAATCACACAGTTTTTGACCATATTTTATTTACCTGCTAAAACCATTTCCTGCAATAAAAATAAAATAATAAAGCAAAATTATTCTTACCTATCCCATGTACAGTCAGGTCCCACGGGGTAATCCTTCAGAAAGGGTTAATGTTTACTGCAGGGACCGCAGCTAATGCTGCAGCCTCACAGTAAACCCCCAAATGAATGAGTTCCTCTCCTGGCTGACAGGAGAGGAAGTGGAAAGCTTAATTGATTGCTTTCCACTTTCACTTCAGGTCAGCCAGGGACACAATCAGTGACGTCAGAGGGAACTGGTTAACAAAAATAGGGGATCCCCTCGAAAGAAATTGGCGTGGGGTCCCCCCTATTTTTGTTAACCAGCCAGATGAAGCAGACCGCTGAAGCCTGGATTTTCAGGCTGTTAAGGAGCCAAGATCCATGGACCTTGCCAGCCTGATAATACCAGGCCACAGCAGTCTGCATATCTTGGCTGATTAACAAAAATAGGGGATCCCCTCGAAAAGAATTGGCGTGGGGTCCCCCCTATTTTTGTTAACCAGCCAGATGAAGCAGACCGCTGAGGCCTGGATTTTCAGGCTGTTAAGGAGCCAAGATCCATGGACCTTGCCAGCCTGATAATACCAGGCCACAGCAGTCTGCATATCTTGGCTGATTAACAAAAATAGGGGATCCCCTCGAAAAAAATTGGCGTGGGGTCCCCCCTATTTTTGTTAACCAGCCAGATGAAGCAGACCGCTGAGGCCTGGTTTTTCAGGCTGGTAAGGATCCAATATCCATGGACCTTGCAAGCCTGATAATACCAGGCCACAGCAGTCTGCTTAGCTTGGCTGGTTAACAAAAATAGGGGATCCCCTCGAAAGAAATTGGCGTGGGGTCCCCCCTATTTTTGTTAACCAGCCAGATGAAGCAGACCGCTGAGGCCTGGTTTTTCAGGCTGGTAAGGATCCAATATCCATGGACCTTGCAAGCCTGATAATACCAGGCCACAGCAGTCTGCTTAGCTTGGCTGGTTAACAAAAATAGGGGATCCCCTCGAAAAAATTATTTTTGTTAACGAGCCAAGTAAAATGCAGACTGCTGCGGCCTGGTATTAAAAGACTGTCAAGGCCCATGGATTTTGGCCCTCAACAGCCTGATAATACCAGGCTACAGCAGCCCCACATTTGGCGCATCAAAAGATGTGCCAATTGTGGCACTTTACCCGGCTCTTCCCACTGCCCTGTTTCGGTGGCAAGTGGGGTAATAAGGGGTTAATGTCACCGTTGATTGCACGGTGACAATAAGCCCGGTTAATAATGGAGAGGTGTCAATAAGACACCGATCCATTATTAATCCCAAAGTTATTAAATGTATAAAAAAAAGACAAAGCAAGAAAAAAGTATTTTAATGAAATAAAAGAGACAACACAGTTTTCATTTATTTTATTACTCTCTCATTCCTGCGACGCCATCGATCTCCTGTAAAAAAAGAAAAAAAACAAACCAACAGTATACCACCTGTCCGACGCAGTCCATAGTAACGAGTGTCCCACGACGATCCAGCTCTGCTACATCGGAATGACAGGCAGAGCCTGTCATCTCGACGCAGCACAGCTGATTACCTGCTTCCCCGGCGGTGACGTCATCGGACTGCTTTACGGCCGCGATTACCCAGCAGTCACTGCAGTTATCGCGAGAAACTGCATGTGACCGCCAGGGAGAAGAGGATGGCGGCCATCAAGCAGTCCGGGATGTGACCGCCGGAAATCTTCTGCCGGGTAAGTGCCGCTGACTCCTGACAGACCCGACCGACGGACACTGACAGTGACAGTGACATTCCGATTCCAGTATCCGATATGACGAAAATATTGGTACTCGGTATCGGAATTCCGATACAGCCAATATCGGCCGATACCCGATATTTGCAGTATCGGAATGCTCAACCCTACTGACAACTAAAATTTAAAGATCTTGCCTGTGAACTTCACATTTAAGCAAGAAATAGCATTTGCACTATCTCCGTTAACTTCACGGGAGAAGTGTCAAGGACTGGCATAGATGTAGCCCTGTTAATGGCACAGAAGCAACTAGCCAGATAATAGATTTGCACTATGTG